>OX388345.1:36951048-38151048 GCA_947579665.1 Sympetrum striolatum | reverse complement strand
CTTGCACATGCCTAACTTCGTTTTCGCAGTATTATCGGTACCACGGATATTATTATATACTTTATGTCAATGGTATTCCTTCCAGCTACTTCTTGTCGAATGTCTTGTAAAGTGAAATTCGTGGGGTCATTGAATTGTATTTAAATGAGCATTTTCTCCGTATAGAAGTCAATGGGGAAAGCAAGCTTCAAACTCATATTTTTTAGTCCCGCTTCCGAGAATGAGGCATACAAGTAGACTAATGATTTTAGGGATTGAGGTTTCAACCTATTTTGGGGCTGAAACGATTTTGTAACTTTTATACATTTTGAAACGATCGTTCTTTTGAATTGTAAGCAGCTCAGTACGGCTCCAATACTACCCATCCTTACTACTAAAAGAATTTAAAGTTCATAAATAATAAAATTCCTAAATTAGCGTGGTAAAAACCCGTTTTTCTCATGCATATTCCGAATGATAATTCAATTTCTAGAGAACGGATAAAAATATTCTCTTTCACTCTCAAGGAAATGAAATTTTACTTTCCTTTTTTCATTCCGCCTTTTCAAATATATTTATACCTCCTAATGACTAGCATTTGAAGCCTAAACGGCTCGTAAACACATCAGGAATACACAAAGTACTTCCATAAATCGAGATAATTACTTTTCTGACCGGTTATATTAATCTAGAATCTAGGTAATCTTAGCCAAGAAATTAATTTCTTATAATACTGCCCTCGGTAACTTAGTGATCTTGCCGATATGCAGCGGTCATATCTCATCCACCAGCAACATACTTTTATATTTGTGCATCGCAACTTGGACGTTGCGGTGTCTTCGAAGGAGGATGGGCGTCGGTTTAAATAATTATTCGTATGCAGATGAAGATTGCGATGAAAGATAGGAATTACTGAAATATATTCCAAGAGTTAGTTTATCCATCCGAGTTTTTCACTTGACTTACATGCCACGTATTTATGGCAAACCCGTTATGATCGGATTAAACATATAGCGGTTGCGTTTTGTTGCGATTGGCAAGCGTTAAATTTATAAACACCTTGAGTAGCGGAGGTTAAATTACTACTGATGGAGCTTGGTGAATAAGAGAGCTATTTATGTGATATAATGATTGGTAATTGAATAAGAAACTCTGCCATGTTGATAGCATCTTGGAGATTAAATATAAACAAATTGGAACATTTAGCAATTTGAAGTTTTACTTCCTTTAGTTTTAAATTGAGAGAAAATTTTACGAATTAAATTTTTTGAAACTTAACCAGTTTTCATTCCAAAAAACTACGTCAATAGGAAAATAATCGCGGTCGCATGGCTTCTTTTCTTTTCTGTGGGCAGACAGTGTTTTTTCCTTTAATTGAATTTTAAAAGGTACAGACGCTATTTTTTGAGCTACTGTCTGTGTTCATCCCTCTTCTTCACCGGAATAGGAACCTTTTATTTCTATGAATTTTAAGCAATTTTTAATCAGAATAGTGAATTAAAATGTGGCAGAAATACTGAGAGATAGAAAACATACCTTAACTCATAGCATCACTCATTCCATTGGGTATTGCTATATTTATCGTTTTCTATATTCTCTCTCTGTTTGTTGTAATTACATTTGATCATATTTTAACATACAGATAATGAGGTTTTTCTTTATCAAGTAAGCATAATTCTATTTTAATTTGTGCGTAAGGAATACACGCTGAGATCATTCTGCCAGAACGTACACGTGTGTAGACGAAACAGAACATGTTGGATAGAGGGAGAGATGTCTTTGAATTAGAAAAATATCGCTTAAAGATAGAATCGCTAGATATAGCGACAAATTTGATGAATCGGCATCTATGACTCATTCTTCAAAGCTTTTTGGTAGCTAATGGAGGAGGAATTGAATTTCTTCCCGGCCTCTGGATAGAATATTGTATAGACAGACATTTGCTGTATGCTGTACAAGAAGACAATAGAAAAATATTCCATTCATCAAGATATAGTAGAAGGAAGATTGAAGCGATTATCTGGAGGACGTTTCTCCTCTCAATTCCTGCTTAAAACCCGTTTCTCGCGACGCAAGTTCATCCAGCGAGGGAGGAATGAAACTGGGAATTAGACATCAAAATGAAGCGGAGATTAATGGCGGGGAGAGACGGAATGGAAAGAGACCTACTTGCGCATAGCAACGCAAACAAAGAGGCTCTCTCCGGAAGGGAGAGAAAGACGCCTAACGAGGGAAATAGGGGGCGCAAGTAGCAATTTTTTGCGCCGCCGTATTGTGGGAGGGTAATTCGTTGGACGGGTGACAAGGCGTGGGTGGGAAGAAGCCTTGGCAGTCGAGATGAAGGATTGAGTTTTGAGTGGGTGGGAATTAACCTTTATCCTCTCCTCTCGACGACTCCTCTTAGTTCATCACCACTCTCTTTTTCTTCTTCGCATCTTCTAATTACTCTCTCTCTCATGGCCGTTTTTCATCCTTGGAAATGAATGTACTTTGAGATTATGGTGTATGTTGTGGAGAAATCGCGCTACGTATTTGTGTGGAGACTCTATTTGTTATGTCTTTAGCTTACTACTTCACTGTTCCTTCGTTACGTATCTTCGCTCCTACTCTAAAGTTTGAAAGAACTTTTGTTTGGATATGCATGGATTGCGGTTAATTCTACGTAATATCTGGACTTATTGGTAAGAAAAAACAACTTTCATTTGTAGGTCGTGTTTGATTTTGTGAACAGATCCATTTTTTGGTACAACGTTATTTGTTTCTCGTGTTGAAATTTTCTGCAGCCCAATGAAACCGCGAAGAATGAAACTATTTCTCATAAGAGCTAAACATTATTACCACTGTGCTGCGATTAAAAAAGGAAGAAAAGATACTGTAATTTCTGAATTTGTTAATACATTAGACAAATTGTCGGTCGTAATAGAAAAATTTTGGTCGTCGGGACAATGAATATAACAATAGGTGTTTTACACTAGTATTCACGCTTAGTCTATTGGAAATGCCACTTACTTCGT
Source organism: Sympetrum striolatum (assembly GCA_947579665.1). Taxonomy (NCBI): domain Eukaryota; kingdom Metazoa; phylum Arthropoda; class Insecta; order Odonata; family Libellulidae; genus Sympetrum; species Sympetrum striolatum. The sequence continues at coordinate 38,148,055 of OX388345.1, read as the reverse complement.
TACGCCTCCTTCGTAAGCGATTCCTTTACTGGTCACGTAAGTTAGGTTCATCCTCAAAGAGATATCTATAGAAACAGAGAAGAAATACATTGATTATGCTAATAAGGCTTATAGGCATAAGATATCTCCAGCAGTAGAATGGTGGTCTAGCCATCAATCTATTGATTGCTAATTTAAGTCATTATCCTGGGAGTTGTGCACCCGATTCACTCCTAAATGAACGCGAATTCATGTCTCAATATTAGATTGTGGAAATTTAAATTATTGAATCTATATTAATTATCTCTATCCTTACGTAGATGTAAATAGATCGAATTTTGATAGTGCCGAGTCTTAATCTTCGTTTATTGAGTGATTTTCTGCATTCTATCGGAAGTAAATTTTAATAATAAACGAGGGAATAATAATGGTATCCAATTTTACGATCCATTACTTTTAGCGATCATTTCGCAATAATATCCGTTCGCTTTCCTAATTTCCCCGCAACAGGTTGGCGCAGCACCTGGCACCTCAGGGTCGATGGCCACTTCTGGCCGCCGCACTTCGGATGAATCGAGATAAGGATGAAACAACATTTTTTTTTCATTAGCACTACATGTTTCTGGTCCTTAAGCAACCTCTAATTCACTCCTTGGAACTACATCCGCGAAATAAATTCCCGACCCAGAATTAAGATACGTAATGTTAGGTATTAGGTTCACCATGCACGGACAATTATTTGGTGAATTGCTGCATTTGCAATTTACTCATTCCACGATGATTCTCCGTTATTGTTTTTATGCTAAGAGATATTGTGTAAGCTCTATTTACTGATTTAGTGAAGTAAATAGTTGTAAGAAATGCTGGCTGCGAGAGGTTTCGTAGAATTACACTAAGGTGATATTTTTACGACTAGTTATCATTCAATTAATAGAAATTATAAAAATCCCAAACATTTTATACTTTTTCTGGTGTATGAACATTATCATAACTTGGACAAACTTTTATAGTCCCCAAAATATGTTTCAAAAGTAAATAATTATATCTTGTTGTTAAAGTCTGAGTTACATGTTTCTACAAGGATGTGATGCGCAACTTATAAGAGATGACCTACGAATGATTAAAGTTGCATTATTTTCTATAATAAAATTTCTCTGCCGAATTTGCTTATTAGAATCTAGTGGCAGCATCATTTTATTTAAGTATTTTAATGAAGAGAGTTAGTGAGTTATGGCTTTCATTTTGATCAATTCCTTGATTGCTATGAAATTGTAATAGGTCTTGTCATTTCGTGGACGTTTTCTCACATAGAATTCTGACTCCTAATGGAAGGTGAAAGAAATCTACTTCTATCCCTGAGGGATTTTCGCTTCTAATCTTCCCTCATTCAATCTCCGGAGTTTCTGTTAACTAATGGTAGAGTGTATGATGCTCTAGCCGACCTTCAGGCTTTACACTTCACAGAGGCACCTGTAAGTTTATTACTTTATCTTTACATATTCATTATAAATCCTACCTCTTCTAAAAGCTCGTCACGAGTTCTCTCTCTGTTTGTTCTCCGTTTCTTTTCCCTCACTCCTCTTCATTACCCTCGTCCCTTTCCCAAAGCGGGCGTACATGACTCTTCCCAAGTGTTGGGGAGTGCGGGAGAAGTCACGACGACAGAGTCACCCAGGCCGTGACATGATCGCACGTGCTCGCTCGCAGCAAATCCTTCGACTCCCACGCTGCGGCCTACTGACTGCTAGCGCCTCTGGCGGATAAGTCACGTCGCGTGCCCTCCCTTTGTTCTCTTCCCGACTTCCCCCCTCCCACTCGTCGTTGACAACATTTATCTTTCTCGCGAATCCAACTTACCCTCGCTTCTACCACTCAATTCCTCCCCCTTCGTTTAAAACGTTATCTTAAGGGGAAACCTCACGCCTAGGGAAACCAAAGCACTTGGGTTTTCAACTACCCGGGTAGTCGAGTAATCATTTATAACTACCCGAGTACCAGGAAACCCAAGTTCACCAAGTAATACCTTTATATTATGCAACAACCTCTAATATAATTGTCATAATAATGTACGACATTAAACGGAGAGTTTCAACTTAATCATTTTAACAAATTCTTTAATTCATTAAGTAAGACTTTTAAATAATTTTATTTTGATTTGTGTGAATTGTAGATGCAACGGACCATAAATCAGTGCCAAAGCTTTATGGAATGCTCGAAACGAAAAATGCATTGATGAACGTACTCTTCTGCAACAAATACTGTCTAAAACAAATCACATCAACTGCATTGATGTTATATACCATACAAATAATTTTAAACACCGTACCTTACACTATGGCATTTATCACAAAATTTTTCTGTAAATGCAGCACTTTCTGATTTTAATATCGTCTTTCTCACTGTGATGAAGATAATATTTCATAACTACAATAATCGCCAACTTTTGCCTAGATATAACTGTTGATCCCATCCGTTTCCGCTTAAAACATCCATTTTGAAACTGTCTACATACATAGAGAGAGAAAATCTTCATTCTTCTCCGTTAAAACGAGAAGAATCTACTCAGATGTGGAAGTCAACAAATCGCGAAGAGTAGAAAGGTTTCAGAGAGAGGCACGGAAATAATGGAATAAAGCCAATTGAGCCTTAAGTAGTCGCGTCGGGTCGTCGCCGAACGAAATTTTGCGAGTGAAAATTTTGTTTGGAGTGTTAGTACGAAAACAAGAGATCAACGCAATGTTTTTATTTATATCCATTTACCATGATTTAGCTTCAAAACTGAGAACAATGTGTGCGGTTTATCTGAGCAATCATTTTCACCCAACGCGTCATAAAAATTAAGGAATTCAAATTTAATATTCATACTGAAATTTGCTTTTCCTTAATTTACCACTCGTCCCAAATTTATTTTGTCATTAAGTAACCTTTAATAATGTTTTGTTGATTATAAAACACTCATTAACTCACATCTATAGCAAGTGAGTCACTGCATCGTATCCTTATGCAATATGCTGTTTGTGTATGTATTGAAAAAAAAATCTAATCTTACACTACTTGTTTGATATAATTATGGAAGGGCACTTGATGGTTGAAAAATAGAATGAACGAAGCCCCAAAAACTTAACGTCTATTATGGTTATTAGTGCTTCTTTCATTCTATCCATTTTAATAACGATCTTTTTCTCTAAATTGGTCATTGTTTGTTTCGTATATAATTCACGTTCATCATAACATTTCGCCGTAACGTAACTATGTGCCTTGCGGTTACTGAAGGTTTGTGGTATACTATAACTAACGCTGCTCTAGCTTTTCTTCGCCACTTTTTGAGCTTAAGTAACTCAATTTTAATCACTCGATACAATTTTTGGTCAAATATTCCTATTTGTAGAGCTATCGAGAAATCTCGAGTACCCGAGTACTCGATGTCCAAAATCGGATTGACGCCCTCCTTCAACATCTTAAGTGCACTTTTTTCGCGTCTTTACATAAGGATTGTGTTTTTAACGACAGTGGTTTTTCTCATTGTCATTTAAATAGATCCTTCTTTAACCGCGCTTGCGGGAAGGTGACGTCTTCCTCTTTCTGGCAACCACGTCGCGGGAGCGTCATCGCCGCAAACGACAATTTATCCTTCTGTTCCCGAAATCAGATACAAATGTATGGATGTTATGCATATATTCGGCCGCAATGCACACAAGGTCGTTTTCACGTCGGCTGGGGGCGCCAAAACAGGGTGTGGGTGAGAGGAATTACTTCCCAGACGTTGAAACGTTTGGTCGAACAAGGGGCGCGTTTCAAACTTCGGGTTGTCTCCTTTGGGTGGGGCTCCCAAGGCAGGAAATGGACATTGAACGTAAACGTTTGGCGAAGATTCAATCGAATAGGTAGATGGATTCGACAGCAATATCTTATTTGAGATTTGCAGAAATTCTAAGGTAGAGAAAACCTATAAAACCCCCTAAATGATAGTAATTATTGAAAATTATTCTTGTTTTTTTATTTGCTTAACAACACTCCCACGCAAATTCTTTTGAAAATTAAAGCAAATAACGTTAACTGATCAGCGGACTATCACGATCACTTCCCAACCAGGAAAAATCTAGTTGCTAGGTACTCGAACCCAGGACCTTGGCGTTGGTAGGGTAGTATGCTAACCACTTAGCTCGATTTCGTTTCAACGGAAAAAGTTGCATTGGATTTAAGCTTCTGAAGATTGTTCGATTCTACACCTTGAAAGGGATTTTTCGATTTTTAAAAGGAAAAGTGTTATGATTACAAAGATTAACCTGTAGAACTCATAGGGGATGTACGTCTAAAGCAAAAGAAATAGCTCACACACCTACTCAACCTTATCTCGAGCACCACTGCGCGATTAGGGATCCATATGAGGTTATATTGGTCTTAATTTTATTTTTGTGGTGGTCAAATGTTGTACAGATTTAAAAGTTCGTGGAGATTTACAATAGCTCGAGTAATTTTACGACGACAGTTGCCATCTTTTCGGATTTAAAGAATCTCCTTCAGGCGAGAGAGTTAAGTATCCGGGTCAGAATTGATATAAATGTCCTTAGAAAATCAAAATTTTATATCAAGGGCTAAAGATAAAGAACATTTTAATTACACAACCAGATTAATTGCGAAAATCTCTAGTTTTTAGGCACCTTTTGGAGAGTTAGTCCCGGTTACGACTATCATAAAGTCTTAGGAAGGTTTTGCTCCAGAAGAAGAGCTCAGATTATCTAAAGAAAGTCTTTTGAGAAACGAGTCTATATAGAACATTTTGGGGAACTGATGTGATTCCAGCTGACTACGTGAGTAACCGTGTAAGCATTGCTAGGAAATCACTTCTAAAGGAGATAGTTCCTCCTAGTATTTTTTTATCGTAGTGTGTTGGATAATCAATTACACTGCAGTTAATTAGGACGTCAAAGTGTGGTTTGCATGCAGCAAATATCTAGAGTGGTTTGTTACTTTCTAAAGAGAAAAACTTATTCTTACAGTGGTCTGTAATGTGGCCTCTTAGTTGAATTTTGGTTCGAAATTCAAGTGAAAATGTATTTTAATTTGTATTTCACGATCGTTTTATAAGTGAGAAAAGATATTTTTACTTTTCCAGCAAAATTTTATTGAACACTACAAGTTCGCGGCCTACTCTATTTCTGCATCCTCTTGTATTTTATTTACTTTGAGTACTTTTGCTGCAAAAATGGAGTTCCACCAGGTTACATTTCAGAAGATTGATTTTAATTGTTTCATCAAATATCAAGAAATGATTGTACGGGTTTTACGTTGAATATTGTAGCCTTAAATAGCCTCACAATTTCAAATATAAACTATTGTCGTCTTAATTTTCTATTCACTTTGAAAGGAGCGTCATATTATTCTCGTAAAGATCCACGAGCATCTAAATTGAAGTAAATCTTGCTCTATCTCAAGTTCTCCACCTATTCCAATCAATCCTGCAGAAGTTTAAAGCATTCAAAAATTCCCTCACCTGTCTCCAGAAATCCACTTAGTTGGCTGCCAACTGCACTAGACAAATTGCCCCTTCTGCTCTGAATTTAATTTCGGGTATTACTCTCTACATTTCGCACGATCTTACCTAAATTTATTCAGTAAAGGCTCCACTTAGCAACTTGTGCTTCTTCGAGTGCTTAAAGAAACCGGTTGCTTTCGTTCCTCAACTGCGTTTTGGATATTTTCATATTTTATCAAGTCCATGGATTTTGCATTGAGGAACCCTCAAGGCTTCGAGTATAAAAAGGGCATTAGCACATCCTGGATGTCGGCACAGCTTCTTTAAGCAGCTTGCGCGAAAGGAAGGAAGAGGGCTACTTAGAGAAGCACCCTCTTCCTCAGAGAATTACGTGCATAACCGTATGTTCGTCTCTGAAAGAGATCGGGAAACCAGGAAATAATACACTATGCACGGCACGAGGGTATTAATTTGCTTCTTGAACTAATTCGAAGACTCCAAGAGGAGCTTGGAGCGAATACTAAAATTAGGAAATACTAAAATTCAGTCGTCCCTCGCCACTTCGCGCTTCGAATTTCACGGCGATCCATCGCGATTTTTTCAAATATATGTATCATAAATAAACGTATTTATATCATAAATAGGTTTTTATATGCTCTCACTACGAAAATGTTATATTCGTAAAAAAAGAATCATTCGTGGAAATTCATATACCGCGGTAGAGTTTGTAACTGATTAACCGCGATAAATGACTGTACTTAAATGTCTCCGCTATTATTTATATATTCTTTAGGAATACACATAAGGCAGTTGGTAGTCACTTTAAATAGGGAAAACTTCCATTTCTTCCATAACTTCCATTGCTTCCCCTTTGGGTATACAGCACGGAGTAGCCAGAAAAAAATATTCACAATTTTACAGCCAGATCTTTAATTTTCTTGGCTTATCAGCAATGATTGAAAGAATTTCATCAGCATGGAAATGAATGTCTTTATAAATCGTAGCATGAGCTAGTGCATTGAGTCGTTCCTCAGAGGTAGTGCTCAGTAAGTAGCTTGAGAGGAGTTTAAAAGATGAATTTTCTACATATGACTCTGGAAAGAGGGGATTAACATCCCCCCTCCCCTCCAGGGGTTCAGATTCAAGGGGATTTTAGTTTTGTCTAGCATCAATTTTTACAACCGAATGAAAATCAAGATTTTGTCCAATCACTTATCCACAAGAAATGGTAATGCAAGGAAGGACAGTGGGAAATGGCTGTTAATGAATTAGAGGTTTTAGATATCTCCAAAAGCTGTCTTTTTCAGCGTTCCATACCTACGTTTCCATCGCTACTGGAAACAACGGAAAATTCTGAAAAAACTCCTCTAAAACATTTTTAAAGCCAAGCAATCATCTTCAGGCAACGTAATTACGGTGATTTGACCAATTATAATAAAATAAAAATACTAGATGGGGCTGGATTGGGTATTTTGGCTTTCTTATTATTTTTTAAACCTCTAACGAAATACGTTGTAATGATTAAATTTCGAACGCCCTTTTAAATACAGATTTTCACCATGGTGAGTTTTCATTAAAATTTACTATTTTCCGTAATATTAACCTTATTTCTTTATAAAACATTATAATAAATCATACCTCTCTCTCTTTCTCTCTCTCCGGTCCATCTCAGCCTCATTCACTTTCTCTCTTTCTTTCCGGATCATGGTTTAATCATCGTGACAGGAGAATTTTAATTATTGGTGACCGGATGAGTCCTTCCACCCTCGTATCCTTCCTCTTTATCACTCTTGAAGCGGTCACCTTTGCCCTTCCGGAAATCGTGGATCATTTTTTTATTAACCAGAAACTCTCTCTTCTCTCCTTTTGTAAAACACATTTCCTCCGAACCTCCCCCGACAATGGTGCGGGAAAAAATTCTCCATACTTCCACCTTTTTGGGTTCCCCTGGGAGATGAAAGCTTTGCCTTTCGGCGCAGGAAGCAACAAGTCCGGAGCCGAGGCATGTGGAGGCGGACCGGACCCGGAAAAAAGCTTTGACTCCGGGGTCACTCCCCATGGGGTCTGCTAGATAGGGGAGTGATTAGCAAGCACATTTTATATAATCAAAAATATTGCTGCCACTGAATTATAAAATATGGTGTGTCTTCTGTATGTTTTAAATAAGTAGACTAACTTTTCAAAATCACTGTCAGTCCTTTACTTCAAAAGAAGAGAAGACGTTTTTTTTTTTCCTAAAATTTTACTCCACTTGGATATGGTATTCCTGTATCTTCCTTTTGCGTTTTAAGCGTTAGTTTATGATCGCCAGATCTTCGTTTGATTAGCATTAATGGAGTTTATCTTTTCTTTAAAAAATAATTGATCTTAAAGTTGATTTTTTAAAGCTGAAATTAATTGAAATTATTATTTAGAGTGGCGATCAAAATTGATAGCCTTTAGTTATAGCATATTGATCTCCCAGTAACTAAATAGAATTATTCACATTAGAGATGCTTTTAAATTAATGATTTCCTTCACTCATTCACCATTTACCTCGCTAAAGTTACATTTAATATAATTTTATAATTAAAATGTATCTGTCAAAAGATTGATATTAGTTGTAAAATCGAAGCTAATAATTTTGGAAATCAGAGGAAAGAAGTAGATAATAATGGTTTCCTGTTGCAACTAGTTGTAGAACTCTGATCTACTCCAAATCAAAATTATCACGATATGTAATGTGAATTTAACGTGGTACTTTCTTATTTAAATATCTAATTTAATTTGCTCTCTCTTATTATTTTACAGAATTCTACGTCCTGGTTGTTAAAGAGAGGGAAGGCTTGGGATTATGCAGTAAGTCATTTCTATTTCCGTTTAATTTCTACAATGTCAGCTTTTCCAGTCTTTAATTAGGTTAATCGTTTATATTTTTATATGTATAGCTTAATGATAGCTATTTATATTTTTAGTTATAAATCGATAGATACAACCACAAAATATAGCAACCGTCTGGTAAGTGGATGTTGTGGGTTCGCGTCCAGGTCAGACTTTTATCTTTTCCGTTTATATATTTTGCTATTTAGACATTTTGCTATTTAGTCAAGGTCAGCGAAACTATAACGTAGATACTTTTCTAATTACATGCGCAGCTATTTGACAAACTTGACTAATCTCACACCTGCCTCGGAACCTGTTTAAGGGAAAGCAATCGAACTTAGGGGATTCTTACGGGTTTTGGCTCGTCATTTCCGCCACGCGCGCATTTAATCATTATAAAATGTTATTAATAAAATACGCCCTCCGATCGAAACAAGTAAAAAAAAGGCCGTGCGACGAAAGGGGAATATTAAATGAGACTCTCAGGTTTTTGGCGAGGCGACGCCCATCTGCGAGTGGGTGGCACTCGCGTTACGAAATGAAATAGGGGAAAAGGGATATAAAAAAATAGAGACGCGTGAGTGGCCACGCTCGCCATCTTCCGTATTAATTAAGGACGCATTCATTTCCCTCGGCTATCTTTATAATTATTCAGGACTCCGCCCTGGGTCGCGGACCCCTTCGGACTGTCGCTCGGATCTCGGTTTTTTCATATTTGCCGTCCGCCCCCGCGCCGACGTGCTCGTGGGAGTCGCGGTGGTGAAGGGCAGGATGGCTGTCTGGTGTCTCTGGGATGTTGGGGTTGGTGCGTGGGCGAACGGTGGTGACGTTGCGGGGATAATTGTAGGAAATGCCATCCTCGGTTGATGCTAATGGTACGTTATTAAATTTCCACGATTAGTGATTTCTCCGGAACAATTGACGTGCGTTTCACTTTTGTGAGCGTAATTTATTCCGTCGCTCCCTCTAAGGGAAAAGGCACAAAAGCGTGGATTTTTCCTCAAAATGCGTCGGTTCAGGAATGAGGAAAAGTTTCACGAATGTGATGGAAGTTTAATGTCGTCGTATTTTATAATTATATGCCGTTTTAATATTTTTTACTGTTATTGTATTTTTTGTTATTACAATATTTTCTTGTATGATCTTATTATCATTCTCAATTTTAATTATTATTCGTCATTATTATTAGAGGTTTATAAATTTTTCCAAGGACAGCGCATTTGCCTTTAGTGAAAGTGGTCCCGGGTTTGATTCCCGGTGGGTGCCAATGTGCGAAATTACCTGAGCTATCGAAGCACTTTTAATAGTAATACTGCTACAACTCTTCCAAAGCCATCACTGTGAACGCTCCGTACCTACGTTTCCATCGGTTCTGGAAACAACGGAGTGTTCCCGATTTCTGACCTTCTAGGAATCATCTGATGTGCATTTGAATGGCCAGATCATCACTTTTAAAGGTTGAATGCAATCATCATGCGATGTTTGCACGTATGTACAATTATACGTGTTCTCCTATAATTTCCAGCTTGTGGCAGTTAGATCGTCACCCGCAGGCCTATTATTTAGTCCACTTCTGTGCACAGACTTGATTTATGTTCTATGGTTGGTTGTATAGGTATTAGGTCTTATTTCAAATTTTGCTTTCTTCTGCATTAGGTGCACATTTTTTCGTAGCTTCAATAAAAATTGAGAAGTGTTTAAAAAGGGTGTAAGTATTTTTTTAAATTTGCTCGAGCATCTAACATAAGATGTACGTGTATATAAATTATCATCAGCATTTCATTTGAAACCATATTTTACACAGTTATCCTCAACAGTTAGATGTCGTTCTTGAGGTCAAAATTGAAATCGATTACGAACATTAGCGCTGTATCTTTCTCTCAGACTTGTCGAAAATACTGAGACATCAAATTAAAACACACACACTCATAATAGAATTAATGCCAGTTTTATATCAGATTTATGAAATTTCTAAGACACCTAGTCTAAGTAACCTGTTTCAGGGGTATTATTTATTGATCGATATACATGGTTTCCACTTAGACAAAAGTCTAGTAGAAACACTGTGCGATTAATATTTAAACATATAAATAAGAAATTATTTACAATGTGAAATATATTTGAGTAGTTAAAAAATAATTAATTTAAATATGCTAAATTCGATGAATTGATTCATTCAGTAATTAATTCTACTCAGCAATTAAACATGATTAATCCATGAAGTTGAAAGAATAAATTTCGAGTTTAAGTTTCAAACCCATCATCTCGTGGAGATGATTCATATTCTCATGAGAGGAACTTGGTGAGATGATGTTCTCGTCCGATATCTGTGAGACCGTTTTGTCGCTTGAGATAAGTGGAAAAATTCCAACTGTTTAAGTCGCTGCCGATATCTTGCACTTTCGGAAAGAAAGCCCTGTTGATAACAAAAGTGACACTCTTCCATCAATTCTTCTCATCCTCTTTCCCATTCTTTTTTGGCTCTCCTCCTACCGCTTTACCCATCCTTCTTCTCTTCTCCCAACTTGTTAACGAACCATGATAGGAGAAAGATTGATGATGTCTTCGGTGTCCCAAAAAATCCCTTCGACATCCTTCAGCCACACGCGGCTCGAGCACTTTCTTCCTGGATTTTTTCCCTTTTTCAACCTCTTCTAGGGCCTATTTGATGTACGAACGCAAGATTTTAGCAGGACATAAAGCCATCCAAATCAGTATTGAAAACGATTATAGATTCAGTTATGAGGAAAATAAATAATGTTCATTCTATCATAAACCAGTTTAGACGAGGAAAGTATCATTGCATGGCCGCTTGTGAAACCGTCAGATACAGAATAAACATATTAGGCCGCATCATACCTACGTTTCATCATGCCACTTACGCAAGTATTTCGATATAGATGTTACATGTAGGATAAGAAATTTAATAGCAAATTATACTAAAGAGGAATATTATCCTTTGATTATTTTTGCTATCTGTTGGACGCACGTAAAACCATTGGGTCACAATTGAACCTATCAGACAGTACTTGATTTTGTCATGGATTTAAAGTTCTCCAATATCCGCTTGATATGTTAAGATATTTATAATATTTTCCAATTAAATTACTTATTCCATTGCCCTAGTCGGAAATAGCATACTTTAGACAAAAAAAGGAATTACCAATCCGTTTAATATTAATAAAAGTTACCGAAAAACATTATTTCGTAAAATTTAAGTATAAAATAGTTGTAATGTTATTTAAAGTGTCTCGATAGCTTATATCATTTTACACGTGAACTCCAACCGGGAATCGTACCCGAAATTCTTTCGCCCCCTATCATTGGTGATCAGCGATGGACATTATACGATATTATTATCCCAATGGGAATTATATTGATGTATATTAAATTATACCTTTCCGGGTAAATTAATGTATTTTAAGCACGAAAATCAGCGTAAAAATATATTTTAGATATTTGAAAAATTCGTTGTTATGTTTAATCTCTAGCGGAAGTATCACTGTGATTGTAAAAAACATCTGCAATATTAATGGCCTCCTCATCCAATTGTCTCGGTTCATCGGGAATTCGATATCGTTGATTTTTTTCTCCGATATCTCTGCAACAGTTCACATCTCAACCTCCTCCTCGCTCTTCTTTGGTAGCCGACGGATCAAACTAATCGCCTGGACCACTATCCTTCTCCTTCCCCGAATCTCGGCTTTCATCTCGTGACAGCATTTTAGATCCGATAAGGACGATGTATTGATTATGACAAATGAAGGACGATTTCCGAAGGGACGGACGAAACAAAGAGGTCGCCGCGATCAAGGTACTCCGCCCCACCTTTCGACGGCTCTTTTTCCGGGGTAAGGTGACGCACCAACGTCTAATTGTTACATGTAAGAGTAAGCAATTTTGTCAGGCCGAATTCCAAATCGAGCTCCGAATGGAAAACTTCTGTTTTCTGGTGAGCGGTATGCTGTCATTCGATGTATGTACAGGCTTCTTCGGTTACTTTAAAATGGGTGTTACCCCCTAGTATATGCGCATTGAAGAAGCATGTACCTCGGAGATATGTTTCAATTCATTTGAATTTAATATATTGAATTGAATGGCATTAGAAACTCAGTTTTATAACTATTTAAATGATGATTTATTTAATGCTTAGTTAAAACAACTTCCTAATTAAAATAATTTAGTTTGTTTATTAAATTAGCTGTTTACTTACTTATCATGTACGATTTCTTAATAGTTGAAGTAAGGTTATAATTTCTTCCCAACTGCTTGACTATCTGAATCCTTTCACTCACTTAAAAATATAATTGTGATGTAAATCATTTTTATGCACCGTTTTTCTATATTTGTTTAATTTATATGAAATTTATCACCACATTATGAATTTCATCGACTATTTTTATTGGCATGATTTAAGATTGTATGCTGCGAGTACTTATGTATGTATCTACTATGTTATAAGTATTTATAGCCTTTTTATGTTTCTTTCTCATCTTTTAGCTATTAATATTGATGAGTCTACGCAGGCTTTTCACAACCCTTCCTTGCTGCGGATATTTTGTCTCCAATTATCTCTTAGATTATTTAATGGGCACTTTTCTTCTATTTTAACAAGCAATCGTTTTCACATTAATCCCATATATTGTGGACTATCGTGGGTTAGATAGAAGAGGAGATTTATTTGTCTAAATCTCCGAATAAGAACGAAATTGATTTATTTTTAGACACCAATTTATTTAAAATAATTTAATTTATTTCAAAGTCTTTCGCAAAGCAAAGGCAACGGTCTTGACGATGAAATAAGAAAATGGTATGTGAACCCCTTATTCTTGAGCAGAGGAGATTTCCTTTCCGATTGTTAAATGTGTGTGTCAAAATGAAATGAGTAATTCGGTTTGATAGAACGCACACGGGTGCTGGTGATTGCGGGAGAATAAATTGAGTTTGGAATAGATAACAGGATGAGATTGGAAAGATTAAAGGTAGGATGTAAGAGAAAAGATGGGAATGCAAGGACAATATGGGGAATTGGTTGTGAATGGGCGAAAGGAAAGTAATCGAGTAGATAAATTTAGGGCGTATAAGAGTACATGGGCCAACTGTCGTTCGAAAGACGTTCGAAAGACCTATGTATTCAAATATTAAAGCTATCACAATTTGTAAATTGGGAACTCGGTTTTGTAACCAACTACCTGAAGTGCCTATTAATTCTCAAAGTGGAGAAAGGAATAGAATTAAATATACCTAACCCTATACCCCTTACCCTAAAAAAACCCTAGTTGAACTGAAGAAATAATAGTATCTCTCATCTTAAATTAGTACAATGGAACAGGCTATAGTAAAATATTTAAACTTATCAAATTTCTCATAATTTGTATAACTAATTTTAACGAAGGATTAATTTGAACAGCTTCTAGTTCTAAAAATGTCTATAACTAAAATAATCTCCATTTAGCGGGTTAAATCAAATAAAACCCAAAACAAAACTGAAACTAGAAATAAAATAATCAATATCATCATCTTCCTATATTATCAATGAAAAATATTGATTAGTTTAATTGAGGTTATATTTTCTTAATTGACTAATCGATTCTCCATATCCTTTCACTTGCCAAATTGTATTTTTGAGATTCTAATCGTTCTTGCAAATTTTCATCACCTTTGCATACCGGTAGTTAGGCCTAAACATTACAAACCATGGGCACTTCTTTAATCCGCGTCATCGAAAACTATTATTCATTACCACCTACTCTATCCAGCCCTTGTAATTAATGGTACGTAGGAGGAAAGGAACGCCATACTGGGGGTTCAACCACTCCATGGCATTTTTAATGAATTTTTATCGGATATCGTAAACATCTTCGGTGCCATAAATTTTCTCACTTCGTATTCCCGCGTATGTCAGTCTTTAAGGGAATTATGCATCGAATGAAACGGGCAAATTTATCGCGCTCTTCCCCTCCGTATGTCAGCGTAAAGCCTTTTGGCACAGCATTAAACTCGGGAATCCATTTTGCTTTCCATGCAATTTGTATCGCAAAAGGAATAAGTCATGTTCTATTCGCGGACTACCTTCTTTCACATCATCCATCCTCAAGGACGCTGCTTTAAGATCGTCCTTTCTTACTTCAGTCCCACCAAAGCCACTTTAGCCCTTCGTACACTTACTCGACGCCCACGCTTTGCCAACCACCCCCACTCATCCTTTCTTCGACTCATCCTTCTCTTTCAACGGTGGGGCAGTGAAAAAGAGCGTTTTGCAGGTGCCTTCATGTGGCGCCACTCCGTGTTCATCTTTTTCCTTAGATTTCAGCAATGCGGGTTTAATTGAGAGCTTCCGAAATGTTCACTCCTTGATATTGCTAATCCGCGAGAATTAATTCCTGAAAACCCTAGATATGAAGAGGTAAGGTCATTGCAAGCCGCCTTTCGACATGAGCAAGGGGTGACAGCACCTTAACTCTATTTTCCTTATCGATTCCTTTCGCTTACTGTTCGCGGAGAAAAAGAATTCTTCAAACGATTAGTTCTAGCACCTATTTCCATGGTCTTCCTTGCAGTATCAAAACGGCCGTTGTTACAGGGAGGTCTCATTATGTCGGTTACATCTTCTGAGAACGTACTTTCTCTGAACTTATGTCAGTAATATATTCATCTTCTAATGATTCCCATCCCTCGTCCTGTATCATCTGTGTAATATTCACCGCTTTACCGTAGCAATTATTTATACATCGTATCACCTTTCGTTCTACATTTTTTGAATCTCGAATATGACACTTGTCAAACCAGTGTCCAGTTCGAATACCTTACAGAGAAAAACAAGGAATTGTATGCTATTCAGGTTTCAGGATAGTCGAATCTGGAAAACTACCTCATGCGTCATCTTGCATATAAGATGGAAAGGCTTCCGGATAGCCAAACAGGAAGTGCGTTCGGTTTTGGGGTTCGATTCCCAGTGGGAGCCCATTCACGAAATGATCCAAGCTGTCGAAGCACTTACACAACTACCATATTATTAATATTATTATGGGACTTTATTTGGAGAAATTGGTACTTTTAAGTCCCATCTTCTATTTACCAATAAATTTACATACAAATACTCGTATTAAAAATACAAATGACACAACGAAAAAAGATACAAATCTATAAATTTATTTGAAATTATACAAAATAAACATAAAAATCTATTAATCTGTATAAAATTAATGACATTAAAATATTTTCTATTATTAAATGCACTCTTATAAAAAATAAAATATGATTAAATACATATATTGTAATTCAATCATATACAAATATTAATTAGTGAAAGCTTAACCTATACAACTATCTAAGTTCCTAAAGTATACACAAGGTTTATTCACTCTCCAGAGCTACATGCAGTCCATGATTTTGAATTAGAGGTTCAAACTGGTTTCAAAGGAGTACTGCACAGACTAAAACAAGAAGTTGTATTCTATTCATAATTCATGATGGTCGAACTTTAGTATCCTCTTCCTTGTGATTTTTTCGCGCGTCCGCTGCCGACCACAGTGTCTGGGCCATGTCCCCCAAAGAAAAGAACCACCGCACTTAAGTTAGGGAGAGAAAGATTACGGAAAAAACGCGGAGAAACGAGGACGCGGTAAAAGGATGAAGGAACGAGTAAACACTCGGAAGGAAAGAAGCTTCGCAGAGAATGGAATCGTAGAAAAACGTGCGAGACGCCAAAGGTGCGAAGACGCCTCGAGAATAAAGAAGCGGAATATTTAACGGCGGGGAAAGGCTGGCGGTAATAATTCAATATGATGAAGTCGTAAATATATATTAAAGAGTTTTTGATTTGTATGAGATGACGAAATTTTTCGCAGCTTTGAGAAAAAAGTCCTTTTAAGAAGCCGTAATAGGAAATGATCTGAATTTCCATAGCTGTATTTTGGAAACGGAATTTTTAAATAAACACGCAGCAGTGATGTCACATGCCTTATATAGCTGCTTGGCTTTCAGCACTTTGCGCCACTTGAGCGTAAGGTAAAACCGTGCGTGATTATATTTCCCAAGGATAAAGCGCTTTAGTTCGACGTTTAACTTATGGTAGTCGGGCACAACTCAATAGTTATTAGTAGAAGATTTGTTATTCTAATTAGGTAAAAAATCACTTTTATCCCGCGATTGAATATAAAAGATCATGATAGATTTATTTGTTTTATTATGGTTACTGTGGCATCTAAATCTTTCGTAATCCTTCGGGTTGTTACTTGAGCACGATATTATTTTGTGAAATAACAATTCAAAATTTTGTGATGAAAATTAATTCCTATTCAATTAATTCTTTGATTTAAATTTTTGTTTAAAAATTTCTAAACCCGAAAATTTCGTTCTGCAACTTCCTCTGAGTGATATAGATGATAATAATAATAATAATTTCCTATTTATTTATTGGGCGTATGTATTGCTCAGAATTACTTGCAGAGTTCAATTTCCGGCCTTTAGAATATTTAAATATTAATTGCTCCTACATCAATATATTAAATGCATCGATAGGTCTCCTTTGTTTGGTAAGTTTCGGTTAAACAAGGCAACTATCAAAATTAATAATGCGTGCAGACAAACAACTATGGTCTTACCAGGATTCAAACCTCGATCTTCAGTGTTGCTAAACTTGTTTTAAGCAACCCCTTGAAAATTTATAGGCATCAGTGTATAAAATAATAAAAAATTCAGGTTCGTAACCCATTTAATTTTCAGCCATTCATTATGCTCGATAAAATGAATGCAAATATGATCGATTAAATTCATCAAAATGATTTACTATTCTTGTAGTCTCGTAAAATCTTGGTAATTATTTTGCTTTTACTGATAGTTATTAGTTACTAATTAACTTTTTACTATAAATTACCCACCTACTCTTACTAATTACTTTTAATTTATTTAATAATTTAATTTATATTTAATTTGATTTATTCATTTTAATTTGAATACTCTCCGATCTCTAATTCGTCCGTAAATGGTAGCTGCCAATGCTTACATTGCTCATAGGAAAGATATATCTAGGGTCAGCTTTACAGTAAAAAAGCTGAATTAGAGAGAAACCTTTAACTGCAAAAGAACCGGAAAATATAAAGACTCACGTCCGAACAGATCAAATCAAAGACTTTTAAATTTTCTAAAAAACCTTCATAACGGAGAAACACAATTTTTCCCGTTTCTTTCTATTTACTGATGTAGAAAGTCTCGTTTCCAATTCCATTGGATTTGACGTGCTATACGTATGACCGCAGATAAAGAGACAAAATGTCAAATTTGAAATGTTGAGTAAAGACACATAGTGTCGATTATCATATACGCTTAGATCACAGCGAAGTATATCAGCATTCCAACTTCGCCTACGACCTTGTTTAAAATTAAATTTAAAATAACTACTCTCCTTTCTCCGCACGTGCTTTAGGTCCAAGACGAAGGGTAAACAAGAAGGGCGATATAAACAGAAATAGACGGAAGGAAAATGATAGGGCGCGGGTGGACAAGAGATTAGGGTGAATTTGAAGGAAAGAGAAACAAACAAAAGGGGAGGGTGGATGAGATAAAGAGCCCGGAATAGGATGATATGGGGAAGATGAAAGGCAGAGGAAAGAATCTTATTCGTCCGAATGAAGGATAGATAAAAGAGAGAAGGAGAAGAATAAGGGATATAA
The DNA here is from genome assembly GCA_947579665.1 of Sympetrum striolatum. Lineage (NCBI taxonomy): Eukaryota > Metazoa > Arthropoda > Insecta > Odonata > Libellulidae > Sympetrum > Sympetrum striolatum. Next base: position 38,130,064 of record OX388345.1, on the reverse strand, counting down.
CCAATCGATAGAGAGAGATGACGATAAAAGATAGCACGTAATTGAATCGCAAACAAAAGGGAGGGAGAAGAAAAACAGGAAGGAAAATTGAGAGAGATTAGGAAGTGTTCTGAAAGGGAGAAAAGAAGATAGAGGGTTTGGAATGAGGTAGAAAAAAGAGGTGAAGAAGTGCGAGTGAATTGGATCGCTCCATTATGGAACGTGAGTATAAATATTGGTTCAGTTCATTTTGTTCTCACTTTCTAAGATGACTGAAAAGAAATTTTTGTATAAATGCTAATTTATAGCTCTATAGAAGGTGACGTAGAATTTAAAACATTTCTCATATCAATGTAACGAGTCGGTTTGGAAATATTAAAATCGAAGCCCGATGACCGAACACGAAACAAATTCAATTAAATAAATAGATTGTAAAGGCAACGATACTTTATTTAATTGTTTATTTAGGCATTATAGTACTCGCCTGAATTAAAAATTTTGAACATCAACATATATGTTGCAGAGAATAGAATTGGATGATAATATTTAACTTTCTTCAAGTCCATATTCAATGGATTAAGCCTTCTTAAATGTAAACTGCCAGGTTTACATTTTAGTAATTCATAGTAAATCCTTTAGTTCAAATTTTTACTAGTGCATACTAACATTATTAGAGATAACGGGTGGCATTTAGTTAACCAATTATACCATATAACCATAGTTATGCCAATTCACATTTTCCTAATTATTTACATTACTTAATGATGACGCGCAGTTTTCCCTGAATTTTGTTTCATTCGAAAAGATATATTATTTTGATTGGATTAATTTCACGAATGGGTAAACGTCATTTTACTTGTTCAAAAACACTTAAATATTGTAATGTTTACATGCTCTATAGCGTATGCAAATGAATGACATTACTCTCAGTTCCTTGGTTTATGATCTTCCATATTTACTCCTTATCATGAAAAATAGCAGCCTCTAACTCTTTCATCATTGTCGGGAGCAATTCCTCTCAGGCTTATTCTCTTTTAAAATAATTATCTCGAATAAAGTTAGATTTTCGAGGCTGTATTTCATCCACACATATGCCATAATTATTTGAAATTAATATGTCTGGGCATTCGTCATCATTCCGAGCATTTCTTTCATCTCTCATCACATTTTGGCTCGTAACTACTTCAGATTCTTCACCCCCTGCTCTCCCACGCCCTTGTTTTCCACTCCAGAGATATAATTAATATTTATTTATAATTCCTACCCTCTTTCCTCCTCGCACTGCCTATTAATCCCAAACATCATTTAAGTCCGTCTTTCCTTACTTTAAGCCACTCTTTCACCTCAATACTTTATACTCAATTGTCATATAATTTTCGTATTTTTTTTCTTGTTTGAATTCCTATAAATTACAAATCATTCTCCATATCACTTTGTCTCTTCTTCTCTATTCTTTGTCTTTCCTGGCTTCTCTGAAATTCCCTTTTTTTAATCTTATTTTCGTTAATTTATCTTCACAAAACGCTTTCTATTTTTCATTTTTCTTTTTAATAATATAAATGTTGTCCACGAAACATTTGTATTCGTTTATGCCTAAATAAGCATTTGGTTGAATTTATCCATAAGCCTTGTTATTAAAATTTAAATAAAGATGCATCATTAGCAGAATAAAATTGCTGCAAATTCCTCTAATAATTCTGTGAGTGATAATTTGTAATTACAACGATCATTTAAAAAGTAAAAAATGAAAACTTTTCTCAGTACAACAATGACTACATCAGGTAAGGTCGTACTACTATATTTGCTCTACTTAATATTGTCTGTCTAACTGTATTTTCTAGGACTCGAACAAGTTAGGTGAAATTCTATTGCATATTTGTTTCCTATCCAAGAAAAATATTCTATTTTTCTTCCAATAAAGCATCAAAAAGAATATTCTGTTCTTTTTTTAGCATTATCCTTTTCTCTGGAATATTGATTAGATCTGAGATTTTTTTTACATTTTACCATCGAACTCATGAAATGTGTCAGTCAGAATATTTAAACCTTGTTGCTTTCATTTCAATCAATATCATGGGAATATTAATTGAAATGAAATCAATTAATATTAAGGGAATATTATAAAGCTATAATATTCGTACCCTTTTAGCTTCGTGTCAATAGCTCTAGGGCTACATTTTCTCAGCGATACATCTCCATTTCCTTCCCTCTCCCATACCGTTTTTTTATCCTTTGCCACACAATCTATTTTATGTTCCAATTCACAAATGAGACAACATTTTCTCTCCCCCTTCCTCCCTAGAAAAGTTTTTAACCATTCACACTCCATCGCTTTTTCTCCCGCCGAAAAAAAATCTGGCTCCTTGACTTCTAAATTTAATCCCAGAATCCTTGACTCCCTTTCTACACTTCCCACCCACGCCTCATCCTTTATCTCTATTTCGCCCTCTTCTCAAGGCGGTTGATCGAACAACCTCATCCCTATCACCCTAACAGGCATTGCCCTCCAGTAGCTCCACTTACCGGGCTTATGACGGTTCCCCGCCGCCTTTTCGCTGCTATGTACGTTTTGCCGAAATATGCGATTCGCCGACACAAACGTTTCGCCACTGTTGTATTATTTTTTTATAATTTTATCAATAAATACAAGTACTTGTATATTCAGATACATATAATAGTATAATAAATAAATCTTTTGATTAGTATTTAAAATATTCAAAGAAAAATGTTTGGCGTAAGTTCACAAATAATAATGATATGTTATTAATTTATTATTATTGTTGATATCTATTCTAGTTCTAGCTAGAGCATTGTCTGATATTATATATTAATATCAATTATTTACAATTAACCAGTCATCTAGCTATTGCCACCTCATTTAGTCAAAATCAAAGCTTTCGAGATGCTAATTATACCCTTTGATTTGTATTCAATTTTTTTATAATTATAAGACATTATTATGATCGATTAGAATGTATGGGGAATTCCAATCTCCTTTTTGGTAATGAGAAATGATTTTATGGGAAAAGTAATTTATTTTAAACACACAAAAAATACCAGGTTATGTAAAAGCATCATAGCTGCTATCAGTGATATTTATATTGATTTAAGGATAATTTCTTCAAAGTACTTAAAATTGAGTGATCAGTCTTTAATAAGACCTCCTCTCTTGATTTTCTCGGGATTTTTGAGCAAATATTTCCTTCCGAAAATTCAATCTAAGCAAACTAATGAATAGACCCTATCGTTGTGCAGGAAATTTCTGATCAGTAATTTGTTAACCGACGTATAAGTTACATAATAGACGAAAAATGAGTTAAAAATCAGGATGAGTTTCATGAGGCCGTAGATTTCCTACGGAATTTAATAATAAATGTATTCATCAAAATTCAAAGGCATTTATAGGACTAGACTTTTTCATTAAATGAATAACAGTTTACTATCACCGTAATTAATTAATGATTACATTACACTTTACAAAGCTAAATTACAGCATATAAATAATATTTATAATATTCACGGAGGAGGCCGTGATTTTGTGGAATTCTGACATAATGGAAAAATTGATAAATAAAATAAGGTTTCTAATTGCTAAATTTTAGTTACTTTGTGTTTTTAAAACCTTGTTTTATTTAACAATTTTTCAATTAAATTTATAACGACGGAAATAAAAATTGCAGAATATAGCCCCAAAAACCTTGCCGCACCTTCTACGCGTGTGCGTTCATGATAATCTTCTTCTATATTACTTCCTCAAAACTTTGTGGCGAAGCGGCATCGTCAAAACGTCCCTCACCGCGAAAGGCGTCGGCGAAACGTCGGTTCCGTCCAGCGGCTCCACTTACGCCGGAGATGCGGCTGATATTCTGCCAAATTGCCACCGGTCCCCGCGCCTCCGCTTCATGGACGAATTCTGACTCCACCCACGTACGCGAGACTAACTGTGGCAACTCTCGGCTGTGATAATAAAGCTGCTCCAGAAAAAACGTTTTTTCCTCCCCTCAGCTCCTCCCACCCAGAGGATCCTTTTTCTCGACGCCTCATCACTTGCTCGCTGCCCACGTCCACCCCCGCCTCGCTTTGAGGATGCGCTGACGATACCAGTTCCCGGAGTGAAATTCTAACGCTTTTTCCCTCTGGAAAACGTGTTGAAAATTTTGCTCCATTCTGCGAGTGTTACCGGAAATATTATGAGCAAATGCAAAGAGATATTTCACTCTATAACATGTAAATGCAACATAATTTGTTTAAAATCCACGACCATTAAAACAAGTAAAGTATTGAGCTCGAAGGCAGGTTAGATTATCAGAGTCTCAAAAAACAAAGGGCTGAAATCGGAAAAAGCCGGACATTGAGTGATAAAAGATTGTTTTTTGGTGCAAAACTTGAAACTTCGTGAAGTTATTGCAAAATGTTAGAACTTCATTAATCTGTTTGTTAGTTTTTAATATTTTGATGCGTCAGAAACATAAAGGGGTCAATAATAACTTTTAAATATGAAAATAATTTTTGCATTAATATTTACCTTTCTAAGTATTAGCCAATAAAAAGAAATTCAGTTTCTTGCAAAGAGAGCAGACCGAACGATTCCGGCATATTTGAAAGTCGTGTGACCCAAAAGTTCTCGAGTTTCATTTCCAGGAAAGTGGTTTTCTGTGTCTGTCCATCATACAATCTCTCTCGTCTGTTCATCAATCCATCAGTTTCTATTCTCGGAATTCGCATAGCGATATTCCGAATAAGTGTAGGACATAAATTCATTCACGTTAAAAATAAAAAAGGAATTTTTAACCCTTTTTTTCTTCTTTATAACACAGAAAAAATGTAAATTTTTGCTCTGAAAGTGAAAAATTTTAATAATATGAATTATTATTTGCTAAGTATATTATGAGTAACAATAATATGTAGACAGTTATAATAATGATGTTTTTGCGAATTATAATTTTATTAATCTTACTATCCTAGTTACAATCTTACATAAATGAAAACATTGAACTACAGAATTCAATTTACATTACGTACACAAATTACATATTATACATAAGATAAAACCAATTTAAGCTGACTATTTAAACAGGATTTCTTATGGTTCTGCTAAGCTGAAAAATGCTTACCAGCATGTTTACGAAAGTATTCTATCACCAAGTTATAACAAAATTTAATCCTTCTAAAAGATAGAACACCAAATAAAATCAGTTTGTGGTTGCAAGACATATGAGTAATATGAACAATTTTTTTAGATGTAATGTAAATATTAATTCTATAATTTAATAATATATATCAAAGGTTAAAGTAAATCATAGGTTAAAATTTTACTAATAACAATATTAACAAGAGTGGTCATGCTGTTTCAAGGTTATTTAAAATTCATATTTAACTTATATCTATTTCACAGCGCTGTATGTTTTTATAATAATTCTTACATGCATTGTATATTTATAAGTTTGTGTTTATTTATTTTTATTTATTATTTTTTATTTATGAATGTTTATATTTTATATAGTTGGGTTTATTGTATTGATACATAGAAATATTGTTTTATCTGATTGTTATATAAGTTAACGTCGCAACCTGTCCTCGCCACTAACTGCGGCGAATTGTGTAAAAAATAATAATAAATACTCATTATTATTGCGTATTTAGAGAAATGTCATAAAATTGCAAAACAAAATCATCAGGGATATCTGAAGAAAACATTATTGCATCACTCTGGTTGTATATTCTTTTCACTCAGCATTTCTCTCACTAATTGCGTCCGAAGCGCATTATTCCGAAGGAAACCGCCCTCTCCTTCGAGTGCCTATCCTCTCACTCGGACATCACAGAAATAGCCTCCTTTATTTATACGTTCCCTAAAATTAGACTTAAAAGCGATCCTGAGCATTGGATCAAGTGCAAGGACCCTTCCGTCACGTATTTTCGTCCTCTTGTCGATCTTCACGGAGCACCATTTGGTCTCCGAGGACCCCGGCGCGCGTGGGGGGTGATCGCAGTGGCCTACGCGCACTCGAGGGCGTCTCTTTTAAAGAGGCCGTCCGTCACAATCGCCCGCTATTTTTCCCTCTCCGACGCCCACGCACCAATTTATTTTCGCGAGTGCTCGGCGTAAATAGAGTCGGAGATGGGTTACTCGTGACGGCCTTCTTTCGGGGCCTTGTTCCTTAAGAGAGCTGAATGGGAGGTTGACGGGAGGCTCTTTGTTTGCCTCGGCGTGTTTTCCGCCCGTTATTACCGCTACTAAAAAGAGGATCAACGCGAGAAATTATTTAAAGCGTGCTTTGATGTAAATGTTTTGCCCGACACATATTTTACGCCCATCTCCCTTTGCAAACAACAGGGGATTCATAAAGAAAGTAAAACGGGGTTGAAAAAAATGTATGAAGGGATCGGGAATCGATCACGGGATTTTCCTTTTGAAAGATTCTAGGAAAATAAATAGAAAACGCACTTATAACACACAGTTTATTCTATCTTTTTCACTTTACTTCTTCACTTCACCTGATGATGACCGAACGGGTTGAAATCATGGTCGTTAAATATAAATGAGTATGGTATAGCGCATAAGTGTATTTTCTATTTATTTTCATAAAGGAAGACTACCACACGGTGAAGACCGAGTTATTGGATTCTAAGGTTCTAGGAACTTAGAACCTTCCTAGAGAAAGATCCCGGGCTCGATTTCAGGCCCCGTCAAACCTTTTTTTCAAGTCCGTTTTTCCTTGTGGATTTTTCCTGAGTGCACTCCCTTATGCACAAAGAAACAAAGAGTTCACAAAAAGAATTTTCAATAAGTATAACTTAGGTTTCGTTACAGTGTGACATCATCAGATGAAATAGATAAAAAAAAATGACCGTAGGGATGTAAAGTACATGGTAGGATGTGTTTTTTTTAATTAACTTCATGTTTTCCATTTAACACTAGAAGGACGGCGGTGATCATTTGACCACCTTTCAGCGTTTTACTTCAAAATTTTTTAAGTTAAATATTTTTCAATTTTTTGAATCTATTTGAATTTGTGTGATACCATCCCAAATTTAATATGAACGAATTGAAATTTTGCTAACGCTAATGTGGTAATTTTTACATCATATTATACCTAGAAGGACACCTGGTGTTCATATGGCCACTTACTCTTTTCAAGCCGAAAAAATACCTTTTTCTTCTATTTTTAAAATATTTTCTGTAGATATTTATACTTGAATAATCGATTACATTAATAATCATATAAATGATATCTGAAGTAATTTGAGTGGAACGTGATTATTATTCAAAGTCCTATACAGTGAAAATAATGAACCCTTCACTGTATCTAGAAATTTGTTTGTAAACTATCCATCCATGGAAAAACAGTAATTTAATATTGCTACAAGTATAAAAATATGCCTAAAATAAAAAATTCAACTCCTCCAAATTGCTAAGAAGCAATAAAATAGGTATTGAGAAACGAAGTGGTCAAGTTACCACTTCCCTTCCTTGTAGGTAGAGCGTAACTCCCGACCCTCTTGTGCCCAGTTATTATTGTGGCATTTCAAATGGTCTTCCCCTTTATTACTGGGCTGTGTCAATGTTTGCAATTTGTCTGTAACAATTGCCTACCCTCCCTTAGATTCTAACTTCATTTCCGCTCCCTAATCTCTCCCAGCTTCCTCTCCTTACCCCCCTTCTTTCTCGTTGTAGATTACGGTCAGTTTTCTATTTATTTCACCTGAAGATGCTAAGGTAGATAGGTAGGTTTTTTTCTTTTAGTTAGGTTACCGCGTGGCAACGAAACCTAGGTTGATCTTTTTAAAAAATTCTTTTTGTGGACTCTACCAAGTGATTTGTACTTTATGATTACGAGCAACACCTCTATACGTCATGTTTAACAGGGTAGAAGTTTGAGCATTTTTGCCCCGCGCAAAACAATTTGTCATTTTTTGTTCCTGATTATCAATGTGTTTTCCCTCCTTGAATTAATACCTCCGCCCGGGATGGGATTATCATTCGTTAATGCACTCCTTCTGTCGGAAATGTCGAGGGGATTTGTTCGCTAAATTGTTCGCCTCCGTTTGGCTGCTAATGGTCCGGGTGGACGCCCCCGCAGTTTTGGGAGACAGAGCGGCTCAAGGGCGAAAATGCCTCCGCGGCCAAAAATTCTTGCTTTTCCGTCTAAATTTGGACTTTACCACGTTATGTTGCGGTGTTGCGCACTGGAGAAACGGTGTCATTGCTATTTATAATCGGCAAAGATTTTCAGAAATACGTTAATTATGGAGAGAAACAAGTTTGTGATGATAATAACAGCAAGAATAACTCAAGCCGAGTTTTGCGCGATACATTAAAGTTGTGATGTTTTCATGACACATATTACCGAAAACTGTTAATTAGGAGAGATTATATATTTTTCTATCTCCTCAATACTATATATACAGTATGAAATACTAATTATTGAAGATCGGAGATTTTTATACGGCCTTCCTTCTTTGATAATTGGCTGCGGTGGCGGAGTGATTAGCGTGCTAGCAATCCCGGCTAGTCGGATTTTTCTGGCTAGGGAGTGGTAAATAATTTTGGTTGAATGCGTCTTTGTTAATAGTAATAATTATTGAAATGGGTGTAATTGGGATCTATCTATCTATTATATATCTATTAAAGAAGTAATTATTATTATTATTATTATCATAGCCTTTTCTGATTGGTTGGAAAGACTATTTGTTAAATTGATGAAAGATGCATAAATATTTTTTGGGGAAAAAGAAAGTACTGCGTCATTCATCTGAAAATTATAAACAGCCAGAACAGGAACTTATGAGAGAGTAAACCAATGAGACGGATTTCGCCGAAACGATAGGCTAACTACTTAATTATTCAGCCTTAAGGGCAGTTTGAACCTCAACCCCTATACCGTTAGCAATCATTAGGTCTAATCAAGGTATGAGGCGACGCGGTAACATCAGGATTGAGGTATTCGCCATTTTCTTCTAACACTATGTACTAGTATAATGTACTTGGACATTTGTCCATGTAAGTGAAACTCAATGACCTTATAAAACTTTTCATATTACTTTGAAAGGAGTCATACAAATAGACGCCATCATTGAGAAACACTCATACTTCTTTATCTTTCGTAATAACAAAGTCTACAACAATACTACCACTAAATACAAAAATTTCCACTACTTATTTTTTCTCACAAAAACGCCGAGCAGGAGTAATTTACAATTCTGGTGCTAGATAGGTATGTAGATAGGCAGGTGGTTGCTAGCTGTACTCACAATATGTGGCACTATCTACCATCATAATTCCTACTCCTCCTGCTCGGAGTTTTCGCGGGAAAAAATAAGTTCGAGAACCTTTTGAACGTAGTAGTCGATCAAGAATATATAAAAATCCACATTTATTACAGGATCTTACTTGAAAATAGAAATAAAAACTATTCATTAGTAAAGATATGATAGCAGGAACCACAAGCTAGGGGAAGCTATATTGTTCTTGACGTATCGTCCCAAACCTCTTCATCGGAAGAGCAATTATCAAAGCTAAATAGAAAATTAGACGGCGAATAGAGTATCAGGTGTCACCGTCCATTTCTCTCCTCTCCTAAAAAAGCATCTCTCTGTGGGAGTAAATTAGTTCCCATCGACTTTTGAGCATCGGCGCATGAAATATGGGAAACAGACTCTGGAATCCTCGAGACGGAGGGGAACAGCCGACGGAATTGGAAATATTTTGACAAAGCCATCTTTCAGCGCAGCGTCCACAAAAGGTCTTCGATGGGGGAGGAGTTGATAAATGCCCTCCGCGATGATGGGGCAAGTCATCTCTTTAGAGCTTTAAAGGCGCGCTTACATCTCTCGGAGAGGGATTTTTTCCTAATAACGGGGAGATTACCCGGGAATGGGCGTCGATGACGGCGCTTAGGATTCGTGATGAGGTGCCGCGATTGGGGGGTGCAGGTGGGAAGCGGGAGATTGTCGGGACCATCGATCACGGTGTCTCCTTAAAAGCGGCGTTAACACCAACCGTTAGCTAACTCCTTGGCCTATTCTTTCCCGCGCCGACTTCCACCGACGAAGGGAAAAAAGATTGGCGGCGACTTCTCCAGCCTGATACTCGGGAGAAAGCGCGAAGTTCCGTCTTTTTTTAAATTAGGTATGGCGAGTTTTTTATGAATAAGCAGAGGTGCTGTTTCAAAGTTGGTGATTCTTTTGAGACATTTGTTCCGGTAGTACTAGAGTACATCTACTTGCTAGTACTACAGCTAGTACTTTACGAGCAATTAGAGAATTATAGGTCACAACTTGGTGATTTTGACAGGTGGAGCATCCTAACATAATTATTAATTAATAATTTTTAATTTATTAGTTAATAGTTAAAAGTAATAATTGATATATTATGCACTTTTGTATCTAGTCTTATTACTTACTGTTCAGATGGTGGTATCTAGCTATTTTTCATTTCAGAAGATCAATATTTAATTTATATAATTTTTAATTTTCCCTCTATACAAACATCAGAGCTAGATCCCTATTAAACCTCCCGTAGGTAGCACACTCCTGGCCAAAATTAACGCACCACCGGCCGTAAGGATCGCTAGGGAGGTGCTGCGTTAATTTTGGCCAGGAGTGTACATGTAATACATCATTAAGGATACATAAATAGATACAAGCATATAATACACTAAAATTAATGCATTCATTGTTAAGAATTAAGGAATGAAACTAAATTTGACAATATAAAAGCTGGAACCTTTTATACTTATTTATTTTTGCACGAATGACATTCTTCGTACAGGTTAATGTACCTTATATATTTCTTTTAAATATATATATTATTTATCTTTGAACTGATGCTGTGGTATTCGACGCTATTCCGTCGACAAACTATCAATACCATCCGGAATTTCTGTTCCTTAATTAGTACATTCTTCTACCTCCATATATATCTCCAATCACAATCCCAACCTCTCTCGTCCGTGGTAACTAAAATATAAATTAAACTATAGTTAATATCATATAAATTGTTAAAAAATTAACTTGCAGTATTGGGAAGTTAATTGGACTCTTCAGTCATGTAGATTATTGAAATTTATTCCTCTGGCTGCTTTATCCGAAAATAAATCTTTTAGAGCTGGAATTCCTAGAATATCAGCGCAAATTTAAAAAATCTCTTTAGGATACCTAGAGCGATATAATTGCGAACTTTCACGGAACTATGAAAAAACATAAGTAACAAACCTAGTGCTAACTTTATGGAATTTTTCCCATAACTTGTTGCTATTTCTATCATTTAGTGCAAAGGAGCTCCTTGTTTATCTGAATGAAAGAACGTGGGGTAAAAATTCTCATTTCATCCATTCAATCTCTGCTATGATATCAATAAGATGAAATTGGAATTTTTCGATGGAAAAGCATTCTATTGAAATTTTTTCGGCAACCTTATATTTTTCCTCCCATAATGCCCACCCAACTGATTCCTAACATCTATTTTTTTAAGCTGGGTCCACATACGCCATAGAGAGCATTGCAGACAACCATATCTCTCTCACCCCTCTTGACATCTCCACCCACATTCCGCTCTTTGACGTCATAGCGTCAGCTCCTTGACCTCGGCGGCAATCCTTCAAAACGCAGTCTCAATTCCGCCCCATCTTCAGCCCCTTTGCCCCCAGTGCCACCCCCACACCGCCCCCGCGTGCCCCCTTCGCTTGACCCCGCGCCCATTCCTCTCTGATATGTCATTTTGGCCGCATGCCTTCGACAGTTTAGACATCTATGTGTGCCGTCAGTGGTATGAATATCGCTCTTAGCCTAGTTTTGTAGCACTAACGTTGATATATGAGAGTGAAGATTATAGCTCAAAGCATCCCTAATTCCGTCTAAACAATTGTGTTACAGAGTAATAGTGTAATAGTAACAGTAAACAGAGCAATAGTGATTACTTTTATCGCCTTGTACAGAAGATTGTGTTATCCTGGGCAAAGTCATTGGCATAATTCAATTCAACATAAGGTTGGGGTTTAAAAGGAATTCTAAAGAGGAAATAGGGTAAATTAAGATTTATTCCAGAAGAAATCTCCAAATTTCTCTATTTTTGTACCGAATATGAGTGTCTTTTAAACTTCGAAATTCTTCTTCTAAATCTTTTTCATTGTCATCATACTTTTTCACTAGTGCTTTCTTCAAGCTATCCCTTTTCTTAAAATATATGTGACGAAGATTTAAATGTAGGAAGAGCAAATAATACTCTCAATACCTCCTTGACAAAAGATGCCTTATTATTATTATTTTTATTATCATGCCCATACATGCAGTAATGAAGAAATAAAACTCTGTAAATTTCTTCATTACTTCGATGGCTTTCCACAAAGTAACTCCTGAACATTTAGATTTCGTACCTACACATGCTGGTAAGATTGTCAGTAGAATCATTCATTGCCTCCACTTTAATATTAAATATCAATTAATTTACCAAATAAAACTTTAATTTCTTAAGTATATAGGAATATAGATTCATTCATTTGCATTCATTTCTCTCTTTTAAAATACCTATTTAAGTTTTCAGCCGGAATGCATCTCTATGTTTCATCGTTCAACATCAACATTTTTATCGTTACATATTATCATCGGTTTATCAAAAAATCATCAACTAACGGAAGACATAGTAATTTATGTGTATTTGATTTGCCTAATTACGTACCGCTAACTTTTCCTTCCCATTCAGTAGGAATTACTTAAAGACAAAGCACCATTTCCGTTCATTTACCTCGAAACATTGAGGGCTCTACGATGTTGGCAGCGCCGATGAGCACATGTGTGTAACCTCTTTGACCGTCCGCGAACATTTTCCGCGGAACGCAACAGTCTTTCATTTCATTTTGCGAGCGAGGGTGCTTCGCTCGCGACCCGAGAGGCCTCGGCATCATCCTTCAGAAAATGTCCAATCGGAGAAACGAAGAAAAAAGACTAACGGCTAAAATATTCCGTCATCCTTCTAATCCCGGACGAACCGTTCCTCCGATCGTTTCGACGTTTTTTCCGCCCTCGATTCGTCTTTCGCATTTCCTCGTTCTTTTTTATTTACGTCGGCACTTCGTCAGCTTTGATACTTCTCTCGCCTTCTTTTTCGGCGGTCGCTCGTTTGTGCATCGGTCATTATTCCCGTCGCGGTCGGCGTTCGATTCCAAAGAGGCGTCATCGCGGGACAGAATCGGTTTTTGTGCGGTCACAGAAAGAGTAATTTGTCGGAAGATTTTGGGGGAGTTTGAAAAATGGCATCCCTTGTGCCTGAGCGCGATTGCTTTATGAATGTGTCGGATTCGTATTCTGACGAAAGCTTCCCAAATAAGATGAATTATGACGGAAGATATACGCTCATTTAAGAAGGCGTCAAATTGCTATGTCACTAACGAGACTGATGATGGAGAAATATGTCTGTCTTTAGAGTATTCCGCTCAGAGATTGGTTTGTACCTCAAGCCCACTACCAAAGAGTAAGTGGTAAGAAGAAGGTTACTAGTTAAGTTGAGAAGCGAGACAATTGGCCTTAAGTCTCCTTCCCTAGCCCGGATACTGATTGTACATGTATGTACCTAAGTAGAAGCAGTACAATAAACCTATGAGTAGCATTTTTCATAGCAGTTGCTTGTGGAATACTTCACTTCGTAGATATACATAACGAAAAAAAAAATGTCGGAAATGTCCATAATATGGTTACTTAACATCAGACGTCCCAGTTTATCCTGAAGATTTTCCAGAAGATTATGTTGTGTAACTGTGACATCGATCGCGTATTTAAAACGATGAAATTATGGACACTTAAACAAAGGTTATTTTTTTCACTTCTCATTGCAATCAATGGGAAGTACTAAATGAATTCAACGTCATTCAGGATCGCTCATACATTGGTATATGTCAGTAGCTTTCATATTAGGGTATCCATGATTAAGACTAAAACAAAAGTAAATGAAGGATCCTACTATTATTACACGATTACTCTATCCTGTACCGAACGAAAATTCTGTAAAAACCATAAAATGTTTCATTAACCAAGATATGGGAACAGGAACGGCAAACATGTGTGAGGCTATGTAAAGTTTTACTTTCTGAATTTAGCTAGAAAACAGCAGTTTCTTACTCCTACATAACATGATTATAATTATTGAAGTGCATTCCCCATTCACTTCCGTGCTCGTCCGCGGCGTGACTCTTGGGCACTCCGGAAGGTCGTGCGTGTGAGTGTGCTTAACGGCCGTTGTCACACGAGAGGTGCGCATGACTGGTGCTTTGCTTGAGGAGCACGCGTGTCCCGAGGGTGTCGTACATTTCGGAGAGCGAAACGCTCCACCCACGACCGTTCCACCCAAAACTCTCTTTATTTACTTATTTAAACTCGTTCCCCGGAAAAGAATCTGCTGACTAAAGCACACCCCTGGTGAAGTAGGCCTAGACATGTTACGTTCCAGTTACATTATAGTGTTTTGTGATGCAATGTTCGTGGGAATATTATCAGATGTGACAGTGACTACTTAAACACGTGCAAGCGACGATTTCAGGCGAAAACTGTGGGAGGTATTCTCGTACATGACTCTCCGTGACGTTCTGGTGTCAACAAAGTTAATGAGGGTGAATTTGTCTTACTTTCTTTTTCTACCGCTCCTGTTTATTTCCTTCCTTTCTACTTTTTAGACTTCCTTCTCTGTATCTTTGTGACTTTGCTATTTTTTTATACATGAGATTCTAAGTTTATTTATTTTCTATTTTTTTATTATACATTTTATTAAAAAGTGAATAAATTTTATAAAACTGTATATGCATTATGATGAACCTTCTGGCAAAAAATATAACTTTCACTTTATAATCAACAAGTTATATGATAAACAGGTTGAATATAGAATTTTAAAAACTAGACAATAGTGAAATACAATTAAGAAAAAAATAAGATTGTAGGTCCTACTAAGCCTAAAATGGCTTTTCAGCAGGTGCCTTTTAAACAGAGAAGTAATAATTAACAAAGATATAAAAAAAATACTTGTCAACACAATTTAATATTAATTGAAAATACCATATTTATCTATCTCTGAATTACACATTTATCATCTATATTTACATAATATTAATATTCAAATATTTTATAGCAACAAATAATATTAAGTACTATAAATGTTGAAATATATTTATACAGACAGTCCATACATAGGACTTATCAGCAGGTGCCTGATTTAAAAAATAGAATAACTTAACTTATATCAATCTAGTTTCAGTAACCATTTTTCACTTTTTGTTTGACTATTGAAAATGTTTCTAATTATTGTAAGTACTGTAGTTTGTCATTAAAATATTCTTTAATTTAGTAATATATTTCATTATGACTATGACGGAGGATTGGATGGAAGAAGATATTTTAAGCCTTTCTTCTCTGTATCTATACAAGGTCGCATAAATATTTGATGTAATGTATTATTTTAAAATTGAGTTTTATAGTTATTACAAAATAAGAAATTACAAAAACTATCAGCAATACCGTAATATTCAATGTTCGGAACCAAATAAAGCCAGTTCGACCCTGTTCGACAGAGGCTGCCGGAGAGAAACCGAGGTTATTTTTTTTAATTTTGGCATTTTCATTGAACCAAATCGAAATCCTGTGGGCAGGCAATTTACGATGTACAATTAAGATTACCATGCAGTTCCTAAAGTGTTAAATATGTATACGTCTGGGGAGTTAATCTTCATTAAAATATGCAACTCGCTACCCAAATCTTGCCATCCGGAAAGGGTTTCATGAATCTTGAATGAATATTTTTGCTGGTCCGTCACTTTTCAGTTTGAAGCTCATCAAGCTTGAATAGTCGTTAATATCATGATCTCGTTAACTCATTTTTGTCGTAATCATATTTAACAGTCCGTATAATAAATTATTATAGCCCTAAGTATATGCAGCAGTATTGAGTACCTATAAGGAGCCCGTGAATTCCTAAGAAGTAGAAAAATTACTTTAGTTTCAGCGCTGAGGTTCATGTTTTAACATTTTCTTACCCATCGCTCCCGTCTTTCATTTTAGTTCCTTTTATTCTACGTATTCAAACAGCGTAAATAAATAATAACATCAATTGGAATTACACGCATGAAGTCAGCTGTTCAAGAGTAATTTATTTTTCAATTTTATTCTCCAACAGTGTAAGAGTAATGTTTTCTTTGAAGCGATACCTAAGAAATTTTGTCTATCACTATTGATCAATTATGCCGATACGTTAACTAATGCTTCTACCGTCGAATGAAGATCTTCTCACGAAAGGAAATACCTCTTGTTGAACAAGTTGATCCGTACTTCAGAAGATTGGATCAACGGCTCAGTACACGCAGCCTGTGCTCTGACGTCATTGAATACTTGAGGCAATTCCTTTGTTTCCGATATCGATAAGATCCTTAGACTGCTGCTAAGTCCCACATGCCTGAAGATTACTTTACGCTATTATCCCCTGCCAATGTTTATTACGTTCTAACGAAGAAACTAGATCTTTCCCCTACTTCTTTTTCCGTGCAGTAGTTGTAGTTATGGAGTTTTCCGATAGAGGAAGGGAAGGTGTCGTTAGATAATTACCTACCGTCCATCGTAAGACCTGCCGATCCTCTAGAAGTTTGCTTATTTTATTTTTTATCGCGGAAATTAGAATCCATAGGAAGATTAGGTACAGTTTGGAATATCAAATAGTTGCATTAAGTTTTTAATACATTATCCTGATTTGGTATTCTTAACTTCGTTCTCTGCTGAATTGCAGTCATGAATTATTTTAGTGATATAATTAGGTAATCGTTGAATTGTCTCGGATTTTTTCCGTAATAATATGCACAATTATAGTTAGGAGAAATTACGAAATTATGTTATAAGAGATAATACTTTAATATTTGGGATCATCATTGATCGGCGTGTTGATGAATTTCTTTGGCGAAAAAGTCGAAGAGCTCTGTGTCAGACGCATGAGCAGAAACAAATGTTCATTTTTGATAATAAATAATAGAAATATTGGGGATACGGATGAATAGCAATTTTTTTCACTTGTCATTGTGCTTGTTACTAGCCCAGCTTGTTACCATCTTTGATGTGTGATTTATTATTCAAACCAGTTTTATAAAATCTTCAAATTTATTTAAAATGCGTTACATTTTTTTAGGGCGACTTGAATTTTCTCGTATAATTCTAGTATGTGATCATAGAATGCTATTTTTCAGATTCATAAATAGAATAAATTTCATAAAAGAGAAACTCATAAGTTTACAGAAATATAAAATAATTGTATTATTTTTATATTTATCCATGAAATGAGAAGAATCTTAACAATCGGATGATTCCTTTGAGAATTAACTTGACAAATCAATTTTAGTGTTTACTTTCACAAGATAGCTTACACAAACCTACATGTATTTGCCCCTTTCCGTTCCAGTGAATTCAAATGAAAAAACTTCGCTTTTTTTTCTAAATCCATTCATATTACCCGAGGACTTCATTTCGGCTCATAGGCTGTAATATTTAATTCCAGCAGCAGGTTTCACGACTCGCCGTGCAAGAAATAGTATAATATTGAGCTGTAAATTCTTTTAGTCATGTTCGCGAGTTATCGTTAGGCGTTAGGTGGTGGTGTTCACGTTATTGAAAAACTGACTGTAAGTGGAATACATTAACTTGTTTTACTTTAGAATTCTTTTAATAACGTTTAACATTGTATGTTTAAGGTTTGAAGAAGTCACACCGAAAAATGTTCTTAAAAAAGTATTCGCTTAATTTAACTTTATTCCATTTATAATTATGTCAGAAATTTTGGTTCTAATTACGTTTAAACGAATCTAAAATTCTCTGTAAAATCATAACACCTTCAAAGTTCTTTCACTAGAACAAATAAATTTATTTGCTACTTTCTCAAAATTTGGACCGGAAATGGTTAAATTATCCTATAAAGCGTTTTAACCTCCCTGCAGGTATTTTTCCTCAAGCATTTTGAACGTTGTAATTTCCTTATTGGCCGATATTGATGGCAATGGGTCGAACACAGGTTTACCCTAAGCTTAGCTTACCCGACAACAACGAGTAGGAATGCAAAAGCAATTCCGCATTACCTTTGCCACTCAGACGGCGTATTATTCCCCCAAGGATCGACTTAATATCGGAAGTCTAGATATTTAGCAATTGGCCTCTCGGAAGAATGTTAATGAAAGATAACTGTTATTTCCTACGGGGGAAACTGGGAGGAAATTGGAAAACTTCGTAATCTTACGTTTGTAGCAGCAATATCTCAGAGCTGTTGTCATTCAATAGGTAGAAAACTCGTATATTTCATTCATTCCTTTGTCCTCCAATATTGCAAATCGCTTTCAACTGTTAGGCGACCAAAACCATTATCATTACAGCCACGTATTTCAATCGGATAGTGAATCTACGAATGGTGCTCAAGGGAAATTAGAATTCAGCGGTAAAAGATCAATGGAAATTTTTTTCGCCATTTGGAACGTTAAAGTGGTATATTATGCAGCCATTTAGCTTCGTCACCAGTTTTACGATGCCGCGCCGCCTGGCGTTAGATTTCTGAATCTCAGCGCGAGTCCTGCGCGAACGCCTTAAAATGAATTATTTCGCCGTTTTTTGTTGTAAGTTAATTCGGAGTTTCTCAATCACTATTTGCAACGATTTGGAAATTTTAAATCTTAGGAATGGTGGAACTTCTTATATAAGTCAGCATTACAACAGAGAAAAACGTACGGCAAATAAGCCATGAAATCAGTATGAGAAAACGGAACAAAGTGGAAAGCAATATTAACTAAATGAAAAAATATATGATTTACATTACGATCTCTAGTTTCGCTACTTTTCATCTAAGTGAGCTAACTATCATCTTTAGTTGGAAACGTAGATATTTTTTATTCGGTTCATTGTATATGAGTAATGGTAAATGATAAGTTGTCCCTATGTAATAGAGGGATATCTACGAATACGTCTTCCATATATGACTACTTCCATATATAAGACTATGTCCTCCATGAATATAAGTAAAATTTACTGAAAAATAGATCATGACCACAGTCCGCAGGATCCTCCATTCTGCATGTATGCTCTTAATGGTATCTAACAAGCGCAAATAAATATCTCCCTCGGACTCTTTCATCGCTCCAACCTATTTCCACTAAAAAAAACCGGATTATATTATTTCTTGAACTCACATGTTATTCCAGGTTGAATATAAGGTATTTCATACAGAAAGCGAACAGTTTCATCACACACCAATGCCCCAGTCTCTCTATTTTAGCCATTAAAGGCACCAGAATTAAATGAAGTAAATTTTACGACCAAAAGAAATCATTTTGTGCGAAACGAATGCTTTTTACTTGTATTATATACTTTATACACAGGATATCATATCCTAAAGAATATCATCCTAGTTTATCCAAAGAGGATCGTCTATTTTTTTAGTGCCAAAATTTTGGAATCCCAATCTTATAACTGTTCAAGACTAAATCGACACATATTAGGCAGAATCGGGTGGATAATTGCCAGGAATCCAATCAACTACCACAATTGCCTATCAATTACAGCCGCCATACACAAAACACGTCGACCAGCCTCATTAATTAGTTCGAGATCCCAAAATGAATTACCACTCGCGTATTTGTTCAGCTCCATTCAATTTCCACAGTTTTCGTCGTATCAAACGCAGACCTATTTTAAAGCATCGGAAGCGATAGTTTACTCGTACGACCTGCTGAATACTTAGAGACTTCACTGGCTCTGCTCGCCTCAAGTTCATTTCATTTGTTTAAAAATGTTTTTCTCAAAAGTGAGAAAGTTATCTTTAGCTAATAAATCGTCTAAAGGCATGAGTATCATTTTACGGCGTTCAAAGCTGAATTTTATTCGGTTCATATAAAATCAGGTTGAGAAAGTATTGGTTTCAGTAGAGGAGAACATTTCAGTAAACTGTTAAAGTTTGGTAATAAAGGGAGTAATGGAGATTAAGGTACTTGAAAATAAAGCTTATGCAGTCATGGCAATAAACGTGTTGTAAAGGAGTAATACATTTTTAGATTAGGATAGTATACTATGCTAACGATGCCCAAAGTGATCTGTGTGAAACAATGTCCTACGATTTAGCTCCCGGATAGCCAAGTGGGCACCACTTTCGGCTCTGGTAAAAGCAGTGTTCTTGGGTTCGATACCCAGTCGAAGTCCACTTGCGAAATGACTAAAGTTGTCGATACACTTTTAACAATGCGAAAATTACAACAATTTCAATCAAAGATGGATTGTAGAGGCTTAGTAACCAAGCAGCGATTTACTATTTACATCAGCTCAGCTTAATTCTAATTATTCTCCATTTTGACCAATAAAGTTCCTAACCCAATTGCCCTAACGTATAATAAGAAACTATGCATAGTTTATACATATGACTATGAGTAGTATATAACTGCATGTATGTGTGCTTTATTCACAGGGAATTAAGCTTGTTTTATGGGTTGCATACGATCCAGGGACCTTCTCATTGTCTCGTTTTCTACGCGGTGTAATCTGCTCACCATATATTTAGATCGTGTTTTAAAAGTCTGCTGTCTTTTAGATTATTCAGCAA
Organism: Sympetrum striolatum; assembly: GCA_947579665.1. NCBI lineage: Eukaryota > Metazoa > Arthropoda > Insecta > Odonata > Libellulidae > Sympetrum > Sympetrum striolatum. The sequence goes on along the minus strand of OX388345.1, from coordinate 38,109,492 downwards.
AAAAAGGTCCCAAATAGGTGAGTCAGAAGTATATTATACCCGTAGAATCATGAAGTGTTGAAAACCCTGGCGTAACGGAGGTTCACTCGGGGAATGGGTGTGAGAATGCAGATTTGCAGAGATGGCAGCGAGCAGGTTCCCTCCAAGTGGATACATAGCTGCTTAAGCGGAACGTGAGTGTCCACGCCATCCATACACATTATCCTCTTCGCAGCCCCTTTTATCGTCGGCAGGAGGGGTTGTCGGAGGCGTGAAAGAGTCCCCCGCGAAAGTGTGAGTACGGAAGAAGTCGCTTGATCGTCCTAACGGGCGTTGAGGCACACCCCCTTCGGCTGTTTGAATTAACGGTGCGAGATCCCTCGAGCAGGAATCGACTAGCGCTGTTATGACTTTGAACTGGTCGAGGGAATGTATGGAGAATAGAGAGGATGTACAACGATAGCTATTTCTTAGACAATGAGGATTCCTAGTTAAAAAGTCAGTTAACTATCAGAGTGTGGTGCACGTAAAATAACCCTTTTATAAGTTTTTCCTAAGAATGAATTTGTATTGCTGAAGTGGAATTATTATATTACTATAGGATTATCAACAATTGACCACTGTACAAACTTTATTAATTTATAGCAAGCCTTGCATTAAACGCAAAAAATTCTTAAATAAAAAAAATAATTTTTTAAAAATAAAATTTTAAAAATAATTTTTTGTTCTACCTGTAGTATTTTTTGCTGAGTCTAGTCAGAGAGAAATGCGAATTAGGTATTCCAAAATAGGAACTTCGTGCAGGTCGCTTACCATCGTGATCTTTGTATTTAAATTGCAATGAAACAGGAGAAACACAAATGCGAAACTTTATTCCAAGCTACATGTATGCTGATTCAATATATGATATGAAGCTTAGAAATTTTCAGTTTATGAATTATATTGTTATTAATCTGAGTATAAGTTCAAAATCTATATTTTCAATTTCAATTTTCTATATCCCTTACATATGTCATCCTGAAACAAGAAATTCAGCTCCACGATGAAATCAAGGGATTTTTGTGCGTTGGTTGATTTTTTCATTTTCATTCCACTCATCCTCAGATAGGCATATATATAGCATTGGTGGATCAAGGGGGTCGTCTTCCTTTAATGTGTATGTGTACTTGCAATTAACTTAGGCTTGGACGAGGAACTTGGATTAAAATCTGATGGTGATATTGTTCTACGATTACTATACATGTACTAAATTTATTGCTAAAAAATAGCTCCTAAAAATTAATTGAAGAAGATTTCGCAAGGAAGTTACCTTAAATCGCCTTTCTCTTCAACTGCAATGAAACGTTTTTAAATCCTTCCCTTTAGATTGTGCAATTTCCAGGTGAATTTTGTTGAATTAATTATTCATAAATACGATATTGAAGAGCAAAAGTATCGATTTAATTGCTAAAATACTGTAGCGTATTATTGTGGATCAGCTCCAAAAATATTCATGGATTGTCATTACTAAAATGAATTATGTAAAGCATTCTTTTTTACCTGGATAAAATGTTGCAATAAAAGCACACCAAGCAATAGCCCCATGGGTTGAAGACAAAAGAATCGTATTCAAGATGATGAATTTTAAATTTTTACTGTACTTCTTCGATCGGTTACGAAAACCGTTTTGTTACTCTCTGGCAAGAGGTTTCACTTTTCTATTTTCTAATTTGATGTTGCACATGTGATTTTCTTTCGAGAGAAACACTCACGCATACCAGAAATGTGAATAAAATAAGCCAATAAATGGAATGGCTCCTTTGGATTTGATGCATTTTAGTAGGTTCTACAGTTAGATTAGGTTCAGAAAGAAAAAAATATTCATAAAAAGGCCAATTAACGGACCGCCTATTACCAATGCGAAAGGAACCAAATGCATCGATGACTCATTGAAGGACAGTAACTACTGTGTTCTCTCTCTCTCGATCGGCCATTTAATGGCTACAGAAGTTAACTTTCATCTATTCCACAGCAAAAAAAAAAATAAGTTCATAAATTAATTTTCGAAAGTCACTCTCTGGGAGTCGGAGCAAAAAAGGATTCGTACAGATGTAAAACCACAAATCGTTCTCGATGAACATCGAAGATATGCACCGAGTGATAGCCGAGAGTAATTTCTTATATGTTATGCTCAGATGCTCGGGGAGATTGGGGGGAGTGACTAAAAAATGCTGAGTTGCGAGTGGGAAAAATAGTGGGAGCCTCGGTCGTACTCGGAGTAAATAAAAGAATCGGATTCGAGGATGTTGAGTATTTCGGCGAGAGGGTGAAAAAGGATGGGGTGCTTAAAAAATTGCCTCTCCGTAGATGAGATAACAGGTCAGCCACCCATTAGTAGAGCTAGCGGTTTGCCTCGCCGTCTTCACACAGCGATCGTAAATAAAGGATAAAAAAGCCGAGCGAGCAACGAGCAAATTACAAAACCAATTGCAGTTAAAAGCGAAATCGCTTTTTTCTTCCTACTCTTTCCCATTGAGAGAGGAGAATGTTACTCTGTTCGAAAGATACCGCGATTCATTTGCCTGCTAAAGCATTTAACCCGAAGAAGAATTGCACCAAGATGGAGAAAAATCTGTGAACGAACCGCAAGTAAAAGTCAATGCTGGAGAACGAAGAGATTGATTTGTTGTATTTTTCGTTGTCTAGCTCTGTACAGTCATCACATGAAGCTCTCCACCGTCAGCTAACATTAAGCTGTGGAGGTGAATTAGTAAGGCGAGATGTCAGGTAATTATCTCATGCTTTTCTCAATGAACTGGAATTCTCTGAGAGGAAAACGCTCAAGTACGTTGAGCTGAAGCTCTCCACCGTCAGCTAACATTAAGCTGTGGAGGTGAATTAGTAAGGCGAGATGTCAGGTAATTATCTCATGCTTTTCTCAATGAACTGGAATTCTCTGAGAGGAAAACGCTCAAGTACGTTGAGCTGCACAACGATGCAATTATTAACATATCCATAGCATTTAATAATGGATGACCAGGATGAATTTTATAGGTCAGCATAACTCAATAACGCACAATGATGGTGGAAAAAATGTTTTACTTGGCATGAGTAAGCAAGAGGCTTTAAACATAAAGAGAAATGAATGTTATCGGTATAACAGGAATACTCCTGCTTTCCGGAAAGGTATTCTAACCACTAAACTTCCATAGTGCGTCTATTCCACTTCAATTTATCAATAGTTTTCATTTTTTCACAGCCACAAATAAGACTGATGCAATTTCTTAACTGCCACTGCTTGATAAATTCAATGAAAGTACTTTTGTGAGAGATGTATCCGGTAATATACGACCCTCTCCTACTTTGACCTATCGGGTAATGAGTGTAAAATAAGAAAAATAGATTCCTAGAAAGAAATCTAGAATAATAATAATAATAATCGTCTCTCTTTGTGCGAGATTGAGACTAAAAGTCTCTTCTTTCATCCAACCCCTAAAGAATTTGACTATAGAAATATAAATATCTAGACATTGATGCTGAGACAATTAATTTTAAAGATTCGCTCTATCCGCAACAGCTACACAATAATAATAAACTAAGGAATTAGTTGGAAGGCTTTGTGTTTACACCCCCTGCCACACGCCGAAGGGCTTGTATGGTATTAATGTAGATGAAATAAAAATATAAAATATACATACTATTCTATCTAGTACCATTTGACAAATGACAAATATTTCTTTATTAAAATTTCTAATCAGGAACAACAAGTTCTGGAGCTATAACAAAGTGCATTCTCATTCATATCAACATATGGCAGTTGGTTCGATGAAAACGATGTTAAACACTTCACGTCCAACCATGAGCCTCCTTTGCTCATCAGTCCACCGTGGTTCACCAGTTTTAGTACACCGGTACAACTTTCTAATAACCATCCATTCAGTGGCCAGTTTGATCTCTCCTGAGGTAGCGCGTACAAGAGGAAGCGTTACCACCGCCAACACCATCCCTCCACGGACGTTAGCGAAAGAGCAAACAGTTTTTACCGCCGGAGCGGTCGTCTCCTCCCGGCAAAGAACAGCGCAGTGTCCGTCGCAAATTCTCCTTTTTATTAGTTTCTCAATTGGCCGCGGCGATTGCACGCCCTCTACCGGCGCTCGCCCCATTTGACCATCTCCTCCTCGCCGCATTCACCCGTCATCAATTATTCCTCATTCGCCCCGTCTTCCGAGATCTTCCTTTTGCATCCGTCTCGCACGGTGGCCTCCCTCCCCGTAATGAAAGGAGTCGGAAGTGCTGTCGGCCTGCTCGTCTATTGACTACGGCCATGGAGTACTCCGGGACAAGTGCCCCGGACGTCATGCGAGCATAATCCAGCGGGGAGGAGGCATTAAAGCGGGCTTTTTGTAGCGCAAAAGGATGATTCAGTAAAGGGGAAGGAATTTATCATGCAAAAGGGCAAGATGCCACCGAGAAATCCGCTGCGGGAACCCCTGAAAAAGCTGGGGAGAGTCGGGGGAGGTTTGGCGTAATCGAGCGCGCCGTTACAGTCAATTTTTTTTTCTCCCGTCGTTCCGCTGCATCCCCACGCGTATCCCGCGTCTTCATCTCGAATTATTTTCTCCGATAGGGAAGCTGCTCTACCTCCCCGACTCTTTTCGCGTATCGCGGTTCGTAATTAATTCGCGGAAACAGTTTCTTATTAGCGTTTTGTAACGATGACTAATCTCTCTCGGATCTGTTTTATAGGTTGCATTTTTGCGGTAGACGTTGACTCTCCCGCCGCGGTGGAGTTGTGTTTTTCTTGGAAGTGAGGGTTTTTTGCGGAGAAAAATGTGAAGAAATTACGATTTTCCGAGTTTCGATCGATCGTGTTCGAATGTAATTTTTTTACTGTTCTAACCCAGTATTTTGATACCGAAGATATTTAGGGTAAATTTTTATTTAATGAGAAACTTTCTGTCAGCTTTGAGACAGTTTATATACATTCCTTAGGGTATTAAAACTTACATTGTATAGTATTTTTACCAATTAGATTAACTAAAAACTGCGAAATCAAATTATCTAAAAATCTACGTTCCAAATATTTAGTGTAGACTTCGTGGAAGTACGTCATCTGGAATATTGAAGCAGAATCGCTCCTGTGTCTTACCAAAATCACATCATAACATTTATTCTTTTAGGGATAGGTTATATAATTATCGGTGGATCTAATCTTCTGTATGTTTAGAGTATAATGTAGTAGGTATTGTTAAGAAAATTTACCTGCTGAGTTCAACACTTCAGGAAATAAATTGAAGTTAGATTCCATTATTTCTTTGTAAGAAAATATGTACTTAAAATTATAGTAGTTGTGAAAAGCAAGGAATGAGAAATCATCCACGTTAAAAAATATTTGCTTTCTATAAAAAGAATTTTATCATTATTAAATAATCTTTGTTGTAAAATTTCTACGGCTGCTCATATATTCTACAAAATGATTCCTTTAAAATAACTTAAATTCAGAACTCATTCTCTAAGTTTCAATGCCATATAAAACTCTAATTTATGGAGGTAAAAGGTTCAAACCAATTTGCCTTTTATTTTTCCTATGGATAACATTAAGGAAATCGATTGAAATAAATGATACCGGTCACAATATAAATCTGGCGTTAAAATGGAATTTATGTTTCCTACCAACGTGGTCGTTAACGGATATAACTTAATTGAGTATTTACTGCTGGAATAATTATTAATTGCTGTATTAAAATCGATATTCGCGGCATATTACCTTAATGAAGATCAAATTATCGTTAATAAAAGTCACGAATAAACACTCTTCGCCGCGTTAAAAAATTAATAACGTAACGAAGTTCCCCTCGCGAGATATTTTTGCATATCATAATGCGCAACAGTGCTCTTAATTGCCATGACGTTTGATTCTTCTTTTTTTTCTCCCGCCCCATAAAGAGAATCTCTTCTTATAGACTCTCACGCGTCATTTTATCCCATCCATAACCTTCGTTTCATCATCCACCACCGCTATTACTACTCTTGCGGAACGCTTGCTACAGTCGTAAAATTCTCGGTAATAACTCCACTCCCTCGGAACTTAAATAATTTCTCGTACCCATAATTTCTCGGTACGAGGACGATGCATGCTCGATGTGTACATCGTCACGATTTTCTTTTTAGACGACGTTTCTCCTAAGCGCTCTTAATCCCTGAGATTTCGCTCCTTTGCTTAATCCTAAACCTTTATTTTTGCTCCTCTTGCAAGCCAGAATTTTCTTAATCTCCGTTTCGTTAACTTTGCATTATTCTAATATGTCTGCAAAATTTTGTTGTTTGTTTTCTTCCTGTTCGTTCTCTTAGGCTTTCTTGCGAAATATACTCTTTTTCATCTTTTGGTGTCAATTTTCGAAACCAGTTGGTCTTCTATAATCGTAAAATTGTTGATTTTCCTGTCAGTGTATTGATATTTCCGATGCTACTATGTGCATGTCAGTGAAGCTGTTACACCCCTTAGTACCTTCCTCGCCTCGTATCGATTTATTCAAAATATTTTCTTTTTTCTGAAATGGGAAAGTCTGTTCTCAATATTGCAAAGCAAACATATAAAGCAAATTTAACAATTACATATTAATATCTACTATCTAATGCTTTTGTTATAAAATAGGCATGAGACTGAAATTTGGGCTTATATTTTGTTTTTCTCTTCGGAGTTTCAAGAGTCATATTTTTAAGCTCCTTTTTGAGGATATACTGGTATATCCTGGAGCGAAAACAAGGACCTATGCCGTCAAAAGTGATAAAACATTTGAATAAGAAATATAAAACAATTCTGAAGATTATAATTTACATCTTTATCATAGCTAAACTGAAATAGATAGCTTATCCTTTGAAACTTGCAAGATAACGTAAAGCTGATACAAGTTGACCTATCTATTAGTAGTAGTATTGTTAAAAGTGCTTCGACAGCTTAGGTCATTTCGCACATTGGCTCCCACCGGGAATCGAACCCGGGACCGCTTTCACCAAAAGCATACGCGCTGTCCACATGACTATCCAGGAGCCCGACCTATCTATTACATTTTAAAAGTGGAGAACATGCCTCTATTTTATCCCTGATTATACATATGCCGCAAGGTCTTCTGTTGAAATAATACGTTTTTCTTCTCCTCTTATCCAATTGAAGCAAACTCAGCAATTTTAGGAAATCTTCCCACAAAAATAGAAAGCTTTTGCTTACGCTCAAAGCGTGCTAGATAATACGGTAAATCAAAGTTATTTACTCTTGGCAGAGGGGATGAGTTTGGGTTCACTAAGTACCGCAACGGGTGAATAGTGGAGGATGCCAAGGATATGATTAAGAGAGATTCATAAATCCGGTACTTAGCTTTCGTAAGAGCTAATGTGTTTAATCGTCCTTATATCTGAACCAAGAAGATTAAGTCGTTTACGTTCGAAGGATAAAATTAGGGTAATATTCATTCAAGGTTGAGAAGAAATCATTGCAAACTCCCCAATGAACTTGGATAAGTTGATGCTAAAATCCAGAGGAAAGAAAGGATAACTTCTTAGTCTAAATTCTGCGTTTTTAGTCTTTTTTATGATTTAAAATTTTCCATAGCTTCGCCAGAAAAACGTTCATTTTTACTTCTCTGAACGTGCTCCATTTTCCTATGGAAGAAAATATTGTTCGTTGTTTAGCAGCGTAAGCATTTTTTAGTATCTATTTAACGTCTTTATTAATCTATTTAAGTTTTTTGCAACATTGGAGAGTTTTCTATAAAACTTGTTTCCTCCCTTCATTTTCCATGCACGTATGCTCCAGTCCCATTCGAATGCTATTTTACTGTAATTATCAACCAAGCTCCTTTGCTTGTACAAGATTTCATACTGTTGAGCAACATCAAAATCTAAAATAATAATCTATAAAATAAACGATAAAATTAATGATATTATTTCTCTTCGCCTTCCGGAATAGTTTATACTTAATCTTGTAGTATAAAGTTGCCTTTTAATACTTAAGATGGAATATATATTATATTTTTAAAGTATTAATAAGTATGAAGACCATCATTCAGGATTCGGATGCATTTGATAATATTTAGGAAGAGTAATTACGATTTGAAGAATTCAACTCAACAGCATATATTTGACGCCCCGAAATACGATGAAACACATCGTTCACACGCAAACACCATTCCTTTCATCTGTCACAAGATGGAAGTTGGTTGGGGAGTTGGAGGATTGGTTACCGCCGATATCTTAAACTCGAGATATATGTTTAGCTAAAAATAAAGTTCGGGAAAAGACCACACTAGAGAAATGACAGCCACTCTTGAATTTATTGTTTTTTAATTTGTGTTGATATAGAAAGCATGCGTAACAGTTTAAACAAAAATGCATACACAAAATAAAGAGATGTACAATATAAAGACCCATAGAGTGCTACTTTATTCCTCTCACGATAAAACTATAGAATATTCAAAAAAAGTACGTCGACCGATCTCCCAAGTTCATGTCTCCATGCGGAAAAACCTAACATAACTTGGTAGTTCTAATCTGAATTTCTAATTCCGATAGAGATTTTCTCCCTCCTCGAGGTTGTATTAGATTAGACGTGAGATAGAGAGAAACACTCTTACACCGTATTACCCTTGTTCTTCCTCCTCGAGAACTTTCCCATCTCAAACGCCGTATATCTGACAGCATTCCTGCTCCTTCATCCCACGCAGCAATCAAGCTCCATAAGCCCTCCCCTCCGATCCTCTCCTCCGCTAATTGCTTCAGATGCGCTTCTCGTAATATCTCCACGCACTGTCGGAGACATATCGTCCGTGTCCCCACCCCTCATGCAGACTATCCACAGAGCCTTAATTCTCCTCGGATACTCAAAGACTCCGCGGTCTCCTCTTAATGTACCGCGAAATTCCTTCGATGGAATCCTTAATTTTTCTCCTACCCGTCTCCTTTGCCCTAAAGTTGCCCCCTGTTCCTCCATTTCAGCGTAGGGAGCTCGCGTATCGCATTCCTGTATTTTTAACGGCGGACCACTTTTATATTCCCCGCTTGGCCCGAATTTACCGCACTCTGGATTCCCATCGTCCCGGAGTGTCCTAGATTCGGGTATACGCAAAAGCGTTGTTTCGGATGACCGCTCAGGTTACCCGGTGAGGTGAAATTCACGGGTGTTCTTACTTCGAATAAATTCAACGCGTTTTTTTACCAAGGATAAGCGCGGGTCGTAATTTCAAACGGGATTCTCCGAGGACTTACTCCGTGTTTTTTTATTTAAGGCTCTAATTTAGCGTGAAATTAATCTGATAGATATGGGGCATATTTATTTTATGAATATGCAGAATCACAGCGTAATCATTTTTAACTATGCTGTAGATTTATGAAAAAGAATCAGTTTTCCCAAGGAAGTATTTTAGGATGAATTTACTCTTTTAATATAGCTCTACATAGGTAGAAAATGTATGGAGTGCAATAATTGGATAAGCTGACTTGACCGCGCAAGAACTTTTAAGAATTAAATAGGAATTTCTCTCAAGAATGTAATTTACGTGGCAGAATACCGTTTGATGCGGCAATCCTCAAAGTGATGAGTCACGAACTTTTGAATCAAACTGCGATCTAGGAGAACATACGTGGGAAAATCGGAGCGTTTTATAAATATTGATTTATATTCGCTTGTTTTGGCTTTCTGAGCAACCATATCTAAAATAAACTACGAAAGAACGCAACTTATATTAGGTCATTTTAATCAGGTATATTCTACATATGTCCCGCGAACCAAAATATTAAGAGGAAGAGCTTTAAAAGTAATTCGCCAATAATCCTAAATCATGATGTATGCATATCGATCTCAAAAACTTATATCCATAGATAAAACAGTACTAATACTAGTATTCTTTATCCCATTAAAACATTTTTTATTTACGAAGAACTCCTTTGTATTGCTCATGTTATGTATACACACTCCTTGCTCATTACCTAATCACAGCGGTATTCGTAACACATCAAAATAGTTATGTTAAAACAGATATACATATTTTTTTAATAATAGTACAATACAATTAAGTCAACTTTGGCCTACACATTCTTCTAAAAACTTCCAATAGACCCTCTCCAAGCAATAAACTTGGAAATTATATTGCAGAACAATACCAGTGCTTTAAAACAAGAAAACAGTTTTACACTACGGATTTTAGGCATTGAATTTCATAGACTGTCGCTTTTATCTAGTATCAAAATATTTCGCATTGTAAAATGTAACTCTGCAAACTATTGTCCCTCATCTTCTAATATAGAGTTACTTTATAGACAAGATGAACGAAGGGTGGCCTAACACAAGGGGTAACTGTTTTGCCTCTCCGAATTACTCCAGTGGGGTCCACGGCTTAAATAATTTCAACAAGAAGAAAAAATAACTATATTTAATATAGTAGACAAAGAATGATTTAAATATCACTGAATCAAAATTTCACCTAAATTTCGAATTGTGATCAAGGATGTTTACACGACACAGACTCAGGTTTCACTTCGTGGTATTCATAAATACAGAACGGCTTCATGATAAAAATGCTTTTACTACACCACAAAACATAATATATACATAATTTAAATAATATATATAATAATAATATAATATATTGTTTTGCGGAGTAGTAAAAGTATTTTTATCATGAAGCCGTTTTGTAAGGATGTTTACTCTTAGATTTCAAATGCTTGGCATACAGATGCAAATCCACTGAAATCCTACAAATTAAAGAAAGTCAGATGATAACTTTATCGATAAATATGCTTCATAAAATGTTTCCTTATACGCACGATGAACTAAAATTCCCGATTTGTGGAGATTTATGATGTCTTCCATGTTGGTAAAACATGACTCACAAACTTAGTATTGCTAAAGCTTATCTAAATTTAACATTAATACTTAGCTAACTTTGGATAACTTTTGAAAAACGAATAATTCTGTATCAGTTTAATACCGTTTAGACAATTGTCGATCAAAGCGGTTGCGTCCTCAAGCAATAGATCCTTCTAAAATTCCATAAACATATCCCGTCTTTGGGCGAATGCCGCTTGGGCTTTTACATTCATTCATTTTTATGTTCCCCTCAAACGTTGCCACCTGGCCTGAAAGCCAACTTGCAGTGTAAACTTAAATAAATAAATAATTCATCATTTTAATAAGCCAGTGCAAGAAATTTTTGTTCTTTGAATTCTTTTCGAGCTTATATTAAATATCACTTGATTGAGGAAGCGTATTGTTACCGTTTGTGTGTGGAAGTGATTCCAAAAGAGAAGTGTTCTCCTACGAATGCGTTTCCGGTGTGCCGAAAGAAATATATCTCGGACGAAGATTGCATTTACTTTGCAATTACGAGGGTAATGAAAGAGATAGCGGCTTCCCGTTAGTCTGAACGCTTTCCTCTCTTTTTTTACGCAGAGCTAGTTTTACTATCTGAGCAAGATAACGTTTCTTTATCGAGCTAACTTAAATGTTTCCCTTCTTAATTATTTTGGAGCGATTTCTCACTCTTATTTCTTCCTGTACGTAATTATGCGAGTTTTATTTCAGGATATATAAGAAGCTTGATGTCCTTTATAAATAGAAGATAATTTTGTGATAAAAGTATACATTCTGATGAAAAGACATTGAGGAAATTTACGTTTAAAAATGATAAAATAAGATAGGTAAAATAATAAATTATGTAACTAAGGTAATCGATCAGTATTTTAATATTTATAACTCTTAAATATTAATTCATTACATTAATATTGGTGAGTGATACCATCTTTAATATTTTAGTAATTCATATTCAATAAACAATTATTCATTTTCTCAATAAATAATTGTTAGGCGTGGTTTTTAGAAACCTTTAGGTTCCTCGAACTTCCATACGCATAGGCATTGTTGGTGGCAGAGAAATAATCATAACGCAAATTTCTTTTGTGTTTACTAATAGATTTTGTAGATATATAGATTTTTTCAAGTAATTTTTTGAGACGATAGTTGAAGTTTTTGAAATTACATGCATTTGTAGGTAATATCGGTATTTTTTAAGGAAAAGAGTGTGTAATTTCTACCATTAGTTCCATTAATATAGTCAGCCTCATAACCATGGGTATGGTAAAAATTTGACTCAATTGTAGTTTTCCTGTTAGTAAAGGCAAAGTATGGGATGAACGTAAAGCGCGCAATTAAAAGCTGACATGGTTTGGTGAGAAGGAAAGAAAATTATTCAGGCATTGACCCATTATGCGAAAGACAGCCAAGAGTCGCTCAGCTGACCTTTCGTTGCAGTTGCAATAACGATTCGCTGGATCAAACAATTGGCACAAATTGGTCCGGACTCGCTCCAATTGCGCGCAATTCCGGCGGTGAAGAGAAAGTAAACGCGGATGGGCGACAGCCGGCGTCTCGAAAGAATGTCACAGACACTCTCCTTTGCATGCAATTAATACCACTCTCACTTGTTTATAATTTAATTCTTCCGATCAAAGGAAGACGTAGCAGAAGAGCTGTCGGGAATGTTCTCAACATAAATCATTATGATTACAAGTTCCGAAAACTTCACCATCGAAAGATCCGTTTTTTTCTCTGTACATCAAGTACTCTCCTCTTCCTTCACTTCTCATTTTAGCTCACTTTCGCTGAGTTTACTCAATCATAAGAAAGTGCATTAATATGGCAATTACCATAATCAGTAATTACAATATGTGACATTTAATAGCTCACCAGATTGCCTCGTTACTTGCCAATCAATTCTCCACCTCATAATTTTTAATTTACAGTAGTCTCAGCCGCTGTCTCATAATCTAATCCAGGAATGCCTCCAATTTTTCTTCCACCATCCTTTAATATACTGTCTTTATAGGCTAACGTGCCTTGGTTTTTGAACAATTGAATTTTTCCTTCTTTTATCCATTTTTTATATTGCGTACATTCTTCTTTTGTTCTTCCAGGGACCTCTTCTTTACCTTTTCCGTCTAACAGTTTCATCATTATTTTCTGGCACCATATCTAATCTTATCCGCTCTCTCCTCGTGCAGCCGATTCATCACGGTCGTAAAATAAGACGCTCTATTTGTAGATTAAGCTAAATAGTTTTCTAGTAAATCTTGAATAAATTTATGTGAAGGATCGTATTTTCTGAATGAATGCTATCCAGACTCGAGTATTTACTATTATTTTTATTCTTCTCCTAATAGTTATTATGCTACCTACATGAGAGAATTATGCGACCCGTCCAAAATTATCCATTCCTTTTATACACGAAGCGGAAAAACCTCTCCCCTGTTTCGTTGCCAGACAATTTTTTTAATTAAATTTATTTTGACCTCAAAACCCACCCTTCTCGGGCTTATTTCAATATAAGATAAAAATCTCGTCAAGTATCCTTATTTTTAACGATTATCTCTGTGTGGTCTGCATTCCTAGGTAAGGTGATTGTATCTTCTAGAAAAAATGCCAGAAGAATACTAAAATCTAAAGAGGCTTAGGACCTCGTAATGCTTTTTGCTTCTAGGTTAATTCTCTTGAGGAGTTAAAATCATGGATTAGATAGTTTTCTAACGCTTATAGAATCACAGTGACATGGACGAGCATCTCGTAGCGATCGTTCGACTTATTGGTCTGAACTGATACATTCCAATATCATTCCTAGCATCGATTTTTCTTACTACGTAGGTTTATTTTGTTTAGTAGATACATTCCTTTATAATAATAAAATTTCCTTTATGCCTTAACTGTCAGGATGGCCGAGCGGTCTAAGGCGCTGCGTTCAGGTCGCAGTCCGGTTCTCCGGGCGTGGGTTCGAATCCCACTTCTGACAAATCTTTTTTTCAGTCTGGCACTGGAACGTTTTACCAACAATAGATCACCGGACCAATTTTCTTGCCGTGTAAATACACCTAGAATCACAAATTATTCGTTTCTTATGCATTCGTGCAAATTTATGCGAATTATAAAATAATCCCTGTCAGCATAGAATGATCATGCATTGATAAACACTGGGGACCACCAGGGAAAAATCTCCACAGAAAAATCTCGGAAATAAAGCTCAGGAAAAGCAGTATGTTCTTACCTCCAGATATTGTTTTGTTGACAGCAAAGGGAAGGTAGCTCCTAAGGATTTCCTAGAGACTTCAAAATACCTGCCATCACCATGGTTACGAGGTTCCTTCTCAGAATCCTCCTTAGGCCTCATCTTTTCTCTTCATTTCAGCCTCATCTTTTCTCTTCATTTCAGCCTCAACTTGCTTTCAGTTACTTTCAGCTACTTAACCATACATTATAATACGGCAAGTAAACCTAACCGGCCTTGTCTCGCTCATACATTTTTCATTGTAAAAAATGCATATATTTCCTAACACAAACTCTGTTTATTGTGGTATCAAATTTAGGATCTTCGGAGTCAATTTTATCACAAATGGAATCTATTTTCTTTCTCTAAAGTTAAATATTTAACAAGAAAATTCCTAGTCCCTCCTATAAAAGCTGTTACATTCAATCTATCATTTTTCTTTTTCCTACCATTTGGCGATTTATGTTTTCGTCTATATTCAGTTTTTAATCTGTAAGATAAAATGCCTAGCATTCTTTATGAACGTTTCTTGTTTTGTTTATTGTGCAAAAAACAGGCAATTGGCATTCCGCGAAACGGTTGCCCTTAAATTACCAAACCATAAGCGGAGTATAATAAGTTCCACATGAGTGCACAAAACCAAACAGCATGTCCGCTTTCTTATCTACTTTAGTACCCGCTGTACCACATACCCTCAGTAAAGTCCGATGCTTTTCCTTTTTCTTGTCATTTTGCATTAAAGACCAGGATTCGCATGTGTCACCCTGTGTCTTACTATTTACGCTTATATTATCCGTTGACTTAGTGATATTGGAGATTTTTATTAGTTTCTCTGTAAAAGGCACCTCAAAGAATGTTTCCATCCATTCTTATATACGTATTGCCTAAAAAGACTAGGCAAAAAAACAGAAAAATTCAGTTCTGATTGTGAGATTTTTGTGTTTTGTATGGAATGGAATATTCAAAATATTTCCATGCCAATTGCAAACAAATTTTATAGTGGAATCAAAACATATAATTAAATATGCATTCATTGAATCGATACCGATGTTTTAATATTTATTATTTTTTTATATTTTTTGTTTATAAATTGGGAAATATATTTTTTTTCGTTTAAAATATCATTTATGTTCAGTTTTTTCTGTCTAAAACTTTAAAACAATTTTTATTGGAATTCTGTCTTTAATAAAGTTGTATTGATGGTATAATAATAAGTGTGAGTAAAGAAGAGCTAGAGCCATTCTGTGACGGTGTTCCTCGGAGTCCAGAAAATTCATATCATTGTTACCCTCTCCACTTCTATAATTTTAAAATACGGAGCTTTTTTCTGAAGGGGATGTTTCCAAGAACAAGAACGCCGCGTGTATCAATGGGTAGTCATTGGAAAGGGCCACTTTTATTTCTCATTGATTTTAAATTGGAAAGGAGCAAGAAGGAAGAATCGGGGTTTTATTTTCAATACAGCAATCTTCCGATAAGTTGAGCGCTCAAGTGAATGTCTGCTAAAGAGAGCGGCGCTCTAAGAGAGAGAATGCGAGTTGTTTGTGAGTAGAGCAGCCGACAGCGGTGTTTGACTTTGATGTGTAAGCGCGTGTTTGGGTGCTTGCGAGATTGCTCTCTATCGATGCGATAAAGGACCAGAAGGAGTGGGATGAGTTCAGAAAGAGAAATATCTTAAAGACGAAGGATTAGGTGGCGCGGGAATAACGAAATTTATCTCGAGTGTACCCTCAGTATTTAGTATTAGCCGATTGGGCTTTGTTTGTGTTGGGTCGTGTTTTGGAACAGGTTCTGTGTTCTTATGTTTGGGCTGAGTGCATGGATTGAAATTGGAAGGGTTAGGGTCACATTCGAATCGGCTCTATAGAATCGAATGTATTTTGGATTGAGTCATCAATTTATTAATAATCGGCTGTTACGGATCTTGAAGGTATTATTAATGTTTGATTCGATTGGTATTTTCAAGGCCGTGGTCCACACGAGCCTATCTTCCAAATCCATGAATCAATTTCTCTGGCCGGCTGATCACCATAATAAGTTATATTAAGTGATCTTGTTATCGATTTTGTAAAGGGTGAAACTTCTGAAAACATTTATCACAAGAATAAAGTGACCAAATTTTATAGGTTACATGTTTTAGGTATAACCGGTAAAGGTTTAGTTAATACTTCGCATCTAGCATCTTAAAATCTATATTGTTTATATTACACCCCGTAAACCGTAATAATGCTGAGATATGGTATCGAATCTATTTTTTCTATTATTTATGCAGTCACTTCAACTAGTCAGTACTTTATGATAGTTGTCATTGGAAAAAGTTCCAAAGAATGATAAAATACAGTTTACAATCAATTAGGATGCTTAAATATCTAAATATAGTTCCCTTATAAGATTTCCTTTATTCGATTAGAAATTATATTTAAGGTTACGCAGCTCCCTA
Source organism: Sympetrum striolatum (assembly GCA_947579665.1). Taxonomy (NCBI): domain Eukaryota; kingdom Metazoa; phylum Arthropoda; class Insecta; order Odonata; family Libellulidae; genus Sympetrum; species Sympetrum striolatum. The sequence continues at coordinate 38,093,010 of OX388345.1, read as the reverse complement.
TACAGATATGAAATTGATATGTTAACTTCTGCCAATTCATTCATATTTTTTTATTCGTTCATACCAAATTCTACGGAAATGGATTAAAAAAGAAAATAAAATATTTTAGCTTCGGTAAATGAGCCCAATTACCTCTTTGCTAATATCATTGTGCCTGTTACCTTCCCAACGTTCTAATACTTCTTTTAAAATGTACCGAACGCTTAGCAAGATCCATCTGATTAGCAGAGACCCGTATTTTAGACACATCTTTCAGCATAAAAATTGATCTAATTTTGATAAATCCGAACTTTTAACTAACTCTTTGAAGCCCTTCTTTCGAATTACGAAGGTTATCCATCGAGCCACCGTCAATTTAAAATGCATATTTATGTGCGTTTAGCCGGAATGAAAAGTCCAGTCCATCACCATCTGTCTAAACCGCATACGTACGCACATTTAGCACGAATTAAAACATTAATCAATCACCATCACTCTTGGAGAAATAAAACGAGGCATATTCTATGGAGATCGACCGCATGCACAAAAGAATGCATCCCATATTTCATTAAGAAGTGCACCCGACACGGTGTCCCCAAACAAACTGGAGGGGTGTAGGCCCTCGGTTACTTTACGACCAGTTACTCGGTTGGTTCATTCCACTAATACACCCTCTCGACTCCCGAATAATTAATCTAGTTGCGAGGATGGCTCGAAAAGAGATCCTAATTGGGACGATTGTTCTTCTCAGCGTCCATTTTCTACCCATCAACCGCTTAGACGTTCCCGTCTCTACGCAGTCTGCCCTTTCCCTCCCCGTAACCAACCGTACACCGCAACACGCTCACCTCCATCATTGTTGATGGTCGCTATTGAGACGTCCGTTAGGGACAGAGTGGGTCAGAGGTCGCCCCGGACCCGCATGGGAGTCGAGATGCTCCCCTTTATGATTTTCGGTTTTTTTGCTCTTCTCCACCAACCCTTCCTTTCTCTTAGTTCACCTCCTCTTCTGACCCGGCCATGAATCAATTTTCATCGTAATATGCTCTATTACACGTCCGGAGAAGTTTCTCCTTGTGTCCGGCGGGAAGGGGGACAATTCCAGGAGGAAATGGTAATTAATTTAAGCATTGGTTTGGCATTTTTTTATTTCTCTATCCAACTTGCTCGCCTAAGTATATAATAGCATTGTTTTACCTTATATCTCAAGTTTTACCTCCTATCCCAAATATTCTCCATTATATTCTCCGATATATACTCTTTTGTGTTCTTCCATATATACTACCGTAGATTATACAATATATTTGTTTAGTTTTGTACATATTTGCCCAATATTTTCCGATTATTTTCTTTACTACCTGATTGTTGCATATAAGTGTATTTTTATACATTTTAAAAAGTTGGAATTTATGGACGTAATGGAAATTTTTTTGCGAATTAAATTACACATACCCTCCTTTTTTTCTATTTGGCCTTATAAACTTACCCAATAAATATTATTGCGATTGTATTATGATAACCGGTGCCGACCTGATGCCAAACAATTTCGAGAAATGAAAATTTGTACCGACTAGGGGGACACCAGGTTAATGGTTAACTAACGGATTCTCACAAATCTTTCAGGGCAAGTACTTTGCTTAAAAATAGTGGACTCGTGTCTGGCCGTTTAACTCAACGGGCTTTTGTATATAAAAAATACCTGAATATCGGAGTTAGGCAACCACGCCATGCACTTATATTGCTAAATAGCTCTCGAAGTAATAGGAATTTATTTTCTTCCATATTTGTGCGACTTCGAATACGCATACCCTATATTTTTTCTGTTTAGCCTTTACAACTCACTTAAAAAATATTATTGAGATTGTGTTATGGTAACCCGTGCCGACTCGATGTCAAAGATGAGAAATGAAAATTTGTACTGATTTAGTATGGAAGGATTCCAGAACTCAATGCTTACTTAGTAAATAAAACAGCAATATTCCCAAATCGTGTATGTTTACTATCTAACATGTAAAAAACATTTGCCTTGAAATTTTCTTTTTAAAGTTCGCATTTTGCAGTCAGAATAAATCTTCCGGTGTTCTTGTACGCAAGGTAGTGAAAATTGCTTTTGTTCCTCCTCAACCTTGATTAAAACATGAAAGTCTTGCATCGACTTGACCGCTCTTTCAGCTGTACCTTTTACTGTCCTCAGCGTTGAAACCTTCTTTCTGGCTTCTTTAAATTGAGCATTATTTGGGCACATAGTAGGAAAATCGAAGAGAAAACTGTCATCAATTTTAAGGCGATCGAATAATGACTTGCTTCTGACTGAAATGAAGTTGTAGATGTTTTTCTCTTAAATGAAACAAGAAAAAGTCAGTTAATAAAATTATGATCTAAACATAAAACTAAGGAAACAATTACTATATTTAATTTTTTAACATACCATACAATGAACCACGTGTTACAGAAGAACGCTGTTGGACTTTCAAAACTCAAAGGAAAGCTATCGTAATATCTGTGAGCAGATTCTTAGGCGAGGTCGAAGAAGTGATACTTAGATTCGATATTTAGGATTTGATAGTTAGCGCCCATACAAAAAAAGCCGCTTACTCGTAAAGAGTGCTTATGGTTTTGATTAAGAATTTTGCAAAAAATCTATGACCGGCGTTTTTCGGAAAATTAGGTCGACTACAACGCCCTGTATAAATTTAATGTGCAAGAATCAAAGTGATTTACTTAATAATAATAGTAATGGCTGCATATGGAATTTATTCACCACTAACTAAGCGAAGTATCAATGTTTGCACAAACAAAATCCACTTTTGTATTTTTGGCCAGCTTTTTTCGATTCTAGCCCTCTGTACGAAGTTATATATATTAGAATAAATAATAACTAACATTAAAGAATGCTTGGAAGGTATCAAGATGATATTTAATCGCAAAAAGATAAGTTATCAGAGAAAGAAATGGAAGAAAATAAATTCCTATTAACACGAGATCTATATAGCAATATAGGAGTATGGCGTGGTTGCCTAACTCCGATATTCAGTTGCTAATTTTTCATAAACAAAAGCCCATTGAGTTAAACGGACAGACACAAGTCCACTATTTTTGAGCAAAAAACGTACCCTGAAAGATTCGTGAGAATCTGCTAATTAATTACCCATTAACCTGGTGTCCCCCTTGTCGGTAAAAATTTTCATTTCTCGAAATTGTTTGGCATCAAGTCGGTATCGGTTACCATAATCCAATGCAATAATATTTATTGGGTAAGTTTATAAGGCCAAATAGAAAAAATTAGAGGGTATGCGTTCGAAAAAAATGATTTTGATATTTTTGGGACACCCTACATTGTACATGATTATGTATTAATCTTACTAAACGATCATATATCAATAATTATCTCTGATCTGTTGTAAATTACACTATTTTTCATACAGACCTTTGAAAAACCATAAACACCTTGAGATGACCACATCCCTCGAGCTTACAGTAAATGAGAATTTATTTGTTTTTTTTCTGTTTCATTATTTATTGATATCAATACCAATTTTCTTACATTGCTCGCATGTAGAATTCTGAAATATTATATATCGATGCCTCATTGAAACATTTCATTGATTACCATATCAAACGATCTGACAAAATTAGCTACTTCTTGTATGAGGAGTGAAAAAGTAGCGATCAATTTACATTTTAAAAACCCTCAGCAATTAATAATAATATGTCAGATAATATCAATAACAAAAATGATAGATTGCTTTTTAACAAATTTGTTTTTTAATCTTTTTGAAATTAGAATCATTTCATGATATCGCCGTATATGTCCCACGTAAGTTCGATCCCTTTGACAATCGATGCGTCTTTATTGAACTCGTCTCTTTTCTTACGATGCGAAGTATCTCAATTTGTCTCTTACTTGGCCCAGAAGTCCACTGGAATCAAACAGTTACATCCTATGTCCGAATAAATAGCCCGGTTTTGACTGAAGTTATTAATTGGATCTGAGGGACCGACAAACAAACATTCAATTGGCGGGCAATTACCACTCAAATGATTTCAATCAAATCACATTGATTCGGAACCGAATTCCAGACATGAATGATCACGAATGTTTTTGAAACCGTTGCGAACATGTTATTTCTTGATTGATGGAATTTAGTTCTCGGAAAGCCGAACTGTTTATTTTGGGAAATACCCCCTTTAGTCAGCGAGGCGCAGACATAATCAGGGCAAAACGTGGAAACTAAATTTTCACGGATGAATAAGTGAGGTTTCTATTTACCGATTGCGTAAATTTCAGGTTAATAAGGCCTTTGACAGCCGATTGGTTCTACAAAAAAAGGAAAGGTTCAGGTTCCCACAGTAATTAGTATATGAAACATTTTAGCACCTCGTTGCTCTCGTTATTGGAAAGTAAATACAATTAAGAAGCTTTTAAAAATTTAGGTTAACTTGGCACGATATGGCTTGCTCCCAGGAAAAATCCACAAGGAAACACGGACAGAAAAAAGGTGGACGTGGTAGAAACCCGAACTCTGCTCTTTCACTTGCCGGGTGCCCTAAACATTGAGCGTGCTCGCGTAGTTGTGGTAGAGCATAGAAGTAAGATGGCTTCAATTTCCTGTATCGCCTGACTTTTTTCACTTTTATCCTTTGAAGTATTAAATATGCTACTACTTAAAAACAGATATCAGCACTAAAAATTAATACAGAGCGATTGTACATCATTGCATACAAATTATTAGTTTGCTAAATACGAGTATATATTGAACAGTTACAACCAATTTTAGATACCCATTTTTATTTTTTCTTTATAATAATATCAGTGTTTCTTTTCATTGACTTGAAACTACCTTGTTTTCCACCTATTTCAAACAATCTGTCATAAAATCAACTTAATATCCAGTTTTTTTACGATATTCTTTCAACATTTTAGGAGAGCTTTTGAATGCATAAATAATACATAAATAGTGAATTATGTGCAATCTAAACCATAAAGAACCAATCAAGATATAAGCCCATAAACTTGAAGCATTTCACTCTGACTTGATCATTATATAAGACATTAAAGTAAGAGATGATATATATAAAAGATAAATCAGAAGCAAAGGAAGTGGCAATATAAGCAATCTTCAGCTAAGAATCTCTAAGGGCCATACTTGACTTCTTTCACCTTATGGAAAGTTTGGTTCAAGCTCTTGTGCGGCATTCATTAGATAAAAGTCAATCTTTCTTTTTATACCCCTCGGTAGTTCTGTATAGACTGTGATTTTCCCAGTAAAATCCAGGGATTACAATAACCTTGTATTCCGGCATTGTTCGATTTGATTAGGTGCTTGGAGCACTCAACCGCAGGGCAATTGTGAGAGTTCACAGACATCCTCCGCGGAGACCTAAATCTTCACACCTCCTAACGACCAAAAAAATTGTATAACTCCTTAATACTTACCTGTCATTTTAAACGACATGGAATTGTGAATGGAAATTTTCGCACAATTGAATTCAAGGGTATGTCACCCATTCGCACCCCTTCCTTCCCACCTTCCCATCCTCAGATTCTTTCTCCGGAGCGGACAATAGATGTCTGGCTCCCATACTGGGCAAATGAAGCCCCCTTTACCCTTTAGGGGAGGATTTTCTTCACTAAAAAGCTGTATGGAGAAAACTGAGGCTACTACGAAAGGCATTGATTCAGCACTACTATTAGTGATCAATCCAAAGCTTTTTTTCGTCACTGAGCAGGTCCCTGAATTTTCCTAACAGCTTTTACACAAAACATTGTTGCCACATACATGATGATACAATAGTATAAATTTAATCAAGCGGTATAATCATGTAAAGTCTATTTTCGCAGAGACTGAATAGGGTCGCTTAATTTATAACTGGCTGCCGGTTGCACTATCCCTAAACTAAACCATTTGAGTCGGTATGCGTACCAGATATGTTTTTGATCAAATATGTTCCACAGATATAATCATTATCAATATCTTTACAGGTAAATTGATGGGAAAATTACCTTAATAGTTTTATGATTTCACAAGTTTACCCACAGGATTCGGCGTCGAAATGAGCAATCATTTTTGTATTTCTGTTATTTCTTTTTTATGTATTTAATTCTTGCCATTGCAGAATACAAAGTTCTCTTCTGATTAAATAAGAATCAATGAAAGAATATCTTAAATTAAAGGCAGACGATATCATAACAGTTTGACCAGAAAAGGGCCTACCAATACCGTATAAGTTTTACAGACATAATTTCAAATAGTCTTATAACATTTATTTACGAATCATCACTTTACTTGTTTTGAAATTAGTTTTATCTATGTTTACATGATCGTTTAAAGTTTAAACTTTGTGCTTGGAAATTAATATATTTGAACAATGATTTTTTTCTCGATAGGACATCATTGTTATTTATATATTTAATATTTACAAATTTAGGCACGCAATGTCAGAATGAGCATCAGGCTACAGCTTATACTATTACTCTTATTGAATATGTAACATATTTGAGGAATAAATAAGACTAAATGTCAAGTACATACATAGCGTAGCAACAGTAGTGATAATGAAATATCACAGCACATCGTTCAGTTCTACATAAAGCCCTTTAAAATATATATTTATGAACTCCATCGTATTTCTGTGCAAAATACGACAGTTGAAGCATTGCATTCATATTGTCTTACATTATTCATCGACCTTGTGTATGTGCTCATTTATATAGGAAATCTTATTTTACCCTTTTTGTAGAGACTGCTTACCGGCTTATAATGATCCCCATAAAGTCGAATCAAGCTGTTATTACGGGAGTCGATGACCATCGACTCGTCACATAACTCACACTATCTTAAATTTTTAGGTCCGTACGTTTTGTTGAAAGCGTCCCGTTTCGAAGAGAAAAGAGGTTGGGAAGGTGCGGCTCGCTGTAGAGAGGGGTGGAGTTGGAAGGTGCAGGAGAGGACAGATGTCCTGCTTGGGGTGGGAAAGCGAGGGTGCCGGAGAGGGACCACACCCTCTCGCAACATCTCGCATTCCCACGCTCTTTCCCGCGACTCCCCCTTCGGATTTTCCCTCCGCAGAGTCATTATTCCCCGCCATTATTCCGGATCGCACTAGAAGCTTTGCTATGGGTGTATAGAGAAAGGCCATTCCCGTAAGAAAGAAGTTCCTTGTTCCTCACGATCATAGAGGATTTAGTGCCTCTCTTACGACCTCCGAACACCTTTTAAGCCTGGCTTCTTACGCTCCGCTGAGCCATTGTCTCTCGGAACTCATACGTTTATTTGTCGATTATTCATGGTTCTCTCTTAAGAGGGTGCGTTACCGACACCGTTCTCTCGGTACCGTAAGCGACTGCGTTCAAGAGTTCAAAAGAATGATGCTCGGCGAATGCGCGAATGATAGATTTTGATTGAAAAGCCAATACTGTATTGGATTTTAAATGGGTGGGTCAAATGCTGAGAGGAGACGGGTTGCTGAAGGCTGTAATTGAGGGTAGGATTCAGGGGGAAAACACAGGGAAAACAAAAGATGTTCGATGATTTAAAGGGTAGGGTAAGCTACCAGGAAGTGAAGAAGATGGCGTTTAATAGGGATTTTTAAATTTCTATGTACATGAAACTACCAAAAGGTTGAATACTCATGTATAAATGTATACGTAAATGATTCCTATACCGTTTATATTTTTTTCTACCTGAAATTTATAATATCCCAGATTATAAGGTTATCTCCAGCAGCGAGTGTATCAACTGGAATTTTGCGAAATACAACAGATTTCTTTTTCTCAATGAAATGTTGATGATTTTCAATATGCATAGTTCTATAGCAGAAATAAAAATTTGGATTCTAATCCAGCAAATTCCAAACTCAACACTGAATGTTTACGTGCATGCAAGTATTACCCTATGCCATCCATCTTCACGAGTAAGGTAATAAATCTTAAATATTCACTAATTACATGTAACTCTAGTATGCATAGAACCTTTGACGATCAATGGGAGTATCTGTTTTGCTTAGAAAAACACCTCATATGTGCGCTTTTCTTGCCAGAAGTATCCCAGCTATAAGTGTGTCATCTAGCTAACATCTCCAAAGCGCTAATTTTCTTAAATTTTAATTACGTACTACGAAATGCTGGTCATTTTCTCGAGAGGGATCCGAAAAATCGTTATGTTAGTGTAGAATTGTTGATAAGTAATACAATATTTGAATATAAATCTTCTTTTATGTTTTTAAGATTTTTAAGAAATTTTCCTTTTAAAATCATCATAAACATGGTTTGGTTATATGCATCGTTTCTCTTATGTTGTGTATATACATCGTGTCTTTTATGTTGTATTATATGTTAGGGAAAGTAAATTCAATTGTTTTTACCTATCGACGATTTTGATCAAATAGCATGTTGCTTTCGCAGTAAGGGTCACCGCAGAAAAATTGGATTTATCCTATACATTACCCTAAGAAATAAAGAATACAAAGATAGCGGGGCCAATGTACAAAATGACCTAAGATAATAACTAACTAATAATACTAATTTTTATTATAATTATATTCTTTTAGTGTGACGCTCAAATATATCTCACTAGACATGACATAATTATTATAACAGCTAAGATAGCTGTATATTTCTAAATCATTTGGATGCTGCCGTATTTTTCCCGGATACTTCTAATTTTTAGATTCATTGTGTATTTTTCTGCTATTGCATCTTCAGGAATAGAATGTTTTAGGATTTAACCGTATCTCATTTTCATATTTAACATCCTTGCTGACTAGAAAAATTGGAACTGAAAACTGTACCATTGCTATTTTTTCCGTAATTCATGCTCAATATTAGTATGATTTATCTCTTTTCCCATTTATCATTCTCTGTTTCATCACAACATCTCCATCGGAAGCTAGAATTTTAAAATTTAGCAATTAGCACAGCATTTCTTCTATGCTGCTGTTATTTCACATCTCTATAAGTAAAGCCGAGCATTTAATTTGAACAGGGAGAGATACTCCACTCGGCAGTCCTACGATTTGGATCACGCAATGTCGACCTCATCATAACCTCGCAAGCTGCCCGAATGGGAAGCCACAAATTATCAGGTCCGCAGAAAAGGGCGCGAACAATTTCTCGCTATCTCGGAATCTCCGGTGGCAGATGCCGGTCGATGCAACAGGAGGGTGTGGGGCTAAGGTGGACGTCGGCATGGGAAGCAAAGGGAGGGGCGGAGAGCAGGTGGGTCCAGAGGGATGCATTGGGAGCAGCGGGTGGGGGGGTAGATAATGTGCAACTGCACCTCGTCCTATTCTTCTGTCACGAATCCCACGCAAACCCCTTCTTTTTCTCTTTACGACTCCCTTAACTCTATTCGAGATGACTTGTCGCCGCCGTGGACGCTTTAAAAGAGAAGTCCATTCTCTTCAGAATAATATAGATGGATTTGCTTTGGTGGGGAAAATGAGCAGGTGCGAATTTCCGGGCGATCTTTAGACTCGACTGATCTGAACGGTAGGCTGCAATTCTCTGTTAGAATTTCAGAATTAACTTTTGTGTACTTTACTTTATAACTTGCCATTTTTAAGGCTGGAATGATTATTTTCTTATAATTATTATTTAAGTTTTAGCTATCTGATTTTATTATTTTTATTTTTATTATTATCATTATTTTTATTATTATTTTATCTCTGATTTTCTCTTTTTCGTGTGTATTCGTTTGATTTCCTATTTCCTCATGAATTTTAATTTTTTCTCCGTAGACCTGTTGCAAATATTTCTTATCTACATTTTAATCACTTTACCATGAATATTTGTAAATGTTATAACGGCAGGAGTGGGTGGAGAAGAGGCCCACATGGGCATAATTTTGCTAGTAAATGGTTCATACATCTATCTGATTGATTTTGTTTTATATTAGTTATAAGTAAGCATATTTAATCGTTGATACTGTAACTTTACGCTGTGTTCTTAATTCTGAAATAAAATAAATAGCGTTTTCAATGTGAAGAGATGAACTTAAAAGCCTTATCATAGCCAAAATTGAAGCCAATACAACCACTGGGAATTGTGTAACTGATTTTTGAGAATTTATCACGAAATTATCAATGTTTACTCTTCCTCTGTCAAATTAGTTATCTTTCGAAAAATAATGAATCGAGTCCAATATATGGAAATTAATTACTTTTAGGTATAGATAAATTAATTATGTATACCGTATAGGTTTAACTTATTGTATGCATGTCAGAGAGAAGGTATTATTATTATGAGTATTATTTTTATCATGATTAATTTCAATATGGCTTCCAACATACAAGTGTCATTGCGTATAACATTAAGCAGTTATTATTCCGACCTCTTTTCCTACCAGCTTCGTGGCAGAACACATTGCGTACAGACGGACTTAGTATCAATGCATATCTTTATTTCTTCAATTAAGCTTAGCTTCTTTGAAATCATAGCAAATCTATTGAAATATTTTTAAATTTCATACATAAGACTACATAATTATTTCCATTGGGGCTTATTTTAAATTCAGTATCTCCGAGCGAGAATTAAACCCCATTGTAGAACTATTAAAATATTTAATGAACGCGAAATGCGTGATAAATGGATTTTTCGCCATTGAGAGGTTTTTGACCTGACCTCCCTCTTTTTGTGCACTTGTGTTCGTTTTCGGCTGTTTCGAACAAAACTGGACATTTCATTTGAACGCAGTTAACACTTCGATAATAAAAAGTGCACCGGAAAACATTCTCGAAACGTGATACTTGTTGGCGCCTGAGAATTTGCAGAGGGGCAATAACTCCGCAGCTTTTCAGATGTTCCGAAAATTCCTTTTCTCGGGTGTATATTGAAGTATCTTTTATTCATTACGGGGCATTCAGTGGCGTTTTCCGCCTACATGTAAACCACGGATATATATTGCTTTCAAAGGAAAAGAAGTGTTCACTGAAAACGGGGCCTCGTTGAAATGAACCCGGAACCTGAAATTTACGCGCATCTTGGTCAGCTTGGCACACTTCAAGATAAGGAAAAGTTTCCTACTGGATACTAATCTAGAAAATTGTCTGTTTTCGTCTATCACGTTCACTAGAATATTATAGAATACAAAGAATATTTACAGTAAAAAAATGTGGCTACGAAATGAAAATGTGAGAAAAACTAAAATTATTACGTAATACACAGTATGGAAATATTTTCTGAATCAAAGATTTGAAACCAATTAAATATGATATTATTTAATTTTTTATGATGAACTCCCCCTGATTTTCAGTATATTTTTTATTGTAGAAACTTTTCCACTTAACTTTAATTATTTTGAATGAGAAACCTTAGAAAATTGTAGCTTTTTACTTAGATAACAACATGAGAAATAGATCTTATAATAGAGAGATGATGAGATATGATATAAATATATAAATGATAATGGAATAAGTATTAAAAATAAGTATTAAAATAACAAATTATAATTTCTTTGCAATACATCCTATATGGAATTATATATTTTAATAATCTCGTTTTATTGAGTCAATATTTATATTTAATCAATACATTCCAATGATTCTTCATGTAAATTATTTATATAATAATAATATTTATCACATATTATTGTAGGAAGGGCTTCTTTTAATTAAAATTCCATCGCTTCGTGAAAGTACTGGACCATTGGTATTTTTCTTTCAGCATCATCTTTTCACCTTTCATCCCAGGAAAATATACTATCAAAATAGAGGAATGGATCCACCAGTTGTGGTTTCTCCATATCCATCGTGGTTTTTAACTTAGCTTTTTCCCTTTCACAACAATTCTTAAATTTATCCGCGTATCCCTCCGTCTGATTTCAATTTTTGTTTGGGTACTGGGGTAATGGGTTCTGGAAAAACGTTGATCGGAGACTAAAGAGAATCTAGAAGGAAGTAATTCTTTCCCGGTGGATTGCATCCAGAATAATTCTCGGGACTCCAACCGGGGGGTCTCTCCATATTATCGACGTTTCGGCCGCATAATCAGCGACCACATGCAGGACAATGAATTGGATTCGTGACAATGGAAACTCCAGGTATTCATTGCCTTGAAGATGGTTGGCATGTGTGCGGCCGGAACGTCGATGGTATGGAGAGTTGCCACCCGGTTGGAGTCCAGAGAACTATTCCTACATATTGGGAATCTGATTGCATTTCCTCATCAGTACCAAAATTGACACTTCGGACCGCTGTATTGATTTTCCGCCAATCTGGGAATGAAGACTTACATTTTCCTCGTTTGTTGGCAACGCGCGGCGGATACTTAGGCCCGGCGTTGGAGACACCGAGCGATGTTTCCTCGCGCTCTCCGACTGATTTCTGAAGTTGAAGATAAGGAACGTAGGCGGAAGAATGGACGGATAGGGACAGGGGGTGGGAGGAAAGGGTGTCTGGATCGGGATTGTGGGAATTTCCAGCGTCAGAAGTCAGTGTGGGAAATTTAGGGTAAAATTTCGATAAGAATTCGGGCCTCGATTCCTCGGGTGGAGATCTATGTCGAAATGGATGAAATCTACAAAAATCGTGCTCTCGAGACCGAGATGTCAGAAGGATGTGGTCGCTAGATACTGCTCTAACGAGGAAAATTTAAGAATTTTGAAGTTGTAGCGACTGTTCTAGATAGGAAGACCGCAAGTAACCGCGTCAAATGTTATCAAGCGGTAAAGTCTTAGGGGATTAAAAGCCAGATATATTTTACTAGCAAAAAGGAAATTCTTATTTTCAGGATCTCCCATTATAACCCACATTAATATAAAATTTATGTGTATGTCTTAAATTTAAACCCAACTCAACCGCAGTTTTTATTGTATTTATTATATATCTCTAAGGCTGTGAGACGCTGGGTCACCATTTAATAACTAACCAACAATCTCGAAGAGTATTATAGCCTTACTTACACAAACGCTTAATATCCGTATATTAAGCGTTTGAGTCAACAAATACTTTTAATTACAAGCTTTAATAATTTACTATTACAGTCAACAAATAGCATGTTAATTTCAGATTGTGCTATATTGCACTACATTGTATTGTGTGTAGGCCTTAAATACACAAATCTAGAATTCTATTCTGTGAAAGATTTTTGGAACCAGAAGATTACAAATAAAAATTAGACAGCATTCAAAATATAATATGTGAGTTGATGGAATTGTTAGTGCAACAGATAATTAAGGTTTAGGATACTGCCAGTAGTTCTTGCCTTGAACTCTAAGGAATGAGATATTAAAAATATGTTTAAACAAATCAATTTAATTTCAACTAAATTTCCAAGCATTTATTCCATGCTAGTTAACAATACCTTATCATATGGTAAAATCTTATAATTACTTGCTTAAGCTTTATGAAATTTACCAGTATAAGCTTTTGCGTTCTTCATTAAATCATATAATTTGAAAAAAAACAGTTCTATTGAAGTGAAATTCATCAACTATTTTTCAAATTATTTATATTTTAAATATTCTACTGATAACTAACTAATTTTACTTAGAAAACCTGGAACAGAAAGTAGCCCAATACTGTGCCTCAAAAAACGTAACAAATAAATTTTTGAATATTCGTTGTTATCTTTTAACTATGGTTTACTACCTGCATTTGCGTCTCCAATACTCATTCACTTCAAAATGATCAACGATTTAATAATCATAGTTCTTCTATAATTAATCGACAGTTTCAAACGTATAGTATTTATCGATGGAATACAGAGTTCCCTACTGACTTAATGTTCTTTCGAGGCGAAGGAATAATTTGTAGTGAAATTAGGGAAGCTGAGAGAAAATTTGAAAACTGCTCCATGTACAACTTATGGAAAACATTCAGAGAAAACGGTGGCTGGCTACCCCCGGGTAGTATCGCAATTGGGCCGCCAAGTAAAGAGTCTGTTCACTTCTGGTGTAGCTGAGAATGTGCTGGTCTTAGAAATTTTCCTTACGTTACTTCTAATGCTTGCGATGACTTTATAGACTAATGGTGATATATAAAAAGGGTAGAACACGCTAAATGCACCTAATTTCTGGTTGAAATTTGGCTCGGAAGTAGTTCTCCAGCATCGGAGCCTTTCTGCTGGAGCCTAGTACCTTACCAAGTAGCACATCAATCGGCTACCCAATTGGATACAATTACAAAACTGGATACCCAACACAGACACTATAAAAGGGCGGTTTTCCGGATAAACCGTAGGTTTGCTAACCCAAAAAGGGGGTAATTAGTGAATGCTGCATTGAGAATCATCTCCCTGCCAAATTTCAACAAGACCTGAGGTGCAGCTACCGAGTCCTTCCCTTGCGTATGCGTAGTTCCCTAATGCGTAGTTATGCCCAGATTTATTCCTTCCGATTCCAACGCATACTTGTATCCACGAGAGGGTACAAATAAACGGAGGTTTTTATTCTGTGAAGAACACACTTATAGTCTGCCTCGTGAAACATTTAGAAAGAGGGTTATGTAAGAAGGGATGCGATTGGTGGCCCACTCTTTAGGTAACATGCGGAAGGAAGTTCCGCGGCGGGAAGTTGGGTGATCTCGGGGATAGGGAAAGAGTGCGAAATTGAGGAAAGAGGGTGCTGCAGTGGTCACTCTACGCCCTCTTTTGCGGCTTTTGAGGAACTGAGGGAGAAGAGCTTTACGGTCTACCCTTCGAGGGGAGGTGGGTCAAAGCTGAGGTGAGATAAGGCGAATGTCCAGGGAAATTGTGGAAAGGCGAGCTGAGTGTGAAGATGAAAAAATAATGGCGTATTTTTTATATACAGCTATAATTGCGAATGAATCATACATATATCAATAGTTCTATTATATTTGAATGTTTTAAGGTCTTTATTAAGGCGAGATTAAGACAGAAAAGTCTCTTCTTCCATCTAACCTTTCGTCAATGATATTAAAAACGTAGGAGAATGGTGAGGAAGACTTTAGTGAAAAATGAAAGATATGAAAAGATAAAGATGTAAAAAATCTAAGGTGATATCTTAGGAAAAAAATCACTGCATGAAAACACCCACAAGGAAGGGGGAGTATGAAAAACCTGCGCAAACCTACTGATAGTACAAGCTTAGAGGTGTAAAAGAATGCTGGGTACCGCAGTGCCATAACGAAATTACAAAAAATACAATAAAAACAGGTAATATTTCAAAAATATATTGTGGAAAAAAAATAAATTTCACAAAAAACATAAGATAAATATTCAATATTATATAATTAATATTATATAAATTTATATAATATTATATATTTAATATTATAAACATTCAAAAAGATTAAATTGTTTAGGGAATTAAACATTTTAAAAATAATTTGTGAAATAAATTAATAAAAATTGCAAATTAATAAATACGTATGGAATGTTTAGATAAAAACGGTTAGCACTGAAGTGGTTAACGTATTTCCAGTAGGGGTCTATGTCGAACTAGTAGCTGCTACTTCGCATTTCACTTAAAGAACGATCTTGTCCTTCACGGTATGAATCTAATTATCTCGACGACCGAAAGACATTCTTTGATGTTCGCAAAACTGCGAAATCGCATTCCGAGTTGAGCAATGGCCATTTAAAAAGGGATCTTCGGAACAAATCTTGCGCCAAAAATCTCCCAAGACGTCACCGCAAATACGTTTGGTCACATACTCGGGATGAAAGGAAAATAAGCAGTTACTCCATCGAAGTGGCATTGCAGCCACGGATGAAACGTGTTTCTTAAAGAGACTAAACCTCGTTCCCAAATCGTTTTACCCTTCCATTTCTCTCGGTTTATTAATGGCATAGTTTCGGAAGTCACTATTTCATGCCATTGAGCAATTGAGGATCGCAAGCAGTGGATTTCGGCGTATTGCAGCAGGCAAGAACGAAATTGGAGAGCTATATATATTCCCCATGAAAAATTTGGATCATATATACTAGACGAGTCATGCAACTTATAGCTAATTCACAGAGCTGTGGGGTTTTTATAATAATTCATACATGTATTTATATTACATACATTTATATTTTTGTATTAATTTATTTTATTTTATATTTTTATTTACGCATGTTTATATTTTATCTAGCTTGGTTTATTGTATCAATGCACAGAAATATTTTTTTAATACATTTTTATGTAAGTTAACGTCGCAACTAACTGCGTTGAAATTGTGCAATAAATAAATAAATATCTTTCAATGTTCGTGCTAATGGCAGAATCAACGTATCTTTCTGCTACTGAATCAGCTGGTATTGTTAATGATTTTAGTGCCAAACAAGCACTAATCAACTTCAATGCGAACAAATATTTCATAGATATTTAGGTCATAATGACAGTTGATTATTGTCTTCTTGGCTCCCGAAAGAAATTAATGTATTTTGTGATAAATTCGAACTAGTTTTATGAATAAAAGTTTGAAAAACTTGGTTGAATTTCATTAAGAAAAAGTATTTTCTAACAAAACTTGTATAAAATCCACAAGAAAATTACATAAGACTTTAAAATTAGAATTGTAAAGACTTCTTACTATAACTAGAGGAAAGAATTTTCTTAGAACTAGTTCTGGCTAATTCCAAATTATGAATTTCCTAGATCTACCATCAAAATTTTAAAAAATATTTCATGTTAGTCTTCAACTTGTTGAAAGGTCCAATAAGTCTCTTAAATACTTGGTTAGTGTAACCCTATGGTGGGCATACCAGTTCCGTTTTTTCAGGTGAATCATACCATTAACCTTAACATAGTTTGCGCTTTGGCATAAAATTTGCTAATGGAAACAAGGTAAAGCTCTAAGGAGGATCCTCTTAGAGGTTGAGAGCACGGCTTAGCTTTAATTAGATTTTTAAAACATAGTAACTACACTGTTGTCACACAAAAAATCTAAAATTACAATAATTAGCGACTTCGTATTTATACTGAGTTATTTATTTACAGAGTTTGACTGATATTATGAACAGATATACCTCCGTTGAGAACGAATGGACGAAAGAAACGATTTTGATATCGAAACAATAAGTTAATAATTTCAGAAACGATGTGTATAATAGTAAAGAAATAAATCTACAACACAATAAGTATTGATATTCTCTCTATGCTGCACTGCATTATTCATAAAAGCAAGGTTAAGTATTATTTTTATATTTTGTATAATTACCGCATGCGTACTGTCGTGGTTTTTCTCAGAGAATTTACATTTCAGGAAACATTGAAATGCAATGTCTCGAAACATTCTGTTATTTCTTTTTGAGCGTGCTTCCTTATTAATGTAAACCCAACCAGTAAATGTGGCGAGGTGAGTGTTGCATCGAAAGTATCCAGAAAGAGCTTTTCTGGAATGATTCAAATTGGAATTCAAGTTTCCAAACCGTTTGCGACGTAGACAAGCAGAACGGAACGATGTGTGGCGATTGTCGAGCTTTTGAAGTTACTACCCGGAAACAAGATTTGTGTGCTAAGTCTTTCGGAATGAATGTATTCGCAATACTTGTGAAGAAAGGAGCTTTTTCTGGGCACAGCCAAGACGCTGATCCCAATGATGGAATCACCTCGTTCCAGGTGATGGCGCAAGTTTCAATTTAAATATCGCGAGTACTTAAAGGAAGTAAATGACATGCAGTCAGTGGTTGTTTATGATGATACCATTTCTTGCCATCGTCCGTAAGCTTCGTGTTTCCGCCTCTGAAATTAAAATCCAAGGCAATCAATGTTTCATCTCGCAAACTTCTAAAATCTCTTTCCCTTATCTTTTCACACTACTAATTGTTAAGGAAAATCCGGAAGAAGTAATTTAAAGAATACAATAGAAAGAGGATTAAGTTTAGCTAAATATAGAAGTAATACTGACTAAAATAGCTGAAAAAGTTGCAAACTATTTAAGCTCTAAAGGCACGAAGTGTTCTTAGCTACGCAGTTCGTCAAAGTAATTGGCAAGATAAGTAATTCGAAAATTTACCTAAAGTTAATGAAACTATCAATTATTATGTATAGTTTGAAACCTCTTTAGAAAAGGAAAAATTGAACTTAAACCAAAGTATTTATTAGAGTAATGACAAGGGTCATAGATTTCAACCACTACCATGCTCACCTTAGAATATATATAAAATGACGTGAAAGAGGTTTAGCGGTAACTGTTTCTTGAAGGGCTGCGCAAAGATAAATACTTTAGAGATATATCAGATAATACGGAAGATTTCGGTATATTCATTGTCTAGACTCTAACTAGACTTGCTATTTGAGTTTCGATATTCATTCTTGGATATGAAGAATAAAAGTGGTCTTTTAAGATTGATAGATGATACATCTGACTTACTCAATTTCTCTGACTTCTTTCTCAGCCAAAAGCTCCATCATATGATTTTCTGTCGTATAATCGCAGTTAAAACCTCTTTAATTATTTTCAGTATAATTGAAATTGCGTAGTACTTCTGCGTATCATGAGGCGACAAAATAACTTTTTCTAATTTGGGTGAGGAACTAAGGTGTCACCAAAAAGAGAGGTTTTAAAGCTCTTCTTTATGTAAAGGGCAACTTCATTAGCTCGAATTAGAAGAGTAAGGGCATAGCTAGTGGATGATTTTTTTTCTCATTTTTCTATATTCTCCATTGAAAATCAATTGACAGATCTTTTATTCAAGGATGAACTTTGATTAATTTTTCAACGTGTAATAGTGCGAATAATTTTCATTGATTTAAACATAAAAATTAAGGAAAAATTCTATATGTTAAAATTTTCAGTTAATTCGCTAATAGTTATTAATTTAATTCCATGGAGGACTGGTTCTATTTTTTGTAATCGATATTTGAAATTAATTCACAGATTAATCAAAATACTTTAACTAGACTTGTAAGTCAAACAAATTCCACAGCATTGGTCCGGAAAGGTGTGTCAGCCTGATCAGAAAGAGAAAAAGTAAGGAAGATAATTTTGATGGAATTCAGTAGATCTAACATTTCATTATATATTATTTGGACATCATTTAAACTGAGTTGGTGAATTGGGGAAATTGAGTCGGTTCTAAGATGTGGAGGGGTATAGTTCACATATGGTTACGATAAGTTTAAGTTGAAGAAACGATATTTTTCTCCTTTTTAGAATACTTTGATTTTATTAATTGTCTCCTAATCGTGTATTCTATTCATGCAAGAGTCTTTACTAACAAAACCTGTGCAAATCTTTTAAAGTCTTTTTTTTAAATTAGATTTCACCAACTATGGCGGAATTTTATTCACTATAATATCCATGCATTTATTTTGGGAGGGGAAAGAAAAAATCGGCAAAAATTGTGTGGTTTTTCCTACAAGAAAAAAGCGGGGGTTTTGCCCTTGGGTGCATTGGAAGTCGCGGCGGCACAAACGTAATTTCTGTCCACTCTTACGACAGTCCAAGAGACGCCAGGAAACCGAGATAGATAGCGAGGAGGATGTGGGCAACGGGGGAGAAAGATTGGAGGAGGCGGAGGAGGAGGAAGTGTGTGTGTGTGGAGGAAGAGAGAAAAACAAGTGGAGGAAGCGGGATTCTGCGGAAAAGGGGGTGGGGTTGGGAGAGGAAGTGGGTGGAAAAGAAGAAGAGGGCTGAAAGTGGAATAGAGAAGTAATAGAATTAAAAGAGGAATGAAGGGAAATGAATATCCAAAATTTTTTGCCGGAGGATCCTGCATTTAGAATGAGCTTATCCAGAACGGAGAATGAGCAATACAATCAAATAGAGCGTCGTAGTTAACTGGAAAAAAATCGCAATTAACTTCATAAACCAATATTTTAGTAGAGGGCCATTCATTTTTTTTGTCTCTTTACACGTACGTGTGTTACACTCCACTTACTAATATTTGCAGTGGTAACAGTGATTTTTTACGGGAATATTACATTTTAAAAATCACGTTCATGTCAAATCAAAGGGAGAATTAACGTATTTCAGGCAACTTAAATAGTCTAGTAATTTCGTGAGTTGAACTCGAGTATTTTTAGAAATAATCTTGCTAAAATATTTATTTACCAAGAAGCTTTTCTTCACAAAATATAGTTTTCAAATCAACCTCCATTATAATTCCTTCGGTGTAGGGTAGATATAGCCAAAACAAAGTATTTTATTAATCATACCTGAACGTATGCTCTGCAAATCTCAGCTATTTATTAATTTGTAGCTTTCTGAAAGATTCCGTCAAAGACATCGACGTGTTTCAATTTATTTCTATGTGTATTAACTAGCTCAGAGTCAACAAGTATTATCTACGAGTGCCAAAACGTTCTTATCGCAGTTATATATAATGCCACAAGGGAATATTAAAATAAGTAAATTTTTACGTTCCATGAATTATATAACTGCTTTAGGCTGATCTTTGTGACCCAACAACAGTCATATTTTTTAAGAAAATTAGATAATTTGATCATTTTTGCGGAAAGTACATACATCCAATTATTATATATGAAGAAAATAAGTCAAGTACTAATTCATAATCTTATGGCTGAATAAAAATTTTTCTGCTACCTATGAAATCAATCTCTTTACTGAAAACGTAGTAGGAACTAATGAGCGTTTTGGAAGGCTAGGAAGAAGATTATATTCAGGAGTAAAACTGTAAGCTTCCATGAAGTTGAGGGTCCATCACTGTGGTCATCAGCACGCCCACTCAACTTCGACCCAAAGATGAGATGCTCAGTTGCGGTACCAAAAAAGAGAATCGCCCCCAATCCCCTCTGAGGTACCCCAAGGGTTATATTTGGGTCCGCCACAATAAACTCAAATTCGTTTCCACGGTTGCCTCTTTAACGACTGCTTTACGACTCGGTGTCCTTGCCGTATTAGCGACAGAGTAAATGGTTCGATATTTTTGGAAGAGATTAAACGAGAGGGTTATGTTAAAGAAGACACGGATAGGCTGCTTTCCAGAGAGAAATAACTTCGCACGTCCTCCAACCCTTCCCTCCCATTTGCTTTTAATGGGTGGGTGTAATTTCGGGGATGGAGTGAAAAGGGTCGGATTGCTCTAGCTAAACCAGTGTAATTGTCAGAAGGAGGTGTTAGGAACGAAAGGAACACTTGCGCGAGAAAGTACTAAAATTTTCTTCTGCGAAGAGAGTGAAAGGTTTCTGTAGTTACGGGCGTGATTTTAATTTCCTTTTCGACAGCTATAACTCTTGAAACATGGATTTAGTTCCTGGAACTCATTCATACTTTCATTAAAATAGTCTTTCAGTTGTTATTCTGTCAGATACGGTCATTTCTAAAGACGTAGGTCCCATTGAATCACTTAAATAAGGTGCAGTACCTATTGATGAAGTTCTAGAAACCAGCTTCAATTACCTTACCTTCACTTATTATCTCATTGGGATATATGCGAAAGTGGGACTATTCAATCGAACATAAATTGGGTCAGTATAAGAACTTACGGCCTATTCTTATTTCAAGTAGTTCTTAGTTCTTTTTTAATCATTCAATCCTCAAGCATCCATCATTCACCAATACTTATGCGATTTCCTATAATACGTACTCGTTCTTAATGGTGCTAATGATTAATGGTTCTAGTTTCCTGACAATTTCTCAAATATATTTAGCATTCATTCAGTAATGTACCTGCTAAAAGTTACTCTTCGTAATTAACTAATGATTAGAAAAGCAGTAGACAATATAATTCCTCTGTTAAGTGAGATACATAGGAATACCCCCTTATACATTGGATAACAATTAATTTAAACTCATACCATTTTAATAACTGTTGAATCATTCCAATCTTAAGTATATGTTTATAACCTATGTCATAAATTTAAAGTCATTATCTCATAATATATACATATTCCTTGTCGTTAAGTTATTCAATGTATAGACCAATTTTTAAACAGTATGATTGCCGAAGATTACTACGATTTAGGATAATGACTAGGTTCGAGTTAAAAATGCTGGCTCAGGCCCAGGTTCTGTTTGTAATCTTCATTCATACTCCCTTACGTTCCGGAATGAACTCTGCATAGTCAACTTATAATATCTCAACGACATCAAACTTTATTCTATGTAAATTAGCTAATTTTTCATCGTAAAAGCAAATTCAATGAATAAACAAATATTCGATAAAATATCAGTGTATCAATTTCTGTGTCTCTGTAACTGTATTGGAGATTTTCGCTAAGTACTTCCAGGATGCAATTTCATATCATCAACCATGTATAAAGGGAATAGAATCAAACATTATATATAACCTAAGTAGAAGATAAATTATCTGTATCGTTGGGTGAATGCTAGCCCCCTTTTATGCGACCTCATAAATGATGATATGAGATTAGTTTTGGACCCCTGACTCTTCATAATTTACGCCTATTTCACATTTAACCTTCGGACGCTCTTTCCGTAAAAAGTGTTTCTTAATGGTCTACGTTACAAATACGAGCGAAAAGGATACATTAATAGGATGATTTTCAAATTGTACCATAATTATCTTTTGAATTATAATGATTTTGAAACTACATTGTGACCGAAAACCAATTGCAGAAATGCATAAAATTGACGAAAGGGAATAGTGCTAGCATAAATTACAGCGTCCGAGCTTTTGAAGAGCTTTTATGGGCTATAATTCTCGAGTTTCATTTTTGAGCAGTTGAACTGTTTAGATTTTACTGCACGGAAAGATGTCTTTTCTTGGACGACTAACACTCGCGCATTTCCTCTCATTTACGGTCCTCGAGTTATTTTTAGCAACCACAGTTTGTCATCAGTTACGGTTAGTGTACAAGGAAGTTCCTCAGTATGAAAGGCCCTGTTTAACTACGTTTGGCGAAATCTTAACCACAAATCAACTATCTGCTACGTAATATAAAAAGATAAGCTCTACGTTTTTCCGTAATATTTCTGTGCCACGTCGTTTTCATGCTCCGCTAAAATATTTCATGAACCCATATAGTCTTCGGTTCAACCGCAGGCTAGTCCAAGTGTTCCCGTAAGGAATGTATGTGAAGTTGATTTTAATCTCCTGCTAGCTTCTTTTCTTTTGTAAAATTAAATTAGAAATAATTGTTACACTAAATCGAAAAAAAAACAGCAATAGAAGAGAACCGCAGACTTTGTATTTTCCACAAAAATTAATTAATACACGACCGGTTTCGGCCTTACAGCCATCATCAGGTACATACAACAGAAAACAGACAGAATTTATAACATAATCCCTAGTCTTGAAGGTAGAGTAAAGTCAGTTCACATCGATTTAAATAGGAGAGAAATTCTTGAATTATTCTTATTTCGGTCGAGGAATATCGTTCTCAATTTGAAATTGCTAATTCTATTATTCTGTTAGAAGAGTAACAAAATGTACCAAACGCTATGGAATTTGCAGTTTTAAATAATATTTTCCTCTGACGACCAAGGCTATCTAGGAATCCGATCATTTATATTCATCCATAAGGATACAAGGAATCCGTAATCTAACCTCATATAAAATTAGTTCTAAAATATTTTGTTTCTTCGAAACGCCCAACATATCGTTAAAGTTACCTATACCCAAGACGAAGCTGAAATTACAATACTGATGACCGAAAAAATGTTCTTATATGTATTATTCGAATCGAATTGGCCACGAACCTCACAAACGGAATAATCTAGTTCACTTAATAAATTCGAAGCATTTAAAACGCAACTGCAAAAACTATGATCATTCGCATCGAATATTGCACAAGAAAATTGCAAATTTAAATTAATACCAATAATAAAAAACACAAACACACTTGTACGAATTCCACAAAATAAAAATGAAGTTCCACCAAGTAACACTCGAGTTGATTTCTTTAATTAAATTGATAAACTTAAGCATTTTATCAATCCCTTGGAAAATTTTGCTGGAACTAGGGTAAAATAGAACGTAACTTATATTTCCCAGTCTGGGTCATGTTCTGCAACTACAGTTACCTAAATTCTTATCTAGGACACCTCCTTAAGTATCCTCTTGACATTTACATGTTTTTCGACTCAGACGATTTCCGCAATCCAGGATTTCCGTTTATGTTCGCACTTGATCCGACCTTCTTCCAGATTCCTCGAAACCTGAGATCTTCACTGGATCTTCATATATGTTTTAAGGCTTTCATTAATGTTTCTCTATCATTTTATGCTAAAGTTTTATTCCTCCACCCTTCCTGTTCTTAGTGATACCAAGTTTGAAGTTTTATCGGAATTTTAAGTTATCAAAATTGCTCAAGTTACAGCCCTCACACGGAGGCAGAAGAGATGACACACTTGTAACCGCCGGTTCACATTATCTAGCAGGTTTTGGAATTTTAGCAAAGATGATATCTCGGTATATCTATTCAGCATTTGGACAATAGCATAGCATGACCTTCCATTGTGGTCGTTAATGAATTGGAGGTTATTATCCTTCGCATGATATATTCACATGTAATAATAACATATCACATATATCATTTGATGCAATAATAATATTTACTAAAAAGTTTTAAAATCGGAATTCGAACCACGTAATAAGAATTTAGCTACCGTTTGATTAAAATTATAAATCGCATTTTATCTACCGATGAGTGCATACAACATTAATATATTGAAGAATAATATGTAATAGCATTTTTTACGTATTTTTGTAATCATATCTAAAAATTTCACGTGCACGCCCTTATGTGCAAAGTCACCATAACCCTTTCCTTAAAAATTTCACTTAAGGATTGAAAAATTTCTAAATATTGCAGCTCATTTCGTAACATATTCAATATAATACTGTTTACTTTATTAATTGTAATGTAATAGAAGATCATCCTCTGTCTTTACTTCATAATTTGTAATGATGCATTAAATCATGTTTAGTAGAGATGAATTTATAAATAATGTGATTTATAAATGTGGGATTCAAAAAATGGTCGTTCGTAAAAATTACGTAATTAAATTATTTAAAGATGATGAACATCGATGATAATTATACGGATTCGATATTTTTACATTCATAGTTGAAACTCCGTCTGTGGTTCGCAAGATCCTCAAGTTACAAGTCATCCAGTAGTATCGGGTTTAGCCGCATCATTTATACGTCGTCTGATACCTTTTCTTTATCATTGGCAATGCATCAAAAACTTCAGTATACATTTAATAGGTTTTATAGTGTAAACTGAACTATTATCCCACTCTTCGAGCCCATTCCCTATCTCACAATGGACACTTTAGGAACATCCAAATATAAGCGTCCATCGTCAGCTCGCAGACGGCCCCCAAACAATCCTCCGCGGCCGTCGAGGGGGAGTCAGAAAACAGAAGGATAGTGACGGCTCCTTTTCGGTGTCCTTCCGCGAATAAATCACCGTTTATGGTCTTTTTATGACTTTAATACTTGCGCCGTTGGATTTTCACTCCCGTCCGTATAAGTTGGACCGTGAGAAAACAAGTTCTGAAATCCCTTCGATGGAGCGCGGGACATTAATAAAAAAGAATCGACTCGCTCCGTATTCCCTCCGACCAAATAATGCATCTTTCGAGAAAGTGGGGGAAAAGGAGAAAAAGCGTTGGTTACAAGAGGCCGACGAACGCCGTGATCGGAATCTTTTGTCAGAGAGGTAAAAATGCTGCGTGGGCGGCTGTCGCTTCTTTTTACGTATTCCGTTAGTGAAATTGGACGGATGGGGGAAGAACAAGGGAACAACGAAAGGCCGTCGCGGCGGACATTTTAATCGGGGACCATCCTCGGTGGGTGCTTCGGGGCCTTGTAATTATGAGCTCCTTGTGTGGCCTCCTTAAGGAAACGTAGGTTTTCTTCCGCAATAAGGGAAGAGTTTAATGATGCTCCAGAAAGGTTATTCGACACGCGGTTTGTTGCCGAAATAAAGAGATTTCGCGAAGAGTTGACTCTTTAACTTCTTCCGCATGAAACGGCATGGGCAATCATGCCTTCCGGTAGCGAATACCGCCGCATGGCTTTCCTACTTCTCCGAGTCCTATCAGTTCACTTCTTTGCCTGTTGAGCAAATTTGTATGGATCGACTAGGTATGGATTAACCGCACAATACGCAACTATCAATATGGCGTCCATACTTGAAATTAGGTTTATGGAAAGGTTCTCTACTGAAAATTACATTTATTTACAAAATTACAGTTTATTAACTGTCATAGGCACTTCATTTAGTTATGTCTAAACCATGATTCCTGAGTAAATTATGATAATATGTTGCAAAATTACCTTCTACAGCCGGAATACCTTTTCTCATCGCATACAGAGTCGTTAAATACATATTAACATTACCATAAAGTCACCAGAATATTCCCTTAAGACCTCACCCTGGTTTTCTTCTGTCCCCATATAAAATAGCGTAGCTGATGATATTTAGCTTGGGTGTTCCTTAAGTCAGTTATGTGAGACTGTCCGTTGCTTCCAAAACTGGTAGATACGCAGGTACGAAAAGTTCGCAAAGATGGCTTTTGGCGAGTATTTTAATCATCCATCTATATCACTCCTTGATATATTTTGAGCTCTTAAAATTCACAGGATTTTAACTATACAAATCCAATATGTATATATATTTTTCTATCTTAAAGATATAATATTTTATTGCTATGAACAGACAAAACTAGGAAAGAAACATATGGAATTTGAGCTAAGCGGGCTGGTTAAATAATGAAAATACCGGAGGTTCACCTAAATCTTCACATGATTGTTATTTAATCTTTGATTTTGGATTTTCTTATCTTTTCTATTGCTAGTTGAAACACTCTGCCACCCTTTATGCTTTCATTTTCACTTCGCTGAATACAATAATACTACGCGATTATAGATACTGTTAATTTTTCAATTTGTCACGACTTTTCCCGCTCGAAATATCCTATTTCACGTCTCCAGTTTTACGCGTTTGTGAGGTCAAGAAGTATACAAAGAGTTATGTATACGAGAAAAGCCATTTGGTCATTATTTCTTCCCATATTAAATGAAATTTTAGTGCAGGGATCAAATAGCTAATTTCAGACCCAAGCTATGAGCAGCATGGACAAACACTCGCGTAGGCAAATCATACGGGGGAAGATTGGTTATTTTCCTTCGTTTCTTTTTTTATTAAAAATCCAATAAAGATTAGGAGAGCCTGCAATAGAAAAGCAGAAAAAATACTCTCACTTACAATATATGGCTGGAGTACAAGTTTGTAGAGCTTTCTTTACGTAGAGGGAAGCGTTCGTAAAATGTGCGCGTTTTTAATTCACCTCAAACCTTTTCATACTTTAACAGTGGTTACATCGCCAGTTCGTTAATATTACGGTGAATTTTATTTTCTTCAACTTAATTTTCTATAACAGATTGGACATTTATATGAAAAATCTGCGAACAACTCTACTTTCTTTGTAAATGTTTCTTATAATTGAGCGATAATTTCATAAAATGTAGACCAATATTCTATAAAGAATGTAAAATAGCATCACCATTCCAAATGAATGAACTATATTATTTATATAATTGTAAGGACTAAAAGTAGGATCTAGGCCAGGTGGTAGTCATCTTTTCTTAGGGGAAGAAAATACATTACCCTGCCTGGTATTAACCCTAGTTGAGAAGAAAACCCCCAAAAACCTCCCAAAGGCAGTATTATTTCATATCTTGAATGTAGTTGTTCATAGAGAAATGAAAATACATAGTTGCATATATATAATTAAGTTAAATAATATAAAGTATAAAAATTGGATCTAAAATTTCCAACTAAAGGAGAGAATAAATAAAGAATATACTATTTTCCACAGATTAAAAAAGCAAAATATAGCTCGAGTAAATTCTTCATATGTTCTCTCGTGATGAAGTTCCACAAAACAAAATCTTCTTCCATGGATTTTATTTCCAACTAAATTAATACAGCTACTTTGAAATATTGGATGCCTTATGCCGTTTGTTCTAGATCATCCTTTCAGTTATTTGTGAACTGTAGAGTATTATCAATAGAGATTTATCCGAGAATCCTAACGATAGGAAAAAATCCGAATCGGACTAATGAAAAATCTGGCCCCTCACACTCCCCTATTCTAGGCGAGGGAGAATTTTTGCTTCCCCACAAAGATCCTCACTCCTTTTTTAGGCAAAATGTTCTCACCTTTCCTCCCCACCCTACTCCCCCTTCTGTACCCTTTTCAGGAAATAGCGGAGGAAATGGAATCGGAGTCTTTGAAATTTTAATTACTGCCGGTCAGAATGGTCAGCCGCGTCCGGTAGAGTTGGTTTCCCGGGATTTAGAGGTGGAAGTGGACCGAGAAAAGTAAATGCTGCGGAGGGAAGAAATAAAGGAGATGGATTAATTGTAAATCAGTAAGGATTAAAGGAGAGGATTTTTTTTTAATTATTTTAAACGTAGATAATTTTCCGATAATGCCATACACTGTTTGTCATCTTAATGAAAATTCAACACTCCTAATATAAATTACATGTACATACTTCCCAACCATTCCTTGCGCTCTCATCTATCGCATACAACTAAATATCTTATTTAGGTGAAATATATAATGATATTTACATGGGAAGTCGATTGGAAAATATTCTTTAGATGCTATTGTTCTTATTTTGCTCCATCAATTGCCGTGAGAATGGCATTTATTTCACGAAAATTATCGTATTTTAAACAAAAGATATAATAGGATTTTATAGGGGCTACATAAGCAACAACTGATTTTTAAAGCTATCCTACATATATTTTTATAATATCTCCTTGCAGGTTTTAATTTACTATCGCGAAATATTTGTAATTACACCAATCGAAAAAGAAAAATAACCGATTCAGCAGGTTTCCTGGTTTCTCATTAGCTGGGCAAGAGCTCTAACTAGTTGTGTGGTAAGAGGCTGATCTGGGTGCGAGTCCCGGATACAACTCAGATCTTTGTTTTTTGAGTCATTCTCCAATATCAAGCATGACCACGAAATAGTATTTCCTAGACTCTTTCACTATGTCAAAACCAGATGATTTCTTTTTGTAAATATATATATTGCTGTTTAGAGAGTAAAAATGCGAAATGTATAATCACGTGATTTTTAATATTAATTCGCGAAGAAAACGATACGTAATGCTCTTATTTTCTTAACAGTAATAATGATTTGGTCTTCCATCAAGATATTCATTACGACATGGGATATTACTATTTCAAATCGTTAAAGATTCGGCAACCTCGTGGGGAAATCAAGCATCGAAGACCTTGATGGCTTGGCACGTTTTGCGGTGGTTCATTGTCTATCATAAGGCGAAGAGGGTTGAAATGGAAGCAGAAAAGGAAAATGGAGTGGAATGCGGGGGAGGAAATGGAAGGGTTAAAAAAGGAAGACGAGGGAAGCGAAAGGGTTGAGTTAGGCGATATGTGATGAATAATACAAATCAGAAGAGGAGAGGGATTGTAAAAAGGAAGGAATATTCTGGGAAACCGTGGAATAGCACTTCCACTCAGCCCCACATCAATTTCTTCCCTAATTGAAAATTCACATCCTTTCAGATTCCTTTGGATTATTTCAGAAAGACATCATATCGTTGTCATGTCTGTCACAACTATATAAGTACCGTTATTTCAGAACAGGATTTTTCAGAGGTAGGACAACTGTCACTTATCCAAGTTTTCCTCTAGTTTACTTTTGAGGATTTGGGGACTAAGAGCGGATGAATTCATTCCTGGTAGGCCATTCTGTTTCGCTTCTTTATTATGTAGTTGAGTCGAAAATATTTGATAGGTGATGAATCGATAGCTGAGGAAAAGATTTAGACGTTTATCCAATGATCGTCTATTCCTTATGGGTTTCGTAGTGTACTGGCGCATAGGCGATTTGCAGAGTTTAATCATATTTACTAATAGGTAGGTATACTATTTTACTTGGCCTCGATTTCAATCGTCATAATATTCACTCTAAAATATATACATCACAGATATCTTATAGTTAAAGTTACTAATTTGTCGCCGTTTACAACGTTGCGTTTGCTAAGCATTACATCATTTTCAAATCGTCAATCATTACACTTACACATATACTCAAACTTCACATTTATTCCACGATTTTACAGCGTACTCCAACCTCAAGACATCTTAACTCCTTTTTGTCTTTTGCTAAAGCTTTTGAAGACGTCTTCAGGAAAGATTAATAAAACGTGTAATAAAAGGAGCATCCTTATGCAAGTGGAAGGCGACGAGAAATCAAGTCACTCCATTCTTTACATGATCTATCAGATAAGTCTAAAAATCCTTTTTGTTTTTCGGTAAGGGATTGAAGAGCTTTTCAGGAAACATTCATAAAACTTGTAATGAAAGGTGCATCCTCGTGTATGTGGAAGGAAAGGAGAAATCAAGTCACTCCGTTCTTTACATAATCTCTTCTGCTATTGCAAAATCTCTCAAACCTCTTTCCATTCAATCTGACTAGAACTCCTTCAGAAACGCGTCATATCTCATGAGAGGTGTTTCCACCCATTCGCCTCGCACCTTCTAACAGATGGAACGTCCATTTTCGTGAATGGACCGCCGCGGAACGAGGCAGATAGAGAGAAACAGGTTGGCTCTCCATCGGCCAAATGCTCGACTTAGGTTGCGGTGTTAAATCCACTCAGTTGACACCCTTAATGCTTCCCGTGTAAATCTCCTTCGGTGCATGTTACGACCTAATGGAGTATAAATAAGTACGAATATTTGACGAGCTACACGATAATTCCGAGGCCGAGGGTAAAACAACGCGATTAATTTTCCCCGCGTCCGTCTCTAAGTCGCCTCCCCCTTTTATTTCTAAGTGCAGCCCTTCCTCGAAATAAAAAAGGGAGACACTAAAATCCTTACATTTTTCCCGTACTTCGCGTGGCTGGAAAGTAGGAAGTGCGAGTCAAGATGGATGAGTCCCAAAGAGCTTCGAGGAGTGCCTTAATGAAACATTCCTTTTTTATGAAGGACCTGTCGCTTATAGCTCCCCTCCCCGCGGCTTAAGGGCCCGTTATCTCCTCGCGCGGGTGGCTGGGACGGAAGAGGTGTCGAGGAAAGATCTCCCTCGGCTATTAAAGCAGTTGAACAAACCCCAGCGCCATTGTTGCTTTCGATTGGTAAATCTCCCGGTTCAACAGTGAGCCTTGGAAGTAGGCAATGATAAGACGACCTCTGCCGCACCAAGATTTGATCCGCTAATCAGGGTTAGGAATACCTATATTTTCTTAGTTGACGTGTTTTTTAACGAAATACGAATTACTTCTGGTGTTTATTTATGTACTCGAATGGTGTGAGGTTATTTTGTGGAATTGTTTTCATGAAATTTCCTATTGTGATCTTCTGAATTGAGAAGGTTGTAAGTTCCTTGATTTGTGCTAAGTAATTCTTGCCAAGTATTTTGATGAATGGAATGTATTTCACATGTCTTAAGAAATATTTGAGTTACTTATATCTTACGTCAAGATTTCTTTGAGTTGAGTGGGATGTAGGTTGCCTGGTTCTTGCGTATATTTTTCAAATTTCGAAGCATTTTTTATTTATTTGTGGTATGGGATATTGTGATAAATATGGTGCAAGTTATGGTATAATAAAGGATATGTTCCTCTTACTTACGTCTCAGACTTGTTCATCTCCGTAATCATAAGAAAGCTACTCATCTGGGATGCTGGTTAATAACAATTATCCTGGCCATTCGTTATTTAATCCTGTGAGATATCAAGTAAACTTATCAATAAGATCATTTTGTAAAACCTATGTAGACATTTTCTGCATGTAGAATTTTTGCTGAATGTAGAAAGCGAAGGCGAATTTAGCTTACTACTCATCCGGTCTAGGAAGCCCCCTTTGCCATTCGGAAGCCTTTTGTTGCCAATGGATCATTATCCTGCGTATAATAGGTCATTTTCTGCTCGCATTTGGTTCGAAGAGGAAAATGAAGTCGAAATAGCGCACTCCTCATCTCTCCTAGGAAGCCTCATTTCCCTTTTGGAGTTTTCTGGAGTAACAATGTAGGGCATGAGCTCGCAATCGGCCTCTAGGCTGAATACTCTACCGAGGTTTACCTTTCATAACGTTAAGTCAGACCGAAAGATAAAAACCCTTGCTTCATCACGAGATTAGAGTTAATGCATACATGTTTCGCTATGGAGAGAAGTCTGAGTGGCAATGCCAATTGGAATACAAAAATTTAAGAGATCAGCTTTTGTTATGTTAAACACACGATGGTAAAATCAATGCTTGAAACGTATTACTTAAGGACAAAAACACAGAATACTATTACCACTATATTGCAGTTCCCCTCTACACGCTGAAAATATCTGCTAAATCATCATTTCTTCTTGCAAGCAGGTGGCTACTTCACAAAGTACTCCGTCCATGGAATGAAAAACAGCAGTCCTATATATGAGGAAGAATCTGAAAAAGAGCTGCAAATGAGGACAACTTCATAAAAACCGAGCTGAGGTAAATCATTCTTCTGTTTTTTCGTCTTAGAGGCGGCTGCCTTGATAGTTTTAAGTACCACTCATTACCACAGCTCAGGAAAGCCTCAAAGGTGAAACTAATTCTGTCTGTCCCGTTTATTGCCGAGCTCTCTTAGAACATTAGAACCGCCAAACAGATTTACGCGGCTTTTTCTTTAATGACCTCATCGTTTTGCTTAACAAATGTTGGGGTGTAAACGTTAGCGGTATATTTTCTAAACGTGAGCAGAATTTATAAGAGTTTTGCAACGGAAACACTGAGCATATTCCAATACTTACTTCGATAAATATGTTTTATCAAAGAAAGAATCATTCATTTAAGCGAGTTAAAACAGGTTAATTATAAGATGCCTTATATTTATTGTCGCTCATATTTAACAGCTTTAATGTTCGTCTAATGTAAATGATAAATTTTAATAATGCATAAAATCAATTGACGAAGCTGTCACTTTGTGGAACTCCATAACGTAGGGACTAAACCGATCGCACAATAAATTTACTGTGGAACTAAGACAAAGTGTTCTCTTCCTTTCCTACGTTTAATAATACATTTTTTATTGTGGAAATTACCAAGTTTGTTTATCAATTCTAATGTCGTTCTACGAAGTATGGCCATATAACTTAGATTTCATTCGTCTAATGGGATTAGAATTTATTTTTACCCAGTCTGTTGTTTACAAATAGCGGCATCACTGGTACAGAGGTGATAATTAAAGACAGTAAAGACAAATAAACTAAGTGAGAAACGAGCAACAGGTCTCTCATCAAGTGTAGTGCAAAATGAGTTCTTAGGAGTTATCTTGGTTGAGCCATGTTAATTATTTCCTAGAATATGAAAAAAAAATCAAAGCAAATTTAGGAAGCATTAGCTACAAAAACGAAAAACGTTAGAGGAACAATTTTAAATCGAGAATAATCAATTAAAGTTTCCGTTTAATTGAATCAAAATTTCTACCTACGCTACCATATGATGAATGAACTCACGAAGAAATTAAATGACATTGGATTTTAAAGTTCATAAATACATATTCTTGAGGACAATGAAAAGATTGTGAATGTCAAATTATTTCCATGAGGTTGTTTGATCTCTAAACAGACCAAAACATATTTACTTGTATTATAGTGTATTTATGGTTCGTGTTGCATCTTCGAGCGATCGTCTTTTGACCGTTGCAGTATTATCTCATTGAAAGTTACACTTACATGAAGTTCATAATAAACTGTTAACTTTGTTAACCAGAACCTGAATATACATAGCCATAAATAGTATTTCACCAAAAGTATAGGAATTGTTTTTATGTAGCTCTCTAAATAAATTATTATTAACCACAACTCCTCGCAAATTAGATTCAAAGTTAAGGATTGAGGTACTTTGCTCATTTAAATGTGCGTTTTAAAACCTAATGAAAGCGTAAATTGTTGATGTGACTTCAGTCGAACATAGACTACCTACCTACAGTTATATAATTTAATATCTAGAAGACCTAGGTTCGAGTCCCAGTTACTCCAATCATTTAAGCACATCCTCGGAATTCAATTTTAGATCTAGATTTGCTTAGAAATAAACCTAACCAACCACATGTGCTTGATACCTCTTAAACGCCGAGAATAACGATGATGAATGTGTGTGTGAGAGTTTTCCAGGAATCCCAATTCTATATAGCACGCAAAGAGGGTAATTTCGACCCAGAAAATAAGCGACCCCTTAGCGAAGGAGGTCGCGTAGCAAGTGCAGAGAGGAGATATAGCGGGAGGAAAGGATTAAGTACGTGGGCGAAATGCTATACGTTTCCTCATGCACTTCCATGAATGAAGAGGGTCAACAAAACAGCGTCAAACGACATGCACCGCTTAGGTGATTACTGCTCTTAGCGTTTAGGGCTCTTTCTGACTGAGAGAAGAGATTAGATTTAAGGGGGAAAGGGTTTACACCGAGTTTGTCAACTGGCAAAGGGAATAAATAGAGTCTTGCGTCCTCTGGTACCTTGCGCAACCATTTTGAAAACGTCCCCTTTCCGACCGAGTCCTTCAAAACAATGCCTGCGAGCGAAACAGTTCGTTAGCTCATTCCTTTCCCGAATTTCTCACACGTCTCTCTCTCTCTCTCTCTCTCCCTCTCTTTAACCGTCTGTCATTCGTCGCTTCCCTCAATCTTCCCGTTTCTCTCTTCCTCTCCGGCTTTTCTTCTTCCCTCTGCTTTTCTCCATTCCGCATTCCTGATTTTTTTCTTCTTTCCCTAAAATTTTTCGTCAAGAACACGGTTATTTTTGCACGTAACTGAGTTTCGTTTCTATTCCTATGGTTTCTACACGTCCCGTAATGTCCCGTTTTTCACTGCTTTGTCCCGTTGTTCCGAGGAAACCTCAGGGACACAAGGAATGGCCATTACCTAAGTGTATTCATTGGATTAACATATGAATGGTCATCGTGTTTCACTTAATATATATGGAAAATTTGGGTATTGTAATTCATTTAGGTCATGAGCGTCTGATTGTTTTTGTGCCAATCCTGAAGTCGTTAATCATTTTTGTCCTAGAAATTCGTTTCAAAATCCTGAGGATCAATTAGAAGCAGATGGTAAATTTATTACGTTGTTTTAATAATTCATTAATTTTGTATTGTTTTAATATATATTGCAAAGAAATGTTTTCTATCAAACCATAAATTAAGGCAAGCAATGACGATTAAACCATATGTTAAAATTTTAAATCCCCTAAATGACAATATGCTAAAAATGGAACACCATGAATGATTGAAAAGAATCTGCTAAAGGGCATGTTCCTTCGATCATTTTCATTGTGTTTATATTACTTGATAAGCAAATTCGACAGATACTTACTCGTATTTCTAACTAAATTTTAATCATTCGAAATCAGTAGTATTTACTAAAGCTAGGGGAAGCGGTATTATCACTACCCCATCATTTCCTCAGGGTTTATCAACAAGAGTTAGACAAAACAGGGAATACTATAAAAAATAGGAATAAAAAAAACATTTACTATCATCGATATGTTCTATCAATGGAGCTGAGAAGACTTCAGTGTCTATCTGTAGGTCAAAAAATTAAATAAGTGAGTATATAAATACATGCATTAATTAATGAATTAGTTATCCTGATTACTCTGTAATGATGGACACTTGTACGACAATCTCCCACATGCCTTTTTATGCAAAATTAGCATTAAAAAAAGAGCCAACTTGCCGTATTATAGCCATACACAGTATGTAATAAGAACGTAAGCATCTGTGACAACGAATTTCGTCTAATTTGGTTTAGGAGAAGGCAAATTGGTGATCTTTTGTGAATGTCCTTCTGCGTAAAATTAAACGTGCACATTGGCCAGAATGTAAATAAGGAGGCGTTTCATTAAAATCATATCTTCCCATACCGAGTCTTTAGTCAAATTTCAACTCATTTCCTTCCTATTCATCCACGATCTTCCTCGCTGTTTATCCTACAATCTCATATTCTCTCTCTCTCTCTCCCGCCATTCCTTATTTTCACCTCTCTCCGTCATGCCTCTTCCTGTCACACCGCGCCTCATGTCATTCTCTCCCGTCTTATCTCTTTCTTCATCAACTCCCGCCTTCCCTTCTTGTTTTTCTTCTCCTCGTTTTCTTCCTCATTTATTTTCTTCCCCACCCTTCTATTTGTTTTTCCCAGCGTCTTCATCAATCTACCCATTTCGCCCTCCTTGTCGTTCGCTTATTTTATTTTTATTTTTTCTTCCATTTAAGATTCCTCTTTACGCTTCTAATTCTAAGATCCACGCAAATGTGGAGTAAGAGATTGCCCGTGGGGCAATAAAAGGTCGTAAGAGTTAAATAATAATACAGATTGAGCATTACTTTGAGACTATATTTATTTGATAAAATCCTTTGAGTATGTTTCATTGTACTTTACTAATTTTTTAATGATTGCATTTACTTCATATTTCATTGATTAGGTTTTCTTGATTATATTTCGTATTGTGATAGTAGTTTATAACTCTGCAACTTTTATTGTTAATTGTTAATGGAATAATACCCGTAATAAGCATATTATAGAGCTGTATTATTATACCCATAAATATTATATCTAGTATATTATTTCCATCAGTCTATATTTATGTATGTGACTATATGGATATTCTACCATGTACTTTATTATTTTAGTTAATTGACAGATCTCATATATATTTATGAATGATAGTTCTTATCCATGATTTATGATTTTATTTGTTGTACTTATATATATCGTAGTTTAATTATACAGCCTACGGGAGGTTTTTGGAGGGGTTTCCCTCCCGTCTTTGGGTTAATGTCGGGCTTAGAATCATGTTTATGTTCCCTTCTAACGTTGCCACCTGGCCTGAAGGCCAACTTGCAACGCGAACTTAAATGAATAAGTTAATAAATAAATTATTATCGCTACGTAGAAGGTGGGAAATTCGTTCATTCTACTTCGTAAAAGACAGTAAACTGTTGTTTAAAATGGGATGTCTTCATATTTGTATTTTAGATTCTTGTTACTTTTAAGTTTATTTTGTGCATTCATCTAAATTAAAAACTACTTACTGTGCAATGGTTTAATAATATTTGTGAAGTAGAGCTTCATAGGGCCTAGCATCGCTGTCAGACCTAATTAATGGTAATAAAGTAGCCTTGAAGCGAAACTATGCTGACTGATGAACGTGCTTGACTCTTTAAAAGACAATAAATTGTTATTTCGACTGAGAGAGATTGCTTGGTTGGAAAACGGGAACATAGTCAAAAATAAAAGTCAAACACTTAAATATCTAGATTGTAGAAGACGAGATTCGAAGAACGTAACTATCAATAGAAATTATGAACAGCTACTCAAATCATACACTACTATTCAACAACCAAAACACGAAAAGTTGAGAATCGTACAGTCATAAACGATGAACTTTAAAGAACATTAAAATGTATGAATAACATTACAGTAACAATAAATTAAAATGCAAAATCCTAATTTTAGTATTAATAATTTTAACGGGAGAGAAAAAATATTTCTCCTCCGAGTTAAACTATTTTAGACATTGTTGTTGATATTGCCCTAGTTTCTAAACGTGTATCGCAAGAAAGAGAGATATGGATCAAACGGACCCTTGCATTAGTCTTGACTCCATTATCGCTCAATTTATGGGTCATTTTTGTCAGTGTTTGAGAATTTCGCGAAATCACTGCTGCGTTTAGCAAGATATTTCTCGCAAGAAGAATACTTGCGTTCAGACCTTATGTTAGATGCGTATTTTCTTAAACCCGTTTTTCGGACACTTCCGCTCGAAAATATATTACGAGGATCATTTTCGGGTTCATAATTGGGTCAATTCAGATGCTTTATCCGATCCAAATGTTTTTAGCTACATACTGTGCTACTATCTTCAGGGCTTGATAAATCTCGAAACGAAGTTTGTTATTTCGTTTGTTCGGCTGGAGATAGTTAGATATTTCATTAACTTGAGTCTCAGACCAGTTCATAGCTGTGAAGAGATGAGGTACGAATGAAGGTATGAAAACTATGAGCTATGAATGAAGCTGAATAATTCAGTATGTCCCTTCTAGGCATTCATTAGATCTATCCTAAAGGTATGTTATGCAAGTTTTATTCAAAGGAAACTGTGCTTCATTTGGATTGACGTTTCCCGGTCATAATGTTGTGGTTATTATAAAATAAAACCAAGCTTGTGATTTCAACAGAATAAATATTTCAAGCAACTAGTTTCGTCTAAGATTTGACCTTCATCACGCATGATCACCTCATTCCTTGTCTTAAGTAAGCGTAAGACCCCATGTAGAGCTTTTGGTATCTAATGGTTGAGGAACTGAGGTCCAAACTCCTTCCCAGGCTGAATATCGTACAGACATGATGTTCAGTTGTTTTAATAATACTCCCTCTAAAAAGGAAAGCTGAAACTAATCGAGACAACATGATAAATACTTTTGTAATGAAGCGTTTCCTGCTTAATCATTTTT
This sequence comes from Sympetrum striolatum, assembly GCA_947579665.1. Lineage (NCBI taxonomy): Eukaryota > Metazoa > Arthropoda > Insecta > Odonata > Libellulidae > Sympetrum > Sympetrum striolatum. The sequence goes on along the minus strand of OX388345.1, from coordinate 38,054,740 downwards.
TTATGTCTCTTTGGGAATAATCAAGGTGGTCCTCCAATCCAGTTCTCCATCGGGCGAATTCGCCAGCATTCCAATCACCTCGATCCCGTCTCTTCCCGCCACATTAAATTTATCCATCCATCAGCTATCATACATCTTTCCACCGTTCCCCATCAATATTTGGCCGCTCCACTTATTAATTAATCCTCTTTCTAAGTGTCAGGGGGGCATCAGCTTTCCTTTCCGTCTCTCCCGGGGCGAATGGGAGTTTTCATTCGTCATCCCCTATCTTAATGCCATCTTTTTTTATCAGATAAAAGTTGTCATAATATAGATATTGGGTAATATGCGAGTATCGTTTCCTCGTTCGATTAATCATCGGTGCACTTTTTGCCTCTTGGTGTACTTATTGGTAACAAGACGTTAATCAATCGAACTCCAACTTCACCGGAGTAATAACATGATTCGAAACGGGTAGGAAGTTGCCAAGGATAAGGGGAGAACAGCTTCGGGGGTTTTGAATAAAAAAATGTCTTTAGTACTACCAGTAAGAATTAGTTTCGAGAGTATTTTTGCGTACATGAAAGGAATAGAGCAGAGGAGGAATCCTCATAAAATATAGACTCAGTTGCAGAAATTTGCTTTGCTTATAAAACGCTTTTCTTTACGTATCATGTAAAATATGGGCTGCAAATGAGTCTATAATCGAAATTTTTACATCCATTCTATCATTATGAGATGATCCATCCCTGCTAAATGAAAGACTTTGTTGGAAAAAATTGCTGGTTTGCAGAAAGATTCTAAATATTTATTGAAATCATCATGACCTTCGCGAATATTTAATTTTGTATAATTACATCAACCCTAATTTTTATTTCTATTTTATTACGTAGCAAGTTACAATTGTTTCTGATTCTTGATTTTTTTCATACTAACTCTAATTATGGATTGTAAACTTAACTTGTTTACATATACATTCTTATTGATTTTGTATTTATATTTTTTCCAGTTCCTTTTCATCCTTAAGTTATTATTATCAATAAGTATGCGTAGGTTTTTCACACTCTCTCTTAATTATTGCACATATGACTATAGGTTGGATGGAAGAGGAGATGTTTAATCTTAATGTTGCCAAAATATAGATGTATTATTATTAAAAAGGCATAAGAAAAAAAGTACTTAAGAGAGTTCTTTACTAAAATTTATATCCATTCGCACAATTTAATTTAAAAACGGATAATTTTATAGTCCAAAAGGTACCGTTTCCACATTTATTACATTATTCAAGAAATTATCTTCTGAAAAATGTATGAAGTTTACATTTTGCTGAAGTAGTAAATTATTTACTATTTTTTTAATTTTACTTTAATGGTCTTCCAAAACATCTCGGTCTCATTTCATTATTGTGATTGCTTTAAATTCATTATTTAACATTCACACAAGTAGTGGGTATTCGAATAGAACCAATGCCTTTAAGATGTTCTGCTTTGTTAGACTCATTTCAATGTATTACCGATGTTCCTCAAGACACTTATAAAGACCTACAATATAAATGTCGGAAGGAGCCATTGCTTAAATTAGCCACTATCTCGATCGACCTGCGTCAAATTTCTTCCTAACTTCTGGTGGCTGTCATAACATCGTAGTTATCCAATTATATAATGACGAGGGATGTGACTGATTTTCGGCTGACAAAATTTATATGATAAAGGCTGACGTAAAATAATTCATAATTTAAACTTAGAAGCCCCATTCAACTACTATCCACTCGTATACCTCGAAGCTATGTAATCGCCATTTTACAGGGATCATTATTGATTTTTCACAGATTAGGAGTGTGAAAATGTAAATGAATCATGAAATATTCATATCGGCATTTTAGTAAGCAGGTATGGTTTCTTTCTCTTTCAAGGCTCCGTCTGAAATATTTTCTTTTTAATACTCATTCATAGCAAAACCATTTGTGAACTATTTACCGAAGTAGTTCTCTCAAATTTACAAGAGGTCCGACCTATGGCATTGTTACAGATATATTAAAATATCATGTATACAGTTTGCATAGTATGTGAATTGTAGATTCATTCACTTCTGTGAAGCACAAGGAATATTTCCTTGAGCTCTTTATAAAATTCTTTGAGAACTAAATTGAGCTAATTTTAAGATACGATATGTTTATCTTCTGAAGCCAGTGCTGAAGGAACTTCTAGATTAGTTACTTAGTATTTGTACGATAGTTAAGGATATAATAAAAGAAAATTATAGCGTCTAAGAGGACCATAGAGTTATATTCTACGATCGTCATACTATCTAATTATCTGTGGCATCTATGAATTGAAATCCTTATTATAAATTATTTGTGAACATACACGTCTAAGAAAATTATATCCGAAGCAATAATTTTAGAATTGTACCTCTTTAATTGATGCAGAAATCTCTCGATCAAGGAAAGATATATAGGAAGAAGGAAAAATGATCAGGTAAAGATTGAGGTAGGAAAAACAATAGTTGAAGAGATGAATTGTGAAAGAATACTAAGTAAATACGCGAGAGGATTCATTAGCGATCAAGTAAAATGTAATGAAGAGGTAGTACGATTCTTTAGGCATCATCTTGTCAGAAAATGCTTCAAATAACTTCTTAAGATGGCAGAAACTAATATGCTAATAGGTTTTTATTTGATACGATTTTGTGGCGGTTTCAGCAGGATTTACATTCTTATATCATAAATAAATCTCATCTTTATGATTCATATAATCCTCGTTATCATTTCCTCTTATGAAAGCTCTTTTATCCCCGTTGTTTTTACTTATACTATCTGTCATCGTTACCTCTAGCGTTAAGTTATAATCTTAATGTACTATCCCAAGGTTCTGGATTGTCTTCATTAAGACTTTGTTCAGCTCGTAATACAGATCGCGTTCACTTTGAATTGTCATTCGCCGTTAATTAGTCGCTTTAATTCCCATATAACGCTATCTCAACGCGTTTCAGCTGGAAGCTGGGATTTAATCGATATCACTTCGGAAGATCGCGCTTCGGCTATTTATGAATAATTTACAACGGAAAAACAAGCTCTCAAACGCCAAAAAAGGAGTTAGAGAGAGACGCCATTCGCTTTTTCGGCGGAAACACCTCAATTAGAGGCGATTAAAGGTTCATTAATGCACGGCGAAGGAGCGTTCATTATATTCGGTGTCGGCCACCGCTTAATTAGCTGAATTTCCAGGTCGCTCATAAATTCTCGGCTCCGAAATGTTTGTCTTGCACGGCTCGAAAACACTCAATTAGCGAAATTTTTAAACGGTCGAGCGAATTTGCTGGCATAACTTTAGTACGGACGACCTCTTCAGGCGTTCTCCTTCCTCGGTAACCCCTTGTGTGGCGTACCATGATCTTCTTTCACGGCCACAGTAACCCCTGTCTGCCACCAATGTCTTTCTCTCCCTCATTGTATAGGTATCTTCTGTTGTTGTTATATTTAAGATGTTACCGTTGGTCTATAGGTATCATGTTTAGTTGGTTTAGTGAAGAAGTTAAAGATCTCTTATCAGAATCTCAAACTTGTAGATTAAACCTCTCTCTCCATCGCAATTCATAAAGGATTTTCCTTAATTTTTGATTTAATTACTATCACATTTAAGGTTCATATCTTTATCCCTATCTATATTCATATACACGCAACTTATTTTTACAACATCATTGACGAGAGGTTAGATGGAGGTAGAGACTTTCAGTCTCAATCTCACCTTAATTAAGACCTTATAAATCTTATATATATTAGCCATCTGCTGAAGACGGTTGTTTCTCCTGTACTTAATAATCGGAGATTTAGTTGCATAAGATCACTGTTAGCATTTTTGCAGTTCAATCTACGAGCCATACCATTTGTCCAAATTTTCATGTTTTTCCACTTCAGTAGGCTTAGATATTCTTTTTACGCTAAATTTGGTTGCGAAAAGCATGTTATTTTATAATACACATTACTCTCTAGTATTCCTTAGTTTAAAGAAGTACATACGTAGTTTTGAGAATCTATGGCGTAAATAAGAAGAATTCTCTCAACTTTCCGAATCTTTTTATATGGCTGTGAGTGTGATCTCAAAATTAAAGTCGGGTAATTCTGTGCTTTACGAAAAAAATTCGAATATAATGTCTTAAAATACCTTTAACTCGTTAATTAGGAAAAATGTCATGGTTAACTTCGTAATTTCAACGCAGCTGTGAAAAATACTGAAGTATTCGAAGTAGTGTTAACGTTTGCAGTGTGAGTCTTGTTAGAATTGTCATAATAATGACTCATGATTTGCTTTGATTGGATATCTTGAGGTCAGTCTATCCATTTAGTGAACAGCCAGAAAATGTTTTCATGGCTAATGGATACAAGAGAAGGTTTTATATTTATATTTATTTATTTCAAAAAGCCCCTCAAACATAAATTTACTGGGCTATTATAATGTCGGTGAGCAGCCGATAAATATTTTTACCTCGGGGTATGTGATATTTAATCCAATGCTTCTCTTTAGGATAGGCTTTATAATTAGTTTCAATAGTATTTAATCTGAAGATGAAATTCGGGCAAATATTAATATCAGCCAGTTAATGGTCTCTGTGAACAGGTCCTTTATTCGACATTAATATTTTATTTGTTATTACAGCCATCGTAATAATTTTAAAGCGATAGGTGAAAATATAGACGAATTTATAAGCTGTTATTTTCAAATAGAGATCTCAAATATTACGAGAGACATAAACAGCGTTTAATCAGAATATGAAAATTAGGCAAATTTTGGTTTCATTTTATTTCAGGTCTCTATGATCAAGTCGTTTAGACAACATTAGGATTAGATTTGTTAAAATAAATGACTATTATATTTTAAAAGCGGTAGGTGAAAGAGTGAAGGAATTTATCAGCAATTATTTTCAGATAGAGATCTCAAATATTACGAAAGAGATAAACAACCCAAAACCCATGTACTTCTGGAGGTGGCAACACAAATCAACCCGGCTATCACAACACCTGGAGGCAGCTATTAAAACGGAATTCCTCACGTTCGCACTGCCCGAGGAACATCCCCGAGATAAGGATCCCTCTAACAGACTCCCACGTCTACACCCCCGCGGCCAACTCCCAACAATCACTCCCGTCAGCAACCCCCGCCGAGGACTAAACCAACCCTTTCACCGCGCGTAAGGGGCAATGACTCTTCATAGAGCGGGCTTTTATCTTCACCTCTTCGGTGTGTGGCACCGATGGATATTCCAAGAGACGTGTGTTGCTCCTTCTTTCGGCTGTGCTACAGTCGTCGATGTTGCCCGAGGCTGGAGGTCGGATTTAAAACACCGATAGTCTTTCGGTTTTGACCACTTCCAGGAAGGAGAGAGGGACTTTGTTTCCAGCCTCGAGCCGATTGTGTTCATTCCTGAAGAGGTGTTAATGGGCTCGGAATAGCTCTCGTGTGGGTTAAAGAGTGGATGAGGATTAGATAAACGGTGAGGGATCGGGTCGAAAATAAAAGAAGGGATTGGAGGTTGGCGGGTGAAATAAAATATACATCCTAATGAGTGAATGGTAAATTTTAGTCTGGAAATTAAGAAAGCTGAAATGATATATAGATTCGATAGACAATTTCGAGGCTGCTATTTCTAACTAATAGTGATTTAGTAGAGGCAATATTCTCAAGGGCAATGGGTGTCTCAATGTAACTAATCTTGATATTTGTAAACTAATCCCATACAGTTTTATATCCTCGGAAACGTTCTATGAGCCATAAATGACCAAATATAATAATAACAATAATTATGTTATTAGGTCGATTCGCTCAGTTATTATTTAAATGAAGAATACCCCAAGCAGGATTCAAAGTAGTGATCTAAGAATTGAAGGGCCAGCACGTAAATGTCGAAACACGAGATTTAAATAAAAATCATTTTGAACTTGACGATGAAATTTTTACTTTGTACGAGGAAGCGTGCGCTTCAAACCCAAAGTTGAACAAGGAGTGAAAAATTGTGACATGACTGGGACTCGAACCCAGGTCTCCCACTTTCCGAGCAGGAGTTCAGAACAGTCCCGGTCATGTCACAATTTTTCACTCCTTGTTCAAAAATAATTTTTTCAGCTTCTTTTTCGTCCTTCTCTTTCACAGTAGAAGTAAGATGATACAAAAAATATTATAACTTATCTTTTCATTTTACGTCAATCATGTTTTATATTATTTTCAAAACTTTTTCCACCTGTTGCATCTGACTTTATTTTCGATCAGACCATCTCGGAGTCAGTAAAACCTCTAAATTTCGTAAAACATATTCATCAGGTAGGTAATGAATTGCTGAATTTCGTTTTAATGACGATTCTCTCATGTAATTTTTAAAATACTTTCATTTTTAAGTACGAATTTTAACCGGGAAATTTTACCGTTCTCTCGAATATATTTTTGCGAATCGAAAAGGAAATCACGTAGAGCTATTCTTTCATATTTCCACGGGTTATTCGCAACTCGAACGATCACGCCCTTGAAAATTCAGCAGGAGCAGTAGAAGTGAGAAATATTACCACGGGTGTGGTAAGGAGAAGTGTACTTAAAACATCTCCAGTACGTCGGGGAGACGCACGACTGCAGAATATCAATATTGGAATGATTCTCGCAAAAATACAGTAGCTTATTTGCGAAGATTCCCTTATCGATAATTCATTTTGTTTCCTTTCTCAATTCTCGCACTTCCCGAGACAAACGCGGCTCCACCTATTGGGATTTCTCCTCGACACGCGCCTCCTCCAAACTATTTCGCGCACGCGGAAGAGCACGAGTTTTTTGGCGAAATACCCAACGACCCCCGCGCGCAATCCTATATCTCTTGAAGCTGCGGGTAGCTATTGACAAACCGCCGGTGTCGTAAACCCTTACGTTACTCTTTATCAACGCCCTCATGCAATCTGACTGCGAGATCTTAAAAGGAACTTGTTAAATTCCTCCGATCAGAAATCGTTGCTAGTCTTCGCCTCTGGCAAAAGAGGGAGCACTAATGGATATGTTTCCATTCCTTCTCCACGGTATTTCCCTCTCTTTCGCTTTATTTTTAGCGCTTACATTGCTCGTGGGTTTCGACAGGGCACGCAATGACCTCTATACTCTCCCACCAAACCACGGTTCTGCAATTTTCCTCCGATGCAACTTTTGAGAAAGAGGAAAAATCTGAGACGCCTTAGGAAGCTGAAACGCAATCAAGGGAGTCCGTTTACTTCCTTGATGTCACGAGTTCTTTAATCTTTCCTTCGTAAAATGTCTTTGCGTACGTTTCACTCCGGTTTGTACCTGCTGCCATTTATTAATCTAGGAAATATTTTCATTTGCAAGGTTCTTGAATTGTTTTGTTTTTTGTCTTTATTATTACTATTGCTTAATTGATAAAAGTTGGACCTTTTCCTCACTCCTCGATCTATCTCATTCGCTTTTTTCTCATTGTCAGTCTTCTTCATGGCTTAAATATGATGAAAGCCACTGAGATATGAAAAATATTCGTTAATATCGTTGATTTTGGTCTATCTTCCCTAATGGCTGAGAGATTAGCTGTTCAAAGGATCATCTTGCTGCACCTTCATGTTTGTTTTCCACTCTTAGGAAGTTTAGTTTTAACACTAAGGATTTCTGTACAATTTCTCTTTCGATCTTTCACTTCTCCTTTCTTTTGTACTTTAGTACTCAGTATTTTAGTACTCAAAGTCCTATATTATGGTATTTATTCGTTAAAAAATAAGCTCTCATTGATTTTGAAATAATAAACTCTCAGTTAAATATATAAAATGGGCATTAGTATCAATAAAAACAGTATTTTAATACTTAAAGTCCTATATTATGGTATTCATTCCTAAAAAATACGATTTTATTGATTTTGAAATAATAAACTTTCAGTTAAGTCCACGTAAATATATCCTGGAAACAACTACCTCTTATAGCCAACGTTTTTAATGAGAAATTATAGAAATAAAGGAATTATAAAAGTGTCTCGTATCCATCTAAGACATTTGATATTAGGAAAGTTTATTCGAAGAAATCATTATAAACGTGCATTTCATCTCTGAAAAAAAACCGAACACGAATTACAGAAAGAGCCGCAGAATTCTGAGAAATCCCACACATGGCAAAAAAGAGATACACGAAGTTTTCGTAAATCGACAAAAAGCGATTTCTCCAGCCGCGATTCTATATAAGACTTCCCGGATGCGAATGCCTCGTCGTCCCGCAGATATTAAAAGAATCGCTCCGCTCTGGAAATATCAATTCTCGATAAAATAACAATAAAAACGAGCAAGAAACGTCCGTGGGGAAACAAAAACGAATCGAGGAATCGATGACGAATGCAGAGACAGAAAAAGCGGGGGAAGAAGTAGAAAGATGAAATGCAAGAAGCTCTTCTTATTGGTTATTCCCTGTCCGTAACTAAAAGGGAATGTGTTTCGCTGCTTGAGCACGCGTCAAGTCATGCTTGGTCACACCGTGTGATTGCCTCCCTTACGTGTAAGAGTCGGGGTCGCGGGTTTGAATCCCACCAGGGGGCTGTCTCCTTTTCCTCATCCATATTTAAAGGAGTGCACGGTGACTGGGCATTCCAAGCGTAAATTAAATTAATTAACAATCGATCGTTGACGGGGTGGAGATTAAAGCGTATCTGAGAATGCATTGGAAGCAGGTTTTTTGTGGAAAAAAGGGTAAAGGCAGCTTTCCGAGAATGACCACTGAGAGTAAACACGCATTTTGCAGAGAGCTGATTCCATAATGACGCTACTGTATGCATGTAATAGGCTGAAGGGTTTTACATTGCAGGTAAAGAAATGCATTATAGCGTAGCAAGTTTTGCTGATAGCTTTTGAGTATCTTGACGTCAATGATTTAATTATTGACTTTAAGGAATTTATATACTACGTACTAAAATTACTAACCTTGGAGAGTACCGATTAACTTGAGTCTTAATTCTACCTAATATATTTCGTTAATCCCAAAAATTACATCATAAGGATAATTTCTGTAAGAAATATTTCTAACCATATGGTAAAAGATATTTTTTTCACTTTACCCTCTTGAATTGTGATATCTTGTTAGATTCATGTATAAAATTTACCTGTTATAATCGAAGATCCGAGTGAGAGTGAGTTAATTGAGAAGGAGTAATATCGTGGAAAGCCATAGAGAAAAAGAAGGCTATTTAGTAATTTTAGTTTGGAAATTACTAAGTAACTTTTTTCATTATTCAATCATTATTAATCATTATTTCAAAATCATTTCAATATAACAATTTAAATTACCTAAAATTTTTAAAGAGATGCTTTTGATGAAGAAAATATCGTTTATTATATATTCCTATACACTCTTTCCATTTTTTGCGCATTATTGTAAATAATGTCTTAAAAATCAAATTTCTCCAGCACTGACTAAAAGTGTATCGCTCACTATCTTTCATTTTCCCCCCTCTAGGAAAAGTGCTAAGCATAGAGCGTTTCAAATGAATAAATTGTTCTGATTTGCAACTTAGAGAGGAAAGGAAGTAAACCTTCTTTATTCGATATCATATTCATATATAATTATTTTTATTCTATATTATATCCATAAAGACTCTAAATAAGACTTTAAATAAATATTGTCTAGCATAACTTGGTGGAATTTACTATTAAAAACTAAAATGAGAAAGTCAAAAGAAATAACTAACTCTAAAATACTCTAACGATTATTGAATTTATTAAATTAGCTATTACTCATTATCGACTGTCAAGTACTGTAGTTCATTTACTCTTATTTTAATCCATGTGAAGCCTTAATCTCGTGTTATCTTTTAGCATTATTATTTTATTTCAAGACCAATCTTTTTAGCTTATATTATTTCATCACTCAAATATTTATTCTCCATTCTAATCTGGATAGGAAAGCATTATTATGCCATCCGACACCACTTGCGGTTAGCGAACCGGAATCTAGATGTAAATATTCAACCCTTAAAAGTGCCACCGTGAAAGGGCAGTGCGGAAGGGACTTGGGGAAATAATCGCCGATGGGAATCAGTCATCCACATCGTCTCATAAGATGTACTCCCTTGGAGGAGGAATTCAGCTGAAAGAGGCCACACGGACGTGTCAATCCGTGTCTTCGCTCACGTCGGGCACGCGACTCACGGGTATTTATATTCGATGCATACAGCCTCCCACTCTTCTCGCACCTTCGGCCACTCCTTTGTATTCCCGTAAGGTAACTGCAAGAGTGCCGACGGCGTTTTCGTTCCGATCACTGCCGATCGCAATTACCGACTTTATAATTTTGCCCGCATTCTACCGAGTCGAACAGCATATTCCTCTGCAGTCACTATCGTTACGTGGTTTTGCGACGTCTCTTACCAGAATCGTACTCTGATTCTAGATTTTTTTAGGAAGCTTTATTTTACCAAGAGTCTAGACGTAGAAAAACAATTTTTGTGGAGATTACAAGTTTGTTTTCCTCTTGGTTATGGCACCTTTCCACAAGGTTCGACTTGAACCTATCAGCTTTATCAGGTTTTATTTGTTCCGCGAGTCAAAGTATCATTGAATGTAATCCGCTGCTTCCGTCTCCAATTACTACAACCGTGTCGAATTATTTATCTTATTACATTCCGCATTATTATGGCATCCACAAACATTTATTCCCGTCAACTTTCCTTTCCACTTTTATCCATTGTGTTTCTGTTGTTTTTTAATCTCAGAAAATTGCGCAGTATTAAAAAAATCGTACAATAAGAAGCTAATGGGAACCGTAATACTATGTATTTTATTTAAATGAATTAAACAATGAAGGTTGGATATTTAGGGAGGTGATTACCCATTCCTGTTATCTAAACTTATTTATTCATTTATTTATTTACTAGTCCGTTTATTAATTAGTGTCTGGTAATCGTTGGTTCGTTTGTATGTATTGATTTATTTATCTAGATTTAAGTTAATTGCAGTTAAGGTGATTGAACGAAATTACCTTAGGAAGTATTCATTTTTGCTTCTTAATCAAGAATATTGAATGATCTTCTAGCTTCAAAATCAATTGAAGTCTCAGCAATTTCAGATATTTTTCCATTCTAATTAAATTCCCTGTGTGGGAACATAATTGTACATAAAGTTTGGAAGTAAATCTTATTAAAAAGTTGACAGCCATTAGGTTATTTGATTTTCGATTAAAACGGTCAAAGGTGAGGAGAAAATAGTTCAAAGACGAACCTCAGACAGAACGCCCACGGAAGTTGATTTATTCGTAGACTTCTGAACATTTTTCCTGGTTTAATTCGTTATTCATTATTGAAATTATTATATTTTTTTTTCTGCGGCGTATGTTGCGGTTTTGCTGAAACATTCTACCAGAAACCAATATTTCCATAAAAGATTTCAAGATTTCCACCATCGATGTCATGAATAAAAAGTACAAGCAGAGAACATGTTAGCTAAGTAGGCGGTGGCATGTAATTTTTGGTATAGCGAACTCCGGAAAGGGCTAATGAAATTTTCACTTCTGAATTTGCCTGAGAATGCCCCTGCCTTTTTCTGTTTGGTCAACACCTTCTTTCTCAAAAAATCCAGGGGTCTGTCTCCATAATTAGAAGAAGTGGACATGTGTGTCCTAACAAGTCAATATTATTCAAGATTAAAAATCGAGGTGGTCCGTCGTTTAAACTAATTTACAACGATACACGCGCCTCACTGCAACAGACCTCCGTTATCCGGAATTCTAATGATATATTGCCAGAACTTATTATATTACTTGTTTATAAACTTGTGAATTCGCCTATTTAATTTTGTCTAATACAATAAAGAGATCGATTCATTCGAGTTTGAATTCATATTTACTAGATTTCTCTCGTAAAATGGAAATGTTTGGCAATGAGCTATGGGTATTTTACCACAATAGTCAATGATTGGTTGACATTGTTCTTACTAAACTTTCACCTATGAAGAATTAGATTATTATTATTATTATTATTTACAGGTTAGATGGAAGAGGAGACTTTTTAGTCTCAATCTCGCCTAATAAAGACCCCTAATAATAATTATTATTATTATCTTAGATGATCAATTTAAAATTTTTACAGGGATAGAAATAATTAGTAGTAACCACTGACCACTTATGAAACTTTCAAGCAAGGGAATCCTAAATACAGGCAATTGATTCACTAGTTTTTGATTTCCAACTGGAGGTTCTTTTTTGGGTGAATTGGACGAATAAATGCTGGTAACTACGTTTTCCATCGCCCTTTGTAAAAACATCATCAAAAACTTTTCCATTCTATGAAATCTTTGCATCAAAACGTTTTCCTGAAAAGTCATATCACTTTTGGAAATAAAAATATTTCATGAATAATTTGATGTTAAAAATTCCATGTTTTTCAAATTCAAGAATTAATTATACAAGTTTCGAGAAAAAACAGAACAATATCCCGCATTCCTTTTAAGTGCATCTTTGCTTTTCTCTTGCGACTACGTTCATTATTTATTAGCCTAAAATCTTACTGCTATGTCTGGCATCGATTTGAATCAATTCTTAACAATTTTCAAAAGAATTCAATTAATTCTGTATATTTTTAGCAAATTTAGCAACATCTCGCAAGTTTTCCCAGTAAGAGTCACAAGCCAATACATTATAAATGGTGCTTTCATGAAGGTGGACCGACTTTACCTCCGCGCTTCTTGGAATTTTCATTAAAAATTTACCGCTACAGTTTCACTGCGTCTAGTTTCGAGCCACCTAAGAAATTAACGGGATCCGAGGTATTCATAATTTTATTTCGCGAGAGCGAGATACGGCGTATTAACGATCAAAGCGCATGTTACAAATCCCTTCACACTAAATCCTCTCCGGCGCAAGTCATGAATACCTCAGTCGTCTTATCACACTCAATTACTCCCGTAACAACTTGTATTCTTCTTCCTTAGTACATCTAGTGTTTTCCCCAACACACGGTTCGACTTTCCCCGTTGCCAGCCCGATAAGCATATTAAAGAGCTTTTTTTTAGGGAAACTCATCCGTCATATGTTTCTCTGCGACATGGTTTCGGACTCCATAGCTTATCCGACTTCTGCGCTCGTAGATGGTGTATATATCTTATTAATATTCCGATACACTTGCATCGGTGCATTCCATTTGCATTGCGAAAGTCTCTTTCCTCGACGGACTTCATAACACGCTGGCATTCTTGTGCGATGGAAAATACCGGTATCCTTCATTTTTGTTCTCTTTTCCTTCCACTCCGTTTCTTTAACCAGCTTTCATTTGAATACGTTTCCCGAGTAATCTGGAAGTGAATCTGAAACCTTTTCTATCGGTTCTATGGAAAATGGAAAGGGACGGTGATTGAGAAGAACGAGAAAGAATTTGAGTACTGTCGCTGAGATGTATAGATCGAAGGAATCATTTAAAGAAGGGGATTAAAAGGAATTACTTATTGAGGGACGACATTTCCGGCTTAGAAAGCTGTTAACTGTTTCCGCGCTTTTCACGTTTAGTTTGCCAAATTTTACTGGATTCATTTTTTTGTAAAAGAAGCATATACGTAGCAGTAGCATGTATGTAGTGGCAGTCAGCAATGTTCAGAATTTAGTATATAATCCAATTCAAAATTCATTTTGTTGCAGGTAAGTGAAAATGCAAAAATGCGAAATCTCACAGAAATTTATAATTATTTAATTTCTGTAAATTTTCGAAACAAGAGTAGCAGGAAAATTTATTAAGAAGCCACGTTTTGAATACTTCTGGATTAAAGGATGTTCCTGTATTGGGTTCTAATAATTTCTGTCCGATTAAGAGACGTTAATACCACGAATGTCAAATATCAATGCAAGAAACCATATTCTCAATATCAACTGGTTGCAACTTGTGACGTCTTTCTGTATCTTTTGTTGCATCTCATCACATTGACTATATAAATAGATATTACATAAGTTCGTTGTTACTTCGGCCAAGAAAGATAATCCATCTAATAACAAAAAAATCTTCGTTAGCCGAAATGCTATTGCTCTCTGAGTCCCGAATAACAGAATTAACTAAGTAATCTCCCAAGAACTACCAATTTATTTTTACATTTCTTAAGAATTAGCAGTAATCATTTTACTTTGGTAATTTATGAATTTTTGTGTACTATCCAATGCACTCGAATCCTTCTTAACATTCATTTGCCGATTCTAAATTCATTTGAGCTCGGAGGGTAGGAAAAATAATAAATTTAAAAAAGCCGGGATATTCCTTACGAGGGTAACCCGTTATCCGATTTATCGGCATATCTTGTAGGTACAGTAATGGAATATATAGTCCGTCATACCTTTTCCACCAACATCATTTGATTTAAAAAAACTGATTACTGACCTTTGACATGTACTCAATATTTGCTCTAGATGTTCCTAGCAATCGCTGGACTGGAATTTTGGAATAAGAGACGAGGCATAATTTCCTTTCCTCTTCTCGTTTCCCCGCAATCGTATCTCCCTTTTCTGCGCCGCTCCTTATCTCTAAATTCTTAATCAACGCATATCCTCTTTCGCCATTGCGGCTTCCACAATTCCCACGCTCCTTATCTCTTTTACTCCCAGAGCAACACTGAAGAGACCTTATCCTCATGGCGGGCGAATCGCTCTTCTTTGTTTATCTCTAAATTGTACTTCAACTCGTTAAGAAAACCTTCTTCTAATCGTCTGCGCGATTGCATCATTTTCCTCCAAAGTTTCCCCAAAGCGCTCACTCACTACTATTATTGGTTTGAAGCATTGCAACACTAACCATTTAATGGCACCAAACTCCTTGGTTTCATTAACATCGTCCAAAACAGCACTAACTTCTAATATTTAATATCTGTTCAAGCATATATAGGGCATAATATAAGGCAAAATATAAACATCAGAGAAGTCAATATTTATTATTATACTATAACTAATTGTAAAAATTTTCCTGATGTTTCCGTTCGGTCCAGAACCCAGTGTAATTACATAAAAAAGGAAAAATTATCGTCAATAGAATAAAATACCCTTGGTTTAGAGGTCGTCATCATCCACTATGGGGTAAATGATAGAGAACCAATCTAATTTTATTCTAAAGTCTTCTCAAAGCTGCTCATTAACTATTATCTCTTCTTCGAGGAACCAGCCGAGACACTATATGGCTTTTAATTTTGACCGCTTTCTTCCTCATTATTATGAACTTTTGTATAATGTATTTAGAGTTATTTCTTATTGACAAATTGGATTACCTTAATTTGCCTTATATCAAACACTTTATTCATCTGCATTACAATTATTTATTTATTTATTTTAGATTATATTGCAAGTTGGCCTTCTGGCCAGTATAGTAGTAGTAGTAGTATTGTTAAAAGTGCTTCGACAGCTTAGGTCATTTCGCACATTGGCTCCCACCGGGATTTGAACCCTTCTGGCCAGGTGGCAACGTTTAAGGGGAATATAAAATGATTTCAATCCTGGAATTTGCCCGAAGACGGGAGGGAAAAACCCCTCTAAAAACCTCCTGTAAAAAGAACAATTCTTTATTTTTGTTTTCGATTTAGTAAGTCTGAGATTATCCACTGATAAAAATTTCCTTCGGGCCGGATTTTCACCAGCGACCAGTCCACCGCTCTACCAACTGAGCTACAGAAGGAACTTGAATCCTAAGATGATTAAATGCTACTTATTTACGTTTTCTTTACTTCTATTTTGCGTAACAGCCTCTCTTTTAACACTTTAGTAATTAAATGATGTTTAAATATACTAAGCTTGGAATTTCTTGGCCAAAATTTTATTCATGTTTCTTCATCAATCACCGGATTTTTTAATTATCATAATAGATGCGTCTGCATACATTTTTTTAAACTCTTACTTTTCCAACCGTTTGAGAAATTGCTTCTTAACCAAAATTAGAATGAATTCCTTTTCTTTGCAATTTAATCTACCATGAGGCTTGCATGGACCACACCCCCATACATAAAACATTATACAATAACATTTATCTGTATCCCCTATTGAAACATGCATGAAAAATAGTCCGTCCATCAGGATGTCTGGGAAGGTTACACCATACCACACCTCTAGCAACCTGTAACATCCACCGTCCCCACTAATAAGAGAGACGTTATCCAAACTCCAACAAATGGGGTAAAAATTCCTCGTCGTCCGGAGAGACGTCGCGATCCAGGCGCCCCTGAGTAAAGACGGGCGGGCGGGGAACAAAGGCATCCTGAAAAGGAGCGACTCGTTGCCCGCGGAATATTCTTTTCCGGGGAAGCAGGCGAAAGCGAGATCCATCGATAGTTAAGTCACGTAGTTGGGTGCGATACGGCGCCTGCCAGCTATCTCTCCGGCGAAACTTAGGGCGGGATACAGATGTCTATCTCCCGCTCTTCTTATGCATGCATCCAACGGCGTGCCACGGAATTCCTGCCTTAATTCACTCCTACCGCTTCCTACTCGCCAAAGAGCTTAGATTTTCGGTCCCGCTGATCGTTCCGCCGATACTTAGCGTTTTATAAATAGACCGACACCTGTGATCGTGCATGTTATTGCTTCATTAGAGCTTCCTCCACCTTGCTCCCATTAAAAGCCCCGGTAATTCCTCACAAATGCTTTAAATCTCGTAAGTGAGGTAACGCTCGGACAAATCCGAGGATCGTTTATTGGTTCTCCACCTTCATTTATTTATGTCCCCGCGTTTCGTTAAGCGGGAGTGTGAATGAGATAAACTTACACGTTACTGCGGCTGCTAAAGCATTGGATACATACCAGTTTTTTTCCGGAAGGGAAACAGCCCGAGAAATTGACAATAATTTTATGTGTTTGAGAATGATATTCTATCAACAAGTCCCGCAGAGACGTAGAAAGAGAATAAACACTAACAGGATTCTCGGAAAATATTGGTGGTAATCCGATGCTGAAAGATGAATACGATATTTGATATGGCCTCGTGAAGTTTAGCGAGGATCCTGGAGCGTGCGCTACTGATTGAAGGAGGAGTATTCTTTCCGTATAAAATCTAAATTAATTCAATTAAATGGTACAGGGAGAGCCTTCTTGGTATTATAATATTTGATAAAATATTTGACTGAAGGCAAGTGAAGAAATTTCTTCTGAGGTCGCATATCGGTATGTTGCACAACTTCGTAGTATATTAATATGAAATAATTCAATTATTTATTCAAAGGTTATATAAGGTACGGTTTAATCACATCGATTACTTGAAATAATTCATCTTCATATTTATGTAGGTAACCCTATAAACTGTCTTTCAGGGTGTGGCAGTGGGGAATAATATAGAATAATTCTAGTTAGGTCGCACATAATATCTAAAGATCTAAATATCTAAAGTGATAATACTGATAAGTGTAACTAAACATCAAAATTGGAAATGGGAGATGACTCCAGTTGCTTTATTAAATCAATACAATTAAATGGTGCGCAGAGATCCTTCACTCTATTTTTTAAATGGATAAAGTATTTGACTGAAGGAAAATAAAATAATTTCTTTTGCGGTCAGGAATTTGTTTTTTACACATCGCCATAGTCTGTTAATATAAAATAATTTCATGTAGGTGGTGTCTACCATCTGAAACCCCAAAAATTAAATTTTACGATTATACCGATAAGTGCAACTAAACATCAAAACTGTTAGAAGCTAATCGGAAACTGAAGTTCTGTTTTGATTTTAGATTTTGAATCGCCTTCCTTATGGATGTTGTCATATATTTTGAATAAAAATCATTAAATGAAGAGGAATACTATGTGCTTAATTACTATAAATATATATTATAATGTCTCATTGCTTACGGACTATTTTAGATGATAGAGACTTTCTATACAACCAAATTATCTCCGTATGGATGATCAATACTACCACATCTTCTACCGAATGAAATACAAAGAAAGTAGAAATTGTCAAATGCATATTTGAATGTTCCATAATAATATCTAGATGAGCGATCACGTAGACGTTTTCCACTCATGTTAGTCTGGCGCAGTGATTAATACAACGGCTAAATACCTCATTCCTCATCTTGCATAGTAACTACTAAGGTTTACTAACCTCCAGTATTTTGTTTCCTAAATTTTTAAGAACTTGAGGTTCAAACTAGCTTCCGTACTGAATTATTGTAATTATAGATAAATCGAGGGAAACTCGCTTATGTTTATAAGCAAGAAGCGTAAAAATGATATCAGCTCCGAATCGGATGAAGTTAACCTGCAATATTCCACTTTATTAACTTCAAACAAATTTCTCATCCCGTTGAACATGCCCTTATCCTCCATCAAACGAGAGAAAGGATAGTCGTAACACTATATCTGAATCTCGTGGGATACGAGCATTTAAACTTATCCATTCCTTTCCGCTAACGTTTTAGCATCCCTTATTAGGAATGGAACTCTGATTTTGAAACGCTCCACGAGCAAATCTAGTGATATCTGTAAACCTTTTTAGAGCTACTTATACAAGCCGCTTTAGGATCAAAGGAATTATCTCCCTCTAATAGTGTGAACCTCAAAGGCGCATCCTCCTGACCTATGGCCATCAGAGTTTAAGACACTGCCGCGCCATGAATTTTCACATTATTACCGAATCGTAAAACGCCTCCTCAGGTCACGAGCTCCTTCCCTCCGTGGAACTCGGCGAAATACTTCCACGTTCCTTCATCTAAAAAAACAGTCCCACTCACTAATATTCGATTTAAAGATTAACCTAGACTTGCAAAAGCCCGTGCATTTCTATTTGCGTGAAATTATATTTTCTTTTAACGGTAATCTGATGGTTGCAAAGTCACATATACGTACGGTGAATCTATAAGAACTCATTTTTATATTTCGTTAGTTATTCTACTTCCACACGTCGAATCTTAACTGACATATGTTTTTTTAGTTGAAATAAGTCCGCTTTATTTTGAGCCGTGTGTTATTACTTTCACTGCATTTGATATCTTTTGATGTGGTTTAAAATATTTTACTCTTTAGATCAACTCATAGTTATCAAAATATTTATTCACTGTAAGGTTACAAATGGGCAATACTAGTCTGTTTGTAATACTTTGAATGCATACTCCTTGTTCTTACCATGTATCAATATATAGACTCTTCTTTGACGATATTAAAACTATGACAGATTAGATCTAATTGCAGCAGATTGCATAAGTAGCTTATAAGACCCAGAGAAATATTATTCTTAATTTGCATTTAGAACAACATAACATCAAGCAATCTCTCGCTAATACCTCCTAGAGTAGGTGAAGAATAAGATAGTAGTAGGTGAAGAATACGATTTATCAGATAAGGCAATATACATCATTGTGATCTATTAATACCGTCATAATCAGCCTTGCACAACCGTATCAATATGAACTGCTTTATGACTTCAGGGGTTGAACTGTTTCACTAGTTTATGATTCTTTTGAATGAAGCATTTATCCCCGTTATAAACTTAATATTCCAAAAACGTTTTCTTCCATATATGTGTTACACCCTAAACGTGTAATTGCCCAATTCATGAAATGGCTAAAAGTTGCCCATTTCATGAATTGGTCAATTACACGTTTGTGGTAACAGGAACCCTACCTACCCTACTCAACCTATTGGCGCCGCGAATATTTAATTACTTAATTAATATCCGCTACAAATCGTGAAATATGCGCCGCGCCGATGGGTTGAGTAGGGTAGGTAGGGTTCCTTTCACCACAAACGTGTAATTGCCCAATTCATGAAATGGCTAAAAGTTGCCCATTTCATGAATTGGGCAACGCGCCTGCCCATTTCATGAAATGGGCAATTACACGTTTGGGGTGTAACATATATACATACAAAAGATAGTGATTTAAAATATTCAATAAAATCATCCGCAAGTTATGTTTCCGAATACATCGATTTTATTGATAATGTATGGTTTTGTTTGTTTCGGAAGTCTTATTTCCCAAAGTCTCCGGATACTCCTATTGTCCTCAACATCCCTTCACGTCCCCTTTTCACGATTTTTAAGGATCTACAATTGAGAGCAAAGACGTATTGGAGACACGGATTGCATTGCATTGCCACATAAGACCATACAGTAGGGATACCGTTAATGACCGCTCAATCCCGTCCCTTCCCTCCGCTAATTCCTTCTCCGTAGAGATACACTTTTTATACATATTCCTCCCTCTACGTTTCTCTATCAGCGATCTTCTTGAACGATAATTTACCCGTGTACGACTTTTTTCTCCGCTTTCCTACCCTTATAGCCCTATCTAAATGGCGGAGATAGTGAGGACTCGAAACCGTTGGCCAAAGCCTCCGGCACGTGCTGGAGAAGCCTCGCTTCCAATCGTCCGTTTGAAAGTGGAATACCGCGCAAACAAACAATCGGCTCCCGGGCCTTTGATCTCCTCCCGGCTTTATACTCTCTCACTCGCAACTTGTCTCCCATCTCGTGCCTCGGAGAATAAACCCCTAGATCTCATAATAAATTGTCTAATACAGTTAAAGCCGTGGAGATTAGCAGAGGGAGATTTCCCCGCGAGATGGTTACCATCTGGTTTTCCAGAGGGTGCCCATATTTGAATATCTCCGGGACGGGCGTGTAGAAGTCAAAATACGCCAAAGGGCCTCGGGAGGAGTTTCCGAAATAGATTTTTCGTGGGTGATTCGGGAGGGTTTTGGGACGGAGATGGGCGGATAGCTGATATGAAAAATGGGGGAGTTGTTTAGCCGAGAAAAACGGTGCGGGGAGTTCTCTCATGAGGTGCGAAAGGCTTTTGAGTGTCGCTAGGCCGAATATTCGTCCCATTTTCTTCACGTTTTGGAGAAAGCCATCCCGCGGTTCTCGTCAAATAGTTACGTGTTCCGG
Source organism: Sympetrum striolatum (assembly GCA_947579665.1). Lineage (NCBI taxonomy): Eukaryota > Metazoa > Arthropoda > Insecta > Odonata > Libellulidae > Sympetrum > Sympetrum striolatum. The sequence goes on along the minus strand of OX388345.1, from coordinate 38,033,920 downwards.
TTTTTTAAAGGTTCCGCTCTTAGATGTGATTTGTGAGGATAAAGACCCGTGGAAGAATGCAGGAAATAAAAATATCCTCCCATAGTTGAAACTGAAATATTTTTATTTATTATTAAATTGTATATCATATGTATTATTATTTGTATAATTAATAGTTATTTTCTTTAGTATTCACTCTCCCGGCAGGAGTTTGGTCATATGTTGAGCGTTTTTTTTGCACCTTCCAGTACATTTTCCCACAAATTATTAGGTATATAACTATTTAACTACGTATCTAAAAACGTAGCTATGCATTTAATATAAATTTCTTCACTTAGTCAAATAATGCTCTTGAACCATTCTCTATTAGTAGTTAACGTCTGACAAAATTAAAGTGAACGTTTTTAAGCAGGAATACACTGAATTTCTAATTTCGAACTTGTAAAGGTTTACAGTTTATTGCTTTCATTTTATATACGTGCTTTTAATATAAATGTATGTTTATGTTTCGTTTGTATTCATAATTCATTATCCCTAGGTTTCGCAGGCAATTCACGCACTCGTTTTGCGGGCGTTTACTGTTTTAAGGTTTCCTAATTGCATAATTTCTGAATTTAAATTAACGTAGTAATTTATGCCTTACTTTTTTGCTCAGTTTCCGCTATCTCTACATCATACGAATATAATTAAAACATGTTATATGTAAGAGAAGAATTCTTTGTCTCGATCTCACTAACACAAATATTTTTACATCCAAATAGTTGCTTTCGCCTCTTTAAGAAACACTGCAAAGTATCTGTATCAAAGTACTGCAGAATCAGTATGAACTACATTGTGTTAGCCTAAATACGGAAGGCTTCTCTCATGATAATGATAAATATTTTATCCTAAGTCGACTTTTAACTTCTGCTATGAAATCACCATCTCTCATCGAGGAAAGTGTGCTCATCATCGCAATCAGGACACACTGACATCTTTTCATCAGATTGGTCATTACTCTTCCGGAGAGAGAACGAGAATAAGAATTTTCTGAGCTCATCTGGACAAATTAACGTGTCTTGATTTTCGCCTCGCCACGCTGAATGTTAATTTCCCCCTTTCGCTGAGCTATAATTTGCTAATTGCGCGGGTGATTTGTGTCGGCAGTGATATAGCTCTTAATGTCCCTGAGGAACGGTTAACTCCGTCCCATTAACATGAATGTGTGTACAAATTCTTAACTGTTAATCATTCATCAACCAATTACCAAGATTTGCCGAAATATATTGCTGGGAGTGGGTTTGAAAAGAGCGTTTGAGAGCGCAGAATTCTGGGTTCACAAACGGTTCCTTATGCTCAAATCACCGAGAGATTAAATGCATCGGACTTCTTTTGAAGTAACTCATAGACCATTAACAACTAAATGACTGCCCTTTTCATCCAGTAAGATCTTTTCAGAGAAATGTCATTCTGGATGGAAACAATATTAAGAAGTCTTGCCCGATTTTCTTTTGTATGAACGTAATTTTTAGAACAAGTATTTGAAACACCACTTCGACACATAATTTTCTGGAATTTACAGTGTTTACAGCTGAGAGAAAAACAAACGCGGAGGTGTTAGAGATGGTTGGGAAGAAGAGGGTTTTAATCGAAGTGATTAAGCGTAGGCAGAAGAAATGGTATATAGGTCAAATATTAAGGGGAGAGGGGTTGGTGAAGACTGTAATTGAGGGTAAAATTCAAGGGGAAAACAGATGGGAAGACAGAGAGAGAAGTTGGATGACTTATAGGGTGGGCTTAACTGTATGGAAATGAAGGAGATGGCGCTTAATAGGGAATTTCGACTGTACATGAACCTACCGAAAGGTAGAACACTCATCATGATAAACGAATCATAAAAAAATATGTTTCATTAGTAGTGGAGTTAGTAATCATTTAATTTTTTAAACAAATTAATTTAACATTCAACTAAAACCAATATTTAAATTTTTAGCTAATCTATAATAAAAATTGATCTTTCAATGTTCTTGAAAATAGATTTTCTATCCATATTTTAAATTTTATAATTTAAGTTTCATGGACTTGCTCATTTCTATTAATTATTCATTTATATTGTGGACCATGAGCGTAATCTTCATTTGTTGCAAATTTCCGTAATTTCCGTAGATTAGTAGGTGATCGTTGAACTTTGAACAGTTATTTAGCAAATAAAAGTTACATTATACATCAATTCTTTTTGAGTCACAGCAGAGGATGCCGACTATGATGATACATGCATTATATGATTTTCGTATCATGATTTTGGTTTAGAAGCCCTCGATAGATGGATACACTCCGAATGCCGAAGGTGATGCTCTGTATCGAAGAGAAAGGGAGAGAAAGGGTAGAAGGACTTTTTCTTTTCCTAAAGGGACGGGACGTTTTTAGTTTGAAGAGTGAAAGGGAATGTTCATAGAGACTAGTGGATTGGCCTGAAGCGAAATATGTGAGCTAAGATAGGAAGCTAGAGGAGCGCCGTGAAGAGATGTTTCCATATGGGTATTTATCCCGAAAGGGAATAGCACGGATACTATGAGTGAGTTTTTATCTGCTTTTACCTGGCCCTACTGACTCAAGCCATAAAGTAAAAATTGCTATGTACTAGCCTTTTTCACAAAACTATTCAGACAATGCGTTCAAAGACCCGCATCACCTCCTATCAACACGTTGCGGGTGGGAGTAAATACTCTTAACGGTGTATTTTTTGAGCAACTAGGCTGAAGGGGATAGCTCAGGAGTGGGTAAACTTTTTCCACCAGGAGACACCAGGTTTCTCTTGCGTTGCGTGTTGCTTAAATAGTCAACAAAGAAAGACAATTTGGAATACGACTGTTAAGGAATTAGAGGTTTGAAATTTCCAATAGCCGTCTTTTTCGGCGTTCCTCGTCTAATTTACCGATACTATTCGGAGAAATTACGATGATCCTTTTTAGTTTTCTCCGAATACCGATGAATGAGATAAGGAACTCCGACAAAGACGGCCATTTCAGTTATATAACATTATAGTTGCTTATTAATCTCAATCTTTCAGGCCTCCATTACTTAAATCGCATTTCCGAAAGCTCTTTATTTTCCGTCTACTCTTCTTCTTCTGTCTTTTCAGGTAAATGACATCCGTGGTCAACCATCAAGAAATTACCCAAAAATATTGGTCATCAATTATGCAAATAGTGATATACCTGCTTGTATTTATTTCCATCTGTGTTTTCGCGGGTTTTTTTCGCTCCCCTTCTTGTGTAAGCGTTTTCCCGCACAGTGGGTTTTTCTCCGAAAGCCTTCAGCCAAGGAGTTTTTCCCCACACCACAATTCTTTTATTTTTTTACCTCTTCTTTATATTTTCTTTTTATATATATGTATTTGTATTGTTTTTCCTCCTTTTCTGTAAGTAATATTAGTAATCCTTAATGGTTAGGTGTAAGAGAGGCCCTAATGGGCCTAACCTCGCCAAATAAAGAGTTTTTATTATTATTATTATTATTATATTGCAGATTTTAAACCTCTAATTCAGTAACGGCGTTGCTCCAAATTTTCTTTCATTACATGGAAATTTTACATGAAAAGGAATATTGCACGAGAAAACTTCTCTGTATAAATTATAAGAGGAGATCCCGCTTAAATATTCACTTGGTGTCATTTGCCAGAACGGAAAAGAAAATAATTAAAATGCAGGCATTTGTTTCATGCATCTTAAAAAGAACGCAATGAGTATCTTATAAGGCCACATTTTTCCTAATGTTCCTCATCTCTCGATGGGTTATAGTATGTCCAGGGTTCCATAGTTTGGGCACCCCGATCCACACTTTCGCACTTAGAGCACGCATGTTTACCTTCAAGTAGCCCCTCATTATTTCGGCGCATGAATCTCTCCCTGCACCCAATCAATAAAAATCCCCCGTCGGATTGCCGCACATACGTCTTGTCGATCAGTTAACGAAAACAAAACGGACGGAAGTCGATGGGTGAACCCACTCCCATCCGAAGAGAAATCAGATTCCGTCCGCGAATTCTCAATCAATCGTGCTCTGTTTTCCCGGAGGCCGCCGAAGGACGAACGGGAGAAAAGAAGAGTACGAAAACACGGGCGAGGAGAAGATCTTATTGTTTTAAGGTTGCCAACCTTCTTCTGGAGAGAGGCAAGATTCTCGACCCGTCGTTTTTTTTTGCTCCTGGACCCCCTACTTCGAAGTTATCGGCCAACTGCTTCCGTTGCCCTTTGTTACCTCCGAGGATACAAATGTCTTCGGCGTGTAGGGTGAGGGTTCGATCGACCCGCTAGACAGCTACCAGCAAATCAAAAGCTTCTGTTCCACTGACTGATACGTGTGTCCGCTCTGAAGGCTATATCACTCCAATTCCGTTAGACGTCTGAGTGTTCTCTTCAATACTTCGCTTTGACCTTTAGCTTCACCATCCCCTTGCACCTCTCTCCCGTTTCCTACGCATCCATTTGCCTTCTTCGCTTAACTGCCGATTCCCATTCCAGGCCTCTGCCACTCATTAAGCCCTTTTGTTTCCCCGCCGATACTGTTACCGATCGGCTCAGTGGCGCTTAACCTCGAAAACAAATAACTGTTTCGCGTGCTTATGCGGTGTTTTCTCAAAACGATAATGAATACGTTTTTGAAGAAGACAGGATGCTTCCTTCGTCGAAAACGGTGGCCTTTTTACTCATCCATCTTTTAATTTTCAGGTCGTGAATGAAGATTTACAAGAAAGGCAGATTTTCTTTCGTGGAAATTCGTCTCGTTGATATATTTTTATTTCCTAGTAATTGTTAATAATAAGGTAATCCGCTTCCTCGGCTCCGCTCTAATTAGTTCTTAGGAAGGTGCAGCTGACTCTCTAATGTTAGCCATTTATTTTTCGTTTAGAGTCACGTTTTACAGGCAATTAGTCGGCTTTTATTGTAATAAAAATATTATAAGATAAATAAATGTGTAAGAAGCGATTTTTTGATGGCCTAGGAGCTTACTACAATGAATAATCGGATTAAATATTTATATTTCACCTATTTTATCCATTAAGCTGATACTTTTCACCTCTAACTTGGTCCGGAAGGCTGATTGCTGACTAATTATTTGTATATTTACGCTTATTGATTTATCGACTTTGGTGACGTGGGCAGAAGGTTTTGGTTAAAACGTACCTGGTGGACACATAGAAGAACAAATCATATTCAAACGAATTTAAATAGTAGAGATTGGGTTACCTACAGCCTATGCAACGCAGTATAAACGAGTGAAATATGGTGATAGAGAGATAGACATTTTTATACCATTTATCACTTAGCAATTAATTACGCGTAGCAACATTAACAGTCTATGTTTACCAAGAAAACATTAATATATTTGCAATTTCATCTCATAAATTCCTGAAAAACTTTAGGAATAACTACTCTAAGCGAGAATTGTATCCGTTACTGATGTTTAAGTTTAGTTTGTGATAATTGTTTTCAACGATGCGAACAAACCTCAATTTCTACCAATCTTGACCATTCCAGAAAATATAATAATTGTCAAAATTTAATCCAAAGAGGGAACATAAATGTAATCTAGAGATTGTAGACAGCTACTAAGAGCAAGAAAGAACAAATTAGGACAGCGAAATAAGTTTCTTCTGTCTTTTATAACATAAAATGAGTTCAAGAACAGAAAATTAACACTTAAGCTCAGTAGGAACCATTATCTCGCAAGGGTAATACTCAGAAATTTCAGTTTATTCCAAACGAGGTGTTTGGAATGCCGTAAAAAAAATCAAATTTTACGAAAACTCTTTCACGGTTTATTTCCAACGCCGAGAAAAACTCCGAAAGATATGAAACTTTTAAAGGCCCATATCGATAAAGATCGCGCTAAGATTCTCATACAAGTCCCGTTTTTTTGTAACTTTAAATCCTTTCGGTCGACACGATTTGGATCGGACACCGACAAGGATATCGGATCGGATTAAATTCCGCCATTTTTTTCACGTCCAAGTGATTGCGATTTACGGGCCGAGAAATTAGCGTAAGCCACTCTAAAAACGGTCCTGTTGTGATTGCCCGGATCGGTTTTTACGCGCGCCCTTTCGGAGGAACGGCGCTTTCGGAGGGCAAACGACCGGAGGGTGTGATGACGGGGGTGGAAACAAGTCTATTCGGCTCTCCCTTTTCGGTGGGAGAAGATCGAGGATGGAGATAAGGCGGGCAAGAAAAACAGTCTGCGGATGGTTAGATTAGGACAGCGGGAGCGGGTTTTGAAAAAACAGTTCCTGCTTTTTTTCTAACCCGCGCTTTTCGGGGAAAATACGAGCCGTCTTCAAAGTGCTATCAATCTTCGTGAGGGAATAAGCGCGGAGGAATGTTTTTACTGTATTAAGAGGAGTTATGAATGATGTTGTGAGAATATCTCAATCTTCTTTGACTCGTTTCTTGTGTGTGAGTAAAAATTAGAGCGTAATCACAGTTTTGCCGGTATTTCCGTGTTTGAGCGTTTATGATGCGAAGGAAAATATTACAGAGCATCAGTCGCTAAAGCGTAATATTTATAAGGAACATTATAGCATAAAATCGATGGTGTGGGCCTTGATTTGGTGATATTCCGTTCTATACTTATACCATAGAGTAACTATACTATACTATGTAACTATACTATACTATGTAACTATACTATACTATGAAACTATACTATACTATGTAACTATACTATACTATGTAACTATACTATACTATGTAACTATACTATACTATGTAACTATACTATACTATGTAACTATACTATACTATGTAACTATACTATACTATGTAACTATACTATACTATGTAACTATACTATACTATGTAACTCTACTATACTATGTAACTATACTATACTATGTAACTATACTATACTATGTAACTATACTATACTATGTAACTATACTATAGTATAAGCATAGAGTAACTATACTATGTATAGTTACTCTATGCTTATACTATACCGATTTTTACTATATCGACTTGGTTATATACTGTGGATGTGTATAAATAAATTATATTCAGCTTGCTTCTGCTACTGATTGAATATTATAGCCATTTAAGATGGCGATGAAATGTTTGCGTCACGTACACACTACACGCAATTATATCGATGGAAAACATATTTTAATCTCTATCAGAGAGTTTTTGTATATTATGGATAGTACATGATGTCTCCTTATATTTTTCCATACTGTTATTTTATGTATCAATTTTTATTCCTTTACCGAAAAAAAGGAGTAGCTGCGACTCGAACCCAGGACCTTGGGGTTAATATGGAAGAACTCTAACCATCCCGCCAACGCAGACGATGTTTAGAAATAATTACACGCGATACAATGATGTAATGTTTTTAATAGCAGAACTATAACATCATTTATTAATATCTTGAGTTATCGCCATACTTTGCATATCGTAAATGTCTCGCCTGGAACTCACAATCAGATGTTTCAGAGAAAGAAGGTATTTTATTTATTTATTTATTTAAGATGTCATTGCAAGTTGCCCTTCTGGCCAGGCAATGTTTAAGGGAAACATAAAAATTAATTTAAGCCTAGCATTTGCCCAAAGACAGGAGGGAAACCCCTCCAAAAACCTTCCGTAGGCTGAGTTTTAATTATCCTTAACCTAGGTAACGATGATCCTCTTCATCCTTTGGAAAAATTTTTCCTTTAATCCTTTCAAAACCTTATTTGCTTCGAAATTCCTTCAAATTATATGTAATTATTCTTTCCTGTTGTTGAAGCCTAGAATGCAAGTGTCTTTAACATTTAAAAATTAATAGAAGTATGTAACTTACTAACCAATAACGACTAGAAAATAATTATCATTAGGAATTCCACCAGATCCAGATCAATTTCTATAGATTCATTACTTGATGCCGGTTAAGAACATAATCTCTTCCACAGGAGCCTTTTCTTATTATAGTCGAGGGTTTTCCATCCGCGGATTGGTTTTTTGCAGCTCTCCAAGCCATCCTATTCTCAGGCAGTCGTTCCATTCTCTCTTAATCTCCTTAAATAGAATTGTAATCACCTACCTCGCAATTCATCCCAGGTCTTTCTCTGCATTGTCTACCATCCATTATTTCTTTTCCTCTTCTGTTTTTAGTAACTGATCGTGCTTTAATGGTTCAATTCAATTTCAAATTATTATTCAATTCTTCCATGGATTTCTCTCTTCAATCACTCGACAAAGAACTTCATTAGTAATTCGATCAGCTTAAATTTCATCATTCTTTTATAAAACATCATCTGCACCTAATCTCCACTTTTCTGCTACTGTTACAGGCTTTGATTCACAGCTAAAGAAATGGAAACTTCCTTATATATGCTTTTATGAATCGCTTACTTACATCCGGGATTTTGTTTTCATACGAAAACATTTATATAAGAAAAAATAAAAAGATTAACTTTTACTTACCACTAGAAATTTTACTATGAAGCAACCATGGTTTCGACTCATATAGTTATCGTGACCTGGTCATTCACCTGATGGTGAGTCCATGAGTCAAAACCATCGTCGTTTCATAATTAAATATCTTGTGGTTAGTAAAAGTTAATCTTTCATTTTTTCCTGATGGAGACTTGCCACAAAATCACCGCCAAAGTAATAGACTCTAACATTTATATCGTTGAAACCTTTTGCATATAATCATTAATATTACCACCTCCCAAACCGTACCCCATTGCACAATGGACGTAATATTTTAAGAGAACGAGGAAGACTATATTTCAGGACAGTGGCTATTTAGGTAATGGACGCTTCGGATTAGAATGAGAGTTATTGATTGGAGCAGTAGCTGAGATTGAAGAGAAGGAGATTGGGAGAAGTCTCCAGAGAGAATTGATGATTGATTTGGGGGACGTGACGTCAATTTCCTTAGGTTTATTTCAAGCGAAAGACCAGGTTAAAGACTTGATTATTTATCACTCGAATGAGACTCATTGCTAACTGATTCGGTATACGGAAACGCGAATTAAATCGAGCCTCTCTTAATGATTAAATGATTCCAGATTGGAAAATGAACATGAAATATTTGATCCATGAGCTGTAGGTATATAAAGGATGGCTTCTTACAGTTTAGAGCTAATATTCAACGGGAGTTTAACGTTTTCCTTGGTGGATTGTACAGGTTATTTCGTTAAGAAGCTACCGTTCAAAATATTTTGCATCATAAGGTTTTTTTTATACAATAATCGAATCACCCATCAACCGCTTAAGTATTTTATATTTGGCTAGTCAGGGGATTATATGTCTCCATATCATGATTTAAACTATTATTATATATTGGTATATTACTTTGGCATATTATATTGGTAAAGTTTATTGGTATTGATTGTGGCATTCGATTACCAAACAGTTAAGAATTTCAGAAATGTATCACCATTATTTAGGATAGGATGTTGAAATAACAAAAAGCTGGTAATAGATTTAGGATTCCTGAAATTTCATCGAGCGCATGAGATCTAGCGAACATCAAATATGTTTAAATGAGATTACTGTTTTTACCAACAACAGTTCCTTATAGAATGGATTTTTTTATAAATCAATACTGCCATAGGAATAATCGACTGGTTTCATAATGGAGTTGATAGATTAGAGAGTTACTCGTGTATATATAATCGTTGGTAGGTGAATTCTCTGTCCACTCATGCGGTCAACTTCTAGTTTCCCAAGAAATTCGATTCTAGTGAGTATCATTCAAGTGTGACTTTCTCATCGTTTTTCTATTAAGTTCTCTTTGATCTTTGCCGATCCCAGTAAAAGTAGCTGATGGATATGTACAGTTTAGAGTCTTTCTGAAAGAGTAATGACTTCTCCATTTACATTTGATGTATTAATTCTCTGAAACAACATTTTTTCTATTGTTCCTGTTCTTCAAAATTAGGAAACAAGGAATAGAAGGAAAATTTGATTAATTGCTGTGGAAATGTTGTGCTAATGATGTCATGGGAAGCAGTAGGTTACGGTCGATGAACGAAATAACAAAATTTTCCCTTTCAGTCGTAGGAATTGGTCAATATTTATGGAGATTGATCAAGGGAAATTAGATCGGTAGTTTTTCATGCTTGAAATAGAATCGTATTATCTCCTCCTACTATCTTATTCCATTAAAATAGATTTCTCTATCAGTCATTTTCTCTCATCTATCTCATGGAAGAAGTTCTCTAACCCTACTTTTCCTTGCCAGTTCAGCCAAATATAGACTAATCTTGATTCTTTTGCGTCCAGAATATGTTGCCTAATATTTTATTCGTTTCACATTAGGAATTATATAAATTTCCTGATTAATTTGTTTTCATTGCAGAGAGACTCTAAAAAAACGATACTCGTTGATGAAGCTATCTTACTAGAGAAATTTATTGCCAGAAGATATCTCAGAAAACTGCTAATTACATTATTATATTTGTTTTTCTCACTTTGTGTGTTTTTCCTTACAATACTGTGACGGGCTTTTACCAAGACATAAAATTTTCTATTGTAGTCTTAAGAATTTTCTTTCTATGAATGCTGTTTTCAGAATTACTACCTTTTGAATAGTTAAGTAAATAATTTTGTTGAGATTTAATTTTTTTCCAGATATATAACTCTTAGTTGTAATTACTGTAACCGAAGTAAGTATTGGTACTTTATACAATTGCGATATTGATTGAAAATGACAAGCAGGAAAGAGATAGTTTGGGAAAAATTACACGCCATTGATATATAAAAATAATTATGCAGAGAAACCATGAAAGACGAAATTGCTCCTAGTATACTAGAGGTCTTCAGATTTGTAACTCATCGGGATTCGTCTTAGGAGAAAGGCTGTAAGAGAAAATTAACCCGAAAATATTCCAAATGGAAGCGTTCATGTTATTAATAGTAATCGTCTTTATTTGGGTGAGATTGAGACTAATAGTCTCTTCTTCCATTTAACCCATCATCATTTATTATAGAATAATTAAAATAAATAGAATAGCATGAGGAAAAATTAGAAGAATTGTGGATGTAAAAACCTAAGTCATTCGTAGGAAAAAAATTACCCGCTGTAGGAAAACAGCCACAAAGAGGAGGGGTGTGAAAAACTTTCGCAAACCTACCGATAGTAACAACTAAAAGAGGAGAAAAAATAATATAGAAATACACTACCAGTAATTACATATATGCGATACATCAATGAAAATAGTTAGTCAACATTTACCTAAATGATATCGATATACATTATTCTCCATCCTCGAGTACAAGTAAGTTTCGCACGGGGGAATCCAGGATGCTCGAATAGACAGATGAGTTACGGCCCAAATTGAAAAATAAACGGAAATAAAGGGAAAGTGGTAGTACGCGCAATTTCATATCTCTACGTTTAGGTGACATGTGTCACCTCACCCGCAGAAAAACTCCTTCCATCCGGAAAGCATCGTCGCATAAAGATCAAGCGTCATCTGAATCGGCCAATAAAAGACGCCAGCGAACGCGACCACGGCACCTTTACCGCAGATCCCCAATCGGATATAAAAAACACGGATTCATTCGACAAGCAGCGCCCTTTATCTACCTCAACGGGTGCCATCAATAATACCTCCCCACCGTGGGGGCAGTCTTTCTCTTCATTTTTCCCATTCGACGCGAGTGTATGCGACACGGGCAAGACTCACTAAATAAGGTTCGGTGAAAAGGACACGAAGAAAATTCAAATCAGTTTAGATGCGGAGTCTTCTCCCGCGGAAGTCGTTCTCCCAAGACATATCCGACGCACCCCACGTACGCGAATCTATTTGTAAGGGAATTTCGCTTGTTACTACTCCCCCGTCTATTTCTATCTTTTCCTTCTATCGAGGAGCACGTCTCTTTCCTATACGGCGGGCTTTTTTACTGCGTTCCGAGGAAACAGAAATTGGCTCGGCGAACCTCGCGGGAGACGCGGGGCACTTAAATCTGCAACAGTTTGAAACTATTTGCGACTTTGCGTCGCGTTTTGCATGCGGATTGCAAGGATGTAATGGGGGGATAAAATACGCGTACGTAAGGGTTACGGCGAATGCACGAGAGATGTGGGTGAAAAATCGTTTCGTCTCGGTGAGGCTGCGGTTAGAGGGAAATGCACGTCCTGATATTGATGTTGCATCTCCCAGAAGGAAGTTTATCGAGTAATATTTCTTTTTCTGATTTGACTCGGTGTACGACTGAATAAAGTCTTTATTCGGGTGGGGTTCAAGTTAAGATTCATCCTCTCACATTCACTCTAGTATTACAAATGATAATTAATCCAAGTAGGATTTGGTGAAAATATAGGAAGAACTCGAAAATTTATAAGAGCTTTCGGATATGATAAACTTTGCAATGATTTTCAAATGATGGAATTACTCGTAGGACCTCTCCAGTTGATTGCCTAGATCGGGGAAGGCAAATATATAGAAAGCATATCGAAATGGCTTTACACCACATTAAATTTATTTTTCATTAATGCATCATTATTCATCCGTCAACAAAGTGTAGAAAGCCAATTAAAAGCTTTTAATTAAATAAGATTTCTGAAAAATTTCCTTTCCAACATCTTCCAAGTGTACTTGGTCATCATAGACATTCCGAGGTATTTTTCCTGATTGAATTTCATATGATGAGCATTGTTTATTTCATTTATTTGCGTTTGCCTTATCATGATGCATAAACTTGTATACCTTGCCGGTAGGACATTTTATTCTCGAGTGTGCACGATACATCCAGTACATATTTTTCATTTTATAGAAATCTAGCTCATCTTTTTGATAAACTATAAAAAAAATGCAACATTCGTTGTGTGGAATATTTTGATATAACTTTTACATGAGATTATCTTTAGTTTTATGTTAAGATAACCTAACAGTGACATCACTTTAAGGAAATAAATTAAAGATCACTAAAAGGAAATAACGAAGCACAAATATTTTCAGATAAATAATATTTCGCAAAATAATCGTCCGTATTGTCTTGAACAAGTTTTGTTACCAGATTTCCATATCAAAACTCTCTTATTAAATTTCAAAAGCTGCTAAAGTTTGATTGATTTACCTCTGGAAGGAGGAGAGGAGTAAGTCTAGCAAATTATAATAACTTCGTACTTTCTCCTAGTCAAAGAGAAGGCATCAGTCGAAGTTTCCCGAGTGGGAGTGGTCAGTATAATTAAGTTTCAACTTCTCCTCGGTTCCGTCCCTTCCCTTGGCTGAGCTTTATAAGGAGGCAATAGCAACAGGTATCCTTCTTCGATCACGTGACCTGAAGGGAGATGCGGACTTCAAACTGTTTCGCGTTTATTTTTTCGTCAGGCCGCGTGCTCCAACGCAAGGAAAACGCCCTTATGTAGACTATTCCCGAGATAAAATCGCGCTCTCGTAGACTTTTTTAACTAATTTTATTTCCTCTACGTCTTTTGTACTATTCCGCTTGATTTTTACGTTCTCTCTCGAATCAATTCCTGTGTAAAGACATCCCGCTTCCAGCCGGACCTTATCGGCAAAATAGGAAGGTGTTTTTACTCACGAAATTCTATGCACGAATTGAATTATAAGATAAGAATCCGGATAAATAAAGGATTGAGCTGGTCTGGTTCTTAGTCAGAAAATCTTCAATACAGCCGTGACAGAATACTTGAGCAATATTTCAATTCGTACAACATAAAATCGTCTCATAGTGTCGTATTATGAGTGATTTCATTATAAAATTTACAACTTAAAGTTGTTAGAAATTATACTTTTATTTCATTTTTAGAGATAATCTGTTACATGATATAATGATTCCCTGCGTTATCGAACCCTATAAATATATTAAGAGTGGTAATTTTGTATCATAAATGGTCATATTAATATTAAGTTGATATGCTTCTTAGTTAAATCATATCTATACTTCTAATCTTATACCTGATATAACTACATGTTCTTAATTGGTATTATCAAATGATGCTAATCTTCTCGTATTTAACTTGTATATATTAAGTAATTGCTATAATGCACTTTTTATTTATTATATTACTTATTCAATATTTGATTTAAAACAAGCTGCTTTGATTTTAAACAAGTTCCTTATGTTTACAGTACCTAGAGGAGGGTCAATTTAACAGAACATGCTCCATAGAGAGCGAGATGTCGCTAAATTAAGAATATGGTCGCAAAAAGATGGTAAACTTCGGTATATCTAGTGACAAAATTGTTGAAAAATATCAGTTAATTTATGTATCCAAAGAAGGTATAAATAGATATAATTACATGCGATATAATAAGAGAGAATAAAAATATAAATAAGAAAACATAAAAAATATATATAAATAAAAATAGTGTCGGGGGTAATGGAAGGGAAAGGCGATGAGAACAATGAAAATATTATTAATTAAACAATGTAGAGTTTATTTTCATTTCAGGGATCTCAATGAATCTCGACAAAAGAGTCATCATAGTTATTCTCTCGGTAAATAAATTACACAAAATAGGAATAAGAATACTTTTATTAGGGCGAGTTTGAGACTAATTATTCCCCATAAGAAATACAACCTTATCTTCTACCAGTTTCTTCAATTTCTAACGATGCTTAAATCTTTCTCCTGTGCATCCAACCGGAGCCGTAATTCAGTATACCGCATCCATCACATCCCAATAAATTTCTAATCGATTTATTCGATGCATTCGACCGACCGAAGCACAACATGGAGTCGTCGTGATTGAGTTGCCAAAGCCACAAGACGGAGGAGTCTCCAAAAAGGTCCTCTTAGCGATGTTTATGATCGACCTTTCGCTCTGCCTTAAAATGTCAGCCGACAAGATGGCGACACGGCGTCGGGGCGAAGATTAATCCCTCTATTGTTTACAGGACACGAGGCGGATCGGGTAGTCGGGACACGGCAGGCATTTGTTACGGTTCATACGGACGAATGATATGTTAACTTTTAAATGGGAGTCCGAATCTCCAATATAAATCCTCCGATGGGTGACTATTAATCAAGGGGCTACCCTCCCTCTGGAAATAGACACGTTGTTTTTGAGCGGAGCGTGGCAGGTGGTCGCTCGCCGATGCTAATCAGTTGGGCGAACAGGTTAAGCGAGGCGGCCGTCCCGTTTAATTCGTATTAGCGACGCGGACCGAAAATTTGTACGGGAATATTCATAGGGACGCAGAGGGTGTGGATGCGTCGACGGGTCTGAAACATTCTGAGTCCGTGGGTGCGACGGATGGAGTTTGCTTTTCCGTTTCGTCGGTCTTTTTTACAGGATCCGGAATGTCGGGTTTGACACAGTTTCGCAGATTGTCGAACTTTCTACCCGCCGTGAAAATTATCGCGCCTCTACCCCGGGGATTTGTTTAAGTGGAAGGATATTAGAACTGCGAACTGGAAAAAGAGACTTGAACGAGCGTGGTTTTTTAATGGGGACTGGAGGGGGCGTATGGGTATGTTTGCTTCAGGTGTCTACTTATCTCGAGGAATGCGAGGTAATCAATAGAAATGACACCATAGTCGAGTGAAAGATACGAACACGTAAAAACAATTTAGAGTGGCTTATATAAAGTGGAAAATACCTTAAAGCGTGAAAATCAGCTCTTACGAGGCCAAATATTTTTTAGTGAAATTGCGTACGAAGGCATCCAATTGATTTCACAAAGTCCACTTCTTAGAACGGAATAAATTATTGCTGGATTATCCCGTATCACCTCGGTGTCAGTTGAGTGAAAATGGAACCCTATTTAGAAAGTTAAAATTGATTCTACAATTATCTTGCAGTATACAGATATAGAAACACTATTAACCCCTTATCTAGCTTCTATCCGCTCTTTAATTTTTGTAATTTTTGACAGAATGGTTAGTAATAATATGACATTTTCAGTTTGTAACTAGCATAGAACAATGAAATGAAATCTGATGACAAGTATAGCTCGTCATTGTGCGAATTGGCATAGGAAGTCCATGACTAGTCTCGTCATTCCAGTGCAAGGGGTTAAACCCAGTTGCAGTTGTTGCAATTGTGCTTGCAACCAGCAGTTGCTTTGGGTTCTATATGATCCGAACGATGTTTCGTTACTAAAATTTTATTTTTTCTTAGGTTTTACAAAAACAGTAGGGTAACTTGTTTCTTTTATCTGCTTCTTTCTACCATTCTTTGGAATTAAAATTGATAACACAGTATGAAGCTTATCTGGAGTGTCTCCGACCCAATTCGAATGTTGGAGCCATGAAATATTAAAATCTGGTCTAAAGAATAAATTCGTCGGAAATTTGTCGGAAATTGGTGTTTGTCGATTGAATGCAATTTCCAAAATGTGTATAATATTCATTGTTTTAAAAGGATGTTTTGATAAATTAAAACACTTGTTATTCACTGTAAAAGCAAGTGCTTCACAGCATTGTATTGCCATCCACTTCATTATTGCACCTGTACTGTAAGGAATTCTGATCCTAAACTATTTTTTGTTGAACAGGAGTTTTATTCTAAAACCCTACATTTTTCATATTCTGTAAATCATTTAAATTATCAAGTTTAAGAAGTTAATTTATACTAAGTAACCATCTCCATTAAAGCGATCGGAAAGACCTCTTTGGAATTCTTGACTCGAGAGTAAGGAGGGTCAAAGTTTTTCAATTGTTCTTTCGTAACAATTGTTAATGAACGAGCTCTAAAATTACTAAATTGGGTCAACATTGCTTTACTTCAAGACCTTCTATCTTTTAAACTTCGAAAACCTCTTTTTTTCGATTACCCTTTAGATTCGATATTAATTTCATTAATGCTATAAATTACCTGTATGCCTATCTCTGTTTAAATACGATAGACACCAGTTATTTTCTTATAGCAATAGGAATTTTTTTCTGATAAGCGGTGTTCTTAAGTTTAAGATAAATATTACTTCATTGATTTTTCTATACAGTGGTGTTTACAACATATCATAGTTCACATGCTAATATTATTATTTGAAAAAGGTAGATTGCGAGAAATTTGAACACTGATATTGGGCAAGGTTTGAAATTTCAACTTTCCAAGAAAGTTGAATAAAATTTACCTCTATATATAGTATGTGGAGGTATCTAGTTTTTATAGTTATCTAATAAAGCATGCATGAAAAAATTCTTTGTATTAACCTCTCCACTGATTTATATTCTGTTATATTAGAGAACCGAATCTTGCAGAGCGGGTGTTAATCAAGAAAATATACTCTAATGTAGAAGTTTATAAAATGTAATAGGATGCATGTTTTTCACAAGTCGCGAATCTGAGGCTCTTTTGCCAGAAACTTTTCCTTTCAATTAAATATCGTCAGCTTGTTCCGTATACACTGGTGGAACAATTAATCTGAGTTAATACCAAGTCAATATTAACAATTAGAGAATTATTATTTTATTAATAATTCTATTCCCCAGAATTTATTTTTTTGGCATTAATTAATTTACCATAGTTGAAAAAATGTAAAAAAATTATTGGATACTCTTTTCCATAGGGTGAAATATGCACTTCGAAAATTATCCATTTTAGCTTATATATAGACTGATTTTACTGACGTACATTGGGAATGAATGAAAAATTACTAGACTTATTACTAATTACTTTATTAATTATTATTATTATTTCTAATCCATTTTTCTTTCTAATTATCTTTTCATCCCATACTTTGCTCAAAGGTATCAATCTCCTCCTCCCACTTCATCTCGTAAGATAGGTGGTTATCTCCCATCTCCGTTCAATCTATCTCCATCATTTGCCTATCGCCTCTGCATCTTCTCCATTCATCCATCCTTCCCCCGACCTCCCACACAATGCCCGAGTACATTGACCTCACCACCACTCCCCGCGGATTATCAATACGCCCTCCCACGCGCTGACCTAATGAAGAACGTTTTCCGATTCACCTATTGACCCCTTGCCCTCCCTGCCTTTCCCTCTCTCATACATAATCACCTGATCGCCCCTTCGACTGACCTATTCACATACATTGAGAGAGTCCTCTCTCCCTTCTCGAAAAACTATTCCTCACTCTCGACCGCTCTTACAAACTTGGAAAGGCGTGAAAATTTCGTAATTCCCGTTTGCGTAATTTTAGAATTATACCGCGAAGGATTTTTACTGGTTCGACGGAGTAGAATGAGATCTGAAATTTTCCACGCTGCGCGCCGCGAAATGAGGCGCGGACCAAGTGTTTGGCGGTCGATAATGCTTTGATTTGTGAGACGGGTCGAAGTCTTCCACCTTTTTTTGGGTGCGGAAATGGTTTCAAAAAGGGGTCTTTACCCTGGTCTGAACCAAATTTTTTTTAAAATCAATTTTGCGATATATTTCTTGCGTGAGGGAATGTCAGAACTAATGCGCTTCGTAATTGATAATGTGAAGAATGTTCCCGTAAAGGGGTCTTTATTCCGGTCTGATACAAAAATTGTTTAAAATTAAAAATAATATTCCGCGGTAGAAATTTTTACGTGAGAGAAAGGAAGAACTAAAACGCTTTGTAATTGTTAATATGAAAATTGCGTTGTAAGAGGAGAAAAGATTCAACAAAAGGATACGTTTACGAAAAAAGAGGAGGGGTGCGTTGATTTCATCGATTGCATTCATGAAGCAGCTTTATTGAGCGTTAAGAGAAGGTTAAGCACAACATTTTAATGATGATATTATAGTATTTTTGCATGTAGGAACGTATATCACTTATGTTGGGTTTACTTGAATCACTCAAGTGCATCCATTAGATCTCAGACAAGTAATTATATGATTCATCTTTAAAGGCAAAATTATTTAGTAACGGAAGAAACTACTTTACACTGAAAATTACTCATACCAATATAGACGGCTAAATAGCTTCCATAATTCCATATTTCTACAACCTATACTATTTTATTAAAATTTATAATTCGAACTCTTAAGTATAAATTTGTTGGTTATATTGATTTATTTCTCTTGTCATCAATTGTTGTATTTGCTGATAATTTCTTGTCTGGTCTTGGGCCTGATTCTGTAAAGAATGGAATATTGGAATTGGAATCTTCATATTAATTCTTTTATATTCTTAAATGGCAATGTTTTTTACCGCACTGGAATTTTCACTCTTCCTATCCAAAGCGCTGAAAATAACATCCTGGAAAATAATAGGCATAAGGAGAACAAATTAAAATAATGAAACATTTACATTCATAGGTCTTACTTAGCTATTGTAGCTGTTAAGAGGATTCTTGTGTCATATATTTTGGATATCATAGGAAAACCAGCAATAAAACTCGACAATTAGCATATTCTCATTGTGCAGGAAGGTCAAATATCTGATATTTCGTCACAGATCACGCCCTTTTAAAGACCCAAGCCTCGTCTCAAAAATACATCGAGAGCGGGCAGAAAATTAAACCGCCTGATATTTTTATTCATTCTTTGAATCAAGAAAGACGGTGAGGCAAAGAAGTTGATAAATATTTACGCGTCCATATTGAGTCCATAAATTTCATTCGTCCTCGTTGGCCAATAGGGTAAAGGACTTGCGGGCAATGAGGCCGTGAGCTAGACTCACGCCTCGTGTTGTAAAAGAGGATGTGTGCTGTTCTTCCTCATCGCAGGCTAAACGCCGTCCCAAATAGCCATATAGGATTGAACAATGGTCCATAACTTATGATATACCTCGCCGTGCGCTAATGATTTTTCTTCGCGCCCCCTTCAACTCTTGCAGAGATTCCCATCGAGGCGAGGGTGAAACCTCCTCCACGTCCGCGACAAGCGGAGGCGATGTTTCTCTCTCTGTCCGCCATATGGCGTCCCAGCTCCGCTTAAAAAAGGCGGGAGACTGATAATCTAATGGGGCGACTGATCGAATGTTCCAAGTCGGAAGGGGAATAGCATAAAATCACCAAGGGAGACCAATGGTGAATGTTTAGGCGTGGCTACTAGAAAAGTAATAGATTCAATTTGAAACTGGATTTAAAACTTTTAAGAGTTACAGACTCATTAATTAAATTTGATTATTTTCTTATTCGAGCCAAGGTGTTTATTTATAGCCGTAGAACGTTGTATAACCCTTTATCTCATCCAATTAATTCCCCTACTGCATTAAATTTAATCAACTAACTCAGTTTATTTCATTATGCTGTACTCTTTTTTTCTATTGTGTGCATTCTGTAACTGTACAAATAATCCTCTATTTCATCCAATTAATATTTCTCTGAATTAACTATATTTAATTAATTTAGTTTACTTGGCTACTCTGTACTACTTTTGCCGTTGCATGTTTTGCTATATTTTAGTATTTTCTGCGAAATACTAAACGAAATAATGAACTTCCGAGTCTCAAATAATGTAAGAGCGATTTTGTGTATGTATATTCTTCATTAAAGTGGAACATAAAAGTGATCATAGTACATCATCCCTACCTCTAATTTAGGGAGATATCATTTGACCCCTTGAGTCATTAGCAATTGGTACATAAAAATACACTTTCTGTCATAAAAATTCATTTGGAAAATATTCTCTCACAAAATATGTCTTTAGATTTAAACTATAATTTTTTTTCGTGTAATAAATCTATACGTGCATGAACATGTTTTCATTGATCATAAAACTGCGTCAGGTCATTCTGGCCTATTTGGTTAACCCTGGTTGGGAAAGCCATCTCCTGGTTGTCCTACACTGGTTGTCGATATGTGGGAGGTGCCGATTCTTGAAAAATCCATGCGTCATATTCGTTTGGTTTCTCCACGTTTTCCATTAGGGTCTCTCTCGCTTATGACCCCCACGTCCTTACTCTCCAGTTTCCTCCTACACGCTACCACGGGCACGTCTTCTGTTTCCCCAGGAAACCCTTACTTTATTACCACGCTGGGCAATCATTCACGTTCATATTCGTTCCTTTTCCCGCACCCACTCGCTGCACCATCCGCCGTTCCTCATTCGGAGGCTAAAACGCAGTCGCCAAATGGGCAATTTCCGAGAAGTGAAAAGTAAGAGTAGCGAAACTTGGGTGGGCACGTTGTTGCTGCTTTAATTTTATGAGGTGAAGTGGAAAGTGATGTTTTTGACCTGCTGAGTGATACTTGCAATTAATTTTTAGACTCTTGCGCTCATGTAAGGATTTAGCTATAGGTAAATGCAGTTTAATGCACCCCTACGCTCCGGAGTTAAATCACGAATATAAATAAACTCGTATCCTATCGTCGTAATTTCTAAATTAGCACTCGCTTTTCACTACAATATGAAGGCTTGATACCTTAATTTGAAATTGGACGGTTATATTTTATATGCCTCCCATCAACCATCCGATAACGAGTTTATGAAGCTTTAGCTTAAGGAGACTAGATGAAATTTACAAAGTTGACGATTAAAATTTATTCTTTGAAAGATACGGCAGATGTGCAATAGTGACAGCCTATAATCAGGTATCAAGGTTTTATCAATATTCCTATAACTGGTTGGTATTTACCAACCAGTTACAGACAGCTTGTAGGGTTTTAACGGAATTATGAAAATGTATCTGAAGTTGTCATATAAATTAATACATCAAGAACTTCTGGGATCTCAAAGTTATCTTCCTGGTGATAGGATTAAATAATTGAGTCCATTAGAAAAAAACATATAGCGACGAAAATTCTGTGTACTATAAATTTGAAAAAAAAACTTTTACAATTCTACATCCGATTCTTGTGAAAATGTAGAAATATGTTTAAAATAATCATACACGCAATTTTCTATGATAGAATTCCACCAAATATCATGAATAAGTATTAATACTATGATTCCATATTATGGGCGCATATTGAGATAAGTTACCTCCTCTTCTTCAGAATTTTTTTGAATACTTATAGCATCTGATTATATACAGTGTGTATTCATTTAAATTTTTTTACAGTTCAGTCTCGGATAGTTACGGTTCCTCCCTCTTCCGTACTTACGGGAAACATTGATTGCGTCTGTATTCCACACCCAGACGTGACGAAAATATGAAAACGGTCTAATAAGCCTAAGAATATTACTTAAATTGGTTAAACGTAGCATGGATTAGATAAAAGAACCGAATTTTAGTCTTATTCTCGCCAAAATAAACGCACTTCAATATTATCCTTACCCTTTCATCGTATAGTTGAACTATAATGATATTTCTGATGTCAGCTGTTTGATTGTGATTGAAGATTTCTAACACCTTTACTGAGATTTCGAAGATAACGCGGAACTGTTATTTAGATTACATGACTTATTTTTTCCGCACGTATGATTCAGATAAGTGAGGCAAAGCGGTGCCTTGAAAAGGGTGCATGGCCATTTTTGCCGGATCTGAATCATTGGCGTAGGTGAGGAATAAACAGTTCCTTTTATGATGCAATCTATGTCCAATCTCTTCGGTCCATAGAATGGAGCCCGCTCTCTCTCATTTGAATGTCGACCGGCCTCCACATGCAATGTCTAATTCACACCTCGGTAATCGTTCCTTAGAATCGTTTTCTTATTATTCCTTTTAATTTCGAGTAATGTATCGCGCCGATTTCACATACTAAGCAGAAAAACGATTACATAACTCAAACAAAGAAAAAATGCTAAATTAGATGTATGCATTTGCTATATAAGAAGTGCACCTGCTTCGATATTGCAACATGTCCTATTTACTGAATACGAATTCTTAACTTATTCTGATATTTCGTTTAAAATTCTCATACGCTTAATTTGGCAAAAAGAGAATAATAATTTCATAAAATTCATGTCAAATTTCTACACAATCTGGAAGTCATTTCAATTTTCAATTTTTTGTTTTATACCGGAAATTATTACTAGTTTCCTTAGATACCACATCATATTTTTAAACTTTTAAGACAAACAATACCTGTGCTCAGGCATTTATTGTAAACATCGATCTTACTCTGATTTTATAATCGTCTAGGATGCAATACATACCGCCATCTCCTCTTTACTTTCACATAAGTTTTGCACATTCATGTACATGTTCGAACAATAGTGCAGTTTTTTTTTCTAAAGGACCATTTTTGTTTTCTTAGATATCACTACGTTAATTTTGAGGCTTTTTTATAGTGTTAAATATTATACGCATTATTTGAACAGTGCGTTTAACACTAGATGGAATTTTCTATTACAATATTCTTTCAATAAAGTATCTATGTGCATATTTCAGGTGTATTATTTTGTTATTTATGATTTATTGGCTATTTTAAATTTCGTGTATTCATTATTTTTTATTTTACAGTTCTCACATACATCATATTCCAGATAAATGATAGAGTAGGAGATGGAAAAAATGAATATCTATGATTCCTCTGTAATGGTGGAAAGAATTATTATTTTACAAAACTTTCAGAGCCAGAATTCAGAGGGTGGTCAAGCTTCCCGCAAACATGAATCTCTTAAGAAAAACTGCGAAAAAACTGCCTGAATATGAAATCCGCACGAAATAATGCGCGGATAAATATCCGTGAAAACATTTTCTGTGTGTTCCATTAATCTTTAATGGACCTCAAATTGCCTGTGAAAACGCCGGTTTATCAGTTGGAGAATGTTGGGTTCGCGAGGCCTGAAATAGATAATTTGAATTTTAAATTATAAGTATCTCTTTGCTCTCGCTACTTTATATTCATAATTCCGGGTTACCATTTTATTATTTCGGGCAAAGAGGTAAACAGATTTCAGACACACACTTGAGTTCAGATCGAGGAAGGCTATGCCGATCTGTTCATTCAGTTACCTTTATGTCCAGAGAATAACGGTAAATAATTTCCCATGGATTCGCATCCCTTTTTCCTCTAATATGGAGTCCATGCGAGAATTCCTGAGTCACTTACCTCCAAATAGCTGACAAAAAAAAGGCTGAGCGCAATACCAAAAAACCGTACATTCTTCAGATTCTTTTTCGGTGAGAATTTATGGAGGAGATTATTTTGAAAGGGAAGTAAATTGTAATGTAAACAGCTGCGATGAGTTAGTCGCTTTGCCTGCTCAACGTAGTACACACACGCTGACTTGTATTTGTACACTAGTATGCGAAAGATATGAGCGGTAAGAGTATTTCTAGAAGGATATATGTCAATTTTTTTATAACTAGCGCTATGAGATAAGCGATTACAGTAAATTAATTTAAGGAAAGTTTTCTGCCTTTAGAACACAATAAGCTCGAAATAATCGCTCATCCTTCAAATTTTTTTTCAAGAGTGTACAGGATTGAAAATAAAATTAAGGAGCGTAATTGATATGATCACACCTTACTTTGTAGAACACCATTACAAAAATAGAAACTAACGTCGCATTTTCCACACTAATTTTTAATAAACGCCCGATTTCGTCATTATAAATTAAGGAGAGTTATTTCGTGTGAGGAGGAACTTAGGTTTAAAAATTGGTTTTATGTTCAATTAATCAAGTTAATCTATAAACCTAACATTGTTGTTGATATTAATCCGACCTCAAGGTCCCGGGTTCGAGTCCCAAGTAGTCAGATGTTTTTTATCAGAATATGGGCGCGTATTCGTCCATTGTTATCGTTTACGTCTCCCACTGTAATTGTCCGATAAATGGATATTTGTGGGTACTAAATAAATAATTGAAAGGTTATTTACACCCTTTCGGAGGTAAGGATAATTTTGACCTCGCAAAGGCTAATTCTTCAGAATTTAAAGGTCTAATACAGTGCCCTTCGTCTTCAACTAAAGATGGGATTCCACGGATGGGACTGTCATGGATTTAAAAATTATTCCCATGTTTGACTATGGAATTTTTTCATTTATTCGCAACGGAAAATCCCTAGCGGGGTGATTTTTTCTACTCGGTAACATGTATAGACTACATAAACATACTTATCCTTGAGATGCGAAAGGATAGCCTCTAACGATTCACATACTTAATCGTCGCAATACGCGCTGGACTTTCTCTCCACGGCCTCTCATCTGCCGCCACTTTGCGCTGAGGAATTCAAGGCAAAAATCAACATTCCGTCCTTTTGTAATAACTGCCTATCCCTCATCGATCCATTATCATCATGCTTCTCCGATATTCATTTTATGGCGGAGGAATGTTTCAAGTTTTACCGCAATCCGGCCGCATTTAACTCTCATCGAACATACATCCGACTGAATATCTTTCAAGAAAAGTGACGTTTATAAATGGTGTAGTATGATAAAATTTCCTACATATGTCGGATCTCGCTCTTGTGCTAATATTCCAATAAATTATAAATTGGAAAGGGTTAAAGGTACTTTGCACGTAAGGACGTGCACCAAGTTATAAATTTCTCGTTTTTAGCCCGAGAGCTTTTTTTTTTTCATTTAAAAGTTGGTGCTTGGTGTCTTGATGGAATATTAATTTGTCTTAGGAAGTCCTCCATCGAAATAGGATTTCGTCTGTGGAAGAAAGGAATTTTGTTTTGTCTAATAAATCCTGTCTATTCCTATGTGCTTTTTACACGAACAGAATCTTATGTAAATAAAGGGAGCATTCTAACTTCCCTAAGGCTGCTTGTATTGCGCGTTAAATACTAGTTTTACATGTTGACTTTCTGTATGGATTTCATCATTGCTGTAATATTTCCTTTCTATTGGAAGCGTACACAATTATTAATGTCTGATTGAGCTTAGCAATATTTCAAATATTTGAAATTATGCGCTGTTTTAATAGCACTTGCTCTTAGCTTGGCATTCGATTATTTGAAGATGGGCCGATTTTTCGTAATAAGGGAACCCAGACGCACAAATAGCTGGATCACCCTACAAATTATTTTCTCAGATTTAGTTTTTTGGCACCCATTACTATGCTGGTGCTTTATCATATATTCTCCCTTGGTTTGACAGCATTTGCGATAAATAGCGATTTAGTCGAATGGCACATCTTATCTATTGATTCAATCCATCGTTTCCTTTGCGGACTAGGTGGATTAGATTTTTGGCATTATGATATTGCATTGTTAACCTAATGATAAATACTTCTGATCTCCGTCACTTATTCCCATTTATGACGCTCCTTTACGTCACACTCTCTCCGTCCATCTCGCAACGCCTGCAACCGCAACTCTCCTTCCACGTCCTCCTTCGCCCCATTCCACTTCCTCCCCTCGCGATTTCTCCCACCCCCGACAGGAACCCCGCCTACGTCTCCGAGCTCTCTAGGGCAGGTTAAGCCCCGCCCCCCCTCCCTCGCCGCCTCCACCGCGAAAGAGGCCTATGTCTACCCACCCCCATCATCCCCTGCCCCCTCAAAGCCACCCCCTAGTTTCGCCTGGGGGCGCGTGTCCTCCCTCCCGCCTCCCACTCCACCCCACGCATCCAACACATACACTAGCCCTCTCCTCAGACCCGTCCGTTAAGGTTGTCAGTGGTGGTCGCGGCCCAGCCAGTAGCCGCTTGGGACTTACGAAGGAAACACTTGCTCTCGATCCATCCGCGAGTCCAATAGATCGGAGTGGGGGATTCAATCACTTTCCAGCACCATCGGCAATAACCAGAGGGTTTGGTCTTGACCGTCACCACGCACCGGCCCCCGAATAGAGGAAGATGTCGGTGGAAGGGTGCAAGTTCTGTGGCAGAAACACCTGTTGATATCGCTCGGGTCCCTGCTTGGAAAATTCTCAGCGAGATTTTTAAGCGCGTGTGGGGGTTGTTTTTCTGCGGCACAAGTGTGGGTTGTTCAACCTTCTCCACGAGGAGATTCCAAAGGCTGCTGGTGTTAGGAGAGGTCGTTGAACATTACTCGTGAAGGTCGCTGGACGTTACCGGTGAGCAAAAAATCAGCCCTCGCAGGTGGCAGCTTTGACGAAAGCACCCTTATTTACGGAAATACTGCAAAAAGACGGATTAATTGAACGGAATTTGATGTGAAGAATGTGATGGACTCGGTTGTTCCTCTGCAAGGTTTGTGAAGACCGGTACGCTTTCGTCGTTGTGAAGCTGTCACCTGTGAAGAGTAAATAAGAAAATCGAAGCTCGGTGGAGGTCCCATTATAACCTCTGTGGAAAGTCTTCGACTTTGGCCTGTTTACCACGGTTTTACGTATTTTGTTGGGGGTCACGTGTTCCGGCGTTGTCCCTGGCGGAGCTTCCCTCCCACCGCTTCCGCCTCCCCCACCCGACGGCGGCGCTTGTGCGCAGGCGGCGCCGGAAAAGGGATCTCCGCGGAGAGCGTCGCGGTAGGAGCACAACCTGCCCAAATTCGCATCAGTCGGGCGGACGGCGTTCCTGTGATTCCGTCCCGGGAAAGCGCGACTTCCGAAGAAGGGGAAGAGACAGCTGTTGAGTCTCCGGGGGAAGGAGTGTGAGAGGTGAGTTGAGATGGGCTGGAAAGCGTCAAAATGCTTGGAAAACATCCGTGGGAAGGGTGAGGGTGGGCGTTTGGCGATATTTCCTCGTGGTGAGGTAATTCTCGTTCGAATTATTACTCAATGAGTCGTAATGATGAGTATGGCAATTCTCGCATTGTTTTATCGATCGTGTTTTACGTTTGTCGCCCTCAAATTTTAATGATTACGTAATGAATAAGTATAAGAGGTTTCAAATTTCCAATAACCGTCTTTATCTGCGTTCTTCGTCTCATTCAACGGTATTTGGAGAAAATGAAAATGGATCACCGCACTTTTAAGAGACTTGTTTTCTACGAATACCGGTGAATGAGACGAGGAACTCCGACAAAGGTGGTTATTGGAGACTCTAAACCTCTAATTGATTAACAGCCGTGTTCCAAATTTTCTTTCTTCACTTGTTTACAATTACTTGCATTGTGTTCAACACCTTCTAGCTATTCATTCCATTTGACTAATCTTTGAGCGATCGTATTTTGCGTTTCTCATTTAGGAATTAAAATGCTTGCAACTTTTTCTGCTCCGTTTAACCCCTTCTAGCAATACTCGATTCAACCGCTGTAGCTTGTTGAAGTTTTCAGGAGGAAGTGTTGATTGCCTATACGTGGCAGTTGACGTTGTCTAAATTTCGTTTGTTCCATGCTGAAGAATAGCGGGTCGTAAATCTTCACTCCCAAATTTTAAAATTAAATTCCACAATTTTAGCTCTTTGATTTAACTCGAGTCAAATTTAATTTGAATGTAGATGAAGTATGTTAAGAGCCTAAAAGAAAATTGTAGAATTCAGATGGTAGATAAACTAAGAATTCGGTTGATATTTTCATAGAATTGATTTAACTCGAGTCAAATTTAATTTGAATGTAGATGAAGTATGTTAAGAGCCTAAAAGAAAATTTTAGAATTCAGATGGTAGATAAACTAAGAATTCGGTTCATATTTTCATAGAATTCGCTATTTTTAACTTCGTTACCTATGATTACAGTTAATATTTCTATATTCATTACAGCTAAAATTGGTTAACTTGATTAATTAATTTCTTTGGTTTTTAGAGTCTGACAGAATTAACATTACTCCAAGTCTTGTTGAAAACTGCCCTGCTTAAATTCATTATGGATTTTTCTTTTCTATTTTTATTGCTATCCATTCAATTTTAATTTCTTTTAGTTAAGCGAAAACGTTTCCGTTTACTGTATTTCCATACTGCTTATATCTAAAAGAAAAATTCATAACGAAGAAATTTCCCTTGTAATTTTTTTAATATCTAAATTTCTATCGATAATCTTGATACGAAAATTTAGATTAGAAATTTGCTCAAGTCCACCGTTTAATCATATTTCATTTGACTATCAGATTGCGATCTAAAACAGGATCATTTAAATCCGAGAGAGTATGACGCGCTGCGAATGATCACATATTTGTTAAGAGCTGCAGGGGCCCTTCCATTTTAGAAGCGATGAAATTGACAGCAAAAGGACTTTCTAGCAAGCACTCTCCCATCCGCTACCAACCTTCTCCCTTCCAAACCGCAGAATCATTCTCACAGTTGCAGGTCTTACGTCAGGTTCAATGTCACGGTCACTTGTGTGTGTTCCCTCCTTCTCCGTGTTTGTTTTCCGATGATTTTTTTTTATCCTCCCGACGCGCTATGGCGGTGTTGATTGGCGTGTTAGCTCTAGCAGACGCGGGTATGGACTTGGTTATTAAGTAAGCTTCAAATATTTTTCGCCTTTGACTTTTGTTCGGTGGTTATCGTCGAGTGACGTTTCCTCAGGAGATGTGGAAGCGTGTCGGACGCGGTGTTATGGTAATAAGGTGTTTATTTTCCCGGGACTGGGATGGAAAAGCGAGCGTCTTCCAATATCGCCGACTTTAACGGTTACCTAGGAAACGGCGAGGATCGATAGCACTGCTAAAGAAAGATGAAAGTTTTGCTCTTGGCAGATTTTACCTCTGTAGTTTGGTAACGATGTACTTAATTTGAGGTTCTTGTACATATTTATGATATGATTGCTTATTTTATTTTTCTTATCCATGTGAACATTGGAATTCGCTGCGAAATAATTTTCCTCCATCTTTATGGTTACTTTTCCATATTTAATGAAGGTCGTGGAGTTTTAATACGATTGTGGATATTCAATATTCATTCATGTTGTTACTTATTAGGTAAATTATTTCTAACAACGAGGAAAGGCATGCAAATCATTTGAATCAGATTTTAACGTAGTAATATGAAGTGGTATACTTATTATGCAATCATTAATACTTATTTGTTCTACCAGAAAAACTTTAGCAAATTAGATATACACATTATTTGACAAATTCATATGATAAATTTTTCAGCTACCTAAATGAGGCAGTTCTAAATCAGTGAAACCCTCTTAAATGTAATTATCGAACATAAAGCATTATTTCATAGGATAGTTTTATCTCTTATTGATGACACAAAAGATAATTGCATCTGTCAAATTGATTCGCCCTTGGGTTGTAAATACCATCATAAATCTGGGACTACTTTTACTTCTAATTATTTTCGGAATTAAACTTAACAATGATTATCTTAAGAAGCAGAGTAATCGGTTATATAAATGTATATATATGTGGAAGTTAATGGTAAACTTAATTCATGGTGATATGAACGCTATTTAAACATTTATTAACGAAAGGACTGTCGTTTGAAACAAATATTATACGAATTAAATGTTTTAATAAGAACTTGTTGGTGAAAATTTCTTAAATAAGTTGCCTTTATTCAATATTAACATTTTTATACGTGCATTCCTGTCATTCGGAGTACAAAGACCAAGCTCTCCCCAAGTTTTACAGAATGCGGGTTATTTGTTTACTACGGTGTCGACCTCGAATAGTAAGAAGTGGGGAATGACATGCAACCAACGTACGTTTCACAAACAGCCTGATTTTCATTTCTCGTATGATACATTTGAATCCGAGATTGTGCCGCATTGGAAAGGTGGCTAAATATAAACATCTGGGCCGCACACCCGCTCTCGTAGAATTGGGAAAGAGACGTTTTCCACCGAAGCACGGCTGTTAAACATCCGAGTGCCGTGAAAGTGCACATCTGATTTAAATCTCGGTTTCTCCACGTGATATGTATGCAGATACCACAACATTTTATATTTTCTATGGCTCGATTATATATGACTGTTCATACTCGTGCTACCGTGTATCCTCCATTTAAGTTTCTCTTGCTCAAGTACTTGTCTAAAATGCAGAGCTATGTAGGCGAGAGGAGAATATCATTTAATTTAGAACTCAGAGACGTAAATTTCCAACCTGTCTATGCATTTGTAAATAAAAAAATATTACCAAAATGAAAAGCTGTTTGATTTTCAAAGATCGAAAAATATTAGCGCGAAAATGTTGCATTTTTAAGCAGCTAGCTATTGTATTTTCATTTATCGCTTCCATAAATAAAATGTCTCTCTTTAAAATTATCCAGCCCACCTACATATAGCTGCAGGTCCGTCCTCCATTTTCTAGTTTAGTCTAATTATTTAATCGGTTAGGGATTTTCAGTTTCATTTATATACTAAATTAATGCTATGGAACAATTCCATTCATGGTAATGATAACGCTAAGGTCAGGTATTATAATGTATAATTAGAATGGATTTAAACTAAAACCTATTTTTTAACTCTAACAAACAATACTATAATCGATAGTTATACCTAGAAAGTTGTAGATGGAGACCCGGTTTTATATGTCCAGACATCTGATTTTAGATATTCATTTTGATAAGAAGCACAAGAATTTTTCAACAGATTGTTTCTAGTATGACCGATATCGCAAGCTTTCTCGTTTATTCAGGTTGAATGCTATAAAAGTGTTATTCATTGAGACATAAGGCTTTACTTACGTGGACGCTTTACCGTTCTGGCTTAGCGATGAAAGCAATGGAAAACTACCTCACTCCTCATCCTTCCAAGTAAGCCTCATTACCGTAAAAACTGATTTAAGCTGATAGTGGAGGGCTTGAGGTTCAAATCGGCTTTCGAGATGAATTCTGTTCAGTATTCAGTGCGTTTTAACAGTAAAACCCTTTGATTTGGAGAGCATTAGATCCGAACAAATCACAGATCGGACACCCCTTTGAAGACTGTGAATCCCCACTCGCGATGCCTCGAAAGAAGGCACAGAAACACGAAAATGGAAATTTGCTCACCGATTTCTCTCTTCGCCCGCTAGAAAAAGACGTCAGAGCGGTATGATTGACGTCCATTGGAGGCGTTTTTTGCTCCGCTTTGGGGACGATGTCTGAAATAGGGAAGGATGTCGGCTCGCTTTTTGCCAGGGGCGCCTTTGGTTTGAGGGAATCAGATCATGGGATTCATATCAGCTGGCCGTAAGTGGAACACGTTTAGCTATTCTAATGCCCCCATCTCCGGGCCCTCTGGAAAGAGGGAGTGGTGCTGTGGTGGCGGGAGTGGAAGGTGCGGGACGAGCAAAACACAGTTATGAAGAGGGGGAGGAAGAAGGCGCGGTCCCTTCCGAACTTCGATCAAGTTAATTAAATTCCTACGTAGTCATACAGGTAACCTATGGTTCTTAGACAATACTGTTATACGATTCACAACCATGTTTGAAGTATGAATTATTTAAAGGATTCCAATGGGGAAGATTAGTTATAGGTTGAATTACTTGAGCTATAATTTTCGTTTTAATTAAATTTGAGTAATTCTAAATATACCCGGTGAAGATCTCATAATTTTGTGAACTCTCACAGTGCAAGCTTGTGCTTTACTACCAAAATGCAATAAAATAACGAAGCGTTATTTAATATATCCGGTAATTTCAAAGCATGTTATAGCATGGTAATGTTTGAAATATTTTCATATGCAAATTTAATAATGCTAAATAGCGCCATATGGACTGTCTCAAAAATGTTTGTGCTACTTAAATATCTTCAATATTAATTATTCTTAGATTTGATTAATTAATGAACTATTTATTAACAAAGTATCAGTTTATTGTTTTGCTATTAAGTTAAAAGATATTATATGCAAATCAATTGTTATGAAAATTAATGAAACAGCTGAACGTTTTCTTAAAGCGCCAACAAATTGAAACATTTAAGAAGATAGTGAGAACATTAATAGTGAAAAATTCTATACCATTGGTGGATACAGTGGTCAATCGACCCCCTTGCTTGATGACTTTGGTACACTATCTGTTTACCTAGAATATGACGAGGAGCTTGCATCCAAACATATAACAGATTTTTTTACGATTGTTATATGTCTATAGGATGTATCACACCAATTTTACTTTTGCAAAAATCATTGTGAATGAATTTAAAATATTTAAAGTCGCCCTTCCTGGAACGTTTCTCTACACCTGCCCTATATTTGAATCGAGATCTATGAATATATAGGACTACAGTTTAAATAATGACAAATTTTTATCGTCAATCGGAAGTATAAAAACTATGCACTCTTATGAGATGGAGTTCATTCCTTAGATTTTCTACATACTTAAAACATGGGTGCATCATTAAACAATTAACTACTCAGAGTTCCTCGCGTACATCTCATCGATTAGCAAAAGTAGACACGACAGCGAAATTAATCGAGCGATAATTCTATCTGCAAGAGTATCCGCAGACGAAAGTAACAGGCCGATCCTTCGAATTCCACGACTTGAATAAGTGGAACTAGATTTTGAAATCGTTTAAAAGGAGAAATTAGATTTCCTTCCTTCGTGTTTACCTTTACTGTGCCACTTTCAGATCGGAATATCTATCACATTCTATTTATATTAAGAAAAGTCCCTCTCGAGTGGACTTTCAATCTCCAACTATGCAGTTTACCTCAATGAGTCGGACTCTGGAATTCCTTCGAGTGAAATTTCGCTCCCGTGAATAATAAAACTGTATTTTAACAACTTCACATATCGGTTCTGCAAGTAGCTCCTATCATATGTGATGGATAGGAGAAAGGAGCGGCATTCTAGGAATAAGATGGACTATCATGGACTATGAATGGAGAATTTGCCGTTCATGACAAATACGAGGCGTGTGTTTTAAGTAAGGTCCGTTTGACCATAGGTACGCAACGAAAGGTTATTTCAAAAAAGTAAATTTATTTTCAGAAAGTACATACTTTACTCTATTTTTCAATATAGTTGCCAAGTTTGTTCAAACACTAATCATACCTCTCAGCCAATTTTAAAATACCCTCTTCATAAAGACCTGCAGCCTGCTCCGATAACCAAGAGTTCACTGCCGTTTTCACGACGTCGTCATCATTGTAACGCTTGCCACTGAGGTGTTGTTTAAGGTCGAGGAACAGATGGTAATAAAAAAACAATAAAATAATAAAAAATCTGAGCAATAAATCGGACCTTACTTAAAAAAACGCGTCTGCGTGTTTTTTTAACACTTTTGGCAACTATGTCGAAAAATAGAGTAAAGTATGTACTTTCTGAAAATAAATTTACTTTTTTGAAATAACCTTTTGTTGTGTGCTTATGGTCAAACGGACCTTAATTAAAAAACACGCCTCGTAGTTCGATTTTGGGATATTGCTTCATGTTTACCATTGCTGTGATATTTTCCGATCGGAATATCTATCACACTCTATTTATATTTAGAAAAGTCTCCTTCAAGTCGACTATCAATCTCCATCTATGCACCTCAGAGAGTCCTATTCTGGAATTCCTTCGAGGGAAATTTCGCTCTCCTGAATAAATCAAACAGTACATTTTAATACATTCCCATATCGAATGCTCCTACAATATCTGACGGATAAGTAAAAGGAAAGGCATTCTAAAAATAAGATGGAATATCCCGAGTTGCGAATGGAGTAGTAGCCGCTCATGAAAAATAGTTAATTTTTGGGATACTCGGAGTGTGTCCCATCGCCTCTGGTACCGGGGTAGAATCCGAAAGTCAGAGATTTGCAAGGCAATTAGTAGTAATTGAAAAGGGTAATTGAGAGGTCAATGCGCACATATTATGCGTCTGCATCTCATGTTCCAAGCCCGGGGATAGAAATGAAGCGGTCCACTGAACTAGGACGGCGAAACATAGGTCGTCATAGTTGCGGAGGTTTTCCCCAGTCGGGATGAAAAAAGGGTTGGGAGATGGGTGGATGACCATCGCAACGCCAGACGCACTTGCTGCCTAATTGATTAAAGTGCGATGTTCTCGAATTGTAAATCATCTTCCTTAAGATGAGGTAGGCTATTTCATGTGATGTAGCCTTCCACAAGTAATATATTGATTTTATTTCTATGACTAAATTTCTGCCATACGCGTTCGCGCAAGATATTCTCAAGCCAAAAGTTTTTGTTTGTTTGATATCAATTTGATATCGCCGAATGACTAAAATGCTATGCTATAAATTAAGTAACCATGGAGCAGACCTAAGAAAAATATTACAATACTAATATATTAGACGAGCAAAATGCTCTGGAATAAACGTCAGTCTTGTTAAAGCAAAACATTATCCAGAAAAGTAATTGTATAATTTTAATGAATTTTCTCGCGCATCACGATTGTAAGCGTAATGCACTTGACTTTCAGATATTTTATTTTATAGAAAATTAATTGCTAACGTATGAAGTTTTCTTGGTCGCAATTTCATGACAACGGTATAGAGTAGATACAACTTAATTTTTTTCTCTATTTTCACTTGGCGAAAATTGATGTGAAATTTTCATATTAAATCCAATGGCTTCACAAAAGTTTCACATAAATAAAGCAATCATCTCCGTAAACTTTCCTCGGTATTCGGGTAACACGAATTATAAACATTTATTGTCATTATTATTTGTCGGACTTTAGCGACAACTTAGTAACTGAGACATTAATTTTCAGCAAGAGGATTACGTCAGTTGAGTACTTATGAGCATCCCAGTCTTAATTAAATTAATCTTGCATTATTTTCGGTTTAATACTATCTTTCCTATCCTTTTTCGTTAGTGATATCAAAATGTATAAATATCAGAAATGTTTCATTTTATTCTTTTTTATTTTGAATACCAAAAATAACCATTTTTCTAATTTTGATACCAACATGATTAGGCTCATCACTTTCACAATGCATAAAACTTTCAGGACGATCGAAAACAATTTATGACTAAGATCCTCCCGAAATTTTACCACAAAATCTTGTCTCTTATAAATTCATTTCTTCAGCTTAAAACCTGCCTATACTTTCTGCTTTGCTGTAATATACTTGATTCACCCACACCTTACGTACCTTCTAGTGAAGTATTTTGGTGAGTAAGGGCCCAAGAAGTTTAAATGACCCACATATGATGCAGATAGGCTGAGGGAGTGGGAAGAACCCGTAAAAAAGTGACAGGTGATTCAGCAATACGGGAGTGATCGGTTCATCTCATTAATAATTCGATCTGTTCATGCATCTCCCACGCGATGAGCATCCGTTCTGCTTCATAAGACGTCTTGCCTAACAACAGCCTCACTGCCAGGACCAAAAGTAGGCTAAAAGTCTATCCAAAATGTATGATTATGTGAGCCGTAATGTTCGTGTAATTAATCCATTAATCGAGCATGAAAGATCAGAGACTTTATTTAATTTTTATTTGAACTCAGATGTTGTTTGTATAGTCAATGTTAATAGGCATCTCATTGTGGAATGCCGTAGTAAAAATGGTGAAAAAATTGACCTATTTTAATTTTTTTAT
Source organism: Sympetrum striolatum (assembly GCA_947579665.1). Lineage (NCBI taxonomy): Eukaryota > Metazoa > Arthropoda > Insecta > Odonata > Libellulidae > Sympetrum > Sympetrum striolatum. The sequence continues at coordinate 37,998,014 of OX388345.1, read as the reverse complement.
TACTAAATTTTATAAACGCTTATGCAAAGTTTTTATACTATTTTTCTATCGTTCACCAATCAGTCTTCGATTTATTGTCTAATATTATTTGATTGACAGGCATTCTTTTGGGGACGTTTGTGTGCATTCAACAGGTCCTTACTCTATTGCCTTGCGAGAATGTAGCGTTCTTGAGTACTTCACAGATGTGTTTCTTTTGAGAAAACAGCCGAATTACGTTGTCTTCTATGGTTTAATTTTTTCTATTTCTTTCTTCGGAGGCTGGAAGTCGTGATACTTTAGAATCTGTACTTTTTGCGTTTCATTGCTCTAATTACCGAGAAATAGTTAATGACATAAGAGGAAAAAATTATATTTTAAAAGTAGAGGGATTTACGGCTTAATTTAAAGTGATATTAAAAAGGAACGTGGAAGAAAAGGTTACTATATTTTCAATAACGCAAAGAGCTGATATATTGAGGATAGTGCATTAAGTATGAAATTTGTCGGTTATGCATGAAAAATAGTTCATTCAAGTAGAATTTGTTTTGCTTTCCTCGATTAATCGATTTGTTTATAAATGAATCTGTTTTGCCATATACATGTTTATTACATACTCAAGCGATGTAGGTTTTCAATTGACGATAATAACTGATGTGGCAAATGTAGTTATATAACTATAGTGACGATTAACTACGCACTTAACGAACTCTTGCTTTCGATTCTGATTCAGGCTTTCTTAGTTATCGAAGCAAACAAATATAAACACCATTAGCATGTGAAAGTCGAAATGGCAATACTCTTTACAATCAATACATTCATTTCGTTTGCTAATTACCAATACGTATATTCATTAGCATAGAAGGAAGACTAAGAATCTCAGCATCAGTAAAATGTGACAATAATGGTAAATTTCTAATCACAGAGATCTATCTAATGGCTAGGATGACCATAGCAATTATCTCATATCTTTAGCTGATTTTGGATTATATTTAAAAAATTAAGTGTGCTCAATTGGAAATCGGGGTCTGTCACATTCGTCGCAGAGAAAAATTAAAAACTGAATTTTTCTAATTAACATTTTTAAACCCGGGGCAAAAATCCCAGTCGAATAAATTAACACAGCGAAAATGCAGTCAGCCAAGCAAACATTTGACATCCATTTGTGACCGGTTTAATTTACCAATTAGCGGATCGTAAAAAACTTCGGAGAGTTTTGATTTAATGCTCCGCATTTAAGAGATTATTCTAAAATGATTGACGCACGAGTTAATGAAGCTCAATTATAATAATTTTGTTGCAATTAACATTTAATTTATAATAAATGCTTAGCTGGAGGGATTTCCGGTATTATTCAATTCATTCAGCTGTGTGGAAAATAGAACATATGGAGCAAAAGTCTTATTTTCCACTATTCGATAGCCAATTAACTGTATTAAGCCGAAAAAACGTAAGGTATTCACTAATTGAAGTAGAATTGCAGCACTTCTCCGGCTTCCGAATATAGGAGCATTGCTCTTATTATTGACTGGATTACCATACAACAGTTATTGCTCATTGAGTACTCATTATTAAAATAAACATCCTTTTACCATTGGTATGGACCATCTTGTTTCATAACGTTGTGAATATGTGTATGTTTTAATATCTAAAATGGAAAGGGAGAAGAATACCTAAGTTGTGTTTTCAATATTCTGCTGAAAATTGTTAAGAAAATTGCTGGGAAAAGTTAAAATTCCTTGCATAACTTGCAATCATTATCAATATTTGGTTATTAGCTATTCCCTTCAATCTAAGCCTTCTCTAAATTTTCGTAAGATAAACTTTCATCCATTTACCTATCTTAATTACTGACATGTTAAGAATTTTCTACGATTTTCCAGTTGATCTTTTTGTAATCTATCCTTAAGCATTTATATTTAAAATCTTGAGTTTTTATTTAATTTCCGCCATTTCAGACCGACAGTAACTTTGATGTAGAGGAATGAATATTTTTTCTTGATCTCTAAGATTCCATGTTGGAATTTTACGATACAAAAATCCATACAATTTAGTCCCCCAAATTCATCTCATTATAAACGAGGCAATAAATGTAATCTGGTATTTTATTGACCCTCATTTACCCTTAATTAAGCCTCTTATATATCAATCGTACCTCTTTTTTATAGACCTCCGCATCTTTTATTTCTTTCAGTCCTAAAGTTGTTCAGTTCTTCCAATAAACCAGTTAAAGGTCTGATCTTACACTACCCGAAGTACATACAGACTTCTTTTTATTGTCTTCCTTTCTCTTAAACCAAATGTCCATTTGGAAAATTACCCATACATCCAGTTGAAACGCTTTCGTTTCAAATTTAAATTTTGTTTGAATCTATGTTCATTGTTTTAAGGCGGGGAAAATGTTTTCCTGTCAAGGTATTGCACTAATTTGAAGCATTTTACTCGAAACTTAACTGATGGTACAGGGTAAAAAATACGCTGTTTAGTCCGTGAGTTCTTTTTATGATAGTGTAAAACATAATTCTTTGGAAAAGTATATTCCTATCACCACTAGACTACTACCATCCTAGACCACTGTTCAAAAATATTTAAGGTTGAATTGTGAGAATAAAGTTGGGCCCGTGTACTTATATACCTATATCTACATAAAAAATTATAAAAATCAGTAATGGTCTCTTATTGGCGCCATATAGTAATTTTTATTAACTTTCACTCTGTGTCATTTTTTTTCATCCATCAGAATTATCTCACTAAGTATTAAACCTCTTCTACGCTCTGGTATGCTTTGACCCATTACTTATTCTATTCCTTTGAAAGGTATGAACCAGAAAACCTTAAAACGTGATGAATAGTGCATAGGACTCACAAAGGGCGTCCTCATTACCATAAATGTATATCTTGCTATATTCCAATTCATATTTCAAAATAAAATCATACAATAACGCTTTTCTCTAAATAGTAGCCAAGAATAATACTACTAATAAACAATGTAAGTTAAAATACTTTAGGTGTCAATTAAATATTCGCATATGTTCTATCTTTTTACATCATTTTCAATTATTTTGTCGTATTTATCTTAAGAGCTCTGTTATCTGAGATGGGACAGACTTTGCTTGGGTAAGCGATTATATTCAACTGCTGTTCTCATTTTGAAGGAAAATTTACCCACGTCTTTTCTGTGACTTTTAGTCCGGTTTAGTTGCTCAGCATAGCCATAGCAGAGATGCTACCTGCTAGCACACACATCTCAAAAGTGGAAGTGTGAGGATAGATGTTCGGTGAGGAAAGTAGGTGGGGATGGTGACCCGTAGTTGGGGGTGTGATCTTGTGAAAATTTCATGAAGGGAGGCACCGTCCGGAGGCATCCTCGAATTCTGTACCGTTTAAAAGGAGGACGCGCCTGCATAACGGACGTGTGTCGAAAGCCCTTCGGATTAGAAATCCCATTAATGCAGACCGACCGGGGGAAACGTGGAAATTTTTCACCACATCCCTATAACAGCCATGCCCTCCAACGGTCCTACATTTTAGTATTCACCTGCGAGAATAAATCCAGAGCATCCCTAGCCACCTGTGTTATAAAATCGCTTCGCGGAAAAACTTTCTTCCAGTTATGATAACATACATGAGGGGGATGTTAAAGATGCTTATATTATAGGGTGAGTGAGTAGCGAGATTAAAACATTTTAAAGCTTACAAGTTACGATTTTCCATCTACCATATCTTGATGATTTTATTTTTTGGTGCAAAATGGAGAAAAATTAATCTTTTGTTCACTTTCAATTCAGTATAGTTAATAGCTGTGATAATACGGAGCTGACGAATTATGAGGAATACTGGATAATGGCATTCATCTCTATTGCTTCTTATTGAAAGCTATAAAAGAGTTATTCACTGGATCATTGTTCTGATCTTTCGTAAACTTCAACTACTGGATTTAGAAAAGCAAACGCAAACTACTCCTCATCTTTTCTATTCACCTCATTCTCTCTCAGAAATTTTGATTTAATCGATAGAGATTGTAATTTATTTAAAGGAATGGAAATTAGAACTTGATAATTGTTAGGATAGATTGAGGAAAACGTCACATGGAGAAACTCCATTGCTGTAATATCGTTAAAATAACTAACTGTAAGATAAAATTACACAAAGTTTTATCTGAGTCATTTATACCGTTATTAAAATTGATGATTTTATTTGTATTGTTACGAGTTTTATAGCACACACTTCACGTTATTTCCACATAGCTACTTTGGCTTAAATGGTTTTTATCCGACTGTTCACAGCCTAGTCTCCTTGAGTTATAATCCCTACTCAGCCCTCCACATAATAGTGGAGGATTCCAACCTTCCGCCTGACTTAACATAAGGGATCATATAATCTACCTTTTTCAGAATGCTATGAATACGACTTGGTATGGATATGGAAATCGCTGCATGTTTAAGATGTTGAACGAAACAAAAAAAATAAGAAAAATCGAAGTGTGTCTGAAAAAAAATACACTGAATAAATTCTTTGGTTTGAGCGAATGAATATTCTAGATTTTGGGATATTTTCAAATATTATTTCATTTTTACAGAAATACTAGTTGGCTTCCAATAAAAATTTCCAATACATATCAATACGCATATTTATTAGAAATTCTATCGGGTTCATGTAAAATTTTGGCTACTGGTTCTATTACTTTGTTTTGGCTCTTTGTCATATTCCTAATGGGAAAGAGGCAAAACCCTAATGGTTTTCTACATATATTCCCATTGATTTTAAATAAACTCCCATTGGCTTCTTGTTGGTTTCCTAATGGTTTTCCAGTTATATTTCTAGGAGTTTTAAATAAAGTGAAAATTGGTTTTCGAATGTTTTATTACATACTTTTCAGAAAAAAACACAAAAATCATTTAAATATTTATTTAATATGAACAACTACACGTGAAATCGTTTCTAAAATAATACCTTCAGTCGACAAAATTCAATTTATTGGCCGCATTCCTTTTCCTTTTTGAAAGCTGCTTTTCATTTCTGGTTGCCTTCATTGCAGAATGGTTAATCTGGAAATAGAACAAAACATGTTAATGAAAAGTTAGCATTTTCATAGATAAAATACTGTAGCACATACTCTCAGATGTAGAAAAAGGGTGTCAAAGTGGAGCACTGCTCTAAAAAAATACGATGTTGGTCAATGAAAATGGATCCACATCAATTGGAGTTGAATGAGAAAGGAAGACGATAGAAGAGTGAGAATTTAACAAGATAGTAGCATAGTGAAATAGAAAAGAGTAACGGGTAGCTCTACCAGGAACTCTAAAATGAAATTGGGCAAGTAAATTGGGACAATCTTATGGGACTTATGAAACTGTAAAGGTATAAAGAGAGCCGTAAAATAGACATCTTCAATGATGGGCAAGGAATTATTCTTGGTTGTAGTTTTCTCTCCGTTTATACTCAAAATACGTGTATATATGTGGAAACCGAGAGAAAAACAGGTCCCACCTAGAAGAGGACTATTTCTATTAATGAGTATTCATGGCTAGAAAATCGCCCCAAATTTCATCCTGCTGAGTAGACTTTAACGACCTCATTTCATCGGTTAATCAGCTTATAAGAGAGCTGATTAGCATTTTCTCAAATATTTACGACTAGGACCCTCTCGCATCGTTCTTCTTTTTTCGTCCCCTTCTCACGATGAAGCAGAGACATTATTCGTGAAAAACATTTTCGAGAACAGAAAGGAGATGAGCGCAGAACGTCCACCGAGGAGTCGTAAAAATAAATTACGAGTCAATAAAACAGAGCCTAGGAATTCTGCTGTTTTGGGGGTACCTCCCAAGGAGTCACTTCACTCACGTGGTTATCTAACAGTCGAGTCGTTAGTTGCCTTCCCTGAAGTTGCCCACAGCTGACTTGGCACAAGGGTCGAGGTGTACTGTACACTACTCACATAGATGACTTTATGAGGCTAACCGTAGTAAAGCTTTTGGACCTTGCTGTTATATTATTTAAGGTAGAGAGCATACTACGTATGTCACACAGCAATAGATATTTTCACTCTTGCATTAACTTCAATACGTTTTAGCTTTGATGAATGAGATAGATATTCAGCGACGAAAATGTGTGGTCAATCATTAGACGTTTGTAAATTGTCACCCAGTGTGGGGAAAACAACCTAATGAGAAGGAACTGTCGATAATTAGGATATCAGAGAATACCAAAGACAAACCTCTTCAGTATGAAACATATTATGGTAACACAGGTCTTGCTTTATGTTTTTCGTAGCTCTTTAAGCATACATGGGATATTTTTCATTAACATGGAATAATATTCCGAAAATATGTAGCTGTCGTTCTTCAGTTCATCCTTTCCCCTTTAATTCTCTACTTTCTCTTATGAATCAAAACCAACACTTACCATCATTGGCCTCAGAACCTAAATCTTCCTCTATGATTCCTCCCTTACTTTCTTCCAGCGGTATTAAGAGTCTTTCTTATGAAGCAAAACTAACACTTACCATCATTGGCCTCAGAACCTAAATCTTCCTCTATGATTCCACCCTTACTTTCTTCCAGCGGTATTAAGTCTTTCCCGCCTCAATGTGTACCAAGTAATTTTGTTCTTCTACGTGCCAAAGTTTTCCGCAAACCTCTCTATATTCATTCGTTTACAGGTCACTTTATTAGTTTCTCGGGTACCGTGCTAAAATTCTACTAATATAAAATTACGATGTTTTGCGAAAGTATTTAGGTTCAGTTCTTCCTCTCTCGTGTGTTACATCATACACTCTCACGAGCATCTCAAATTAGGTAATGACGATAGTACTACCACGTATATAGTTCATATATTTTACCATATATTGGGTATGAAATAATTCTGGTCTTATAGCTGAATTTCTTACCTAAAATCATACTCTTTAGCATGATAAACTCAATATATCACGATTTCCTGTGATTAATGTTATGGAAAGGGAATTAATTCCTGCATATCTCATAACATTTTCCATTTACTTATTTGCAAGCTAATTCTGGCAGTTTTAATTGTCCAATACACATTTACATATGTGCTTAAGGTGATTCACGTTTTGACTGGTCATTTTTTTAGAGAGAATTTTTAACAGCAATGAAATTAACATGTTTTTTCCATCCTTCTGATACTCAGTAACATAACCATGGCGTAGATAGAGCATTACAAGTTCATCTTTTTCCCTCCATAAATCATAGGAAATTGGGAAGGAGTCGTATAGAATAAGAGCATCACAAGAGGGGGACTATCATCGGTTACATGCATGGATGACATAGCAGACAACGTGTTTTTAGGCATATGGAGTATTGTTTTGCGTCGAATCGCTTCGCAGAATATTCCTCATCGGCGGAAGCGTGTTGATGTTGCAGGATGCTCAATTCGATTCGGTGGTTTCCCTATTTTTTTTGCGCGCGCCGATCGGCAGTTGTTTTAGCGCCGAGGGGATCGAAAGCGAAGTTTCAGAGAGACTAAAATGAAATGCTTTGACGTTTGTGAATCCTGATGCTAGAATATCTACGGAGAAAGAAAACTGCTGTTTGTCTTGTAAGCGTACATTAGAAATGTATATTGTCATTACTATAAAGGTTAAACGTTAACCACGATGTATTCAACATACGCACGTCTTTATTGGGCGAAATTGTGAGTGTTTGCTGATGTTTGCCTGGTGTGCCTCGAAAACTTTACAAAGAAACGATATACCATATCAAATATTTCACGATTTTGAATATCAGATTATAATCCAGGATATTTTTGAAATGAATGTCCCTTCTTGATCCTCCAGATTTACCTCCATCTTGTCTAATTATTTTACCATAAACAGGAGTGCAAAGAAATGATTGGTAATTATCTTTACGGTTATTTCTTGTGGTAGATAGTGATATCGAACACATCATTGCATACCTATTACAATCCATAAATATAGACAATAATTACGTTGTTAACTGTATTAGATTCTTATACGATAGCAGTTAGCTATTACTTGGTTATTAATAAATAACGGCTGGAAATTGTAAGGTTTCGCTGAAATGTAAGTAAGCCAAAATCGATCATTTAGTGAAAGAAATGATGATAAGATGGAGAACTGTAGTATTTAATCAATAGCGTCCATAGAAAGCAAACATAATACATTTTGTGGATACTCAGTTTTCCAAAATTCGAAATCGTTAGCTTATGAATAACTACAAATATTTTCTCAGTACTGAAATGAGACCGACCTCGTTTAAATTCCGGAAGCATTTTTATTGTGCCTCAGTCGCTCAAATTTGACGTTTCGGAATGGAGGAAATAAATAGACTTAATGACCCATGTTTCATTGTGCTTATTTTTAGGCGAGATAATTTTAAATCCCTCGAACTAGTATCAGCTCTCTTTCAGTCAATTCGTGTGCGAAAGTTTACGCCAAGGATACACTCATGTTTATATTTGTATCTCTCGCGGTGTCAGTGACCTGTGGGAAAACCGATGATCTTCAATGAGAATCGGTTACCTAAAATGACGCAACGAGGAAGTCGCTGACAATCATTCCTTCTCCAAGAATAAACACAAATAATTGCTCGGAACAACATAACCTTTTTTTAATTCTCCTTAAGTGTTATAAGCTTGGTTAGAAAATAGGATCGTGAGAAACCCCTCAAGAAAGAGTGAGCTAAAATGACTGTGGTGTCAAAATCTGCCGACTTAAATATAGTCCATTGCCACGGTAGCGATATTTATATGCGATTCCTCTGGACATCTCATCCCCCGAAGGAACGGGTTATCTTCGAGGAGTTGAGTAGCCTCAGATCGGTGCTTTGACTCATCAGAATTGGCGCCGAGCTGGGGCATGACACACTCTCGGGTCTTTTCAGGGCCATTTGCGTTTAACCCCGGGACGCCCCGGAAACTTAACCCCCCGAGGTAGACTATTTTGGAGAGGAAAATCACTTAATGACTCTTCCACTTGGAAAATTTCTTCTTTTTAGTTTTTCTTTTGCTAAGGGCTGCTGCTCAGTATCTAATCCTGCATCATGAGAGTATGATTTTCTGAATCCCTCGTCGGGATGCCCAAATCTGCCCTAATTTGGATCTATACGATTTTTTACTAAAACGAGAATGATTTTATTTTTCCTATTGGATGAATAATTATTACTAAATAATGGGATAAATCAGAATGTTTTAATTTGCCTTATTCTTTGTGTACGTTTGACGAAAATAATACTTTCATCATTGTTAATTATATAGGTATCTTTACTCTAAGGAAATATTTTTATCCGAAGACAACACAGTAATGCAATCCCTGAAACTGTTGCATACTTCTCATTTTTTTAAAATAATAAAGCACAAAAATAATTAACTTTAAATAATTAATATTCTTCAAGAGCTGTGGCTTGGAAACATTTTATCTAGCCTAACAGATTTTTAATTTGAATTACAAAAGATACATGAAATATAAATGTTTTTCTTGGTCTATTTTTCAACAGTTAAAGTTTTATCTCTTTCTTTTGACCTAATATCACGCTATATGGGACCAAATATAGTATGATAATAATAAATCGTCTTTATTCGGGCGATATTGAGATATTGGTCGCTCTATCCATCTAACACATCGTCATAGATTAAATAGTAATCAAAGATATAGTATGAGAAAAATATTAAGAGTTACTGAAGTAGGATGCTTGATAAGTTATTTCTACTTAATTCGTGATGATTTTTGGAGGAAATCATTAAAGAAAACGTATATATTCTGTGACGTGCATAAATTAATTTTAAACTGTTCTATTTGTTTGAAAAAATAATCGCGTTTCAAATTAAAAATATGTGAATATAGCCATAAATTATGTGAAATACATAAAGCGAATCAGGAATTTATTGACATACTCAGATCTGTTACGGTACTGCTGTTCTATTAAACACATTTTTCATTGAATATCTGAGCATTATGTTGAATAAATTTTTACATTATTTTTAGCATATTATTTTTGTAATCGTGTATGTTCCATCTCTTGTGTTTATAGCGTGAACTAAAATTTAGCGAAAGTTTATTTAAACAAGTTTCACTGTAGAATTGTCCAAGTTCCAACTACTTTGAAAGGTGGATTTCATATACATGAAAGTTCCTGAGGATCAGTTTCTATAGCTAAACAGGACGAGATTAAATGATTTGTGTCCTAGAGATTATTCCATTGGAATTATTATTTTAAATTCTCCAACTCTTATTAGTACCTCTGTATATTTTATGACACGCATATACTTTCACTCACATCTATGGCAACTCCCTACTCCATATCCACTTCTATTGCAAATGCCTCAGCTGAAGCAGATTAACAAACAAAAGGCCATCAACATCAACACAGATACTCACCTTTAGAATTCCTGTATTATTCCAATCCCGTTTGAATTCTTATCCGTCAATTAAGAAGCTCGAGAGCAAGGGTTTTCCGTACACCAGTCCACTTTTTGCTCCCATTTTATCCTTTTGAGATCCCGTATTCCCTTCCATCTGCTGTATTTTTCATGAGTACGCATATCTTAGCAATCCGGAGCTCCGGGGTGGTAGCAGAATTAGCAATTGAATGAAACAAGATGCTCGCGTAGCACAGCGGAGAAAAGCGTTTAATATCCGATAGCGGATGTTTTTTACGAGGTCCATTATGCCGATTATGAGCATCTCCACCTTTCTCCTATTGCGCAGTATTTAACGGGTTAAAAAGGGGAGATTAAGTGGTGTTTATGCGCTCATTACGTTGTGCCGTCCGATGTGCTTCAGTCCGTGTCACCCGCGGAGCTATATCTCATGCGCGGATGAATACCAAATGAGGCGGAGTGCTCGGTTTTCTTATTTTTTTGCTGTTTTTATCGTTCCCCGAGGTGGGCAAAGTGGCTGCTTAGCTGCAAATGGAGTTCGAGGAATGACTGAATAACTTGGAGGTCGACAGCTGCCTCTGTCAGGGTACACTTTCTCTAAGCTACGATCATCAGAATCGATGTGTTTGTTCAGGGTTTCTTTTTCCCTGATTCACTAGGTTGAATCTTTCTTTCGTCTTTTCAGCTTTCTTAGCTTAGCCCAAGGTCATAAACGTCATATCGTTTAATTTCGTGTTTCATGAATCTAATCTACCTAAACATGTTTTAATGACAAAGTCAAAAGATAAAACTTGTTCAAATTCCACAAATGTACAGGTAACCCAGAAAGAAGTTTGCCGGCTTCGGCGACCGAGCACCATTGTCAGAACCTTATCTATTTACCTCTTCTATCCGTAGTCCTTATGTTCCAGGTCTTACTTTCTCTTTACCTTAGGTTGCATGGTACATGCTTCTTCTAAAGAAGTGTCAATCTAGAAATCCAACTTTACATCTACAATCCAAAACTGCAATCTCTTTACAGGAGCACTCATGTTCGCAGATTTGGAATGGTTTGTCCAGCGGGATCAGGGATATCTTGAAGATCCGTAATGGAATAGTTCTCTATATAATCTTGGTGCTATTGGTCTTGAGATATTCATCTCCTTTTAGGATGATTCTTTCCCTCAGGGACAGCAAGGCGCTCTATCCCATCACCCGCTTATCCGCCCTCCGCAAGGCCGTTGACACTTGACACACGTGGTGTAGAAACCCCTTGTCCTGGGAGTTACTTGGTCCCAATGTTCGTTAGTCGTATTATATAGGTTACAGACCTTCTGCCACGAGGAAATGAACATCAGGATATTCCCTTTATCAAGACTAATAATAAATCAAGGTATATAAGACATTACCTAGGCTTTCCAAAACTTTTTAAGGTCATACGCTTATACCGTTACAATGGCTGTACTTGCATATTGAATTGCCTAAAGCCAATTCCCATAAGATAACGTGGAATGACTTTCGCAGCGTTTTAATACTAGATTCAATCCCAAGTATCGAGCCAATTCAGAGGTCTTAAAATTAAAATATGAGGGTAATCCTTTGCGGCCGATTGATACCTCAAGCAGCAAAGCCGAGAAAATTATCTCCTCAATGAATAGTTATCTTCCATTTTCGATATTACTTTGTGGTGATATGATAAAATTCCACAGATATAACAAAACTATCCCAATTTAAATGAGAAAAATATTAACTTGATCTCTTCTAAAATTTAGCAATATAGTTCAAGCATACAATTTATAAGTAGTTTATGAGGTCCTTTATTTTTTCATCCCTTTAAAGTACATAGTTTTCGTCTCGTCTTTTTAAATCAATTTGAAATTTTTACAGCGTCAATGGCTGATATTCCCAAATACTGCTACCCTCTTCAATTTTTTCGGCGAGTTTGGAAATTGTTTTCCGTAATCGCCTTATCGCGATGGCAACGAGGTGATTTCGGATTAAAGTCGATGCTTTCTATAAAACGCCGCTAGTGATATCACAGTTCCGGAAAGTACTCCTACGCCTCCCTTTTGTAGTTAATCGTAATCCTCTGAAATCCTCCTTCAGTAATCTCTTCCTGTTCGCTTTCCTTCCTTTATTCCTCTCTCTTTTCCTTTGTATATTCTATTCATCGCTCTTCGCCAGGTTCCGATCTTTTAAAGAAATCCCATTGAGCGAGCTGAATTAGCACTTCAGGCGATGAAAAAATGAATTCCTTCAATTTTTTTTTAGGTGCGGAGAAGGAAGATTGTCTGGCTCTCGGGGTCTATTCTAAGTCCTTCCATATTTACTACCATTCGCTTAGATTTATATTTTAGTTTAGGCCTAACAAGAATGTAATTTCCTCTCCTTTCATTAATTAAATTGCAGAAGCCTTCTGTATACGCAAGGTTGAGGAGCCTTAATTGTTTTTGAGTAAAATTGTAATTCCTATACCGCTTACCTATAGCATTTGAATAATCTTAGAGTTATAACTTGCATATAGATGCAAATAGTATGCAAAAAAATAATAGCTTACCTAGATGCAGTAAAGGAATGAACGATTATTTTAGGATCTTTGTTGATCTCTTTTATTCACAGTGATATTTTTTATAAGTAAAAGTAATTTTATAAGTAATTTTCTGTTCAGTATTCAGATTATTGTTAATTATTGAACTTTAATTATTAAAAAAGAAATGCAGTAAAAGATAATCGGTTAAAGTTTGAGGTTTCTTTTATCGTATGTCATAATAGTTAGTATTATTAGCCTCCAAATCCAGCCCAAATCTTTCAACCCAACATTATAGGATTTTTTGTCGTTTATGAATATAGTTGGCCTAAAACAAAAATTCATAAAATCGTTTACACTTCATATTTTCCTTGTTTTCTTATTATCTTTATTACGAAGAAAATTTCCCACCTACCGCTGCTATTCATTTTGCTATACAATATTTTCACTCTCATCCTTGGTTTCATCAATGAAAAATTATTAGTGAACCTCCGTTTCTGGTATGTTTACTTATCCTTCCGCCAATTAGCTGCAAAAGATTTTCTTGCGGAGGTTTTCAATTTCCGTTGTTCTCCCTTTTTCCCGGCAAAAGTTTGCTTCTCATTTCCTATGCATTTTTTCTTCAATGCTTCCAATTTTTTCCTGATAATTATTAGTTTGTATATTTTTTTAAATAACTTCGATTTCTTCGAAATTTCTTTGAAATAAATCCGAATATTTTGGATTTTGTGATACTTTCCCTGTGTATTTAATTAGTCAGAGATGAAAATTTCCAAACTCTTGCTTTTCGTGATTGTAATCTTGTTCCTTAAAGAGAAATAATGCCGGCAATCAAAAGTGGTTAAAGTGTAAGTCGGTTAGAATACTCAAATTTGCTTATGATTCATTCTAAAACTAGATTATTCTCAAACGGCCCAGTCTATTCAGGGATACTCTTCCTCTTCCAAGGTTGAATATTTTTATGTTGGTTGCTTCTTAGCTTCTTACGAGATCGTTTATTTTTTTCTCTTAAATTTCATGATAAATAATATATAAATTAAAGAAGTATGTACAGGGATCTGATTCCTATATTTTCATAATATTCAACTTTTACTGTATCTAAGAATCTTTAGTAATGTTGCTAAATAACTACTACTAATTAACACTTATTATTTAATTTATAATGTAAATATTAATTAGCCAATCAATTTAATGATCTAATAAGGTATATGTAATTAAATCAGTAGAGTAGTTAAGTGGTAAATCCATAAAACATGACGTAACAGAAAAACACTCGGGTTATATTTCAAATATCTACGTCATATTTCTAAGTTGTATTCTTCTCACACATTATCCAACTTTATAATTTTTCCTAATACTTCCTTTCCCAGTCCCGCGAGTTCAGAAATCCTCTGGCACCACCATCCTCCCTCTTTTTCCCTTCAATCCATGCCCATCTCTTATTTTCCTCTTTATTCCTTCCTACACTTTGTATCTGGGGCCCATCCCCTCGAGGGTATACTTCCATAAGGGGATCAAGCTATGTTTTGCGCTTCCCGTAGAGAAAAAAAGCTAACTCCGAGCGCTTCATTCCTACAGGTTGCGGAAGTATAATCTGAACGAGTGGGAGGGAAATTGAGAAAGGAGGCATTAGACGTCCATTAAAGAAGGTATTGGTGCTCACCCAACGGATTTGATGGAAAAGTCGTGAAATAGGGCGGGTTGGGTGAACAGAGGCCTGAACTGAAACTTGAGAAACGATATTGATTATAGATAGATCATTAATTCATTACCTGTTGTTCGTAGGTTGACGGATCGCGTCGTTGAAACGTGTAATTTCGCGGAATAATTTATAAATAACTGATAACGTAGCTCGTATTAAAATTTATATCTAAACCTTCATGTCATTGTGCGTTAATGTAAACAGCGATGTTTATTATAGTGAGTTAATTCTCCAGTTGCAGTATTTCCTATTTTGAGAAGCAGTGGAAACGTTAATTTTGCAAAAAAATTGAAAATTCATTGATAACAGATTTGGCATTTAATTTATATGCATTTTTTACTGAAATACATTATCATATTTGTGTATATAATATATATGTGTGTATTTCCTCTAAAAGTTACATAATATATCACCTCACCATATTTCTGACTCATTGCTTGATTCTTACCAAGGATACTAAAATAACTGACTAATTTCAAGCAAATCAGTCTGTTTTAGGTTTTCAGATAGTTTGGTTGAAACGTTTAATTATGCGAAATAATTTATAAATTACTGAAGCCACATCTGGTATTAAAGTATTTCCAATTATTAATACTATAATTTCTTGAGTGTATGACGTGTATTATGATTTATACATATACATTCCTAATTGGCATTTCATCACACATATCATCATGACATTCCCACCTCATTGGTTGATACTAACTAAAGAGACTGAAATAACTAAACTTCAAACGAAAGTGATTCTCTTTTCTTCATCTTAGGGAAATTCTGGAATTCTCAAAACATGAATTTTCAATTACGCTAGCTGTAGTCGAGTATAAATCATAAAAATTTTGCTTCCAGGGTAGCATCATAATCAATCTATTATTGAGCTTCATTTTTTGAAGTCATAAACTCTCCAGCAGTGACAATACTACGTTTGAAATTGTGTATACCTCATTTGCATTTATGGTAATTGAAAGTTAGTGGCAATTCGTTTCCTACGATTGCAAAGGATTGCAGTAGAGACAGAGAGGCTGTTCAAATATAATCTAAAGCCAAGGCCGCTTGAAATTTATCGTTCCCAAATGGATCAAGATAAGTGGTACAGAGGATAGAAGTTTCCTTTGTTACGAAGTAGCTTTGAGTATAAGTGACGCTTAAAATGCAATTTCGCACTTGTTGCGAAGAATTACCATTCGCCATGGTCACTCAAATAAATAGTGCTTGTTATTTGAGTATCTTTCTCTACATACAATCCATACATTTTGATTTGCTGGGTGAAACTAATGAATATCCCTTTTGGAAATAATGTTATTATGCGATATTATTAATTTGAGTATTGGATGCATACAATTTCTTCGTTTCTTCTGCATACATATTCTCTGCGTGATGGTATGAGGTCTCTTCAGTATCTGCATTCATCGTTTTCCCATTCTAATACACCGCTCCTCGAGCACAATTACTCCAGCATCATCTGACCATTCAGAAAAGCTTAAGTGGAGCATTGGAATCGCTTCATTTGCTTTTCAATCTCTAACTGTATTAGTCGGGATATCCATCTCTCCTCCCGCGATACGAAGCTTTTAAGTTGCCAATCCCTTGCAGCATCAATCTAGATCCTCGCAATAAAAAATTAAAACGCTCTCCCTCTTGAAGTGCGCAAAAGATACGATCTTTTGTAATCCGCGTTTTCAAGCTGCCGGACAAGGCCTGGGTGTCGCCTGTCATCAATATTAATTTATTCGCGTTTTTCCCCTCGAACTAATGGAAGAGCGGTTGTGCGCGTATCTAATTCAAAGGAGGAAATTATCCGTCAAATGGGTGATCTATCTAGCGCTCTATCTAAAGCGCTCCACTCGGAATTTTTAGCGAAAATCACTTTTGCTGATCTCCTTTGCGACCTCGGATTATTTCTCTGCCTCTAAGTCGTTCGCGTTTAACCGCAAATGGGAGTGTATAGAGCCCGGTTTGAACCTCAAGCCCTCCACAATGGGTTACCTTTCTCTATAGAGGAAATGAGGCTCATAAAAACAAAAATAATGTTATATTTTGAATTTATTTATTTTTTACCACGTGGCATTCATTCTTTCCGCGAACGATACGCGACAATAACCGAAAAATAGGTAGGTTAGATTCAACTGGTGTTTACACCACCTGCCACACGCCGAAAGGCATCTTGTAGGGAATTAATGTAGATGTAGACATTGATGTTCCGTCAGGCAAAGCCAATAATAATAATCGTCTTTTATTTGGGCGAGGTAGAGGCTTTCTTCTTACATCCAGCCTTCGTCATTTAATGCTAAGGAAAGAGATTGCATGGAAAAAGTACACAGAAAAAAACTATCATGCGGGTTTAAAAACACCTAAGTTTTCTCTTAGTAAATCTATACACTGTAGCAAGAAAACGCCCGCAAAAAGGGGGTAGTGTAAAAACCTGCGAAACCTACTGATAGTTGAATAAATTCTTTGGAGCTCAATTAGTATTGGATATTACTCCCAACAATACGATGGCATGATGCTACAATGATGCAATACGACAATAACAACGATAAGATGGCACAAAATACATAATTTCGACTATAATAGATACAGTTATGGAAATAAATTCATCTAAAATGGGCTTAAAGGTATTTGTTTTTGTTTATATCATAAAATCGGAATCAATTGCTTTCAATATTAATATACTTCATTAGACAACAGACTTTCTATATATATAGGAAATCTGTTGTCTAAGTTTGGTTAGATTGACATTCATTTACCTATTGGTTTTAATTATTCTCCAAAGTTAACAGAAGGAATCTTGCGATAGCTATTTTTTCCATAACTTTAATTTTCTTGCTTATTGCATGATTTAAATGCAATTACTACAATTCCAATCTTCTAACAACGTAATGCGTTCATAAATGAAAAATGTACCTTAAATTGACTTCGATAGTATTTACACATTTATTACTTCAGGTATTAGTGTTGAATTTAAATGTGCACAAGGGTGCAAAGTCACCTCAACCCTTTCCTTAATCGTACTTTATATTACCTAGCCTTGTGTTAAACGTAATTCCATGGTATTCAACTCGGCAAAATAATTAAAAAGAACTATAATAGATTGTATTTATATTGAATATTCTCAAGTCTCTTACCGAACGAATGGTGAGTTGAAAAAGACTCAATTGCAAATGAAATATTTACCCAATTCTTAAAATTGATTTCGTAATTTAGTCATTCCTAAGAAAAGTGATTTCGAATTAATGTTATAGCGTTAAAACATTTGTATAGAGCGTAGTTTCTTGCCGATTTTCTCCACACGTGTTCACAACTTACGGCCAACGCTCAGTCTAATGGAATCGGATAATTGGAACAGATTTGGTGAGCTTTCAACTGTTGAGCGAAGAAATTGACTTTTGGAAACGTCACGGAAATTCCTCCCCTTCGGCTTTCCCTTTGAAACAAAAATGAAGGGAAAAATTGGATGTCGGATGGCCGTTGAGCCGCAATTAAAATCCCCTCAACTTCATTTGCCAAGTCTTCTTATCACTTTGTCTCCTCATCCTCTTCTGTATGGTAATCCAGAGATTTACTCCTCCTCCACCTCTTGTCTTTATTCTCTACATTCTCTCTTTCGCTCTTTTCCACCTACAATTCCGCATACGAAAGGAATTCTTTTTTCTGCTCACAGTATCTCTTAAGTTGTTTTGCTCTATTAGGATTCCTATTACCTTATCTCTTTACACAAAATATTAGTATTTTTCTTCCTTGAATGGAGAACAATGTATTTGTCATATCCTTTTTTCTCATGTTATGATATCTGTATGGTAACTTCTATTAAATTTCCATTTATGGTCATCTAAAGTAATGTTTTAAACTATTGAACATCTGATCTTCAGCCATATTCGTACCCGACCAGCAACCTCTAAGCAAGTAGCTGGGGGTGCAGAATCATCAGCAATACCTCACTCTCGATCCAAGGTTCTATTTTCAAGATTTTACTCTCAATATCTGATCAGATCACTAGTTACAGTGTACCCACAATCCCTACTACGATATTCGTGAACGAAATTATCTCTCTATTTATTCCATAAATATAACAAGAATATTAGTTTTCCTTCTTCTGCGTATTGCGATCTTTGACTTAAATAAACCCATATCGATTAATCGACGTAGATGCTAACAAAACAGAATTTCCTAAGCTTCGCTTAATTTATCTTCTCCAACTTGCAAATGTATTGATTATATACGAAGTCACATCCTCCATTTAACCCTAGTCTGATATAAGTAAAATATGAAAATACTTACAGGAACCCATTAAGAGATAAAAGAGTAAAAAACCACCATGTGTGTAGGAGAGGTTGAAAGAAAAAGAGAAGTAGATCACTACATAAATTATATTGACATTTTTGTAAGTCATTTACATATTCGTCCTCATAAGATTTTAATTTAGACAAAAGCAATCACATGTATCGAGCTCGATATCCTCTTCAAATTTTCTATTTTACTTTTTCAGTAAATATCTCATTACTGTTTTATCACTCCGCATTCTGTTCTTTCCCTATGTTTTAACTTTCTCTCTCCCTATCCTCACTCACTACACCTTCCCTATAACTTCTGGCTTCCTTTGGCGTTCTCTTGATCCAGTCGGAGGCTGAGGAAGAATGTGCTCCTAAGCATCCACTTCCCTCCCTCTCTTTGCTTGTGCTCTGCCTCGTTCTCTCCAGGCTCTATTGAGGAATGAGGGATGAAGGAAAGGAATGAAGGAACAAGAAGGAAAGAAACAGGGGACAGGATGAAAAAAGAGGAGAGATTAGCTCAACATACAGTATAAGGAGCACTCGAATTGGTAGATTAAAAATGAATAAGTTGGCTTTTTAGCAAATATCATCGAGAGATATAATTAAGATAAAATGTATATAAGATGTTAATATGAGGAAATGGAATAGCTAATCGTAGCTTCGGACATCAACCTTCGAGAGATTGGTTTCAATGGCATTCATATCTTCCTGACATCAATCCTATGAAAGATTAGATCGTAACTGAGCTCCTGTCAATATTCCGTACGATGAACCAAGTAGTATGCTTAGCAAGGAAAGTCAATCAGATACGGTTGGGTAATTAAATGATATTTTGAGATTTTCATGCGAGTAGAAGATGCAGCTTTAAACTTGTGATCCTTTTGGAAAATAGGATTGATGTTGCTCATTCCACAACCAGGTGGCAATTACATCTATTGCTTGTTTAAATTGGTTTCTCTTTTATACTATTACACGCAAATATGTCCGAGAGAATTAGGTAATATCTGAATGAGGAGAGGAAAACCTGCAGAAATGTGACATAGAGGGAGGGCTCATCTTAATGTTCTCATTTAATTATAAAATTATGGAAGTGTAATAGAATTAATGAAGTAAGGACATTTGGAGATAAGTGGTGAAATGTCAGAAAATTAATCCTATACCAAATATTTTCAATTATCCAACCCACAGTACAAACATGCTCTATCTAAGTTCGACGAAGGTACAAAACGTATTAAGGCAGCTCGTAAGCGGCAGTTTAAGTTACATTAAAAAATGGGATTGAAAAGTTATAGTTTATTCCGATGATTTAAGATATTCTCAAGAAGTGAGCTAAGGTCATTCTTACATATTCTGTTTACAAAAGTTAACTGCAAGGTTTGAAGGTATATGTTCAGTCTACGGTTTTGTAAATGCGGTAAAATTTGGATTAATTAAGAAAATGAGAATGTACATAGCAAGATACTCGCGTAGCAAATTTGGTTTTTAATTAAATAAAGGAAGATTTAACATCAGTAATTCTTTTCTTGAATAACATATTTGTGTGATATGCAACATTTTGGCTAGATTTTTTTCAAACTCATATCTAGTTTCTTTCATTAAGAAAATAGAAATTATCAAATATTTAAATACTTATTTCAGTGATTATTTAATTGATTTTTACTGTCGATAAGAGTATTAGTAATATTTTAATGCTATGTCTGTTTTATATTTTTTCATTTTAGTGATGAGTAGCATGATTACTTACATGTTTGTTATAATTCGTTTTGATTTCATGAAGAATCTGAACCAATAATATTCCCATTATCAACCCGCTTCTATTTGTGAATTAATTTGCATAAAAACAGGCGGATCTGAATTAATAAAAAATTCATATCTGGATAATTTTATATCTTTCAAGTTACGACAGATTTCCCCAACCCTACGAATCAATCGCTTTGGGAGGAACCAAGTCAAGGCGGCATAGAAAATCATCCTGCTCGATCTAACGATAATCCGGTCCGGAAAAAACGAAAAGAGTTGTCACTCTCCTGACACGGGCGACGGTTTTCTAAGTCCCTTCTTGTTGGCGACCTTGGATTCTGTACAAAGGGGGAAAGGATGACCCCAGATTCTCCTCCCACGTGAGAGGGGAAGGGGACGGAGAAAAATCAACCCAATTAGGATCCAGTGTTTTATCCCAAGAGTAATCTTCCGGCGCTCTCACGGGGCGGGGGTGGCAGGGCCTTGATTCGGACAGGGGAATGTGGCGGACTTGATGAGAGCCTCTCGGAAAAAAAGGAATTGGAGGAGATAAGAGAGAAAGAAAGAGGCCGAGCCTCGGAAATGCTTTCAGCGAGACCGTCGATAGCTCGAAACAAGGAGTAAACTCGAAATGAATCGGTATCAGTGCGCTAGCAACGGGTTTCGTGAAATCGTAACCAGATATGGATTTCAAACTTTTTATCCCATGTTATGTACATTTTTAAGTATAAATTTTGTGTCGCTGATTGAAGAACTGTTAGAAATTAAGATGAGGCGGACTTCAAGTTTTTTTTTCTGTTGACTTTGAAGATTTGATATGACTTTTCTTTGCCCATCTATGCAGAGCTCTCCTTCCGTCTTTTCTTAAAAGAAGTCCTTTTTTCGAACCCTCCGTTCTGCTGTGGTGATCTTAAATATATTATAATTGAAAATTAGGTAAAATCAGGGAATCTTTACCGACAATAAATAATGCAACATGCCAACTATTACTTATACGCTCAACTGTAAAGGATACTTATGTTATGCCAACTTCCAATCATATTTTAGTGCCCTTTTATGTTATACAAGATTAGTATTTTACAATAAATTGCGGGCTATGTAATAAAAATTGATAGACAAGAATGATAAAGTTATCATTTTGCTAATAGCTGAGAGATTACTCACGAGTGGTTCCAGTGGGATACTCAGGTAGTGAAAAAAGGCTTGTTTCTCTCAATTTGATTAGGATCTATTATTACTGTTGTATAGTTATTATATTATTTAAATCACCAAAGACACAGCTCTTTGTCTCGTTGAAAGTTTCTAGCAATAATCTACCCATTAGCCTCTAGTAAACATGCAGCAATTGCTCTTGACGATGTATTGAATTTCCTACTCTGAAAAGTAATTAGGAGATTATATAGTTAGTATAAGTTTTCCTTATTCTATATCCAGGATAAATTTTCTTCACAACGAAATTCTCATGACCCCTTCCCTTAAGGCTGATTCCGAATACACTCCTTAGAATCAACAAGTTGTAAATTCTTCAGTGATATAAAAAGTCGTATTGGACGTAAATTAATATTATTATAACGTTAGCTTAAATGATCAAGCTGTCCCTAATTGCCTCATCGTCTCCACAAAAATCCACTCTTTTTCCCTTGAGGGCGTAACGGAAGACACTAGAATACCAAGAAGTGGAGAAATGAGCTCTTAGGTGGGAAATAAATTAGAAAAAGACTTTTTTAAGAGCTTTAAAGTGAATGAACGTCGTTTTCCCCAGAGGCGGGCGAAACGGTTCGGGTTTTTTTTACCTTCAAGAGCAAGCGATGAATAAGAGGCCACTTTTAACGATTCGCTGTCGGACAATGTCCGTCCAGAGTCGGAATGGTAGTAGGCGATTTTTCGAACTCAAAAGGGTCTCTCCTAATTTTCCATTAAAAAAGACGGTCTCTCTCTTCGACCTTCACCTCTCTCTCCGAAGTCCTTTGCCACGTCTGCATCACTGATTCCCCGTAAAAGAATCGCCCGAGTTGATTAATCCGAGAGATCTTCATTAAATTTCACCGTCGGGCTTCGCTTAATTTTCCCTGTAATCCCTCCATCCATTCGGCGAATATACATCGTGGATTTTTTTCACGGTCGTCCTCCCCCACTATCTTCGATAGCGCTTTTCTGGATTAAAAGAAAACGAGTTTTTTAAAGGGTTATGAACTTTCATTTTCCATTGTTCTCCCCTCGACATCCGTGCGATTCGAGGCGCTTTTTCGTGTCTCGACATTTGCATTTTCCGGTCTCGGTGCGTTCCGCATCGACTCCCTCGCCGCCTTCTGTTTTTCGGCTTATCCTTCATCTGCTTCATATTTTCCGTTATCCCCTCCCCCCGACCCCTGCGTTTACACTTTCTCCAGATATGATAATTCCATTAAGCTCTTCGTTTCCCTTTCTTGCGGCTTTATCTCGAGGCTATTGCCCGAATTTTTCTCATTAACCCCGAGTGTCAGATTCGTCTTCCGATTCCGCGGACGAGGAAAATTGCGTTTTGTGTTTATTCTTCTGTAAAAGAAGAATTTTTGGGAACTGTGTAAGGCAGTTACTTTCCATGTGCGATAGGTTCCTTCAGGTACGAACGTAGAGCCAAATTCAGGCCGTAGTAGGCAAAGAATCCCACAGGTGACGTGGCTTAATGGTAGTTTAGTGGTTAGGACACCTATATATTTTATTTAACAGATTTTTTTACTTTCTATTTTATGTACCACATGGGCCTAACCTCTCCAAATTAAGACTTTATAATGATAATTATAATAGAACCTCAACCTGGAGAGTGGGAGACCTGGGTTCGAGTTACAGCCAAGTCGCTATTTAACCATCGTAATCAAACACTTAGTAACTTCCACAGTTTTATTTCAAACGACCGGTTTCGTCAACGAGTTGACATCTTCACCTGAAGATGTCCACTCGTTTACGAAACCGGTCGTTTGAAATAAAATTGTGGAATTTACTAAGTGTTTGATTACGATGGTTTATACTGAATTCCACAAAGTGAGGATAGAACATATTAATTATACAAGTCGCTATTTTTCACTTCTCGTTCAACCTTTGGTTAAGGCGCACACTTTCGTTGCAAAATTAAAGTTACTTTCCACCATTCACTTACGATTGCCTGATCTATTCCTCGTCAAAAGTAATGACAGTAATCAGAGAAAAACGGCTAAGTTAACAATAAGGGTCGATGGAAAAAAGCAGATGGATATATTTTCATAATTGGCAAGTGCTCTTTCTAGAATGGAGGATGCCAAGATGAAGATCGACAAATAATATCTGTGGCCAAGTAGGCCTTGGTGGAGCGAATTGATGAGTAGAAGCCTCGATAAAGGAATCAGGAAGAGATTGGTAATTCCTTGGTATGGAGTAATTGGCTATATTGGTGTAAAACATGGACCTAAAGGAAATAGGAAATTGATGGCTTAGAGTCCTTCGAGATATGGGTCTGGTATAGATATCTCGAAATGGGAATAACGAAAAAGTAAGTTAGGTTGATAGAAAACAGACATGAAGGTGATAGATATGGTTGAGGAAAAGGAGAGGAATTCAAGATTAAGAAATAATTGAGGATAGAATACAAGGAATTAGAATAATTGGCAAAAGATAATATATGACATAGAGGGGATAAGTTACTAAAAGACGAAAGATGCTGCACTTGAGCCACCGAAGGGTAAAACACTTTTGAGTTCGTTATCACCCATCGTATCGTATAGTATCTTATAACTTAGAATAGCTGGACTAAAAATGCCACATATTAATGATTGAATTTGAATTCAAGTGAAATCTCACTGCCATATGCTTGCATACCTAAGGAAATCATAATTCATGAGGAAGGGATCTGCGATCTTGGTAAATATTAGTTGCTTTTGTGTAGTCTAACTCCTCGTAACTAAAATTATTCGCACTTTCGCATAGGTCAAATTTAGTGGCAAGTCTGATAAGTTATCGAAAGATCTCGGTTTGAAACGTAAAGCAAGCACCATCACGATTGACCGAAATAATTTTCCCTAACTCATGCGATCTCCGGCGTGGGTCGCCAGCTTGTAATTGACCAAGAGATACCACACGTTCCTGCCGACCCGTTCTTTTGTCGGCAGGTTCTTTGATCCCGCACTGGACTTGTAACCCGGTCTCCGCGATATGCTGCATTTCCATAAGAATTGGTACCGATCCTCCGAGATTTTGCCATGCGTGACCGGATACGGCGAAACTCACTTTATCTGTTTTTCATCTACTCCGCGCCAAGAATTTTCGCGTTCACCCTCGTATTCGGAATGAGCTCGTCGTTTTTTTGGTGCTTCGCTTAATAAAGCGCGCCCGTTTGACGGCGCATATCGGTCTTCATTTGGTTGGGTCGTAAAATGGTGGCGCCAGGATCGCGATTGCGGAACGTTTCATTGTTCACTTTTGGCGCGCTTGTTTCCCGCCTTTGCCTGCTAACCCTTCTCTGATTGGATCGCCACCTGTACGACTTCCATTCTCTGGCGGTCAAAAAATGAAATGAGTGTGATTTGACTATCTTCATCCGCAAGGGCAGTATTTTCCTTCGATTCGCATCGCAGGTCTTTCGAGGGCCGCAGAACGACGATTGCGAGAGTCTTCCCATAATTGCGTCAATTTATGATACACTTGCATATTTTCGTTTTTCAAAGGTAAAGAAGTGTTGTGGGTACAACGAGTGAAGGTTAAGAGATCGATGGTACTGATTGTCGATTATGTCTTCCCAAATCCATCAACGTTTCCCATACATGCAAAAATATTGGAAAATTTATCTGAAGCAGAATGTTTGCGATGGGTAAAAATTATGCTGGTTCGTTTAGAAAATATATTTTACTAAAAATGGAAGCGATTAGCTCCTATATCGTCCACAATATTATTTTCCAATCTTTTCTTCTCTTCTGAGGCTTCTTTAACAGCCAAAGTAGGGATTATACAATAATGATACGTTTATTTATCAAGCAATAGGCACAAGTATGTACATAGGACAAGTCATAATCAGAAGTTACAATTATACCATGAGTAGTAATTGCAAATATTCATAGCGTTTTATAACGATTACAATGTATTAAATTCCATGAAAGTTATTACTAAAAATATGTGCAATAAGTTATTATATGAATAAATACTATAAATAGCTTCAGGCATGACTTTGTGTTAGGAATCCATAACGTAAAAAAAATGAAAAGATTATACTTTTACCCATACCACTGGAATAATTTATTCAGCAACCTAGGTTTCGACGCGTCTTGTCATCGTCAGGCAAAAACGCATCGCAACCTAGGTTGCTGAATAAATTATTCAACTGGTACGTGTAAAAGCCTCATCTCTTCATTTCTCTACGTTATGAAAGTTATTGATTTGAGATAAAAAATATACACAAAATTTCATTACCATTACAATACATATATATTACACTTTTATCAGAATTACTATGCAGTACATTTCATTGCAATTATACATTATACTTCATAGTGTAATCGATGTAAATTCGTTTTTCGTTGACAAATTAATCCGTACGCTAATATCAGCCTGTAAATATTTTATTAAATTGTTCATTATTACTATGTTTTGTAGGGCCTGGCAGTATGTTATGAACCTTTGGTGCCATCACCTCAAAGCCGCTTCTTCATATTCGCATAATCTCCACAGCCTCCGAAGGCCAAACATAATCCACGTAATACGCTTGAGTTTGCTCCCCATTCGCTTTCATCTCTTCATCCCAAACTGTATCCCTTCACTAAAACGTCTCCTTCCTCGTTCGCCCCTTATCCATCCTCTCACAGCCCCCTCTCAAGTGCTGTCTTTATACTCTCTTTAACTTGCTTTTTTCAAGAACCGCTAATGTACTCGGTTTGGCGTGTACTCGCGTACGCGTCTGAAAGGACGAGTAATTTGAGAACGTCTGGCTTAAGGCTAAGCTAAGCATGAATAAGCCATGCAAGACCTGAGCGTCATTGTAATTAGGAATTCCTCCATCCTCGCTGATCAAGGCAGCGCGGCGTCTACTCTAAAGAGGATGCTTTCATTTTGGTTGGCCTTTTGGCATGAATTTCGATGGAATGTTTCTCGTACTAGTGTTTCTCTTCAAATTCAGAGGTGCTGATTTTGAAAGTTTCTTCTAGGGGGCAAGGTTATCTGTAGGTAAACAGAAATAGCTTTTACTTTCCATTGACTGAGTTTTAGTTAAATAAATTAGAAAGTGAACTTCGTATTTCCACGAGATTCTTAATAAAGACCAATTTCGGCCTTGCAGCCATCACCAGATCAAAGAGTTTTTAGTTACTTCATAGAATGTGCAAAATAGGAAATAATTTTAAACCTTTTGCTGAGTTTATTTCATTATGAAATAGTATTACTTCTCATGTATTGTAGGAAAAAATTGAAATATTGCAGAAGATTGAAATTATAAGCTATTTTCTTTAAGTATTAGATATAAAGAAAAGATTGTAAGAGAGTATCGTAGCTTGTATGACAAGATGAAATAGTTAAACCAAACATGTGCATGATAAAGTACGTAATTGCTAAAGATTGATATTTTAAGCCCAAAAATAGACCCCTTGCTATACGTTTGAAATCGGTTGTGTGACTCAATTGCAAGGGATCCTCACTAAAAACTTCTAGTCATGCGAGAATGAAACGACCCCTCAAAATTAGGCAACACTTCATGCACACTAAAATTATTTTGTGATGGAATATGAGTCTTCTCAAATCGTACAGGGCTTTATGGCTTCGACGTTTCTACATCTTTATTTTTCGCAGATTATTTATGCCAACTATATCAGGTGTGCAAACTGATACATGAATAACCGTTAAATTAACACATGACATGGTGAGTTGTCTTTTGCTCAAGAAGTAAATGAGAAGTTAATATTTTCTAAAGACGGCACCATTGATAGCATATATTTTAAGTGATTATAGCACTAATAACGGAAATTACTACTTTGAAGCTGTTCCTATTTTGTATATAGATATAAGGTTTCGATTCATTTTCCAAACTTCAAGATGATTGGCATTCATAATGAAACCGTAAAAGGACAGCACTATGGCTGAGCGAAGCTGAACGTTCCTTTTGTGGAAAAACCTATTTTATTCTTTTGTTTTTACGTTTGGTGTTTAGTACAGCCAATAAAGGATAATAATATCTGATGTAATATACAAAATACGGTTCCCACACCCAAGTTGTATCTTTATAGGAGCTAAGAATAATTTATTACAAAACTTGTACTACTTTCTCTCCAATTATACTACCATTTTACCTAAATCAGGGCCAATTGCGGCCAGTGAGCCGGGGTCACATGGGTCCCAATAGATTTATTATTTATAAAGTTTTTAGGCAATTTAGTACACTAATTTTCTGTATTTACAACGGAAAAGCGAGCATTAGTTAAAATATACTGTAAAAAAGTCAACTATTTTATTCACTTGACTATCATCGCCTTAGGAATCGTATTTTGTTCGTTCGTTCCTTACAAGAAAAATGATCGTCGTACATGAAAATAACTATTCTAGATACATGCTTGTTAAAGTGATGATTTAGTAAACTACAATGTAATGCAGAATACTGTGGCTTACGTATGTAGGCGCTGGTACGTCCATATAAAAACATAGGTATCCCTGGCAAAGATATTCTTTCAAACCTTCGAGACATGAAAATTAAAGTATTCTTCGTGTGAAATATTGAATATCCTTTCAAGAAAAAATTAGAAAAGGTTAATAGATCCACGTTTTTAGCAATGAATGTATATGAATATTTTTTCGAATCCTCGATCGTCCCAACAGAGGCGTATTTACCATATCAATAGTGTCTAAGCGACTAACAAAGCCCATACTTTTAGTTAAGGAAGCCGGTTTTGCAGAACCTAGTCCGCTTAACGGAGAGGACGTATGGCAGCGTAGCCATAACAAATATCTTCGAAATCGGCCAAGCGTTTCAAAAGTTAATAGAGGCGGCTCAAAGACGAGACACGCATATGACCACTCCATAAATCCGTTCTTTTTTACGAGGAACCAGCGTCGAGCTTGTTCTTTCCCCGAGTCTCGTATTCCAACCCTTTGTGGCGGGTTCTCCGTTGCCCCCGTGACCCGTTTCTATGGATCCCACATCGACGCCCATCCCCATTGTTGCGTGCCACCTTTGAAGACACTCTCTGTTGCCCTCTCCATTTTGCGAAAGGCACGCCGCGAGGTTTACGACGCTCCTTGCGAGGGTTGGCACACAGAGAGCCTTTCAGGGTGCGGATCTGAAAGGGAACAAGATAATCCGCAGTGTGTGAGGCCGAAGGATAATAGAGAGACGAGGATAGAAGAGGAAGAAGCAGCAGACTAGGGGGAGAAATAAGGAGCGCTCATTATTGGCATTCGGACATCTGCGGCCGTAGAGTTACTTCTTTCGGGAGAAGATTTGCATACACCGTACCTCCACATGCATGCAAAAAGGTTTTTTCCTGGCCTTAAAAAAATTGAAGAAATTTCAATTTAGAGAGTAATTTGTCGTTTATAATTTCATCTATTTTTTACTTTTCTTCGACAGAGGAAATGGGTGAGTCAAATTTTGAGAGAAGATTAGTTGCTAAAGACTAATTGAGAGAAGTTTTCAAGGGGAAAAACAGAGGGAAAGACAAAGAAAATAGATGTTGGATGACACTACGGATGGGATATGATACAAGGAAGTGAAGGAAATGGCGTTGGATAGGGATCTTTGAATTTCGATGTACATGAACTTACCGAAATGTAGAAAATTCATGTAATGTTTTACTTTTCGCATGACCTAACGATAAACGCAACAACGTACTAGGGAATCTGGGAGTATTTCCGTAGCATTAATGATTAGGGCCTCTACATCTCGCAAGTCTCTCTAGATTTCAGGGTTAGGAAGGCTCTTCGTAAAGATTCTGTATGAGCGACTACCAAAGTTCGTACCGTCCCTTCCGCGTATTTTCTTAAATCTTTCTCTAACTACTGAAAGAGATGCTTGTGTTGCGGAATGAATTATTGCTATTATCATTTAATAAACCGTTCGACAGATTTCAGACGAACAAGGTGGCAGACGAAACTTTTCAGAAATACAAGTCCTCAACGATTTAACCGTGGAGTAATTCAGTACGGTTACTCTATGATATAACTTTCCTCGAGGTAGAAAAGTTACATTTCAGTACACAGTATTTTCACCACTTGTAGCCCTCTTGAATATGAAAACTTCATTAGTGATTTAAATTATTTTGTTTATTATTACATTTGATCTTTCAAATTCAAATTATTATTATTATTATTACTTAGTTCTTTGCCCTTAAATTTGTTGCAGATCATAAGCGCATTTGAATGTATTTGTGAGATGATAAATAAATCGATGAAATTGCAGTCAATATAGTTAGCAGGATCGGCTCCTTCTGTAAATAGGATTATAAATTACTATGCATAGAATCAGAGCGAATACACTAACCTTTACGCATTCTCTCATGGGAGCCTTGGCGCTAAAATTCGTATTAAATAAAACTCTAAATATAACACAATTTTAAACATACTAAGAAACGCATCCAAATTTTAAGGGTGAAGAACAACTTATATTCACACAATGTTTATTTTTTATTTAGTCGACCGGTTTCGGCCACACAGCCATCATCAATCAACCAGCATGAGATTTAGAATTCATCCAAATTTGTATTGGAATCAGTAGAAACGCATACCTATCTAACCATTCAAGATTGAATGGGTGAAGATATTTCTGTCTATATATATACCGCCTAACTCTTACCATAGTTCTCGTTTTCGTCATCGGCGGAATTACCGCGAGATCCGTGCCTCGCAACAGCCTGAACCGCCACGTAATCCTCCGGCCGTTATAAGGAGAAACAGGAGCGAGCACCATACATTTTCAAAGTGAATGAATCGCAGAAGGGGAAGGGAAAACGGAGGGAGGTGCAGCAGGTCGTTGGGGCCCCGGGGCGCTGTATTGGTCAAAGAAAAAAGAAACGGTTGAGGTCGTCGAGGGTGCCTTTGGAAAAAGTTTAAAAGGACTTCGGATGGGGATCCTTTTAAAAGCGGCACGTGCTTCCGTACTCGAGGATCCGTTATAAGGGATGCCGAGTGGCTCTCTCCCCCGGAAAAATGACCGTGCACAATCTCATCCTTTTTTTCTCAAATACCCCGATTCTTCTTTGTGATCCGATGGTTTCCTCAGATACGCAAAGAAAGGTTGAGATGGCATTGCAGAGGGATTCGATCTCCGAGGCCTTTTCTATCCAAAGGACGAAAAGTGAGGCGAGAAACGTTTCCTTTTGTGGGATCCTCCACGCGTTCAACAGCGGGCTCGTGCTAAGGTCGTGAAATTTATTTAGTTCTGCGATCTTAAGCGTCTCTCTGGATGTAACGGAAATCTGCCCAGCTGACGCAGCCTCGATTGCAAGCACATAGATTAAAGATTTGACAACGAAGGTGTTTTAAAAAGACTGCTATATAGCTGTAAATGTTGTAAATATTTGTTTTACAATTGAGGTATGTCAGGCAAGTAAGTTAACCTTTCATTTTTGCAATGACTCTTCTGGCTTCATCAACACGATCTCAGTGAAGCAATTCAAGTAAAATTTTATACCATTCAACTCGATTTGAATTGCTAATTTTTTAAATTTTATGCATATATTATTTTTCATCATTTCGATAAAGAGATTTTAACTGAGATGGGATTAATTTAATTTGTCAGGAAATTCGTGGAATTTTTTAGTATCAAATCGAGGTAATAAGAATGGCTGCATTCTAACTTCAACTAAATATTATTAAAAGAAAGATTCTAGCCCGGTTTACTATATTTGTGAATACTTTCAGGTAATAATACTAGCTCAAATAATTATGATTTAGATTAGGTGAAATTATCATAATTAAAATTCCTGTGCAAATAAATCCAAGGACAATTCCACACACCAAATGAGCTATTACTTGTTTTCAGGAGAAAAATATACTTAATCAATCCTCGACTTATGATTGAATTTACAATGCGTTCATTATGTTTCTGTTGTCTAAACTAAGAATATGTTGTAGCGTGCTTAATCATGAAGTAAGTTTGTCTGGCAGCTTGGCAAATTAGCGTGCCAAAGTCAAGCATATTTATACAATTAAATTAAATGATAATATGTTTGATACTTGATATAGGAAAATTACTAAGAAGCGCACGAATTGCTTTACGACGCTGTGCTCCTGAACTTGTTGAATTTTAAGAAAGCGAGGAAAGATTTTAATGGTTAATTAATTTGCCTCCATACTCAAATTCAGCGTAATTAATCTCATTGCGAGATTCGAATTTCGGCGTAACTAATCTCATTGCGTGCCAACTACTTTAGATCTCGTCCTTCTTAGCTCTTGGTCCAGGGTGCGTGCTCAGATTTAAATCTGGTCTCCTTAGGCAGAAAAGCATAGCATCTCACGCGCATTCCTCATCATATGGAATCTCGCTCATCTTCACTTTGCGCTTCAACTCGTAATCCCAATCGCCCCCGCATTCCGCAAGAAGCGCCAAATTGGACTTGTGAAACAATCCTCGGAACTTTGAGGGAACTCGGGCGGACATTTTGGAAGTTCCCATCCCCGGGTATTATTCTCCAATTCGCGATCGGCAAAAAGGTCTCCCTGCCGAGAAGGAAAGAACCCACCTGCTCATGGCTCAAGTTTCGAAGCCCCATTAAGGGACCCTCCATCTCTCATCCATCTAATTCTCCTCTTCCCTCCTTAGTCGCTCTTACTTCCAGCTTCCGAGCATTTTCCCGATGACTTTTTATCCTCAACGCAAGGCTCCTTTCAATTATCTCGCGGGTGAAGACTCTGAGCGAAAAATAGGACCCAAATCCTTGTATGCCTTCCACATCAAGCAATGGCAGTGAGATGGAGAAAATACATTCATGACGCCTTGCGGTAGTATGAATTTGATAAAATAGAAAAGAATTTTTTATTAATACAAAACACTTTACAGGTTGGTATCTCGTCAGTATTGTACAATTATTACATTTTTACAAATATAAAACTTTTAAATTACATAGTAGATGATATACATAATCCATTACCTTATACACTAACAGAACAATTATTATTTAAATAATCATTTATATCATATCACATATATACAATAGCATCTTCAAAAAACTCTCTTACAGAATAATAACATTTATTTATCAAGCACTCTTTAAAATTTTTCAAGAATTTTTCATGATCTGTAGATAGTTTTTATCTCATATCAATTGTTGATTTGTTGTATATCTTTCTACGGTGGTCTGTTTTCAAATAATTTTAATTTGTGTTTCGGATATCGCAACATATTTTTACTTTCTCCCTATGCGTAGTAAAGAGAAAGTATTTTATTCGCAACAAAAACTACCTCCAGATTTCGACGGAAATTTTGGGGCCCATAGAGTTCGTTTTCGCTATTTTCCCGAAAATGTCCGTCTGTGTGTCTGTGTGTGTCTGTCTGTCTGTGGTAAAAAAAGTTTGTGGGCGCTCTATCTTAAAAAATAATTATCCGATCATTTCCAAAATTCATACTTAGCATCTTCCTAACAATACCAAGTGTTGATTAGTTTTTGATGAATATCGTTTAACCAGAAATTGCAGTTTATCCGGAACAAAATTTAGTTTCTTAAATATCTCTGTTAGAATGCAATTAAGGAATATACAATTATTTACAAAACTTATAGATAATTTACTGTAATACAACGTTTGTATGAAACATTTTTTCGTAACACTGATAGGTTAGGAGTTATTCTTGAATAATGGTTCACCGGAAGTTGTTGTTTATCCAGAAATGAAAGTTTTTCATACATATCTCTGTCAGAATGCAATGTAGGTATATACAATTATCTACCAAAGTTATAGATAATGCATTTTACTACAACTTTTGTATGAGACATTTTCCTGTAACACTTATTGTTTTGGAGTTATTTATATATTACCTGCATAGGCTTCTGTTTACAATATATATGGAGAAAGTCATGTGTTGGCCACATCAGATTTTTTCCCCTTATTTCATACCTGTGCTCGGATTGATCAGTTTTCATAAATTATATTCAGATATAAAGGGTCTTTAGCTTTTCGCTGGGGTGGCTAACATATCGCATGCTGCGATCAACTGATCGTTCAAGGGCGATCGAATCAGAGCAAGAGAATTTAGCATTTCTGAAGAGAAACTAGCTTACTCGTTTCTTTCCTGTTTCCGAAGCTTATTTTTTATCTCTTCAATCCTAAAAAACTTTAGGTTATTCTAAGGTTAACTACTTGAATTATTGAAAGCTGTTCATAAGCAAGGAGTCTTATCGGTTATGGTTAAAAGGGCG
Organism: Sympetrum striolatum; assembly: GCA_947579665.1. Taxonomy (NCBI): domain Eukaryota; kingdom Metazoa; phylum Arthropoda; class Insecta; order Odonata; family Libellulidae; genus Sympetrum; species Sympetrum striolatum. The sequence continues at coordinate 37,964,129 of OX388345.1, read as the reverse complement.
GAAAATAAGGAGTTTTAACATAAAGGACGATATTATTATATCGATATTTTAGCTTAGCACAGCAAGTTTTCGTAGATTTGTAACTGATGTAATTGATCCTTTGCTCTACAATATGTCTTACATTAGCATAAACTGTTGTATAATTAAACAATAGTATTACCAGCAATTTCTATTCTTTCGTACTCCTGCAATGTTACCACTATGACGGCTATCAAATGAGGGAATATTTAAAAATACTGGAATACATTTAAGCCCACCTTGATTAAAAAATATGATGATAGCTGTTGTAGTGATAATATTTTTGCAATTGCTTCGACAGACTACTTCATATCCTACGTCTATCAACGGGAATGGAACTTGGGACCCTTTTCATCAAGGCCAACTCACTACCCACTTGGTTATCTGGGAGCCTAAATATAAATAAATGTTGATTAAAACAAAGGATATATGACACGAGTGACATCGTTATTTAAGACATCTTTCTATAGATAATAACAGTAAGAATAGTCTAATTCCGTTACCGGATGTTCGAAATGGCTTAAAATGGAACAAAATGAAGTGATGATAAAGAAATCTTTCAAAATTTAACGGTCACTCCCCCTACCCTAGCCTCCATCTAAGGTGGGGCAAAGACCATGCTAATTTTGCACCGCTCCAATTTTTTCGCATGGTCACGTTTCTCCGAATTCTTGCACTGACCTCAGACTGACCTTCCGCTCGTGCCTCCTTTATGTAACTTGTCCCACAGTTATCCTTCGGAGGCATTCTTTGCGATTCGACCTTTCAAATTTCCCGACCTAGCTGTCCCTCCCTCGATACTCCGTAGGTGGTCTACGTTGGGCTCCACCTGGTACCAGGTGCTTTCTGCTTCCGATATTTGTAAGGATAACTGGTTCAGATGACACGGAAACACTTTGCCTTGGTAAATAATGAATAGTGATGCTGTAGCAAACTTCCTCATCCGAGCCGTCTCCAATGCATAACAGCCTTTCTTGTAAGCTTTCCCATTAACATGACTGTGGGCCTTCCGATCAGTGCGGGAACAGACATGAGTTATTATATTGCATCTTTAAAATCGAATTCATGAAACAGAGAAAAACAAGAGTTAACCCATCTATTTCGTTATTAATTTTTTTCAACGTATTTCTCAGCCAAAATAAATTTTTGATAAAATGTAAAAATGTTACAAAGTACTTGATGAAGATCTTTAATGCTCAAGGGATCATTCAATAGTATTGATGATTAATTAAATAGAATCATATAATATTAAAGAAATTAAGCTGGCTCATCTCACCGTCGTTTTCATTAAGTAATTCGATGTATAAATGGAATAGGAACACCTCCTAAGGAAATTCATGAATTAATAGCTACATTTCCTTTCTAAATGCCGAATTTTAATTTTTTTAGTATTAACTTGTGATACTTAGTATTCTGTGAAGAATTGAAATGGAGTTGTTTATAAAATAGGTGCATATTATATTTTTATCCTGGTTCTGTATTATTTTTTATTTCCGTTTTTATTTGGTTAGAAACAACTCTGCGTAACCTTTCTTTGTGGAAAAAATTTCTTGTAGTAACAGAAATAAAATTCACACTTTATCCGATTATAAATATCGATAGTTTAATACGGATACGTATATTTTATTATAAATTATAAAACAAAATTCAACAGATAGAATCAGGAATATAATCTATGAAATATTTTTTTCTCATAAACCCCACGGTAACTCGTAGAACGCAAGCCTTCGTATATAATGAACGTATATCTTACAACTTGACATATTTTATTGCAGCTGCAAAATACAGTCGCATCGGAATCTTTACAACTCATTTCCAGAACTTTTAAGGCACCTCCGGTTCGATTTTATATTTTCGAGATTAGCAATTGCAAAACTTACTTAAAAATTACGAAACCGCGTACTAAAACCTCCATCTCAACTCCGTATTTGTGTCGAATATTGCCGTAAATCGCACGTCTCATCCGTTACTCAAGGCAGCAGCGATAGATAAGCTCTAGTAAGGGGTTCGTATAAAACCGAGTTTATTGAATACTAATATTTGCTCTCCCGCGCTTAAGGACTGAGGATTTTAGCTCAATCTCAAAAGCAGCGCATCCAGATGCACATGCCAAGGGCTTGAAATGTTTATAGGCGCAATTATGGGTTTATAAACGCCTTTTCACGCGCCTATTCAAAACAGCCGTCGGATGGCAGACGCGAGGCGCATAAAGGCTCGACGGATTTTCCGCGAAACACCGTTTTCAACTCTCGCGGGTATCAAAATTGAATCGCGCGTCGTTGCAGACGATAAAATTCGCACTCGTCCGTCGCGTGATATCATGGCAGTGTGAAAAGTAAATGCAGGAAACGTCTTTTCGATAAGGTCGTCGGAATGGAGAAAATGCACTCTCTGCCCTGTCGTCATCCCAAAGTCTTACCATAGGAATTTCAACGTCGCCTGCAAAAATTTACGGACGCGATGAGATTAATAACATGCATTCATAAATTACTTGGCCACGGAGGATCAATATTTTTTTATCTTTTTAATTTAAGAACTGAACTATAGTAGAAACAGTAAAGATGGAAATTCATTAAAGGTAGAAGTAAAAACTTTTACAATATCCCGTGCAATATAATGCATCATTATGTTACATTTAGGGTAGAATATAATTTTAATGGAAGGTTAGGAGACGTCGTAATGTGGAGATCATCGTTTACTCCATACCAAGCGTGAAAGCGAATATTTTATTTTCTAAATAATATAAAATACTTTTAAAATAAATCAGAAATATCTCTCTTGGATAGACCTGTGCCTTTTTATGCTTTAACTGCAATTGATTAATGTTTCAATGGAGTGAAAGCTAACAAAACAGATTGCAAAATATTATCAGAAAAGAAATTGGCAGCTAGCTATTTTGAAAAAAAAAATCAAGGAAAATTTTAAAATAAGCTGAGCAAAAAGATTTAATCCATTGTATGAAATTAAAGTATTTCAACGTGGGAAATAGAAGAATGAAGTCTCCAGAAGGTCCTAAAAACAAAAAGAATGAAAATTATGAAAGAATATTGTATAAAAGAAAGGACCAAATTATTTAGAACTAACAAAAGCATATACTCCATAAATATATATCCTTAGCAATAGGATGGAAAAATTAGAATGAGATTTTTGTGTGGCTTTCCTTATAATGATACGAAGTCGTTCTTACACCTTATGAATTTAACAGTTTGAGAACCCTTTTTTTTCGGATGAAATTTATTCAACGTTTTAATATTTCAGTGAACAATGAGAATTGTGAAACTTGCTAAAAAGTCATTCAATCACGGGGTAATCTGCTTTTCGTCAAAAAAATTTTCACGACGTTGTCACGTTTAAAAAAATTACTTCGGGGTCTAATTTAAAAGTTAATTTAAAGTTTAACCTGTGTTTGCATGCCTATTTGTACCCTGTATTTCCCGAATGAATCATTTTCCATCATCCAACGCGATCATTCATCGAACGAACGATTCCTCCCGCTTAAAAATTATTTCATTTCTAAATCATCCCTCCGTATTCATATTCAAGGCATTCGAGCCTCCATCGGTGATAAAACGTGCGGAGGCACGCACCCATCCAACATCGGTAAAATCGCGGGGCATCCGCTACTCCTCGCCGTTTAATCAACCGATTTTACTACGCTCCCGATTAATAAATAGCTGAAAAAACAAGAAGCTTGTGGAAAAAAAAGCCGAGCGCATAATTCGATTCGATTGACTTGGAGAGAGACTCGGAAAAAGCGCCAATCGACGTCGAATCGCTCGCCACCGCGGTTTTTTCCACGAGAGAATAAACGAGTCGCAGAAACGTTTCGCGGGGTGAGGGAATTCCTTCCTTTTCTATGGTCACTTCGAACGGAAAAAAGCGATAAAAAACGTTAGGGCACTTTTAAATAAATTGAGAAATCGATAAGGAAAATGGGGTCCGTCACGCAACTTGGGGGCATCTCGCAGCTCTCGGCTATAAATTCCGGAATAGTACCAGTTTCGCCCTCGGATTTGCAATAAATCGCTGATGACTCCCCCCCCTCTACTCCAACTTGGACCTTTTATGGTCGTTAGGACTTTGGGGCCTTCTCTATCCACTCCTCCATTATATAAACACGACGCTTCTCTAAAATATTCGGGTCGTATTTTTCCCTTTCCGGCCTCTCCTCGGCCAACTGCGTCGTGAATTTCGAGGGCGTAGTTCTTCCTAGAAAAGATCGGATTTTTTTATAGAGGCGGTGGTTCTTGATAGTTGTCCCTACGACTCTAACGGAAGGTCGTGGGTGTTAGGATGCGAATACTGAGGGAAAAGGAAAGGTTTTCGGGAATAAACATAATTTATTCTCGTGATGTAAACTTCTCCCGAATCACCGTGGGAGAAAGAAATATGGTACACCTGGAATTATTTGTGACCATTAATTTAAATGTACGTCTTTGTTCATAGGCGAGGAAGGAACGTAAAAAGTGCCAGATGTGCGACTAATAGCGCAGATTAGGGATATATTTAGGCGCCATTCGTTACCTTGTAGACTTTACCTGTGAGAAAAAAAACCCACCTTCCTTCCACTTTCTTATTTATGGTGGATTTAAGTTGGGTAAGCAAGTTAAGTTACAAGACCAGAAGGACCGAAAACCTCAAATCTCGCAGTGTGGTTTAAGCTAATGATATCGGAGGAAATCTCGACTGACGAGCATTTTTTAAATTTAAGACGTTTCTACTTTATCAATGGAGAGATAGGATTCTGTTTACCAAAAGTAGACATTTTACCACGTAGAACTCATGAAAATCGTTTATAAATGTAATTCTAATTGATTTTTCAGTTTAAATAAACCACTATCAAGTGGTACTTACCTCAGGTACTAGACTTTTCAAATGCAGGTTTTAAACTAATAAGCTACATGAATGTGTTAATAAAAGGAGTTTAAGTCCCATATTTCCTCAGATTTCAGTATTTTTTCATAAAAAATCCTTTTTTTCTTCAAAACTTGTTTTACGCTTCTTTTTCTTCACTTGAAGATGACGCTAAAGCATTGAAACTAGTCGTGTTTCTTGTCAGTGTGAGTGAGGTATTTAGGTTCCCGGATAGTCATGTGGCATCGCGTTTGCCTTTGATGAAAGCAATCCCGAGTTCGATTCCCGGTGGGAGCTAATGTGCAAAATGACCTAAGCTGTCGAAGCACTTTTAACAATACTACGAGTATGGTATTTTGCTAAGTTTAAATAAAGTAGGATTTAATTTCGTCTGGAAAGTTTCTCCTGTTTCTTCTTTCGATGTTATGCAATAAAGTTATTCGCTGTTTAGATGATTTTATTCCATAGAATACATTCGATGAATAGTTTGTACGTAAGAATTAACTGTGGAGAACTGTTGTGATACAAGTTAATTAACAACTAGTAATAATATAAGAAATGGCTATTAGGGAATAGAAGATAAATACTCTCAAATAAAAGTTAATTTACTAGAAAAGTATTAAGTGTTCAAAATATTATGCAGTTGTTGGCTAGGTCAGTTCTGAGTGTGAAAGATACAAATGATGACCACCTGTCGTCTTACTTTCGTATTATACTACATCATCGTAAACCTAACTCAATGACGAAGATTTTTTAAAAAGACCTCTTGAAAGAGGTGAAGTTACGTTAAGACAGCATCTCTCAGCGAAACTGTTAAATATACGTTAAGGACTGAAACTCTTTCGGACAAAAGAAAATCTTTCGGTTAGCCGTTCTGGCTATCGAGAAAATCCTGACCCAGTCGAAGATATATTTTTATTTCCCTTTCGAGAACATATGCGGACACCTTCTTAGTAGCTCAAGAAACTTAGAAGAATTCGATGAAGAGAAGACTCGAATTCAACCTGTGGGTGACTAGGCAGAAAACAAAATCGGAGCGCTGAAAACGATTCCGTAAATTCGCGCGTAATGGGAACGTAAGTATATCATCCTCCGTGCTAAAATACATATACATTAGGCATAAATAAGAACGTTGGGGACGGAAAGAGGAGCGAATAAAAAATCTCGGGGAGAAGTGGATGAGGCGTGGGAAGGACGTTCGGGGAGGGGCCAAGAGTTAGCGATGCCGTATTTGTAAGCTAGCAAGTGCGTGTGTGATGTTTTTCTCCCCATGGAGCGACGTTTGTTTGGCGCGTGGGTGACCTCTCGCGCACACACGCACGCCATCCAAAACCACGCCTCGCTCTTCCCACATCCCCCGGCCACCCCTCTCGCCCCCGCCGGCCTCCATTTTTGGTCCTCCGTTGAAACTGTGAAGAGGGAAATGAGTATGACGGCAGCTCTTAAACTGCCCCCTCTTTGAAGTGTGGGTGGCGATCAACAGAAGGACGCAGAATCGAAAGGAAAAGTAGTGCCGGAGATAACGTGGAAGATAAGGGAAAGCGACTCGGGCCCTTATGTTAATAAATAAGGTTATTATCGCTTCTCATTTCCATTTATTTCGACTTATCTCGTGAAGATTTCGCAAGTCTCCTCGTAAACCAAAAACAGATCCAAATTTTAACTCCATTTCATTAGATGCATGGTTTATATCGAATAGAACCGGACACGGAATGCTATTTTGCTCAGATAGTGTAAATAACTTGTGGTTAATGATGATTTATGCTATTTATTCAGTAATGTTCCTACTATAATGCTCTATAGTACACTTTCTATTTCATGCCATAAATAATATGAGATCAGAATTCCAAGCAGGTGGAAAGTAAAACGGCCAGGTAGTCTAGAAAAATTCAATAAACACGATAGAAATCAGATTCAAGAATTCAGATAGCAATTTAATTACAGGTTGCAAAATACTTAGTGAAAGGTAAATTAGGGAATAAGATATTGAGTGAATCTTATCTCTGGTTTAATAAGCTGTTAATACTCATTTGTTAAGAGACCTAACGTCTCTGATATAGGTTGAAAAGCTATCTTTTTCAGCTGCATATGTTTTTACAAATGGGTAAAGATTCTTAGAAAGAAGAGGAATCCATTGCAACTATTAAAACTCAATGCATGTGTCTTATCCCAGGAAATGTAAATCCTCGCAGGGGCATACTTATAGGCTTTGCAACACCTAAAATGTGTTGGGGGCCTTAAGATATTGAGCTCTCCATTGTAGCACTTTAGAACCCTCAGATTCTTCATTACGTAAATGAATTTTCCTATGCTCAAAAAGACGGTTATGGCATACAATTAAAATTAACGATTTTCACGAAATAAAATCAACTCTTTGTAAATTTCAATTAGAGATTTCATCGAGGCTCTAAACATCTCAACAACTCTGAGTTCAAAGATTGATTTCTTAACTTGCTCTAACATGGAGAGAGAACATTCAGCTGTAAAACATTCATGCGATATCCTATGTGCTTGAAATTTGGACTATATCCCGAAATATTTCACTAAGAGGGAGTACAAAGCGTGAAGAGTGAAGGAGAAGAAAGATCGCATACAGCAGAATAAAAGGAAAGGGAACGAGCAGATGTACACATCACAAGATCGGAAGGATAGCGGAGGAGTTGGGGAAAGGGAGAGATGTAAAGATCGAGGAAGATAATGGGAAGGCGGAAGAGTGGAAATTAAGAAATGAGTTAATAGATCAAGTGAAAGATAAGTTGGCAAAGAGTAAGAGGTTAGGAGATGGACGGAGTGAGTCTTATGGGGCGAGATAGTTAAACAAAGATGAAAGAGAGAGATTCCCCCTGAATGAAACGCTCGTGACTTATTGTCTTTGGGTGTATCAAGTCCATCACGAAGCAAGTAAAAATGAATGTTTCATCCGGGAAAACCTTATTTAAAATCAAATAAGAAGACGATATTTTGTTACCGGATTCTTTAAAGATATTCATCGCCCTCGTAATTTCGACCGTTTTAATTTCAAACGGAAACTCCCTTGCTGAAAACTACCTAATTTATGTGTTAATCATTGCAGAAGAAAGACACGGAGATTAGCGGTGATTTACGTATGGTTGTGTAAATCAAAAACAAGCGTTCTGTTAAAATATTCTTACTGAAGAATTCTAAAAACTCGGATTAATGTAAACTTATCTTCAGTTGTTTTACTTTCTGTAGATATTACAGAAAATTTTGTCTACTTTTTGGCAGCTAGAAAGCATAGGTTAAGTTGTACATTTTATATTATGGTATATTTAAATTATAACTCATTTGAAAAGTGTAGTTGTGCATTTAAATAAAGTAAGTGAAGCAAAATAACAATATGTTCGCAACAAGATTATACGACGCACATAATATTCGTGGGGCCGAATTCCAGATTTTCCGACAAAAAGTTGGGTTTATTTTTAAATTAGACCCATAGCTGAAATCGAATATTACTTGAGTATATAAGGTGCCTTGAGAAACAAAATAAAGCCCTCAATTAAAGTTAATCGATTTCAAGGAAAACACGATTGAATGACTTATCATCAACCGCAAAATACAATTTTCTCCGATTGATGTTTATTTTTAGATGAAAGGTTAAAAGTTTTACTTTGAAAGAAAGGAAAATTTCTCTCATTTCCACGAAATCGGTATGAATCAACGAAAATTATTATAGGCTCAAGACTCTTTTCAGTAGAGCGCACTTAAGATTTGAATGAATAAATATTGAAGTAAGATAAGGCATCCATAGACATGGAAATTCGTGACTCTAAGGAGAAAAGGGAAATCTTGATGAAGTCAAAGAAGAGGGAATTCTTTGGATTTTCCCAAAAATCGTCATTTTAAGGAAATTAGTCGAAAAATATTCGAAGTTATTTGCCTTAACAGTATGAATGATTTATTTATTTTGTAGATGAGAAATGTTATCATAATTAGGGGAAATAGTCGATTAAATTGAGCTATAGCCTAATATTAATAAACTAATGAATTCTCCCGTCAAAAATTACAAAAGTAAATTAAACTTTAAAAATGTACTACTTTTACGGCAAATATCTGATTCTTCTGAATGATAAAAATTAAAAGAAACCCTCCATTTATTTCAAATATCCGTCACCATAGAAGAGATACAAATGGAACGCCTAAAAGTCTAGCTTATAAAATATTATTGAACCTTACGCATTATATGGCAATTACCTGAACACATAAAAAATTTTTAGTCTAAGTGATTAATTTTTGTTTGAAATCTCCCAAAATTAATTATTATTTAATACTATTACTCTACTATTAATTGAAGAATATATCTACCGGTAATCATCATTCAACGCACCGCTTATTGTTTAAATCATTCTACTTATGAGTAATACCTGATAGTATGACGTAGCGATAACCCAAGCAGAGAAAATAATGAGGTCAACGGCTGTTCGTCTGTTTAAATGGATAAATGACGTGATTCTCATTAATGCTGACTCTAAATGCTTCATTATTTTATGGCAAGGGAAACTAAATAACGATATCCCTTCACCTGTGACGTATTGATTAACGATCCTCAAGGTGTTTTATGGCACACCTTTTATAGACACGTCTCCAGGAATAGAACAGCAGGGTCACATTCGCAAAGACACAATCCCCATTCAGTCAGTCATTGAAAGTGTCGTAGACCAATGCCTCGTTGCCACCTGTCCGAAGGAATCACCTTCTCTCGGAGATAAACCTTCAAGATTAATTTCTCAAAAATCCCAAAGAACTAACAAAAACATAGATCACTTGCCCCCACTGCTGTTATCGTAGACCCTTGATCCGTCTATCACCGCCAAATTAATCCACAGTTTAGCAAAACAGCGCCACCAATCAAGCGAATGTGGAACTGATGCCACGTGGAAAAGAATCACGCACGAATCCGATCCCGAAGGAGATGGAGGATTTTGGACCACGCCAAAGTATATTGAATACATTTCAGAACGTTCATTTTATCACTTCCTGAGGAATAGAATCCTTTTATTTGTAATTTGGTGCAGGATATAGGGAAATGTATCTTTCGTTTACTTTTTCATAGTCTTGATCGTGGCTGTATGAGTATACTGGATAGTGGCATTGATTAAGGTATCTCATTATGGAAAGTCAAGGAATATGTTACTCATAGAGTTACTAGATATGTTCCCTTCTGGCATTCTGTTTCAGAAAGTAAGCAAGGGAAAACTACCTCAATCCTAGTCCTGCATATCTGCAAGCTCTTGAAAGATAATTCTAGAGGGGGTGAGGTTCCGACCAGGGATTACAATTTATTTTAGAGAATTTCGCTGTCTGTACCATTAATAGTAGCTAAAAAGTCTATTTATTTATTCATTTGCATATTATTTATTCAACACAAGTAGATAGCCCCACAAAGTTGTTTTAAATATATACAAATAATAAATAATAAGTCAATATAGGACGAGAAATACATATAGAACAAAATAATTAAAAATAACATAGTAGAACCACTAAGTAGTCCAAAGTTATAAGTGACAAAAAACACAGTCAACAAAATAAAAGACCTAAAAAAACTCGGAAACATTTCTCGAACCATTTTATCAAAGACATCTAAAATGACGTAATATTGTAATTGAAAACATCGCTAGGTCGCTAAACAGAAAAAATATCGTCAAAAAATAACCTCAAAAACAAATCGACTTGAATTTACTTATATAAAGTTCACGTAAAAACAATTATTATATGTAAACATGCTTAGCTAATAGCATTCTGAGAAAAGCAAGAAAAAACTACTTCACTCCTCATTCCCGCTACAAACTCTAGGTAGCTAATATAAGAGGGGGTGAGGTATCTTTAAGCTGAATACTTCACAGACAGACGTTTCAGGAGAGGAATAGGTCCGGGGGGCGGAGGAGAAAAACAATTTCGGGAAGAACAACAGGACGTGGCGAATTACAAGGAAGATTGGGAGAGAGAGGGAGAGAGTGGGAGGTTTAGGGGAGAGAGGGTTGCCAAGTCGTGGGAAGATATGGCAGAGGGACGCAGATAAGAGGCTGGTGGGGGAGAGATGCGAGAAGGAGATGGAAGTGAAGTGTGGAAACAGGTGGATGAGAGAGAAAAAGAGATAATGAGAGAGAAGGATGAGGTGGTCAGGAAAGGAGCAGTCAAATCTCGCCACCCCCGCACCCAACGGCCCCGCGTGGGAGTCCAGCGGGGGCGGAAGCGTGTGGTTTGAAAACAGGGGCGTTTTCCCCATCCCCCGTTGAGTACAATTCTTCATCATACGTGCAATTAAAGGCGTAAGATCTGGAACGGTGGCTGGCTGATATTCGGCGATATAAATGAGCTCGCCGCGTTATATCGGGTCCAGCGAGGAGGTCCCTCGAGCACGACCGGTGACGGATGCGTGGAAATGGGGGTTGCGGGCCCGCGTGGGAGTTTTTTAATACGCTGGCGAAGACAACATCTGATTAGAAGGGTCGCATTGTGGAGATGCGGGGTAAAAAATGACCTAGAGAATGAAAACAGCTCGTCACCAATAGAAATAGAGGAGATGGCTGCGGAGGTTGCATATTTACCCATTTCGGACTCTAGGAGCATGTTGTTGTTGTTGTATTATTGTGGTGCGTCGACATCTACGGTTATTTAGCACTATTTGCTAGTAAGGATAATTAGGTCATACTTTCATGGAACTATAGTCTGTGGCTGAAATTTGAGCTCGATTAATTCCTTGTTTTATATGTTTTCTTTTAAAGTTTTTTTTTGAGAGTATTTGGCTCAATGAAAATGCTGTCGCGGTTATCTCGATTTTCGGAGATGACGTAAGACTTTAATTCGAAGCTATGAATTTTGTTCTTAGAATATCTGAAATTAGATCAGCGACGATTGGTCGATCTCCGCATATCGATTCCGAGTTTCTACCGCGATAATTGTAGATTATTATTATTATTATTAATTTATTATTATATTAATAATAATGATAATTGTAGATTGTGATGTACTTGAGATTGCTTCTTCAGGTCAAAGTATTCATAGTGGAATTTCGACCTGTTGAACACGAAAGCAATATGCCGAGATCCTCTAAGAATATTTTCCGAACTTATGAGACGCAAATAGTGAGGAGTTATTTTAGCCAACATAGTAGGTACTACAATATATTCATGTCAGAAAACTATTTTTTACAGATTTCACGGTAAAAATTCCTTGTTAATAACGAGATATTAGGTTATACATATATATGTATATACAGGTTACTACACCAAGATTCATCTTCTCAAACTGAAAATGACGCTTGCCTTTCATATTATTCTTCAGGTAATCCGATTTGCATCCTAGGAATTGCACTAATGATTGTTTTCCACCTTCAATCCAGCCGTAAACTAGGAAGCTTTGACACATTCCATTTCATTTCATGGTCAGATGGAGTGATGGTGGGATTCCATGCCATATTTGTAACACCTGCTCCATTGCGAGACAAAGACATTCATCTGGATAACTCCATTGCGTGTCACCTCGGGAGAAATTAAAATTCCAAGCGGTCATAACAAGTGCCCAGGCAGAAATCTGAAAGTGTCGCTAATAGCGTGATTGGTATTTCGAGTCGAAGAGTATAACTTCCAACTTCCAATATCTCTTCATGCCTCAATCAAACTGCAGGGAGATATTTTAGGGAATAAAACTCTGATGAGCACCCTCTACTATTCATCACGAATCAGGCTCAATTGTAGTAGCTAGCTCGATGAACAACGAAGATTGTGTTATTATGAAGCATTTTATTCACAGAAAACACTAGCCCACAATTATATAAAATTGGGTTCTTTTTTATCATTTTTAATTACGTAAATCGCTAGAAGTTATTATGACATTCCCAGAGGATGAACGGACTAGCAAAAGTTTCGTGGTTAAATCAATGGAAGAGAGTCGTCGTCAACGAAGGCACAACGAATTTTGAAACAATCTACAATAACGTATGGAAAATTGTTTGTTTAATTTTGAGGCGAATGTATGCACGCCTTGTTCACAACACCGTGAGGATAAAATCAGAGAGTGATCTTCCCATGCGGAAATGCAAAATAATATTTTTTAATAATTTTATTTTTAAAATTTTGGGTGAATAAATTGCACTATTTGATGTATCGTTCATTTGTGCATCGGAAATAATAAAATTAAGCTTTTGCTATATTTGGCAGCATAAAGCCATGCGCCTTGCGGGCATATATACAGGAAACGAAGCTAGGATCGGTATGAGCGCACAAAACGAAATGTGAAATTCTCTATAATTGTGCCATTTCCTGTACTGACGCTGAGATTAGCTATGAGTACCTACCCTCTGTAAGACCCAAAACCCCATATACGCAACACCGGGCACGCCCCATACATAGAAAAAACTTAATAAATGTCGCGTTACGTCGCAGAGCTCATTAAAAGAGCGGGCTTGATGGAGAGGAGATAGGAGTGAGGAATTTTGGACGTACCCAAGAATTTTATTTCTAGGAGATGAAAAAGCAGCGGGGGGAGGCGACGGAAGATTGGAGCGGGAGCTAGGAGAGAAAAACACGTCTAGGGTCGGGGAGGAAGCGGTGTGGGCGAGATGACGAAAGGAGAGGTGGGTGTGGTGGGGTTGTAGTGGACGAGCGTGGGCGGTTGTGTTCTCCTTGAAATTGGCCAGCAGGTGGAGAGATCGATCCAGCGACACTTGTACCGGTAAACAAACGGGGAAAGAATATCGACTGCTATTTTTCAAGTTCGATGGAGTGAAGCAATCCGGAGAGATAAATCCGTCTCGTGTTCGCACCTCGTAGACGTGTTACTTTATTCCGCTGCGAATTCTCCGCCCAAGGAAACGATTTCCTGGGCTGGGCTGATAGGTTGGGTTTCCTTTCCTACGAACATACGGAAGAGGTTAGATAAAAACCAGCGAATTTCATTATTGTACGAGCAAAAGAATCCCTCATCCCACCAGATTCAGTTGTACTCCTTTTTATAACTTCTTCTACTTCTTATACCTTTGTTGTAGAAATTGTCTTCCTTGGTGTTTAAGATCTAGATTCACATTGGTCCTACACATGGTATTCTTATGATAATTGATATTTGAATGAAAATTCCATGTTTTGAGAAATTTATATTAATTGTTAATAATTAAACTGGTTGTGATTTTATACTAAATGTATTATTGTTTATTAATCTAAGAAATAAAAATTCGGCAATACTTTTTTCCGCAGTATATTATAAAACACGATCGGTTTCGGAGGAAATTTTAACATTATCAAGGAGTTGCACTACACTACACTAAAAACCACCGGCCCCCTCTCCCCTCTTTAGTATATATTCTTTTGTTTGTAATTCCTTGTCACTTGATAATGGCCAAATTTTGGCCGGCCGTAACTGGTCGTGTTTTTACAATACACCATGGAAAAAATTATTTGTAAGTTTTTATTTCTTAAATTAATTGTTATGGATTTCCACGTAGTAAAGCCTTCCACAATTGATTATATAAGTATATTGTTCTCACAAGTTAAACTTCATGAGCATACGCAATCATTCTTATTCATTCCTCTAAATTTATATATCAGTGTTACATCTCCAGTCGTAAGAACAGTGTACAATATATGAGAAGAGTAAACATAGTAATAATCTCTCGCCATGAAATATTATATTAAGATCACTCCCCAAAGACCATCTGGACTCGCTCGTAGGGGAGGCCACCCACACTCCTAGAGCAGTCGAAGAAATTGCCAACTTAGCAAAACGTTAGAGCTCACCACGGTAAGAAATAATCGAGTTGGAAATCAATCTTACGATCCAGGCTTATGCGTTCTGTAAACAAAGGTTTCTCCCACTGTCATTCCTGACCCTTGCGACATTTTATTAGACCTAATGACCGGGCGACGGAGAGTCAAGAAACAACGGGGTGACCTTCTCAAACGCGAAATAGAGAGAAAGAACTGGTTCATAAAATATTTCTAGCTCTATTTATTAAGAATGGGGCGGAGAATGGCTTTGGATGTTGATTGCCCCGGAGATTTAAACTTGGCCGAATGATTGAAGGGGTGTCTCATTCTATCTTATGTTGCTTTAAACATATCCGAGAGCCTTTTTTTCCTGCTGGCGGAGGGAGAGGGAGGAATTTATGCCACCATATCTGTCTTTTCCTGACAGCTGTGGCTACGACAAATCGTCGCCACCTTTAAAAGAACGGACGATTCAAAGGAGCGCAACCGACTTTCATAGATTTCGTCTCGTATTTGATCGAGTTGCTTCGATTTATCTCTACCGGTGTGTGTATTCGAGCGTCTCTCCTGGCTCGGAGACTCAAATCAATAAAGTAAATCATTTTTTATGCCGCGATCCATGGGTCGTTAGAAACAAAGGATACGTTCGCTGGGCGATAGAACACTTTGTTATTTTAAATAGGTAAAATTCGATGGATCGATTCCTATTGAACCCAACTGAAGTATTAAATAGTACAGACGAATAAGGGCATGCCGCCTTTGAAAGCAGCTAATTAACGAATAGGGCCCCAGAGTAGACTAGGTGAATAGCTAATGCTGTTCTTTTTCAAATAATTTCTTCGATGTATTAGAATCAAGGCTGCATTGTTTACCTACTACCCGGAAGGTAGGAGAACAGGATTCGAGTCCTAGTTATTTCGCTAACTTTCTATTCAGATTATCTTTTTATTTCTCTGAAATTTGTACTGAGCTCAGTAAAATAATTGGTTGGCATTTGTGGTGGTGTTTCAGGATGACAATGATCTATGTCAATAAATTATGAGAAAGATTCTTGAAACATAATGGTAAGCTGTTCCATAAATATACATACATAAAATTTAAATACATATATTGCATAAAATGTCAAGTAAATGTAAACATGCATAATGGATTGGAATGGAATGGAATGCATTACCAGAATAATTTTTCGCTTCCTTCTCTATAAACGAAAGAACAGTCAACAAAAAATGTAAGTTATTGAAGTTTCATGGTACACGCAGTGATACATTCTATTGATCTGTTGTAAAATATTTTTACAGCATTACTAAGTATTAGGTGATGTATCAGTAAAATGGGAATACATGAATTCAGTGGGTTTTTGCAAATTTCTTTTTGTATAATTTTAATCAGTATTCTTGACCTTAGTCTTTGTATTATGCCAAACACTGCCAACTGATTATCTTTACCTATCTATAGTGTTTCATGGGCTAGTGATAAAAAATAGCAGAATAATAAGAGACTCTAAATTCAATGTATTCAGAACATCTCTAGCTAATTCCTCCAAAAATATTGGTAATCATTTTTATAATTACTAATTTTTGAGTAAATACATCGTCTCAATACTATTTCCACTGTTGATAGTATCGCGGGCTGAATTATATCTTGAAAACAATCGAATCACTCATCGCGCTGCTCCCTCATAAAAAAATAAACCAATCTCGCAAATCTTATCACCAATCGCCGCCTTTCATCACCGCAATAATTCGCCTCGAAATTTTCCATAATCGATCCTATCGCAGTTTTTAATCGTATCCGATCATCGATACGCATTCCCACTATAGCACGTATTCTCACGCCCAATTTCAGCGAGTATATATGTCGATCATATCGCCTGGTACACATTTTTACGTCTTAATCCGCGGAGGAAGGAGCGTCGACCGATTTCCGTCCAAGAGTCGTAATTCATGCCGACCCTTTCCGCGATCCGTGCCAATTACTTTTCCGCACGCAAACTATTCCATCACTTTAGAGGTCGGGCGCGAACGACCTTGCCTGGGTGGGGTGAGGCCCTTTTTGCGAAACAATACAAATCATTGGACGTCGGGAGTGGACACGATCGCTCTCGGGCGTCGGAAAAGGAGGTCGCGGATAAGACGGCGGAGGAAGTGGCGGTGGCACGCGTACCTCGTATTTACTCGTGCTCTCGTTTGCGAGACGGAGTGTAGAGATCTTATCCATAAAGGAAAATTGCTGGAAAAATGCAGCGACTCGTTCGGCAATTTTCTCTCTTATATAGGGAATAAGGTCCTATTATTTGGGTTCTTTCTCGAAAATTTTCATAAGATTTTTATTAAAATCGCAAATAATATTAATAATCTGGATATGTGAGGATAATTAGTGAGGGACCGTCTCATAGGTTGGTGTATGTTATGCAATGTAAGAAGAGAGTTGATAGTCCTAGATTCGCCCTAATTAAATACACTTTATTATTATATTTGTTATTATTCACGGTGGATACTTTGGAAGTCCTTGAGCCGATACACCAGCTTGGAGAAAAGATGAATTACAGTAAACGATTGACTATGACTGCTAAAATAAAATTAATGATTTTTTGGTGTAAATAATTTACATTTGTAAAGTAAATATGTTCATTTATAATTACCTTTAAAATGATTGCATTGGTTGGGTTACTTTGTATCTAGTTGCTTTGTTGTTTCTATGTAATTTATTGATATTTTGTACTTACATTGTAAAGCATAACCGCAAGTTACCACAGAAACAATAATGTGAAGTATAAATACGAGTTATTTGATATAAATATAAATAAGATGCATTCATTTTTCCTATTTCATCTACAAGTATTTCGAATTTTACGCCTCGAGTTTGTCTCATCACATTTCGAACATGAAGAAATGTAGCAATATATCACGGAAAAACAAATGAGCTGAAAACCTGTTCTGCTATTGAGTTTCTTGTACCATTTTAATATTTGGACTCTACTGTCATCAACAGTACAGTAGAGATTATACCATAAAGAATCACAGTTTTCCAACAGCACAGAGTGACGAATCATCTACTCGTTTTGTTACTCTTTTACCCATTTACGAAAATTGTTCTCTCGAAATATTGCTCGCACGCCCACGAGAGTAATGCTCGGTAATAAAGAATGCAAATTCGAAACAAATCGCAAGTGTAATGTTTAGTGATGCGTCATTTCCAGCACTTGCTTGATGACTTGCCTTGGGATAGGTTTGGTGGATAAATTGCTTTTGGATAGCTTTGACGAGACAAGGATTAAAAATTTGGCAACATTTCAGCATAACAGAAAAGCTCTTTAGAGGGTTCATGACTCCATAATTCATCTCCGTGTATATAAATTAATATAGTATTTGTATGTACTACACTCTAATTTAAAATTGATGAATTTCTTTTTATTTCCTACCTTGATGACCTGAACCTCCAATATTTTACGCGAACACTTTGAGTATCTTTATTTTAGTATTCCATTAGAACCGTTTAGAATATAGATATATCGTGCTAGTTGTGAGTTATTGAGTTGTATTGTGCAATTCAAGAAAATGGCAGCAGTGATTTTCATGGTATATGTAATCACATCTTAGCATGAAAGCAGTCCCAAATAATAAGGCTTGAAGACTTTCTTTCGGTGATGTAGTACATTGCTACGGCATATCGCGATTGAAGAATAAATTACACCCTTATTTATTAACCTTAAAACACGTGGCAATCATCTGATAAATATGTATGCAAAATTGGTGTAATTTGTTCTGTAGCCGAAAAAGTCGGTCTCTTGCAATACACTCTTGCGCGCGAAAGGAAACTAACTACCTGCAAAAACGGTGAGCATAACATCGATTTTTGTATCGGACTTGAGTGCGTATTTTCGTGTTGATAAGCTGACTCATAAAATCATCGGGGTAATAGATAGGGCATTCACCGTTAAAGAAATTTTAAATTCGAAAAAATTTCCTTGAGAAATCTTTCACTGTCTAATTTATCTTGGACCCCATATTTCCTCAAAACTGCAGGAGAGCATTAAATGTGATTACATTGCTTTTCGCGTGCCCCCTGATGAAGTACGTGACTTTGCTTGAGTGGAGAGAAACATTTTTTTCCAAGGAAAGTCGGTCGGTCAATATACTATTAAATTTGACAGTTTCCTGTCATAAATCTCGTATAAAATTTTCTGATTTTTTTAATTTTCTAAAATTTTTAAAAATGTACCAATTTGAATTAGTAGTACTGAAAAGTTTTGCTTATAGATTTTGTAAAAATGTTTATCTTAACAGCCAGTTTGAGCTTCTCATTGAAAATTCATAGTAGACATGGATGAAACAGCTTTCAACTTTGTACCTATTAAATTTCATGAATCAGCGCCCTTCTATCTTTTGAGACCTTGTCTTGTTGAATAGATCAATGAGAAAAATATATTACATACTTTCACTTATAGTTCAAGCATGTCAGAAGGTTTGGGGTGGTAAAACAAGCTCCAGATCTTCATATTTTTCAATCGCCTTCTTCAGCTACGTTTAATACAAGGGTTTTATAATTATTTGCCCCCTTTCCCACGCGACCTATAGAAAATTACCTAGTTCCTCCTATGCATTATAAAGTAACGTCATTTAATTGATTAATGAATAAAAATCAGTTCTGAAATTTAACATGCGTATCACTATTCGGCTCTGAAAATTGAAAGTTATTGCTGAAAGGTAGTAACACTGTTGAATCTCGAGCATCTTATCTTGCTGAAATAACTACTTATGAAAATTTTCATTAGAATTTTTCTTAAAAATGCTATTCACTGTCCTTCTGAGGTTCATAAAGTAGGTCTAACGGATATTTAAACAAACAAGTTATAATCTTATTAGCCAGCGAATTTATTCATTCTTATTAGCATTATTTTTGTATATTTCTTGTCAATCCGTAATACTTCTTATTGAAGCCAATATTATGCACCAATTTTGTTTGGCTGTGACAGGACTATTTACTTAAAAGACTATAAGGAATCGCTAAAATTAACCCAAGGCTTTTATCTGTCCTCACTAGCCTATTACGCGTTCATCAACGTACTCAGTGTAAAACTGTTGGTCTTTGTTGGGAATTTCTTAAAGACTGTCTCTCAAAATTTCTGTTACTAATCGTTTTAGTTGCGGAAGAGAAAGGGTTTAAACGCAGCTAAGCGATCCGTCCCGGAAATAGAGCCGTCAGGTCTGCAAATGTGGGCGCGGGAGTGTTTCCTTAATTCTCAGTCCGTGGCATTATTAACCCGTTGCTCCCCCGAAGGCCGGTCGAAGTGCGGGGGCGTAGAGCCACTCTCTCAGGGGTCAACACTCCGCACTACTCCCCCCCGCGGGCGCCTTTCGCAACACTCGCTTGATTTCACTCCCGCGGCGTGTGAGTGTGCTAATACCTCTTTGACGTCACGTAGGGCATCGCCCAAGCGAAATATGCCGAAAATTCGCTTCAGATGCACGATGACCCATTACTTGGAAAGGCGAAAGCTCATGCCGGATGCGGGGGATTTATCCCACGCGATGTCGTAAGAGCCGTACAGATCTTAAAGTGAATTATGCTGCCATAAATACGGCTGCTTGTCGGGTACGTAAGCGCTCTATGCATTTATGTGTGTGCTTTTAGCCGAACGGGGGTGTAACTCTTGCGAATGCGATCGTACTATTTATGATGTTTTATTATTTATCCCTATATTGAATCATTCTAGTAATTGCAGGTAGACTATAGTATGGGGGTATTTGATAAGACTATTAGGTGGATTGGATCATTTTTATTGACCACGTAGGTATTTATTTAATGATAGATTAGTGAAATGGATTTAGAGTTCATGTAACCCACTCCGCAAGTCTTATGCCTCGCAGGTATATGTATAAATAGATTTAGGAGTATTGTATAAAATATAACAAAAATTACCCTTGATAGCGAAATTAAATCATATCTCGGATCATGGTCTCTCACAACTTTTCCTTCCAATTTTATGGATCTTAAAGTGAATTATGCTGCCATAAATACGGCTGCTTGTCGGGTACGTAAGCGCTCTATGCATTTATGTGTGTTTATTTAGTCGAACAGGGATGTAACTCTTAAAGAATATAATCAGATTATTTATGACTGTATATTATTCATACATGTAGAGTAGTATTTTTGTAATATCAAGTAAGTAGACTATAATTCTATTTGAATACATATTATTAGGTTATATGGATCATTTTTAGGGCCAAGGAACAAATTCTTAGCTAATGCCTCTGATTTTGAGAGAATAATTCTGCACGATCCTATAGTTTATTTTAATTACGGTCATGTCGAGGCATGTCGAGGAATAATTAGATTTGATATGCTCACGATTCAGTAGCACTACCACTCACTGCTCATTGGCTAAGTTGCATTAAAGAAATATGTTTCGGATATATTTCCGTAAGCAAATAGTTTGAATATCAATAACTCTGATGAAACTATTTGAGAAAAATGTTGTACCGTATATAACCTCGTATAAGATGCAAATAAATTTTGATTTAGAATATATTTATTTTTATATTGTACTAAGATAAAAAAGAAGGTTACGCTACATAGAATAATACATATTATCTATCTTATCTGTAACGATAAGTTTAAAATATTGGAAATTACCGGCCAAAAATTAAGAATAATGGTGAAAAATATAAAAAAAACATTAGAGATTCTTAGGAAATACTTATCTGCATGAAAACAGAAGGGAGGTGTGAAAAACTTGCATAATCCCACCGTTCAGGCATTGTAAGGAAATGTGAGTTAATAGATGCTAGAACGTGCTAGTAGAAAGATCCAGTTATTTTATAATAGGTTTGTGAAATATACTTAGGAGTTCACGTACCCGATTCCGCAAGTTTTATAGATATTGGAGCATAATTTGAAATATAACAAAAACTACCCGTGATAACAAAACATGGTCATAACTACACTCATGGTCACTCTCAATTTTTCTTCCAATCTTATGGAACGAAATTTCGCTGCAAAAAATCCATGCGATAGAATTACCACTGTTGGAATAATGGGCACTAAAACACTGCGGAAAGCCGACGATAATGAGGCCAGCTTAACATAGCAAAACCTGGAGGATGAAAATAGAAAGTGGATCGATTCGACTTTATTTTCGATTAGAGCATGTCGGATAAACACGGGGTTTGATGTGGACACCCGCCAGAAGATGTCGTTAAAATATTTCGCTTTTTCCACCGCTATATGATCCACCCCCGATTCGGAGATTTGTGCTCTACCTTTTAAAAACGCTCCTTTGGATGCTTTTATCGGTTTAGAAAAATCAACGCGGGAATCGAATGAAAAAAGGCCATCGGCAACCTTTAACCGTCCCTCCGCCAGGAATAAACCAGGATCCTCGGCCAAAAATCTATTTCCAAGGATATTATTCGGACACGGCGATATTTTAACCCCCGGAAGTGTTGCCATAACTACCCATTATCTCGATTCAAGCGATACCGCGCGTTTTGTAAACACTATTCAATTCCGGTGGCGTAGATTCTGAAAGGGAACGTTATAGAGTCCGCATTTAGAGGAGGCGGGGAATAGGGTTTGGAATAACACTGAACAGAGGCTGTCCGAGGAAACCCAAATAATTATCGAAATTATTCTTCGTGTTTAGAAAATGTTGGTTTAAAATGGCAAAATAAACAGCTACCCCGTGCGTAGTAAAATTAAATAGTGCGTTTTTCAATTTCAAACTGCGGATCGCGAGCCACGTTGTTAACGTAAATCTTGCTATCCAGAACGTGAAAACGGAGAAGTATTAAGAGTTTAGTCAGTGGATTAATTTATGAGCCAAATTAGTAGCGTCGACTTGAAACCATGTCTTAAATCAAGACGTCTATGTATATATCAACGGTATAGAAACCTAATGATGAAATTCTTCCTAATACTTCAAGCAGTTAGTGACCTATTAGGAAAGCATTATTCTTAATGGACATGGATTTAATCTCCATTTAGAAGACAACTAATGTCGTATGGTTTTTGCATTATTAGACATATTACTTCTTTGTAAATAATAGAGAATATATTCCTGGCTTCCGATTAATTATTAAATTTTGGATTCTAGTAATATTGAGTTAGTTAGGCACTTATAGTTTCGCTTGTTTTAAATAATCGCGTTTAGTTCCTCTTTTGACTCATCATAAACGAATAACAAAAAATAGTGAAGGCCTAACTAACTCTATTCTTAATAATTTTTTTCTTCCCATCAAAAGTTGTAAAAAATCTATTCACTTGAAAATTAAAAGTAATCATTCTTTCAACAGAAAAGATGTATGATAGCCTTGGTTTCCACCATTTTCAGAGGTGAGTTCAAAAAATAATTTTGATGTATATAGTATTTCCAGTATCTTTCTGTTTCGTACACAATTGAAAAGGTTTATGAGCAAAATAAATCAGAGAGGAGAGTTGAGAATACCGGGCGAAGCAACAGAAGGAAGGAAAGCAGGCGAATTTTAGACCCAGCGAATTCGCTTAAGGAGTGGGTGGATTAGAGAGAGAGGAATGGGAGTACGTCCTCAAAGGATTGTGTAATGGTGGAATGAGGTTGAGTATGCAAAGCGGAGGGAAGGCCGTTGGGGCGGTGGAAAGCTTTTTTTGCGTGGGAGTGAAGCCGATGTCCTTGACGGGAATGCCGCCTACACCCTTCTCTTTTTCGTAACCTTCCTAGATGGCAGCACATCTGAAAGAAGCCGGCCCAAATTATCGGGGATGTGTTTACCATTTCGCCTCTCTTTACGAAAACGGATCGAAAGATGGAGAAAGGATAGCTCTTCCTCTTTCCTCGCCTTTAAAACAGGTCGACGGAATGGCGAGGATTTCATCAGGTGGTGGCACCCGAGTTGTTTTGGAGCGATCCTCGTCTCTTTTGTTTCCGCTCCTTCCGGCACGTGGTCCTCTCTCACTTCCGCTTTTGAAATGCGGGCGCAGCGGGAGCGCGACTCGGGTCACGTGGTTAAGTAGATGCAGGAATGTTAGACTAATTATTATTTATACGAAGTTGCGAAGGCCAGATGGGCGCTTATCGCACGAAATACGTGCGAATATAAATGTAATTTGTAATAACTATAAATATATATAGAACTTATAAGAAAAGGATCATTGTACACTTTAATCATCAGGGATAATCTACCCGTAGGCAGGTCCTATATCTATCTTAAGATGTCTCCATTTTTCCTGGGTTTGTATAGTATTCTTGCAGAATCCCTTCTGAACTACTTCCGTCAATTTGGTTATCCTCTTCCTTAAAATAGAATAGCTTTGCTAATCGCTAAACGCTGCATTATGGATAGTCAAGATCAACTTAGTTAGTTAGTTAGTTAGTTTATTGGCGAGGTTAGGCCCAGGTGGGCCTCTCTACCACCTAACCTCATATGTCGTTACATTTAAACTTATTAAAAACTCAACTTATTAAAAAAATACAAAAAAAAGAGAAGGGTGTGGGAAAAAATCCATGCAACTGAAGGTTGACTAAGAAAAAACCCACGTTGCGGGAAAACACCCACAAAGAAGGGGGGTGAAAAAAAAACCCGCGAAAACACAGTAATAGAAATAAATACAATAATACACAAACATAGATATATGAAAAGTGAAAAAGATTATATATGAACAATTGTTTAAGAAAGTAAATTTAACAAAATGTATAGAAGACCTAATTGATTTAGTTATAATAAAAGTTTGAAGCTATAATAAACTAAATAATCTAATATTCTAAAAGCTACAATATAGTATATTAAAAATTTTATAAAATTTCTTCAGCCGGAGGCATTTGTCAATAGATGTTTTCATGGACTGTCTTGAAGTCCTTGGCATTTACTTCTAATTGTTCTTAATTAATAATTATAATTCTCGCTTTAAAGTCCAAATCTATACTTGCAAAAAGAATAAGACGTAACTAGCGAAAGACTTAACAATGTCTTAATACTTCATCAAGAGAATTAACTTGTCATTTATTTGTCCTTGTCAACTTACGAAGAAGATACTAGAACAAATTAATACCTGCAACATAATTTTACCATTAAATATTCTTAAATTCCGATATTGAATAGTATTTCTAATATTTGGTGTTATAATCATCTTGCTAGCATGTTTTTCTGTATCACCGATACTAGAGTTATGAGTGAATGATATAAGTTCATTGAACTTCTCCTTAGGAATTCCAGGCTCCTATTAGGTCCCTGAATTTCAACTAAGTGATCTCGAGAACTGAGGAGAATGTAAAATTCCCCAGATTCCAGATAACTGCTTTCAAGATTACCACTTTCTATTTTGTTTACATATATATTCCACTTTATTTCATGCTAAACCTGCGATGCAAGGATTGGCTCAAGTATTCGTGCCTTTTCTTTTGAAAAGTAAATATAGCTCGGCAATAACTTCTTGGAAGTCTACCAGTGTATAGTAACTTTCATAGGGATCTGTTTAATATTAGTCTCACTGCCAACCTTCTCTATGCTTTCCGTATATGTTGACGGAAGAGGACGGTATTTTGTTTCATCCCCCATGAATGCAAACGACGGAATACTTATTGAAGGAATTACTATTCTTTTAGGAGCGATTGAATTATTCCACCTGTCTCCGGTAAAGTATCAATACCATCGATCGCGGTCTCGTTAGAAAGAATCCAAGAAGAGCGACCTTTTTCCATATTCCAAGTTCTCCTTGCGACTTCATGGATTACCATACACACCAAAAAAAAATCTTATTTTTAGAAGCTTTTCCTTCTTAGCGTACGATTTATAACGCCTCGCGATAGGTATTTTTACGTGCGCAACCTTGGATAGGAATGATATGCCCTTTTAACGTTGTAGCTATCTCTTTAGTGCGTTCGCCGGTGCAAGCGTCGGCAATTGGATTTACGGGCTCCCGAATAAAAAACAGTCGCCGCAATATGTGTTTCCTTATATGGCGACATATTGGCTCTCCAGCTGGAGCGAACGGGCCGTGCCGCTCAACCCAGATTCTCGTCCTTAATAACGTTCTTAACTTGGCACGATTAAAATGAAATACTTCGCCACATCATGTTTCCTCATTTGTAAGTGGCTACCGTGATCCCCGCATCCGTCCGGATTAAACGTCGGGAGATAATGGACGCTGATTTACGATAACATTGCGCATTATACTCGGAATGGATGCCCGACCGACAGATTCTGAATGTACGCCCATTGAAAACAATTTCAAAGAGCTTCATCAATTTGACTCAAAAGGGCGTTTTATGCGTAATAGCTGATAATCGTGCATTATTATCCTCGTTTGGGTGACTGAATACGGTATCAAAATAACGATGTTTTATGTATTGAGATAAATGGATATTTACCAGAGGAGTTATAATTTCTCATCATATTGTATTCCTGAGAGGTAATATGAACTAAATACTCAGAAGGTTTGAGGCTAGATTATTTTATTCGGAATTTGCATATAGGTATAAAGGTAATATTAATAACTATAATTTGTATCTCCTAAATTTTCGAATTTATCGCGTAACAATATATGTCAGGTGATACTAGCGGCTATTTCTCTTCCTTTTCTAAATAAATCAGTATGAGAACAATTAATGTTTTTAAACAGATAACAGGCTGTTGACATAGATTCACATAATTTCGGAATTCAGTTTTTAAATTAAAAAATCAGTTAGCATTGTAACCCATCAGGGACTTTTTATTTATTTATTTATTTGACCATTTATTGGCGAGGTTAGGCCCAAGTGGGCCTCTCTTCCACCTAACCTCGTATGTCGATATAATATGAATAATTACAAATTAAATTAAAACAAAAAGACAGAGTAGAGTGTGGGGAAAAAATCTTTGCAACTGAAGGTTGCTAAAGAAAAACCCACGTTGCGGGAAAACACCCACAGAGATGGGGGGTGAAAAAAACCCGCGAAAACACAGTAAAAATAACAATTAAATACAGACAGTAATAAAATTACATACAGAATATACATAAATCAATGAATTTACAGAAGAAAGAAAAAAATAAAAATATTATTAATTTCCTACTAATTAGTTTTTAGTGCATGCAGAACCGTGTTTGCTCTTAGAATGCCCTTGATGTTTCTACGTTTCATTGTGAATTTCAAATACCATCCTATACTTCTGAATTGACTAAATCAAATAAAAAATAGTTTTTGGTTACGTTATCTTAAATAAAATTCACAGTCGCTGGCGATATCTTGTGGAAATGCATAATGATGAAAAGAGAATCGCTTTACTTTTTCCACAGAGTTTATTAAAACAAATAATAGCAAGTGCACGACTAGTTTCAGCGATTGATCACAATCCTCAAGTCGTCCATTTGTTATTATTTGTTTTAATGAACACTGCGGAAAAAGTATAGCGATTCCCTTTTCATTACATACACTTCTACATTAGGAGTGAAAAAATAATGGCGAAAAATATTTTTTTGAACCCGTATTTGCGGAAGTATAGAACGAGCAGAAAATCCCTTTCAAATGACTCGTCGTTTCGAAGTAAAATTAACCGAACCTGTTTCTTGCTTCTTTCCTATGCTGTGAGCCACTGCTTAACTTGACGCTGTCTGTCCATTCTTCAGACAAGTTAAGCCAAGAATAGGACGATTCAATTCTAACAGTCTGTTGAATTCATTATTCAGCATTTAAACTCTAATGTGAAGGAATCAAACTGTTTAGAACGTAATGCGATACTAAACGTTTCTCGTAGTATGAATTAAATTCGTTCGGATGGAAAAGAGCTAGAAATAGAGTAAAATTTCCATTAATCAACGTTTGTTGCCCATCACTTTGATGGAATAGCTTCTATTTTTAATCAGATCATACGGTGAAAGTACTATTTATAACAAAGAATGTCGTCGCAACAATATCGCCTTAAAACAAGATCTTAACTGTATTTTACCTGAGGAAATGTTGCATCTAGCGGAGATTGACGCTAATAATTTTTCTCGGAGTTATCTACAGCTTATGAAGAAGATTCCTATGAATTTTTCAAAGGAATGATGATCTATATCTCTGCGTTTACTAAAGGATTGTGCTTTCATCGTTAAGAATATTATTGGAAAGCATGTAGAAGTTAATTGAAGAATCCTTTGTGAGGTTTATACTCTAAAGGTACAGATACACTAAAAATAATAAAACGAAATCTTTAAGGAACGATTGAAGAATCAAATCTTTTTAGGTTCGAGGGAATTTGCCTGAAGTAATTATTATTTTGAGGACCAAATGAGACACATGAACGACGTTTTTCGTTTATATTATTGTTAATCAACGTTATCGTTTTCAATATAATTTTGTATTCATTCTCCATAGTGAATAAAATAATAGCATTATAAAAACTGCAAGAATTACAATTTGAGGTTTCGCCGAACCTGACCAATTCCGCTGGATTATTTCTTTGTTAAAAAAACGCTCGATCGGATTATATTTTCATGTTAACTATTGAATTTAACGATTTTGCTTAAAATATTGCTAGTGGAGGTCTTTGTGTAAGAATTTACAGTAAATATTGACACGATAGTGATCTTATTTTGAAAATTAAAATTTTGAATGTTGATATGTTCAATACATTCCATTGTACTGTATGGACATGCTTGGCAATAATGGGATAAGATTCGTCATCTTCTACCTTATCCCATTCGTCGTCTGCTACCTCATACCAGATTTATGAGCCTTCCATTTATTTCTTGAAATCTTAATCCGTCCAGAATATAGCCAGTCGTATTTAGCCTTCGCGGACCAAGGAACACCGCTGCAATTAAATTTCGATGACACGGTAATTTTTGGACGGTTCCAACCGTTTCCAAAACCCTGCATGCGAAATTCCGCGAATCTTCGGAATTCCACGTATAATGCCTCTCACCTCGGAAGGCTCATACATTCGCACTCCAGAGCCGCTAAATCAAAGTAAATATTAAGAGAGGACATTATCATAATGCGTGTTGTAATTTTCCTAAGCATATATGAATTACTTTTGCCCGTTTTTTCCACCGGAAAACATCGGCGCGTCTCGCACGCGCGGGCAAAACCATGATTCATTAGTTCTGGACGCTTAAGTCTCTCGCAGAGCCCCTCGTTATATTTATATATGTACCTTTTTTATACGAGCCACCTCCCCTGCCTTACCTTAATTCCTTCCTCGCCAAAAATATTGCGTCCCTCGTCCTTTTTCCCGGCGAATTTTGAAGTCCTGCCATGAATCGGCGTTTAGTATAAAGACATGCCTCCGCCAACGCGTGTCCATCTTTCATTTCTCTCCACTCCGAATTTCCCTCCACGTGTATCCTTCCAGGCACTGCGCGGGAATCATTACGTGCGCTCATTGATATTTCCTCATTTTTCTCATTTCCATGCTTATTACCGTTGGTAGTTGCTCATACCCGGCCTACATACATACCCTGCCACCTGGCCTGAAGGCCAACTTGCAACGTGAACTTAAATAAATAATAAAATAAATAATAAATACCAAAGGAAGTTATAAGTTTCACGGATTGCTTCTATTCGTTATTCTTTATCATAATGTTTAAAAATATTCATGAAATTCTTAGGTACCTACCAGGTGTACTCAAAGTAAGAGAGGGCAGTGTCACTTCTACTTTTATAGGGTGTTGCATTGTCATGGTAGTCAATTTCGTTTTTTCTTTCGAATAAAGGTGTGAATGAGTTCCACCAAATAGTATCGCCGAAGTTACGTTGAGTAGAGATGAAAGAAAATATTTATAGAATCTATACGTAGAAGGATTCATGAATGGCTAATCATGTTGAGCATGCACATATATAGTCTGCATCGCATCGGCAGAACAGAAGGAATCAAGGGGACGTAAGAGTAAAGATTTATATTTAGCTAAGTTAATGGTGCGCTATTTGAGAAGGCTAATTTGAACATACTAAAGTTATCAAAAGAAGTTATTATTCTCTTAAAGGAAATAGATAGGAGACGGATTAAATTTTCAAGATACGTTATAGGACATAATTCCTGTTTAGCAAAATTCTTTTTAGTAAAAGTTTACGAAATGATGAAGCAAAAATACCCAGAAACCTTACGTTTTCTAAGAAACTGTGTAAATGATAGTAGATGAACAAAAAAGGAGATATGTAATAGATTAAGAGTAGTTTTCCCTTTTAAATTAATGCATTTTGTTAACGAAGGAACGCAGAATACTCTCAAAAGGAGTAAAAACAACTCATTGGCCAAGAACCAGAACTTAGTTTTAGTCGACTTCAGTTGAAGATGTAACGCCATTCAAAAGCCTGGATCTAAGGCTGAAATTTATTAGTATACTGGTTTTGCTATTTGATATGTCCAGCAAACAACTCCTGGAACTATCACGTTTTTATGGGTATTTTGTCCGTTTTTTACAGTATTCAATCAAGAATCAAACTAAAACTCAGTAGCTTTAATATTATCACATCGATGAGCAAGACTACGACAAAAGCAAGTGAAAGATTCATTGTTCTCCAACCTGTACCGAAAGAATAAATGAGTAACGAATCCATCAAATCCATTCCATGAACCCATTCATCAACATATGGCAGCAGAAACTAAATTCAGTGCGAAAAAATGTTTAGTAGCTTATCTCATCCGCGGGCGTCGTCCTTTTCCTGGTTACGCAGTCGGAATTCCTCCTTGGCTATTAAAACACTTTGAGGAGAGCCCTCTCTTACCTGTCTCCCTTCTCTATTTCTCTCTCTGCTCTTTTTTATGCGATACAACATTCCTCCCTTTCACTCCCACGCCTTCCGTATTTTCTATCGCCCTCACTGTTCCAATTTAACTCCGTTCTCTCCTGATGAGCATTCGTAAACAACCCCAGGGTTTATCTCCATTTAATCGTTGAAATCTAAACTTTTTTCTCTTACTCTTCACGCTGCTCGACCTCTTAGCTTAGTCTTTTTTCGATCTACCTCTTTACCACTATTTACACTGAGAGCAATTCCTTGTTTCTCCCTGTGTATCACAAAGCTCGCTTGCTCTCCCTTTCGCCGATTTTTTCATCGAGGAGCGTGTTTTTCGCGCCCTTTGCCGCTTGCCTAGTTCTTACTAATTGCGAACAGCTGTATTCGCGCATTGTCTCATCGCGGAAATTCATCGGGCTTATTTTACTTCTCTATTTCCATTCTAACGTACCTAATTCTGTGTGTGTTCGCTCAATCTACGTCATGCGGTCCTGTTCACACGATGTTTCGCGTAAATAACGATCAGAGGGCGAATTTTGATTAAGTAACCGAAAGAGAAGATGAATGCAATTACCATTCTTTCGAACTCGCCTTCCGGGAAGAGAGCATGTGCTAATGAAATGAATAGCAACGGCCTTTCAACGCATTTTTTTCCTGGTGATGTGCATAATAAAATGATATCTGTGTCCTCAACCAACATTTTATATAGATAATTCCCATGCTTGTTTTAAAAGGACTGTAGACTAATTTAGGCTGTATAATATGCACGTGGTTCACGTGCTGACTTTTTCACGTGCTTGTCCTTCTTTGGAAAGATTCGCTTGGCGGAAGTACGAATAGCATGACATCCCATTCACCTCTGCTGTGAATTTTTTAATTTCATAATTAATTATTCTAAATTGTATTAATGGTAGAAACTAAATTCAATTTAACAAAAAGCGTGATCTTTCAAAACCCAGTGCGAAATTTAGAGACATGACTGGGAACAAAACTCAGTTCTACCATTTTCCGGGAAAGTATTCTAGCCGTTAAGTAACTATGCCGCGTCTATAGCACTTTTTTTCAACGAGAGCCTTACGAGCAAGACAATAGTGCTCCACTAGTGTATAGAATAACTGTCCAGAAAGTGGAGACCTGGATTAGAATTCCAGTAATGTCGCTATTTTACAATTCAGGTTGGCCTAGAATTATACTATTATTTATATCATTAAAAATTCGTTATATTACTGTCTTATTCGATTTTCCTTGCCGTTCATAAATCTGATTACACAATTTGAAAGCAAAAATAATTTATTGCTGCGGAACCTAACCTAACCTTCGAGAAGGCTACGTCTAGATAGGTTACTGTAACCCAATGTCCCAATGAATGACGCTTTTAGTAGAATTCACAAGGAGTTATCGAATGTCGTTATTCTGCATTAATCCTGCCTCGGTCGCTTTTGCACATCACAGAAACAAGAGCTAATCGTAGGTAAATTGAAGAGTTTTTCTCTACCATGCACCAAAAAACGAATAAAATGCGTTCCATGCATCAAGATATGGTGGCAGGTTATAAATCTCTATTAAATACGATTTACACAAGGATAAATTTGAAGAAAGAGATTAAGCTTCACAAATTCTATATGCAAAGTGATACCGTAGCATTTACAAGAGAAACCCCACAAAAAATGGGTCCATTGAAACCTGCGAAAATAGGAATGTAAAAGTGAAACCTTTAGTCAAAGGGCCAATTGGAGTAGTGACAGTTCCGAACGAGTTTTCGGTGTCAGAGTTTTCGCGAATCTGAACCTCTCACAGGCTCTCTTCGAGCACCCATTTATCTACCTCTTTCTTCATTTTTTTAAACTCGGGGCCGTTCCCTTTGATTTCGAGGCTCGGGAGACAAAATTATGGCGTCCCCACCACCTCTTCCCTCCCAGGATGCCCTCTCTCTTTAATTTCCCTAGAAACGTAAACAACGTTCTTCAAGCCGGTTCAAAGTTTCGATCCGTCGCTTAAGAGCCCCGCCCCCACCTCTTGAAGTTGCTCTTTCCGCCGTTTCCTTTAATCTCCCGAAGAGATCTTCTCAGTCCGTTTCCGTTGAGTAAGAATGCCCTTTGATATTCTTTCGGGGTTCCGCGAATTAAGCCGCCGACAAATAAGACGCAGGGGAAATAATCCCCGATTTACGGGGCGGGGATGCGGTGAGCAACGTGTTGAAGCTCTTGCAGTCACCGATGCTTAGTTTCTCTTTCGTGCGACGGGAATGTTTACGCATGTTCAATTGCGAAAGTTGTTAACACAAAAAACTTCAAAAGGCTATTTTCCCGAAATCTCGCTCTGTCAAAGTCTCTTTCTCGTACCAATGTTTGTATGTTCTGGGTAATGAGGGCTACATTAAATTTGTCCTTTCCGTTAATTAGAGGGTACAAAACGTTTGTCTTCACTTTTCGGGTGCCCTGCGACTCCGGATAGAGAGACGATGTCCCTACTCTATATTGCGTAAGCATTTTTTTAATTATATCAATAATAAATCGTCTTTATCCGAAGGAGATAAGGTAGTCTCTTCTACAAACTAAATCATCTATTAAAAGAATTTGTTTCCTATTGACCTTTGTTTTATATGAATTTATCAATAATTCAATTTATGAATTAATAAATACAATTTATGAATTAATTCATAATGAACCCAGACGTAGGTTGAAAGACAGGAGATTTGAGGCTAGGCTACGGATGCTTAATAAAAATATATATAAAATACATTTTGTAATATTAAAATGGATATCAATAAACACCGGCCGTGGTGGCCGAGGGGTTAGCGTGCTCGCACGGTATCGATACCTGGTTCGAATCCCGGCTAGTTTTTCCGATTAGGGAATAGTCTTGTGTGATTGTTGTTGTTAATATCTACCACAGTGAAAGTCCTGAAAATGGATGTTTGTGGGGTGTTTGAAATAAATAAAAAAATTACAATTCACGCATAAACGCACATAGGATGTGGGTCATGGCATCAAGACGATTCCAATATATTTCCATTTTGGATTTCAATCGTATTTATTTCAGATTAAACTGCAAATGCCCTAACTTTTGAAATATTCATAACATTCTTTTAGAAATATAATTATTCACAGCTGGCAATTGAATCAATACCTCCCAAAGAACAGGCGAATATAAAAGAAAATCGTTCAGATTGTCCTTATTTTCACTTAGTTAATGCATTCCCTTGCGCAACCCTCTATCTCTCATTTATCGTGGACCTTTCCTCCTCGTTTTCCCTTTATAATCTCTCAATCGATTCCCTCCCACGCTTAATCCAACAATCGCCGTACTTCCTTCCCCCTTTCTTTTTGCACCTTCAATTCAGCAGCAAGAATTGCAAATGCTCTCTTTCGCCGATCCTTATTCAACATGAACCGAACGCGAGAACTAGCCACGTTTGTTTCTTTTTTAAGATCGTTTCCGAGCGTTTTAGAGAGGCTAGTGTTCGAGAAAGGGGAAAGTTAAGTCGAGGAGAAAGAAAAAGTCGGGAGTTACCGCTTTGGAGGAAAAAGATTTTTTTAGATTTTTTTGTCCCTCTGAAAAGGCGCCGTAAAAGGAGAGGGTGTAAGGGGATTGTATATTTGTGACAATGTCCCCAGCAATGACAGTTTAATTAGGTTCACCTTTAAATAATGACTCACCCTCGAAAGCTCAAGGTATCGCTTTTTTTCTCTCATCTCTTTCGGCTTTCCTCTCTCCTCCCATTTTGGGTACTGAAAGCCCAGGATGAGTTTATCATAATGGATTATTTTTTGCGGCCGCGAAAGTTCTAAAGTGGTTCCTGACGTGAAAGGACTACACTTTCCCTTTCGACGAAACGAGAATACGGTCAAAACAAAGGAGGATAAGTATGATTTTTCTTCGCGTTGCAAAATTTATTGCCGTCCTAGCAGAAAGTTTTTTCTCCAATGCGCTGAAAGCTTTGACGATATACTTACGCCGATATGTAGTGTGCAGCATAAGTATTAGTTTGTTCGATGAGAATAAATTATGAACTTTTTGTTTGAGGTCAGGTGACTGAGATAGAACGACAGCTAAACTAGCGACAGAACGGCGACTAGAATCGAATTAATTGTCATATTTAACGTTGACTCTGAAGTAGCGGATCTTTTTTCCTAAGGTAACACCGTAGGTTCTATTTATATCAACTAATTCTAAAGTTTTCCTCTCTATCTATATTCGTTTACATATTGCGTATGTTTTTTATATCACTGACGAAAGGTTAGACGGAAGAAGAGACTCCACCCTCAAAATCACCGTAATAAAGACCTTTAACTCGATAAAATGAGAACAATCAAGCATTATAGTGGTCGATCTAGAAGATTTCGTGAATTAAACTTCTTGCTTTTGCGTAAGAGCTGAAAACTTTTTTAATACGCTTAATCCCAGAATATGCATACATGCATGTATACAAGGGTCTTTATCTGGAGAAATCAGGACTAGGAAGTCCTATCTTCCATCTAATTTTTGTCTAATACAAAACACATAAAATGAATTCAGTCTATAAACAAAAATATAAACTATAATATGCGTATGTTTTTCAACCTGTGGCATTATAAAGGAAAATTTGATAGAACTAATAATTTTTTGGAGCAAATAAAAACTAATTATTTTGATCGTATGAAAAAATATTTCCACTGCCGAAAAACTCCCACTAAGATAAGTCAAGGATGAAAAATCTTGAGTGTCTATGGGATACATACATATTGAATTACTCAGCTTTACCAACCGATGTTTTAATTGTATAAATAAACTAAATTTCACTCGTGAAACCTTAATTATCAGCTTCTAGACATATCTGAGAGGTATGAAATCGAATTTAAAAATATCTTTATGCAGCCCTCGGGAAAATGAAAGTCGGCAATTATGGCCAAAAAATGAAATAAATATCTGAATTCGTACTTACATCTCGCCAGTTTACTTGCGAAAAGATGTAAATAGCACTCGGCATTCTAATATTTTACGTAGATGACCTTTACTTAATCCCAGGGATTTACTTGTTGCCTTCCCATTCAAAAGATTCAGTTTGAAGAGTCTTTACTGAAAAACTTGTACATAAACCACTATACAAATACATTCCAGTTGCACACATAGTGTGGTTTTTGTACCATTTTTACTGTAAAGACTCCTTTAATAAAATTCCGCCAACTCCTTCTCCAGAAGATGGCAACGTAGTTGCCGAATTACGTATCAAGAATAATAAACTTACGATATCTCAGTCACGATTAACCTTAACCCCCATGGTTAGGGTAGTTCCACGCGACGAGTTGTTCGCAATCAACGGCTATTTGGAGATTTTTTTAACTCTATTGTAGTAACATAGCCGTGTTCCTTTTTTCCTCCTAGTTAAATTCCTCAAAGTCTCGCAGAATCTTATTCATTATGTAGATTTAGTTAGGTAACCCATTACGAGCCGATCACAATAGCCGATCAAAGGTTAGGCTCGTAATTCCTATCCACGCCTCTTCCCAGCTCGACCGCGTTCAGCCCAATCGACTATTCATAAAACGTGTGCGGAATCGGTGGTCGTAAATCGCGCTGGACCGATCTTCAGCCGGTTCTTACGCACATAAAGATCCCACGCAAACCAAGCAACGATTCTCGTGACTGGGAATTTCCCTTTCCGAATTTTAGAGACAAACATCGAGGCATTATTCGGTGGCATGGGAGAGCATTAACACGGACTTCCTCGAGGAACATCTTGAGAGATTATGTTCCGAGGTGTTCAAACACTGCTCATCGCAGTCACTTTGAGACGTGGGACAGCGCGGGTCATACCAATTTGATACGGGTGTGCTAGATGGACCAGAGTCCTACACCCACGCCAATATCCCTTTGCCAACCTCTCCCACAAGGATTTATTTAAAAATGCTTTCTTGAGCTTTCTCATTTTTACCTTCCATATTTATTCGTTTTCCTCTGAGTGAGTTTGTCTCAATCCTTTCGGTACAAATGGTGTTACCTTTCCATATTCGCTTTGCTTTCTCTGACCGTAAACGAGAAGAATCGCAGCTGTTCACCGAGGCTTCAAGTATGCAAGTCACTCGTGTTGCTTATTTCAGGTTCTAGTCATTCCGCTTTTGTTTGGGATAAACCAGTGATTTTATAATCCGTTTTACCTCGATACCTGGTTTATAATCAGTCATCTTTTGTCATCGGTTTCGGTAACGGTTTCGATATCGGATTATATCGGTATTGTATATCGGTTTTTGGAAGAGTAATATGGACGTCATTACGTATTTATTGATTTCTTTAATTTTTATAGAGCAAATTCTCGCCCCTATATATAACCAATATCTAAGGAAACCTTATGCTGGTAAAAAAATATATTTATTAATCTTTCAATAAAATTTCTCCCTGAGTATATCACGAAATTTCAAAATATAGAAAATAGGAAGTTAGATTAACGTTGCCTCTACGAGGCCTCTCGTATTGCTGACCAGCTGCACGCAGTGATTGTTTTATTATCAAATTATATTTGTGCATAAATCAGGAATTATGGTCTCATTATCATTGTGCTATTTTTACTGTAGATAGAACTCCATCTTATAACCAATAAAAGATGGAGTAAACAAAAATAAACTAAAAAAAATGGTTTCGTTAATTTTCGTGATTACGCACATTATTAATCGAGACCTATTTTTCTAAGCGTGTCTATTTTTCAACGACCGGATATTGATTTCTAAACGGGGTAATAACTTTATAATTCATAACTTTCGCGACTGATCTCTCCTGCGACACGTATCCGAGAAGTCATCAGCGTCAAATCTGGCTTGGTCTTCATCCCATTTCATCATTGCTAAACAAAAGTAAACTCTAAAAACTCTAAACGTATTCGGCCGAACTTCGTGGAAGGACATTCTGAAGTTATAAAGTAAAACACCGTAAACTTCCACACTATAGGATTTTATTTCCGACCGGTTTCGGCGCAAAGGCTAAACAAAAGCTTTGGTTGGGACGTGGCTCATTGGGCACTTTGAAGAGTGAGGTAGTTTGCCATTGCTCTTTTCATTGAGCTAAAATACGATAGCAATTCC
The DNA here is from genome assembly GCA_947579665.1 of Sympetrum striolatum. Taxonomy (NCBI): domain Eukaryota; kingdom Metazoa; phylum Arthropoda; class Insecta; order Odonata; family Libellulidae; genus Sympetrum; species Sympetrum striolatum. The sequence goes on along the minus strand of OX388345.1, from coordinate 37,926,810 downwards.
TCGTGAATGAAGAATGGTGACCTAAAGAAAATAATTATAATATTTAGATAAAGACCTGACATAGAGAATAAACTGATAAATTTTTGCTTAATAAAAAAATCTGACTCCGTCCAAAAAAAAATATTTTTGAAAACACGATTGGTTGAATTATAATCGAACTAATTATAAAGAATCTCCAACAAGTATCGCCAGAATTGATTAATTTTAATGAATATTTATTCATACCATTTCTCAAGTATATGTATATTATGTATAATACAATATATCGCACTATAAATAAATTCTTATAAGTTTACTCTCTGTGATTGTTATGGAACACCACCAGATCAAGGACCGTAGTATTGATAAGGAAGTTCAGAACGAATTCCATTATTCATCATCACTTGTATCTGAGTAACTATCATATTACCACATGTATGAACTATAGAGATAATTGCGAATAAAGGATACATTTTTCTCTAACTCGTACCAAAATAAAACTGAAAAATATTCCATTCATGGCGGAAAGGTAGGAAGACAGACTTCTCCGTAAAGATGGAAGCTCTATTCTGGTGATCAGCGAAAAGCGAAGACCGCTGTATTTTGGCACTGCAAGCAAAAGATGTGCGAGAAGATGAAAAACAGACCAAATCTCCAACGTAAATTATCGAATCCCTCCCTCTGACACTTTATGCATCTTATTAGTTGAACAAATAGTCCTTCAGACGATCTCGAGACAATCTACAATGGGGACACGTTTTTTCTCCCCCTCCCCCCCAGAAAGGTCCACACGTGTATCCCCTCCCCTCCAACCTCCCCAGGCCATCCTCTTTTTCTTAATTCGCAATTTATCCTTCTCCCTTTTCCCTCACTTGGCTCACTTCGCGATCTCTTTCTTTCTCTCCCTCGCTTTCTCTCCGGTCTTTTTTTAGCCCTCTTACACACATGCGCGCACACACCCACTCTTCCGAGGGTCCAGGTCCACTTTCGAGGGGAGTGTTGGGAGTTAATGGGCGAGCCCTCGTGTATTGGGAAGTGGAGGAAACAAGTCGGAAAATACACGTTAGGGTGCGTTTGCGCCTCCGCTTCACTTGTCCACCCGAGAACCGCTGCCAGGATTTCCAAATATGCCTCCGATTTCCGCTGTGTTAGTTAAGTGCTCCTATCCTAACGTGAGGGGGTGGTAGTGGCTGCAGAGGAATCAGATTCAGTGGCTCGGAGGGGCTGCTGGGTGTTTTTTGGGAGTTATGTCGTCCACTATACTGATATAGATAAATACATACAAATGTAATCGGAGGAAATTAGAACTAAGATGTCTCATATTACATATTGCATTTAGAACCTTTTGCGAATTTTAAGTATTGCTTTTGTATAAGTGCAGAAATATTCTTGTTATTTGTGCGCTTATTCCCTTGCTATTGTACACATACATACGTCTGTTTAGGGCGAAATTTGGACTAGAAAATTCAACCCACCATTTAATCCTAGTCTTATACAAAATATGTAAAAACAAGAATATGATCCTATGATACGTAATTTTTTAATAAGTAATGTGGAAATAAAGATTGGGATATGAGAATAAATAAGGAAGGAATTGTTACTATAATGAAGAGTCGAAGCCGACAGAATTATTTATCAGAATTATTATCATAGTATCGTTTTATATGAAAAGTCATTAAATACTCAGGAAACAATATTTTGTAATATAAATTGCCCCCCCCAATATTCAATTATATTATTTGCTGTGCAACAAGATGCCATTCGTAGTTTGTAGCCACCATGACTCAAATTTCGACTCCAGTAAATCAAGTATCCTGATTGCTATTGGTATAGTATAAGTAATAACTAGAACAATAATGCGAAATATTAAACTATAAAACAAGCAGTAATATTAAATAATTTGCATCAGTTATATATAAGCGAATATAAAAAAAGGAAAGCAAACTGGAGGGATAGTAAGATGATAATTTTTTTTAAAGAATGGATCCAATTGTTAATGCAATGCAATGAGGAGATAAAAATAAATAGCTCAGTAAAGGCAAATCTATGAAAGGAATAGCAAGTAAAGAGATATGGGCCAGCAAAGACAACATCCCTTAACTGTGAAGTAGAGAGCATAAAGTTCTCGTTATAAATTTAGGAGCTGAATTTAAGATCGCAGAAAGAGAGAATGAATGAAAGATTCGACTTGTTTACCAAATCCACGCTTAAGCTAAGTTAAAATGAAACACTAAATCCACGGAAAGGCGAACAGCTACACTAACGACACTTGCAATAAATAAGGAATGAGCGAAAAATTACGATATAACCCTTTGAATAATTCAAAGCAAAACAAAGATAAGAAGAATGGGAAGGGATAGAGGGAGCAATTACGAACCTATTCAAAATAAACATCCAATAATAGAAACACGGGGAAATTAATCGAGGTGACACGAGCCTTTCTTATATTTAACCCTTAGGTTTTTTCGCAAAAAATAAGGTTTGAGAAAGAGGGATGGAGGGAGGGATCCGCTCCCCTCCCACGCTTGATAGCACCGCGCGTGGCGTGTGGTTTTCGGTGTGGGCAAAATGCCACGACCTAAAACGGTTTTTAGCCCATAAGTCGAAAGCAAAACTGCGAAAGAACCCATGTATGGGACGCCGTGCCCACCACGTGGAGAATACCTGCAAACATTGCAGCTTCGGCTCGTTTAAATCTCTTTATGCCGCCTTCTCGTACGCTTCTGCCCCAATGGCGATTCTAATTTGTGGAGAACTTATTGCACGACACGTATGTGCTTTGAATTCACTTTTTTATGGACAGCGTCCTCTTTTCTTCTCTATATAACATCATCACTTGCTGCTTTCTCGTTTCTTCTTGAAGAATTTGATGCAATATTTCAGTAATATTTTCTGTTCTATCTAAGTTTCATCGTCATTTGTATAAAATATTTCAAAGTGATTTCATCAACCTGATGTAAATTTGGGTTTTAAATATAAAATAGTAATATAATTAATATAGTTATGAATAATCTTTGTTTGAAGTTCCGAAATAAACATTTTTTTAATGAAGCACAAAATCTATCTCTGCCTTCTCCGTACTGCTGCCAGAGTTATTTTTGGAGAAACAACTTATTTAGTCTTATTTGAAAACAGATTTTGCTCTCGTTTTCGTCATAATGTACTCGCACGTTCAGGAAAAGACAAATAAACTACTACGTAAGGGTACTAGCTTCCCACGATATCAAAATTACGTTGACTGATTGATTTAGTAGCATTAACTTTACTTCTATAAAGTGAATCAGGATAAAAAATTACTCAAAATCAATATTTTTATTCAGCTTTAGCATGAACGTGATTCATTTTAATTGTGAATGCACAATAATTTTAATACACACTAACTTTGCTCTAGGACAACTTCTAGAATGATAATGTTCAAGTATTTTTTATTATTTCTACAATTCATTTCCGCCTGCAAGCTGAGTTTCAGCTGATCTCAACATTTTTAAAATTGTATTTGCCGTTTTCTCTCGGATATTCAAAATTTTAAGCCCTGTATAAGTCAAAACCAGGAGTTTCATAATCAGTTCCATCATGACTATGAGAATTTAAAACTCCCAGCAAAACATACGGTCGAGAAATTGACCTCCAGATGTACCGCAAGGCTCGTATCTTTCACCTCAACGTTTACCAAGTAGCTAAATACCTAGGTGCCATCCTATTCGTCTCTCTTTGGTTTCAACAACAGAATAATTTTATGCGATGCAGAGGGGATCGACTTCCCCATTCCACTTCGCTCTTTTTCTGCAGGATCGTGACAAATGGTCGGACAACCACTCTCGGGCATTTTTTCTCCAGCCTATGCATTCCTCTTTGATTGATCTCTGACAGAAAGAAGTTGCCATATTACGTAGGAAGCTGAATGGAGAGAGGTTGGTATTCCGGTTTTTATGCCGGTTTAAGTTTTTGTTGCTCTATCCCCTTTCCTCGCTCTGTTCTCCTTTTGGCTGATGCCGTTCGGGTAAAAAAAGGACGGCGGCGAAGCGGTAGTAATGAGATAATATCTGAATGATTTTCATCCAGATGCGATGTCGTACACCAGTATTCACCGCTTACCCGCTTAAAGCCACTTATGCCTCCATAAGGTTTGAATATGATGTAGAGTAGCTTTTTCCCGTTGTTCCGGAAAAGAGATACATCTCGGAAATGATGTCAGACGGCAAAACGATGCTCGGAAGGGAGATGGATGATTTGATAAGTTGAAAAAATGGTTGTCAGAATACCCAGGCATAGTCTGGAGTATTCATAACCGGAATACAACTTCAGAACTCTCTCAGAAAAAATGGATGAGATTAGGGTTCGTGAAGAATTTTGCAAAACGTTTCCTCGATATCCATAAAATATCGTGGAATAACTTCCTTCGCTGAGGCTGCTTGCAGGTGTTGCGATGTCTTGGGCAATATATTTCCCGTACTATTAACGTAAATGCTCTTTTGAATCTTTTATCCGTTTAAACAAAAACACTCATTACATTTCTCATTTTGAGATCATTGGTTTTAGGAATGTTGGCGGAAGTATTTCAAATCCGCATTTCATATATTTTCCTCAGACCGAGATAAACATGCAAGAAAAAATCGAAATAATTCTATATTTAAATAACTATATTATTTCTCCGATTATCAAAACTGTTAAGACGGATGGAAAATATCCCGAAGCCCTCAGCGTTACTTGTCCTCGTTTCCACCAGTTCTGGAAACAACGGGAAGTCTTGGATTACTGACCATCTGGAAATCATCCAATGAACATTTCAATTACCGCTATCAAATAATAACAGATAATCAACGCTGACAAGGATGGCTTTGGGAGTTTTTCTGACAGCCTCTTATTAACAGCCTTGTAACAATTTCTTTGCTTAAATCAGAACTTTTGACTGATTTTAGTTAATAACCGTTTTTTATAAGAATCTGGGAGTTATTTATTTTCATTAATTGATGCGATCCTTCAAATACTAATATCCTTCAGGTTTATATATTTATTAGCTGATTCAGCGCTTGCCAATATTAATCAATTCGGTAGAAACTCATGTCTATGTTTTTTCCCCATTTGAGATTTAACCGCAATTCCCATTCAAATTGATTGCCGCAATTTTTCGATTCCATAGTCCTAACCCATGAATTGCATTCTGCATGTCTACATTCATTCAATAGTAATTCAAAATACTGAGCTGATTTCCAGATCTCGAAGCTCAAGAAAGCATTTAAGGCACGGGGAAGATGTTACCTCAAAACTTATCATAATGGTATTTCCTCTATATTCAACATCACTTCTAGAGATTTACTTGCCATATGTTCTTTCCATCCTCTGTTAAAAGGCAAAGAGCGGAAATGTGTTTTTCTCCTCTTTTTTCCATCGATCGCTTAATTTACAAAGGAATGGGAGCATAAGGGGGCGTTTCGAATCTCCCTCTATCCGAGGAAAAGTCAACTTTGCGAAATGGGAAAGTGAATCATCGGTTTTGATCGCTTCCTAAAGGCATCCTCCACTCTTTTTCTTCCCTATTAGTTTTTCAATTCCCGCTATTCCCTCGCTCTTTATCTTCGCTGCGTTCTTGCTCATCATCCCCCGAACCCACTTTGCTGGCTAATGCATAAAAAGGACGGAGGCACGAACGGGAGGTTTGATTTGAGGATGCGTTCCCTGAAATGGATTCAATTCGTTTGCCCACGATTTCGAGTTTGCCGATTGCGTAAGAATTTTTGCCTGTCGCTTTTTTTAGGAGACCACCGTTCCAAAGTTTTCCGTAAGTAAAACGTACACAAAAAGAGTCCCGCGGGTTGCATGCGGCTACTTTGAGTCTTTAGTGCGGGAATTCAACCCATCTAAATCTTTAATGTGCCTTTATGCCAAATAAATATATTTAACTACGTTCATATTATATGGAAATTTCATAATAAAAATCAGTACGGAAAATTTTAATGGGAACATACGAAAAGGGTGGAAAGCGGTAGAATTCTTTAAAAAGGATGAAAGGACGCATATTAAGAAAACACACTTAGAATTCCCACAATAGATTTTTACTATCACCAGTTTCGTCAACAAATTGACATTTTGAGATGTTTATCTTCCCTTCACGTCCACATCCACCTTAAGATGCCAAATCATTGTCTTAGAAAAAAAATTTGTTGTGATAATTATCAAGATTTTTTCTTTAGATGTGTACTAATAGATTCTACGAATTGAAGTTTAACCATTTCAGTTTTATTATAGTGTATGAAGAGTTTAGAGTTTGTGTGACAGAGGAAAATAAAAATGCTACTAAGTTTTTGCGATGGAGATAATGGAGATAGGAGATTCCGCTAACAGTGAATTTCATTTTGCGCGAATCTCTACAAACATACGAAAAATGAGAATTCACAGAGACATGGCTGGCCGATTTAATTTCAAAATGATCTCGATGGAAGGATGTAAGTCGTAATTCAGTACTGATGATATTGCGATGATGGTTATTTGAAAAGTTCTTACCGAATAAAGGGAATCATTAAATACGAGTTAACGGTCAAATAATCAGTAGGTCACCGACCTGTATAAAATTTAATATACGAATCCTGCCGTTTCGAAATTCTCATTTAACTTCTGAAGCCACCCTGAGGCGGAATGAATGTGGCCGCCTCTTGCTTTACTTACCCTCTGGGATGACCGGAAGTTCTTTTTTTTATGCCGTTAACATTTAAAACTCATGCCAACATAATAGTCCATTTTTAATTTTGACTAGTAATGATCAATTTTGCCCAATTTAAATTTTGATTTTAACTTATTTATAAAATTCAGCACTAGGAAAATAAATATTATTTTGATTGAAAGTGATGAGAAGGAAAATGTTATCCTATGAATCTCGGAAATTTCTCTTGCCTCATCTCTTCGGGTACCTAAATCTTGAAAATAACTAACCCATTAATCTGGTAAAAATAGAGAGCTCACTATTAGTATTTTATAACAATAATGTATTACAGATATGATAAGTATCTCTCTATAAAGTGTATTTTGAATTGCACGAGGAATGTAATTTTTCTCCAATTTAACTCTACATGGAAATGGCTGATTTTTCCTCGAGTATGAAGTTGGTGAGCAAGAAGTGCTTCATTCTATCAGCAAATAGAGAGAGTAGTATCGTTAAAAGTGCTTCGACAGCTTAGGTCATTTCGCACATTGGCTCCCACCGGGAATCGAACCTGGGGCCACTTTCACCTAAGGCAAACGTGCTGTCCACATGACACTATATCAGCAAATAGATAGTTCTAGTGTATGCCCTGGGGTAGTGCCTCTTTTGTTTCCGGTCCAAAAATTAATGTTGATGATTTTCGTATAAGTCAATACCATTTTCTTATCTCACAAGCTAAAACGCTCTCCAATTCCGATGACGAATGATATCCAATCGTGCGTGATATCGAAGAAGAAAAAAATGACGAAACGCCGACGAAGTCCACGCACAGAGGAAAAAAAACATTAAAAGGATTACCACCCTGGACTCTCGGATCTTTTAGCGTCTCTCGATATAAAAAAGCTCAGGCTGCGCAATAAAACGAATGTACTGTTAGCGGTGTTATTGGTAGAAGACGCGACCCGTAAAATAAGTAAGGAAATGCGTTTGAATCGAGTGCCTCTCTTAACGGAATATATACAATATTTCCCGCCGATGACGTTTAGGGCCGCGTTAATTGATAAACAGAGGAAAAACTTTCTAACTACTCGAAATAAGGCCTCTTTGAGCTCTCTATCGTCACGAATAAAAGAGTTATTGACGGGGAATCACGATGAGCAAACAAAAAGCACGCTCCTTGCTAATTGGTGTTTGAGGTCCCAAAAGCAGATTGATTCGAAAAATTAGTATTCGGGGACTCCCTTTCCCTACTGTGCTAACTCTACGGTCGGAGATTGTCCTTATTATTCCTTTAAAAAACTCAAGCACATAAATAAGCTCTGTTAATAAATAAAATATTTAAGCATATTATTTAAGCGGTTTACGGCTAACGGAACACCCAACTCTTTCTCGGCGCTTTTAGATTTTAAATATAAATTCACTGCATAGTAAATGGAAATGCTAAATGACGATGGCTGGAACTGATTCGGTCCTTTCACTTTCAAGATGCTCTAATCTCTGTGCTATTACACCGATGCACCATCACTCCTTCTACTGGATGCTTTGGAACGCAATTAGTTGTGCGTGGAAGATTGTTGGTTAGGACATCTGGAGAGTAGAGGACGTGTGTTCGATTCCAAGTCACATCGAAATTATTGACCTCCGTTCATAATTTGTTCTTAAGACCCTAGCTAAATCATTCGAATGAATCACCTTCAACCTTACCCTTACATGAGCACACTTTTCAAGAATACAACAATCGTTTTTAGTCTTTAGTAATCATTGCAACATAATTGACTTATCTGTTTCTATACTATCTTTCTACCATCTGCCCATCCACAAGCAATCTTGCAATGAGGTTTCCCAACTATTATGAAAGCTCCAATAGATTCTAGTGATGAGATTCAGCTGCTATATTTTAGAATAGCAATCCCTATAGTAATTACAGTATCAAAATGGTATTTACAGTAAAAACTCGTGGTTAAATTAATCAAGTCACCGGCTGTTTATAAAGTTTGGGTCTCTTGGAAATTGGTAAAATATCATTAAATGATCTTTAATGTATCTAACTATCATAGATCCCATAAGGAAATTCCAGATATTCACATTTAGGTGAATCTCCTTATTTCGGTATTGGAACCGTTTCAGCTAGTAATTGTCAGCTGTTGAGGAAAATTTATTAGAAATCCGCTTACATGGGAATAGCCATTCCTCAAATTTCCTATTGTATACTCATTACGTAAGATTTGAGGTATGAAAAGGGCATAAAAATATATATATATCGTAATGATATATTTTTGCACCTAAACTGCTTCTCACCTCTCTCTTTCCTTTACACCCTTTCCTCTCGAGTAATGCAATCCCTACATCATTAAAAACGCATCGAGAGAAAAATGTCTTCTGATAAATCCCATCACCTCACGGCAGTTTCTCGCTCTCGAAAGTAGCAACGAGAAATTCAATTCGGACCAAAAGAAACCACAGAGGCAGGATGTTGAATCCGAGTGTTCAGTATCCAATGGTATTCGAGTCTCGCCCAGAAGAACAATATTATAACAGTCAATCAGCCTTCAACTCCTTCAACGACGCCCTCCCGGACTTCATTTCACATCGATTCTACTCGGACGCAAACAAACAGTTTGAAATCGGGGGCTAATAGACGAGGGGAATGACCACTTTGAAGAATAGGTAACTCACAAAAAGGAAAAAAGAGAGATGTGAATGAAAGATGAATATCTTTGGAGCCGAGGAGTAGTTTTTCTAAGCTTTTGCTTGTTTCCTATTCAATGATCACCTCCCTCTATGATTCACCCATCCTTCACTCTGTATCACCTTGGGCCCAAAGGGAATAACCAAATCTGTGCACTATTTCATCGAGTTCGTTTGCGTCTGCTTTTATCTAAAAACACATTTTAAAAATAAAATCATTCGCCTTAATTGTACCGTTGATTTTCTTTAGAATCCATCGATATCTATGTATCAATGCCAAGAACCTCTAATTGTTTTAGTCACAAAGACTTCACTCGGTTTGTCGAATCTGGCCAATTTGTAGAAAATGGAGACTAAAGAAACTTAGTTGGCATATGATCTCAAAAGAGGAATTTCTAAACCATTAAATAAGCAATACAAAATCAAACCTTTGGCTTGATTCCTCTTGCAGCTATTGTTACAATCACTGAAGTACTAAAAATTTACAAATCAAGCGTTTCTCTACATATTCAAAGATTCAATTCATATTAAATCTCACTACGCATTTGAAATTAATGAAACAGATAAATATAGAGCATAATTATTCTAAATTAAAAGCATACGAAGGCATATACATGAACTAAAACAAGCAAACAATGAACCAGAACCGCTGCTACAATCCCTTTCGATTTTCCCTACTCCATGACACAAGCAAAATTTTAATCCATCACCATAGGTCTAGTCTACATCCAACGACACTATAATTCGACCCTAACTAGTAAGAATAACAGAACTACTGATTATAGGCTTTTAGTTTAATTGGTGTATATTTCTCTTTAGAACTGTGTTTTTCCATCTGCGTTTGACTACCCCTCACAAACCAAAGTCCTTTAATATATGCTGTTTCCACCTTTGGATTTTTTTACGTGTTAACATCATCAAAGAGTATTGTAGACTGCTAACGCATATCAGCGCGTACAAAAAAGTCAGAGTTATCAAAACTAAATCACTCCTTGTGAAAAGCTCCTAGTTAGCATTAGAAGTTTTTATGGGTATATTGAGACTTGATAATTGCTGGCATTTAGGGTAAAAAATATATGCTCATGTAAGGATTTATTATCGTTTTCGGAGGTCTACCTATAGCAGTATTTCCCAACCTTTTTAATGTTCCCCTTGTAACATACAAATGAATCATTGGGAAATTTTAAGATAAAGGTAATTTTCTAGAAATGCAATAGATATTCCATTTCCCCCTAAACTATCAAATTGCCCCCTTTTGAGACGTGGGACCCACGTTTGAAAACACCGGCCTATGGGAGCACCGCAGTACAAACCTGAAGACGTTACCAACCGAATGGTCATCTGCGCTGCTTTATTCAACATGGCGGCAGTCCTTTTCAATACCCATGTTTCGCAGGAGAGGGAAAAGCGCGGCGAAAAATGTGGACCATTCCCCGTTCCCCCCGAGGGCACGCATTAGCGTTTTTTCCTCTGACGAAAGGATCGCGGGGGAGGAGGGGGCGGGAGGAAAGCAAACGAGGGTGAGTCGGTGGTTTTTCGGTGTTGCGCGGAGGCGGAGATTAGCTGCAGGTTGGAGGTTGCACTCTTTTATGGAGCGGGGGCGGAGGATGTGAGAATTGGTTGTGGGGACGTGTTGTGGCGGCGGCCGAGTGTGTGAGGCCTTTTGAGGAAAGCGCCCGAGGAGGTGGCGATGCCCGAATTTGGTGCTCCTAATGACTGGGGGAAATGTGAGTAGACTGGAAGGATGAGAGGACGGATTTCTAGGCGGATTGGTGGGGAGAGCGGTACCGTCGATGGACGTGAGAGGCCACAATGAAACAATGTCCGAAGAGCGCAGATGGACCGGCGGAGGGACATATTCGTCTTAAGGTATGATCTGAAGAAGAGCGAACTGGGTGAAGTTGCTAGTTGTCCTTAAAATCGATTTTGTATTGATAGAGGAATCGCCAGATGTTGTTCAATGGCATTAGAAAGGATCAGTAGTGGATCTAGAAATCAGCCAAGGGGAGAAAGGGGCGAATTTAAGAGACATATTTATCGCATGGTATGAATCTGAAGAAAAGCAAACTGGATGAAGTTACTAGTTGTTCATTCAGCAGCTTAGGTTATTAGGCAATCTAAATTATTCCTGTGGTACAGGTAAAAGTCTCATATTTTTTCATGTCTTTACGTTATGGATTCCTACTACATAGTCATACCTGAAGCTATTGACAGTATTTCTAGTTGTCCTTAAATTCGATGCTATATTGGTCTATTGATGCTGTGCTATAATTGCCATATGCTGTTTAAAGGCATTAGAAAGGGTCAGTAGAGGATCTAGAAATTTTGCAAGGTGAGGAAAGGAGACAATTTTCTGAGAAACCCATCTTCGAATTCCTTTAAAAATATATTTTTTTATGATTAATGCAGGAAATACAGAATGATCGTAGAATAACTACATTATCATATTTTAATTCAAACTTTTCTTCACATTATACAGGGTGCGAAAACATAACTTCCTTTTTTGCATTAAAAAGCATTTAAAAAAAGGAAGTCATGTTTCCGCACCCGTATGTCAAAATTCCAGCAAGAGGGAATACAAGCGATGGTGGTTATAGTAACTAGTATGTTGTGACTCAAGCAAACACGTTAAGAATATTGAATGGTTGGATTGAGTTCTCAAGTATAATAATTTTTAAAAATAAAAGATCAGAAAGAGAGGTAGTATTATTGATGACGGATCTAGATACTTGTAAATAAGGTTAGTTCTCCAAAAGGTACAATTTTTCAGATGCATTTCGCAATCAGTTTGTCCTCCTAGTCCCCTATTTTAGTAGTTATCAGTGAGATCCGCCTTTAGATTCCCAAGTGGGTATTGTAATAGGTTTCACTTTCATTGCCTTCAATAAGAAATGAAATTTACATGAATGACTTTAAGTCATCGAAAACTTAATCATTGAATTCAATTTGTCCAATTATCAATTGGATTTGAGCCAGAGTTGAGGCGGTACCTTTTTAGAATTACTCTAAAATATCAGTAGCATGCATCAAAGCTTTATAAACTATGCATGATTCAGTTTTTGTTTCATCAGTAAATGGCTCATAATTTATATTCAAATCTGCCTTATTTCTTGATACTTAAATGGGCTCTGGGAAAAACAAGTGGGCTCATATTTCGGAGGTGAAGAAGTCACTATGAATACATATGTGTTAGGTGTGGAACGGTCAGCATTTAGCATTGCTCCCGAAAATTTTTCCAGGTAACGTTTTCGCTCCGCAAAAAGTTACCGAAACAATTTAAACGAAATGTTTTCCTTGAAAGCTTTTGTAATCAGCTCGAAAGCTTTCCTCGGAATTTCTGCCATACACTGGCATCTTTCAAAACATTTCTTTCACTCCTTTGTTTTTCTCGGTTTCTTCATCTTTCCGAACGGCTTCCGTAAACACCTCCCGCACGGACGGAGAAATTTGATCGGACGCGTTAACGTCCAGCGCACGAAATATCAAAATGTTCATCATCTTCGTCCTTCATTAACACCATCATCGTCCTTGTCTACGCAAACATAATCGATGAGGAGGCCCATTCTTCCCCACAGTTTCAAGCGCGCGCTAATTTGACAACCTACTCCAGATACAAATTTCGTTCTGAACGGCAGAGATGCGAGAGAGAGGTCGACAAACTCTCTCAAAAGGACGTATTGTTGATGCGAGAAAGGGGACGAAAATTGAATGGAATAGAATGAGATTGAATTGACAATGAAAAGAAAATAAGGGAATGAACAAATGGGAAACTGGCATTTGAAATAAGAGTGAGTGATTAGCGTGTCGTAGGAGAAGGATAAAAATTTTTTAATATTTGGAGATGGACTAGACGAAATTTTGAGTTCCTCGAAAGAAGAGCAGTTATAGAAGAAATTCTTATGAGCAATCAGTTCACTATCAAACGCTTTAGAGAAGGAATGGGACAATTGATATTAATGATACAGTTTGCGGTTGCATTCCTCGGTGATCTTTAATGCTGTCAGCGGAAAAAATCAACATAAGTACATCGCAATGACCAAGTAAATTACAAGCAAATGAAAGATATGTTTTACTTTTTCACGCCGATAATTATAAATGTAAAATTGTCCATTCGTAAATAAATGAGAGTGCGAGCAGATAAAAAATTAGTTAAGGAAATTGGAATTAAACTAAATCCAATTTGGAGTGGAAAAAAATCTATTCTAAAAGAAGTTCTAACATAAAAGCAGTTATTGTGAAAGTTGATGAATTAAACTGTCGAGTGGCGATGATACAAAATATCTTGAACATTTCCTATTACTTAAATAAATCAGAAAATTAAAACTAAGAGATTGGAGGCCTTCAAAATATATATAAAAAGTTAAACGAAAATAAAATGCGTGTTTAGAAGGGAAGAAGCCGAGCTACAAGAAAGAAAGAATCTGGATGGAGGGAATAAAACCGAGACAAAGGAAATATGAGGATCAAATAGCGATCGGGCTTTGGTAGTTAATTAAAGTATCTAAGATTAAGACTCATGAAATAGGACAAGAGAAGATAAAAAGTGTTGGATTACACGGAGGATGAAGATAGATATCGGGAAATAAATTTAAATACGATGAGTAAAGGTTTGAGGGTTCAAGGAACCTACCTATTGGTAGAAAACTGATGCACTTAAGTGCGTTGAAACCTTAGAGGAAAGTCGGAACGGAGAGAGCCAATTCAAAGGGAGAAACAAAACTGTCTTCTCGAATTGGGAAAGCGTGGATAGGTAGGACAGGCAGAGGGAAGATGGTAGTGAGAGATAACGGAGCAGAAATAATGGAAAGCATACAAGGAGACGGGAGGTGAAGAAAGAAGCGGAAGATAGAGAAAGAGTTGAGGGAGTAGAGAGAGAAACGAATCTGTGGAGAGGTGAAGGGACCCCCTGTGGAAGGGTGCCCACATTGGGGAAAAAGGCCGAGGTCTAAAAGAGTATAAAAAAATCTCCGCTTGAGTTTGTGCGTGGAAGAGAGGTTAAGGAGGTGAGGGTGGAAAGATGAGGATAGCCACTGACATATAATTCCTCATCCCCTAGCTCTCGTCTTTCTTCTCCCAATGGGTGCTGCGACGTCCAAGGTCCTCCTCGCCTCTTCCCAAAAGCCTTCCCCCGTAAATGATTTCCGACCGTCTTTTCGGTAATGTTTCCCCCGCGAGTTCGCATCCCCCTACCCGCACAAAAACGAATTCAAGTACCGTAATTTTCGGTTATCCCCGAAGGGATGAGTTTTCTCTGTTTCCCTCCTCCGATGCGATATTTGTTTGCCATCACTTAGCCCCCTGACCTCCCCTTCTTCCCCTTCCGTCCAAAGGGAAGGAAATTAGCCTATATTTGAGGAGTGGTGCGCGATTTGGAGCTCTCAGGATTATCGCTTTGTAACGGTACGATTCGGTTACATTCCGAGTCGTTTCCGCGGAAGGGGTTTTCTTTCGGAATGAAAGTTCAATCGAATTAACGGATGGGAATCTTTAGCGGCGAGCATTGGTCACAATTGGAGGAGAGGAGTATATCCAGAGATGGGATTAAAAATTTTGGGAAAAGGTTCTTTAGCTACCTGCCTCTACGAAGTGTGCATGTATGTTTTCTTACATTTTCAAACTTCAAATTTGAGAGTTTGTGTACGAACGTTTAAGATATTATATGAATGATATATTTAATAAAACAACAATAAAACAGCATTCTAGTCGTAACGAGTAAATTCCAGTTCGTTTACTGGTATAGTCTACTACGTATAGAATCTAAGATTTATGAACCGATGAGGCAAACTCTGTACATTTCAAGAGCAGGCACGCGTAAACCGATGCTTACTGGCTGAATTCCGCAACCTTTTGGTAATATGCCCTAGAAAACGAATTAAATCTATTCTTTGTTATCCTTCTGTCTATGAAGCACTCGGCCAGAATATTGGTCTGAATCTCAAACCTTCCACCGTCTGTTGAAAAACGATCTGGGGAGGAAATGAGGCTCACTGAACAGGATGAGGAATGACGTAGCTTTGCCCTTGCTTTGCTCATATGCCAAATCATTAGTAGAAAACATTAGTGTAAATGTAAAGCAATAATTATAAGGAAGAGATTTTTCACAGCAGTCGATATGAATCGGCAAGAATGAATTCCATTATTAATAGTCGCTTATACCTGGCCAACTTGCAAAACTCAAAGCCCTGAAGAAGGCCGACGACAGTATATGAAGGATAAAATTAATATAAAAATACGATAATGAAGATACTGTACTAAGAGATACAGGTTTTGTAACCAAATTAATTTCTCTGTAAATCTTGCTCACGCTTTAGAAGATAGGCAAAACTAAACTAATAACTAATTGGGTTCTGCTGATTTGTTCTGAATTGAATAAAAAAAATAAGTACGATGGCATTCTGTGATTATCCTACCGTTGAAATGTATAGAAAGGGACGTCTTTTTTATTATTAATATTTGCCCAATTCGACTCAAACAAGCAACAGTAATGCATTTCAACTTACTGTCAATGTGACTCTTTTCGTAAATTCCAAATCTCCGTGTCTTCCCGTCATCGCAAGGATTATATCGCACCTACCTTTAATCTACACTATATAATTATAATATTTTTAACACGACGGAGCATTTAGTGATAGTGACGAATGTAAACACTGTTGTAGGCAGTGTTTACTTAAATTAAGAAACCGCTGTGAGACATCATCAATTCACTGCCGGAATTTTCGACTTTGTTGACTCACATTCCAACAATATCGCCGTTGATTATGGTTACGTAACACTACATTAGCAGCCACAATCATTTGTCATTCGCCATTCCATCATCCAGCAGTAGTGACAGAAGTCTTAACTACTTCACAGAATATTGATATTTAGAATACTTATATTTAGAAAAGGGATCTATAATTATATGCACAAAGAGCAATTCAACCAGTACACTCAGGATTAGCATTTCTTCAAACCTGACTCTTTTGTATTTTGAATGATTTTTTTGCTTCCATTCTACTCATTGATGTATAACAATACTGAAGAGTAGGTTTCTATTAGGTCCTAATAACCAAATTGAAATTTTTACTCTGTGTTTCGCTAATGAAGAGCTACGATAAGAGTACGCTGTGGCCTTGCCATCTAACTCGTTTCCCAATTCAAATCTACAATTAAAAACATTAATACTACTAAAGTGATGGTTAAGCCTCATTGATAAATTTTAGCATCCTCATACTCTGTTTTGACGTAGCAAGACAAATTTTACCCACCTTAAGCACTCTATGCACTAAAGTATCGGGTAAAAACATTCAGAAACCCTCAACCCTAAGCATCATAGGAGGAAACAAGCGCTTATTAGAATCGTTGTCATCACTTATCACCTCCCGCACAAAAATAACCTCAACTCCTAACTGTGTTGGGTAACAACGCGATGGAGAGAGAAACCGGAGAGGAGTAAATCAAAGTCATTTCTTTTTTTCTCTCAAAGAGAATAACCCTCGAAAAAAGTAGGAAAAGCGACCCTCTCATTACCTCCCGGTACATTCCCATCCTCTTTCAAATCACCTCCATCTACGTGGCTCGGTACCGTGCGGTTAAGAAGAGAGGGTGTGCGTGTCAGGTGTGGGAAGGCGTCCTCACACTGTTCGTGGGAGATGGCGGCGTTGAGTGAGCGGGATAAGTTAGTGCGGGGGAGTCGAGGGGGGGTGGAATGGCATTCCTGAGCGTATAAGATAGAGGAGAGAGGCGCCTTCCCGGCGTGGAGTAAACAAAGGGCAGGACAGCGCAGCAGAGCCGAGGGTATGGCTGGGCACAGCATAGGCACAGGTGTATCGTGAAATTACATTCAAATGCACACATGTCGATCACGTTATTAAGGATTAGTAAGTGATCTGCCTCGTTTATTCTCAGCGCTCCTACTAACTTTTCTATTCACAAACTAATCTTTCAGTTGTATAATTGTCGATTACTGTCGAAATCTCATTGTAGATAACTTTCGAACTAATACCCATATATTTTATTAATGGCCAGGTAACCTAACCACTTGTATGCTTTACGAGCAAGATAGAGGCGCTCCATACACTGGCACCGACCTCCACCAGAGGTCCTCACGGGGGCAACCGACCTCTAAAGCGATATTATGATAATAATCCTCTCTGGGAATTATACAAATGATGGAAAGTAACTTTTAACATCGCTTAAGAATGAGTGTGTCTTAACCAAAGGACGTAAAGAAGTAGTTTAGTGGTTAGAATACCCGCCCGGAAAGTAGAGACCTGGGTTCGAGTCCCAGCCAAGTCACTTTTTATACGTACAAGTGTATCGCGAAATTACATATCGAACACATTACGAAGAATTAGCAAGTTATTTGCCTCGCTTTTATTCGCCAGTACTCCTCCTAACTTTTCTATTCATACACTCATCTTTCGGCATTATAATTTAGTGTCTTTTACTGTCGTATCCTTATTGGAGATATATTTCGAACTAATCACAAGCTAATTTTCATGCCGTACCTTTTGTTTTCTTGGCTACCTACCTATCTCTTTTTCAGCACCGTACACATTTTTCTCAAAATCCCTCTTCCTCGGTACAGGGATGTCCAACATGCGACCACACGACGAACCACCAAGTTAAGCCACAATTTCCGCAAGCTATCTTAGTACAAAAACTTCAATGTATCGGTCGTAGAACCACCAAAGTGCGAGACACTCAAGAAATAATATGTGCGCTAATATCTGGCACTATATATGAATTTTAAAACGAAAATATTTTTGAATTCTGGGATAGCAATGAAATCCTGATAACTTAGTTATTTAGAAGTACTACAATAGCAACCCCAACCTAGTTCGTTACAGCTCTTTTTAAATTCCTTCATCACAATTTTAACACATTGCCCTATATCTCTTCACTTTTTTGGCATACATTGTTTTTAGGCCCATGATTATTGTCGAAAACAGTGTCTTTATTGGAGATTGTGCAAATTATTAGAAAATTAACTAGTTGAACTGAGAACGAGCAAAGTAGTAGGTACCAGTAGTCTTGGAAGAACCTTTATCACTTAGATAAGCTTGCCTTATTGACATATTTACTTTAACCGCAACGATCTTACTGCATGTACCTCGCCTTACTTTATCACAGCACCTTCCCTATAGATTTGGGTGCCCAGCTACGTTAATGACGCGTCCATCACACTTAAGATTTTTACCCGCTGATGTTTACGAGAACTGACGCCCCTCGTAGTGTCCGCGGTGGGGGACCAATTAACGAAGTGAGAAATGCTTACGCCTTTAGAGTGTTCCCGAGAATTAAACCAAGCACCAGTTTTGAAATAGACTGGGTATTGGAAGCGTCTAAATGGTATTAGGAGATACTGAATGCTGGGAAACGCAAAACATGAGGTTTTTGAATAGTTTGTTAAACATAGTGGAATTCAAACTATTGCTCCTAGAAAATATCGCGGAATTAGCAAGACAGTGTTCATAGATTTCTTTGATAAGTGTAGCTGACAATTGTAGGAGCTATTACATGATAATAGTACATAGTAGTATGATAGTAGATCAAACTTGGAATTTCTATATTATGACTTATTTAATACCATTTGCAGAATGTCAATGTCAGGAAGGTAAAAATTAATGTTTTTGTATGGATGAAGTCTTATTCATTGTATCGATGGAAATCTTGTATTTACCTACACATTAAAAAAAAATCTCAATTTTCGTAGAAGTTTCATATGTTAAAATGAAGATTACAGATAAAGATATCGCGCTATTTATTCCCTTTCAATATAAAAACATAATTTTTCTATGTAGATGGTTTCGGCAATATGCAACGCATGCAAATAGTGTGTAGAGAATTTCATGTCGAATAATGGAAGAAGAATAATTGAAATCTTTATTTGAAGGCGTGACTTCATGGAAAGGAATCATCATATATAAACAGCTTTGCAATTTTAAAAATAAGAATATTCTTAATAAATTTATCCCGTACTTGAAGCTGCATTTAAACTTGCGAAACCGGTCATACACATATGTTCCCGAGAAAAATTAAAAATTTGTTCCCATTTATAAGTTTTAAATTCAATCGCATTTTTGGGAATCGCATGAAGATGCGAGACAAGATCTCTCTAGTCATTGAATGAATATTTTCTTTTCTTCTGAAAACCTATTTTGAAACTTATACTACGGATAAATCATCCTATTCGTAATTGTCTCTTCGTATGCTTACATATGATTTATCATTTAAAGCATCTTTAAATTTCAATGATAATAACTCAGTTAAAATAAACTATTGTGGATAGATATTATGCTATAAATTCTCAAATTCAAATAAATAGTACAGTATTTACTTGGTAGTTTCTATATACCGTGTTGTGATGATAAAGATATGAACCTCTCACATTTTCATCTTTACCGATATCTCGTTGTTGGAGATATCCCTGCATGCAATGGGCTTACTTTTAACAATCCGTCCCTATTCTGCGCGCCGACGTTGGCCCTCACCTCCTTCAAACGAGCTCCAAACTCACTTCAGGGGACGCTTCGGAGGCATCCGGAGTCACCTTGTTTTCTCCATTCCTCCGTTTTTTCCCTTCGGTTCACGAGCCGCAGCACTTCGGAAGAAGGCGTGGGTGGGGGAGGAACGATGAGATGTGTGTGTTTTAAGAGAGTGATGGATGGGGACGACGGAGAGATTTGTTGTCGACGAATAGAGAAGACGGGGGAGTTGAGGGCTTCGCAGGGATTTCGTGGTTTTTTCCGCATCGGCACTTTATGTCGTACGGCGTAATTTGGCCGGATATTTTCGCCGCGGAGTAATTTATAGCTCTCCTTACTCGCGGGAATAATAAAGGCGGGATTGACGACCGGGACTACCGCCCATTACTCTCGTCCCGCAGCCGTGACATCGCGGATACGGCACGTAATTGGAAATTAGGTTCTCCGTTAATTCCTTCAAACGCGCACGAAAGGGATAAGGTACGGGGGAGGGGGCGCGGATAATTACATTCCCGTTCTTCTTAAGGCAGTTTATCTCCCGCGCCTCTCTCCCACACCCCGCCTCTCTCTCTCTCTCGAAGAGATCAATTAAACGTTGATAAAATTATGGTATCGCGTATTAATTAGTTGCGAAAATTATAGGTTCGCGATCCGTTTTGCTAATGGTCGTAATAGAATGCGATGGGGGTTTGATTCATTCCGTCGCGGTCGTTTAAATCTCTTGTCGGTCGAGATGTCGAGCTCCACCCAGAGTGTTTGTTGTTGATTATAAATGAATTGTTTGAGTTGATTCGAAGGCATGTTTTATGGGTCTGGACGGTGATATTTCTGTCCCGTTGGGAGGTATTAGTCAGTAAGTGTTGGGTGTTGTTGTTTTGATTCATTCTCCCGCGTCCAAAATCGCTTTAATTGCTGCGTATTTCCTTCCTTGATGATTTTCCATAAGTCTACGTAATTGTGATATTGAAAGGGCACATGCAAATTTAGGTTAAAAGTCACATTAGGAATTTCTACCGAGGTAAAGCTGCCTTTATCGTATTCCCTTGAAATTTTTTTCGAATATTGCATCTCCTTTAGCAACTTGTTTCATTTATTATCATTAGCTTATCTGGGATTTTAACTTAATTGCTCACGAATTGAAATGACGCCCATAAATATGTCATAATTTTATATATTTTACTCACTTTTCTACTGTTTTTCAAAGCGATGGTTATATTTATCAGCAAATGTTCTGTATTCTAGTATTTTCTCTTGCTTTACTTTTCCGAGATTAATTATTATATACAGTATATCTCATTGTAAAACTTGTCTATCATATCGTGAGATTCATCGCCCTAGGATTGATTGGTTACCTCTTAGGAAAAATCAACCACTTGGTCGTACTAGTGCCTTTTCCCTTTACGAAGATACTACTTATGCTATTAGCACCATAAGCAATTTTGAACTCAAATTCGTGAACCAAATGGAACAAAGGTATACGTATGATTGTGTTGTGTGAAGAGTCCATCTACCTTTTTCTCGATGGGTCCGATGGAAAGCGATCTTCCATTATTGAGGATATCCACCGACGTGCAGGACCATATAGGAACTGTGGGGCGTGCACCACTCATTTCATTGTCATGGGGATCACAGTTCACTTTCTGACTCGCAACGTTTGACTCCAACGTGTAAATCACTCAAATACAGCTCAAAGCACGAACTTCAACTCCCATCTCGGAATGAGACCTAACGTTCACAGGTCGCGATTGTTTACGAAAAGAGATGCTCTGAGATGGGCGCATATCACCATGAAAACAGTTTACATTAAATCCCACGAAAGGCAAGCAATTAACGCGGCGGCGTTTTCACATCTCCGCGTTTCCCCGTTCTCTTTAAATGATTCCTCGGGTGTTGTTGCTAACGCTATTCACTCTCCGTCCAGATCTTTTTCCGTCGCCTATGGAAAATTGCCTCGATTGCCCTATAGCTCACTGTCTTCGAGACCTGCCGGTGACGTGAAAAAATCTCATTGTCTCCTTCGCTCGAAGGGGGAAAGATTAATCTTACGATACGTCATTGTGTGTAGTACAATCTTATTTTTAAAATGGGCGCGAAGCGGGGATTGAACGTGAGGATAATTTACTCCGACTTTTCACAGCCTACTTTCTCGGAAAACCTTGCGCGTTCAAATACTCGTGGGCCTTTCTAATTGAAATATTACAGGAACCTAAAAAATATCCTCTCAATACCTTTCGGTGATGCGTTATGAAGGTAAGATTAGATCATGAGCATGAATGTGTCGAATAATACTCACAGTCGCTGGCGATGTCTTTTGGAAATACGTCGTGATAAAAATGTCGTACTTTTTCCACAGTATAGTGTTTATTAAAAAATATTAAAAAATACACGACTACTTCGAGAGATTGATCGCCATCATCAAACTACATAGCAAAACCGTTGAGCATGTTGTATACAAGGAAGACTTGAGAAGAAATAAGGAATTTGGGAAAGAAGGACCTGTTTTTCCTAATTCCTTATTTTTTCTCTAGTCTTCCTTGTATATAATATACTTAACGATTTTGCTAACAATCGATGAAGTTAGTCGTGTATTTTTATTATATTTTTAAATAAAATTATACTGTGGAAAAGTAAAACGATTCTTATCTTTATCATGAATAACTCCCTTTATGAACGAAAAAGCTATGTATGCTATGCTTGTTGGAATTAGTCATCTTGTTAAATCTTTTTAGATTGATTTAGTAAGAGAACAGGGAAGTTTGATAGCATTCGTGTGCTTTGGAAAAGAAAGACCTTTCAAGGGATATTTTTTCCAAAAAGTTTGTAAATCAAATAAAGTTGATTGTCAAATAATTTGAAGACATAGGTCATCAATGACTGTGATCAATTGGAAAGTATTTGGGATATTTTAAAAATTTCACTCTCCGTATAAGGTTTGAGATAGAAGAAAGATCGCAGGAAAAGGTGCTTTTGAAATGTGACATCTCAGTTTTATAGCACACTCTTATTTCCATTCAATTTAAAAAGGTAATTTTTTTCTGGAAGTACTCCACTGGAAATAGCAGTTATATCTTCACCTTTTAATTCGTAGATTACTGTCTACTGCATCATTGAAAAATTTTAAACGATTCCAATAATGAAAATGTAAGCAATATGCAATCTTACCAGCTATTATACCTTTCTTCAGTGTGCATTTATTAATTAATAAACATCTCAGGCGAATCTTTAGGTAATCAATTAATCGAGATTTCCATTAGTTGTGGAATAATCCATGCAAAAGATAAGGTATTCATGTGAGGGAGAAATTCCTCGTGAAAATAGGATTGTTTACATCATCCTTGCCCAAGGATTAACCTTTGAAACGCGAATAATCGCCGTTGAGAATTGCAGCGGATCCGCAGAAATCGCTTTGATGAAAGCGAAGCCGTAAAAAAAGTTGTTAAGTTTGGACATTCTCCAGCAATAACTTTCTAAGCATACCTTTCAACGGCGGATTACGAAACCCCGCGATCTTCGCTAAGTAAAGATTGAGCCGAAGAATCATGCTCATGATGTTTTCTCAAAGGTTTTTACGCTGTCGCAAGTTTGGTCATAGGATCAAGTGTCGAATTTTCAAATTTATCCGATATTCCACACTACCTTCTCAAATTTCTCTTGTCGAGTCGAAGATTTTTACAATCCAGTCTATTCGAAGGATTTTTTCCTTAAAATATGTTTTTACGAAATATTGCTATGAATTCAACTTAGTGAGGAAAAAACGCACACAAAAGGAAATTAAATTCATCCATCAAGTCGCAAAGCTGTAGTGGCCGAGTAAAAATCTAACGTGGTTATGCTCAGTAAAGGAATCGAGTGAATATTGATGGCTGAGACGAAAAGGGAAATAAAAACTGAATTTGTTTAGCATGTTCTCATTGGAATTTATCCCAATTACATGGTGGTTTAAATAACTAATTTACGAAATTACAAGGAAAGGGTTTAAGGTACTTTGCACATATGGGCGTGCACCCAGGAAAAATCCCAAAGAAAAAAGGACTTGGAAAATGTCTGACGTGGCCGGGAGGGCCGAGTTTCCATCCCCGTCGGACTTTTTTCAAGTTCGTTTTTCCTTGGGATTATGAAATTATATTTAATTTTCTCTTTACCGGCAATTGTTTTCAGATGCCGCGTGGATTATTTAGATATTTCTTTGGTTGTAACTCAAAAAATGTATTTTTCAATGAGTTTTGTGAGGATTGTGAAGGTGGCAAGTAAACCCTAAAAAAATAAAGTCATTCAACTAGGTTCAGATATAGTGTTTAATAATTGAAAATAATATGAAATAAACGAGCTGTAAGTTGATCATACCCAATTCGTGTCCTGCACGGTCCCTAAAATACGCCACTTCATCTTTTGTTCTAAAAATTCGTTTCTATAAAACGATACACATCTCATTCGCATAATAAGTAGTATTCAAAGAAGATAGGGCCAATGGACTAATAGTTAGACGTCTCCCTTGCCTAGCAATCTAAGTTACATTTCTAGACGGCCGATTCCTGAGCACTTCATTAGCACGCATTCTAGATCTCGAGGTATCGAAAGGAATGACAAAAAAGGCCCTCGAAGGTAAAAAGGGCTTTCGGATCAAGCCTTCAATGAAGAAGAATGCCAACGCACAAAAGCCTCAGTCACCCCGCAAATAATTGATATAGATTGCCCTCATTAGCGGCTGCGAGAGGGGTTTTTTTCCGCGCGATTAATTTCACCATGTCCGCGAGTATTAAAACCGTATTCTCGGGCGCCTTTGTTATTCCTTCATCGATGACGAAGCGGGAAAAAAATATAATAACGCCGCCCCCGACTTCTCCTTTGACAATGCCCTACCTCGACTTCTTTTGACTTTGAAGAAGACGGATAAGGTTTTGTCGGTGAAGAAAAAAACCCAAAGGAATAGGAGGTTGTTCCAGCGTTATAAGTCACGGGGAAGTTTTTTACTGAGTTGAGGAATGGAGTCGAGGCATAGTGCTGGGCCTTAAGTGGTGGGGCGTGGAGACCAGTGGCACGGATTAGATCCGCTGAAAAGCAGACTGATTTCCCTGGATGTAAAAACTGTTCATATACGATATTTTCTAGTTTATACCGTTTTACCGTATTACACACAGTGGTAAAATTTTACTAATATTTGCAGCAATATTGGAATTGATTTTTATTTTAATACATTTTGCCCATCTAAATTAATAGAAAAGTTTACTTTTACTACACAATATAAGAAATCTCAGAGTTAGTGTGGTTTTACTTTTCCATCATATTAAATTCTGGTAGTTGTTGAAAACTTCAAAAGAAGTATTTTTAAGAACCGTAAATTTCTCTTACGAAAGCTCTCATAAATATCTAAATTATTTATTCAGTCCTTATCCTAATAATGATTGATCCGCTTTTAAGACTATTATCATGATTAGTAAATAGAAACTAGTAGATTCGTAGAATTTCCAATGCCATTTATTCATTAATTAACTTTTGTTAAGAAATACTGAGCAAAAATCAATATATTACTAGTGCTTAAAAGATAAAAGTTACCTGATTCTAATTTTTATTTTTTATTTACTTCAAATTTTGTTCCCTTCTATCATAAGTATATCTCCAAGTTAAATAATAGATGAATCTGTAGAAAGAAAGTTCATGTGATTAATCGATTATTGGAATTTAGAATAATACCGTGATTAGAGCTGTTGAGCCCTCCTCATTCTCCTGTCATACCATATGTTATTTAACTAGGAATACAGGTGCGGGTTAGAATTTGCGATTGAGAAATAAACTGGCATCCCCCGCGTCAGTGACGTAACCTAAGTTGCCTATGTTTAATCATCCATCATAATCATAGCTGGTTGTCTTGATGCCCTTTGGAAATATCAACGTGAAATCCATCATTAGCCTAGAAGGTAAATATCCCAGAGACGATATAGTCGAGTGTAAATATGGAGGCCAAATAGATAACTTAATGTTATGTAAATTTCAAATGCATACAATGGAACGAAGAAAGGTGGAAAGAAGGTTAACGGACGATATGCGCATGAATGCCAATTAGGGGAACAGGTGAAACGAAAATGCTTGAGCGCATATTGCGCGAAAGTATTTTTTAGTGCGATAATCCATTTCCTGGAATTTGATATGTGTTCATCTGGTCGTTATTTCATAAGCTAAAAGGCTCGATAAATGTGTAGTTTTCCTTCTCTCTTCATGCCAATCTAGATTCAACATTTTTGCTTCCGTCTTTGATGCATTCTCTTCTAGAATATTTAAGTTAATAAAAGCTTTAATTTTAGTATTCCCTTGGATAAACTGTTTTTAAATTCTCTATGAGATTGTACTATTCATATTTTGAAAACAAACGGAAAGAAATTGTTGGCTAGTGAATTTCAACAATTTCACATTGCCATTCTCACTTGTTATGTAAAGCCTATCATAATTTGTCTAAAATATAACCCATTGAGCCGACTCATTGAGTATTAGCTGACTCCGCACAATATAGTTTCATGTCACGCATTCTATTTCTGTCACTTTGTATCTGACCACGGCGGTTAATTTCATAGTTACTCGAGATCTAGTTATCAGACTAGATATTCCCCTTTCTTATCCGAACGTCTCCTTCCCACCCCCTTTCCTCCGCCAAAGTTTCATCTCAGTAGAGGAATCTAATTGTAATAAAAAATACCTTGCACTCTCGGTGATGACCAACTATAGCTGATTCTTAGGTAACAAAGATAAATCCTTCCCAAATCATTTTCATTAACCAAAATATCGATTTCTCATGAGTTCTCATTTTCTAAACATAAAAATAACATCTACTGTATAACTATCAATACGTAAAGGAACTGAATATGCACCAGTTAATATGATCAATGTTAGATTTCACTATGTGTATTCTAATATGTTAAACTATAGATACATTATGTAAGCGTTTCCTATTCGTTATGATATCAAGTACCTCATTCCTTCTCATATAAACGGCCAATTACATGGGCGAAAAATTTCTTTTTGTGAATGTCGTAATTTAATATTTACGAATTTTTATTCTGATGACAAATTACACAAGGGATAAAATTAAACAACGGCATGCTCGAGTCCCATTTAATAGGATTGAAAGTTTCACCAATGGGCCACAGGTTGGGAATCATAACTTTAGATGCCTCTGCGATAGACCAATAAGCGGTTTCCCGGGGAACAATTTAGAAATAGACGTCGATGAAATGTGTATTGTAACATGGAGATGTACACAGAAAGAAGTCTTCGTTGGGCAAAAACTCGTCAGCTAGGTCACCAATTAGCTGAGCCATCTTCCCACTTAAGCAAATGCAAAACGATCAAAAAAAAACTTCGGAATAACCTCCAACTCTTGACCCCTTTCGCATCGTATGAAAAGACGAAGCGAGCGTGGGTGGAAGTAACAGGTGGAATTAAGCACTGGATGAGAAGCGGAGACTCTGGTGGAAAGAGAGGTGATGGCGTGGGTGGCTCCACGTGAAGGGTATAAAAGGTTGAATGGTGCAACAGGTGAAGGGGGGAGTATGTGCGCGTATCTGCGCCAAGGGTTTGTGGGACAATACTTCGCGTGCTGCCTTCGGGAGATCCATAGCCGCCTTGACCACATAGCATGCAACTCGGTAAGGCTATCAGATGGCGCGCCGTAGCATTTGACGCTATACGCGGATTTTTTTCGGAGATGATAGCGAGTAAGAGGCGAGGGAATGCTTCGATGGATCCGTGAGAAGCGCTCGATGCATCTCTCGGGTGCGTGCGTTGCGTCTCGGGGATAAGTCGCCGATCACTGCGTTCCCTGACTTGCAACGACAAGATTTATTTACGAGCGAGGGATACAAAGCTGGAATGTATGGGCTGATGATCTATCCTCTAAGCGAAGTAAACAATAATATAGAACGATTCGACAATCTTCGAACAAAGACGGAATTCTTCATAGTCCAGGCGTCTCTTTGCCTTCGCTCCGGCGCAAGGGATGCATTATGGGTTTTCTCTTGCCTGGAGACGTATCGGAAGGTTATTATATTGGTGTTGTACTTGTCATCTTACAATCTAATATTTCATTCTACAGCACAGTTTCAGCGATCTCGAAATGAACGTGTAAGTGTCGAAAATTCTGCATTTGCAACCTTCTCAAGTCAATATTTTTCATTATGCATCACGGATATTAATTTAGACATGAAATTTTTAATCATGGAATAATATAACTAAAATATTAAATGTATAAAATATAAATGTAATGAAGAGCATTACGTCATATTAAAAACTCACTTTACACCTTTAAGGTTATTTTTTATCAAAAAGAATTCGAAATAATAAATTTTTCGAAAGTTAGAAAATAACTTTCCGAGTCCCTGTCTCTTATCCTACTTGAATATTTGTATTAATTTCGCATTAACTAATTTTCCAAATATAATAATAGTAAATAAAAATAATATCCCGATAACAGTGTAAAAAATGATAAAATTTAAAAGATTCCACCAAGTAATTATCATTAGCATTGATATCCTCACAATAATTGCAGTAAAATTTCCTTGCATAGTTATCAGTGCAATGAAATTTGTCATTTCATAATCGGCGACGCTCTTCATTGGAAGATAAACTTTTGATTTCGTAGGTATCTAGTTTTCCTATAATTCACCTAAAGAAGAATTCGAGAGTATACGCTACAAGCGACAGACAGTTACATCGTCAGTTGAATTTTTGTAACAACATGTATTCGGAATCAATAATCAAAGTCGCAGAGTAAAATCTTTTTAAATTTAGCTTTAAACCTGCTTGGTCCAACACATGCACGGTATCTACCACGAGGAAATATTTCCCCGAGTTGGGAAGAATGAACAGCGGCTCTGTCTTGTTCGCATTCGTTTGGACGCACGGATGACGGGTAAAAGGAAGCATCGATTAGCTCCTCCTTCACCAGTATTCCCCTCTGTTTCCATCAGGAAAGACATAGAAAAAGGCTCGTTTGGCAGCGTGGGTACGAAAGATGTTTGCTTGAGAAAATTCACGTACTCCGCCTCTAAGATTCCTTCGCTAGAGAGAGTGAGTGCTGTGAGGATAAAATACAGCACTCAGACATGCTCGAATTGGTGGAAAAAAGCTGAGGATTTGTTCGGAGATAGAAAAGAGGTTTGCCCTTTCGGACGGTTTCTTTATTTGAGCAAAGACAGGTAAAGCGAAAAACACTCGTGAAAACATCTCTCATTGATTGTACTTTTCAGCAAACAAGACGACCATTTTGCCATTTGCGTGATTCATGCCGGAGTTTGCTTCTCATACTCGGAGCAAACACTACCGAGCGAAGGAAACATAGCTTCCGATGGCAGGGATTTATTTTTGTCATCTCCCCATTTATTTTCATTGCGTAAGCTATTTGGCCTTCGTTTTCAATTGGACAGAAAAAACGTATGTTAAGTGATGATACGATTAGTGGCCATTACTTATGAAGCCATGAGAAAAGTCATGATTTGGAAAGCCATCTCGGAAGGGATAGCCTGATTGCCAATATACCTAATGGGGTCTCAATCGCAGAAAAAACCTTAAGGGTTGAATTATGCTTCTTAAATTTCTATCAAACTATTTTAATATATAGAAAAATATTCGTTTCTTCGATTTATAACTCTCTTTTTATGGTATGCAGCGATGGAATGATTTGTTTTTTCATAAAAGGGATTTATACTGTTAAAGCTACTTGGTATTTTCGTAATATTCTAGGAAGGTAATGATCTAAAATAGCTATATCCGATATATTATTACATATTAAATGAATATATTTTGGGATCAAATGTTGAATTTCAATTCAACCACTTACCGATTCTGCTGCTGAAACCCCATCTCATGAACTTATAAACACCCATTGAAGAATGTTCTGTATTTCCAATTTCATTTTAGCTGGAATGGAGGAAAACAGATATGAAACAATTATTATTTCTTCCAGCCCAACTTCATTTCTGAATATTATGACAGCTTAAAATAGTTTATGCATATAATATCCCAGTAACTTTCGTAGAGTATATTAATCCGAAATTTATATTAAGTAAAATCCTGTTATTTTTTTCGTTATTTCGAAAAGTATTTCTGAAGATTTTTCCCCTTGACACAAGATATGGTGCCAAAATTGTGATTTAGCTGATTTATGAAAGATATCGTAAAAATGTCTTACTAAAAGTGTCTATAGAATATCACCACAGTATCTCCGCTGCTCTAAAATAGAATCAATTTTCTGTCCTCATGCTCTTTGTACCTTACGTCTTCTCTAAAAGACCTTCATTCGCCAACCTCTAGATTCAGGATTCCATCGGAGGTCTAAGATAATTGTGTAACAGTATTTTATATTTTAATCTGAGGCAAAGTTTTTTATCACCTTCCGCAGTCATCGACGAATTTCGAGTCGCAAAGGTTATTACATGTGAGACGTTGGGGAGCGTCTCGCTTCCACTCAAGACGTTTTAATTACTTCTCCAATTGTACCCGAAGCGTTTAAGTCTCTCCCCCGTGGCGCTTGCGTTTTTGACAATTCGTTATCGTCAGGATCCAGCTCACAACAAAGTCCCCTCACGCAACTCATGACTGATCACCGAAATTTCATCTTGAAAATTAGCCAGCCCCGCGAAGAGGAGTTACAACGGAGAGAGTAATGGATTAGCTCTATGACTAGCCAGCGGGAAATGTTGGTTTAAAAGACACGGAGGAGAGAGACAAGGCGGGAGATAGCGGGGGAGTTAGATGGATGGGATGTCAAGGGAGCCTCAAGCGGCGTGGGAGGAGGTACAGAGGTGTGGTGTGGGCGGATGCTGCGTGGGAATGGGTGTGAGTACGCGGTGTACGGACGGGGTGAAGTCTTGTGTTAGCGGACATTGCCGATGCTAACGAATGGGAAAAGAAGTGGGATTGGAGATTCCACCTCGACTCGGCTGATTGTTTTGTGGAGAGGTCACCGATGGATTCTCCTCCGTTATTAGGGTCACGACACGGGCGTGGAAGCAGCTATGTACGGCGTTTGAAGTCTTTAATCGGATGCGGTTGTAACCGCTATCGATTGTATGCTGGCTAGCGGTTACACGCAGGAGTAACAGTGGAAAAATCGGAATGGATGTAAGATTCTACGGTAGATGTTTTTCGTATGAAAATGTATGTATATGAAGTATTCATGACTTAGAAAAGTGAGCACAGAAGGAGTAATTTAAGTGTACAGAAAGAAATCGTGAATTAAAAATTCAATGTGTTTTGCAAGGAAATTGCAATGACAAATCAGTGAGTTCAGATACTTCAGGACGCAGGATGGAAATCGTTAGAAGAGAGAAGATTGAAATAAACGTTTAATTTATTTCATAAATTCAGAGAAAATACGTTTTCACTTTATGTAGTCGATTTAATTCGTCCTACCTGTATTTACAGCGTCCCGGGAAGTTCATACACTGCGAGGAAGATGTAGGAAATATATGCTAGAACAACTCACTTTTTCTACGAACGATACGTGAAAATAATCGATTAGATAAGTAAAAGAAGTATTCTGCTTGCCTTGAGAGCATATGTAGATATATGTAATACTTGTTTGTATTTATATTAATATATTGTAATGTACATACAAGCATGGATAAAATACACAATGCTTGAAATACTACAAAAACGGCGTCATCACAACCATATAAGTGGCAAAGCTAATACTAATAGGCAATAGCTGTTTCTATGTATCTATTTAGAAGTATTGCGTTATTTCATGTTTTACAAAAATACATTTGAATAACTTAGTATATTACCATATGAATTACGTTATACCATTACTTGCATTATATGTTGTAATTCATGTTATATCTTGGTTTCCGTTACTCCAAGGTATAAGTGCTACCTGCTCACTATTGTTTCCAGATAAGACTTTTAGTTTCTCTTTCGCACTCAATTTTTAGGGCTATTCAAATCAAAATAGCAGTTACAAAAACTAGTATTATTATACTGCAGTGATTGGGAAGGACTAAATAAAGAACGGTCTATAAGATTTAGTACAGATACAATCGTTAACACTATAAAGATAAGAATGAGCATTAAAATATAGCTATCGATTTAGTACTTCTGTTTAGTACTCAAGCAGTAATTCATTCCCGAAAAATGAACTCCACGTCCAAGGCGTGACGTCATTTATTGATACGATCTCATTTTCATAAAGGGACCTGGCTCCAAGCATGCACTTAGCCCCTTCCGCTATGTGTTTACGTCGGCTTCGGGAATACTCCTAGACACGGGAAAGGTGGGTAAATGGGAATCGTACGTGCGTGTGTGTTCCGAAGGCGGTCGAGAGGTTGATTTACGTAATAGGGGAGGGTTTGTTCATCATCCGAGAGAGAGAAGAATCAGTCGGCTCCAGTGAAGGCGAGGTTTGTCTAAGACTCTCCCGTTCCACGTCCGTGTTCCGTGCGTGTACGTGTTTGTATTCTAGAGTCTAAGTAGGTGCGAGTCGGGAGTGTTGTTGGCCGAGGTGTGAGTCGGGATACCTCCGAGGGCGGCGTGGGTGTGTTGGACGTTTTTGTGGGGCGGTTTCTTCCGGAATATATGTCCCTTTGCCCTCATGGACGTGTTGTCCCTCTTCCCTTGGGATTCCTTCGCCTCTCTGTATCTCTCTCTATATCTTCCGCGGTCCTATAAATCTCATTACTCCATCCTCCTCTAGCTTATTTTATTCACTCCGCTCAACTTTGTATCTTCTTGGAACCTTGGTAGTCTTGATGCGTGACGCCCTAAGATGTGATAAGCTCTTTCAAGGAGGTATTCCTTATTTTTTGCCAATAATTGTTAAGGTTTTAGTCTCTTGGGCACTATTGGTATCGTTTTAGGATATCATTTAGAGGATTGATTTTCCACATTTCTCCACAGAAACCTGAGCCCAATTTCATTCATTCATTCCCTCATAACTATCGTTTACCATTTCCTGAATCTAATAACGTAATTATAGGCTTTCTTCGTTGTTTCTCTCTTCAGCCTTTTATTCTGATGATTTCTACGTGATATTATTGTGTGCATTAATGTTAGTATCGGTCGTAATGTTCGAATATCGATCTCTTCCACGAGTGAGATCGTTGCAACGTAGGAACTTGTGAAGTTCGGGTGTAAACTCTTAAATTTTTGCGTGTTACAAGTCATCTATGCATATGTTTACTACTGTTACACTTGATTCGAATGCGAATAAGTAATCTGAACGAAAAAATATCGCTTTCCTGTTTCGGCTGGAGTGCAAGGATTTTAATTTTTATCGGATTCTGCATTTACTCCGGCAATGATAATGGTTTATACGGCTCAGTTTAGGTTCAATATTCTGAAGGGTACACAAGTATTGCTTTGATCACTTCCTGCTATTTTCCTTGAATGTTCATTTTTTACCCGCCTATATTTAGCGCTTTTCGCTCAGCCTGTGCATTCCATTCCTCTATATATTTTTCTATTTTATGTATCTATGTCAATATAGAATAAAGACATCGTGTATAAAAAGTCATTTTTAATTTCTTGGAAACTAGTCCACACTTTCGCTGTCTGAAACATCTTTGATGTGCATACATTCGGTAACTACAGGTCTCTTTCCTCTTTCTATAATAGTTTGTTAGGGAAAAGGTGTATCTCGTTACAGAAAATCAAGAAGTATAAGAGGTTGAATTCGAAAGAGATTTTCGAAGAGCATGAACAAAAATAAAATACTTTTTACGTCATTCTATAACCTGTTTTCCTGAATTGTGCCGTTGTTTCACAGGAGTAAACTCAAGTATGGACTTTCCGAGTTTAGCTTTCGATCTAGGAGAGTGGGTTATTCGTCTACGAGCGTATCTAATTTTCCCTCCCAGCATCCACATTTTTGTCTGTCTTCTTTCCTCCATCAGATTCTCTTCCCATCCATTCTTTATGACCCTCCGAGGAATGCGCCTGTCCCCTCCCGGTGTGGGTGGATTTTCGGGAAGAAAGCGGGATATGGAGTACAAGGCGATATGGATAGAAAAGGGACCCTCTTCCATAAGCCGATAAAAAATCCTTCAACGGTCTCATCTCTGTAATCCCTCGAAATTTCACGGTCAGTGGTTCAGGCGTTCGTGGAAGACGACCCGATGAGTATGGAGAATCTGTGTAGCGTAGGAGGTTGTAAAACCCGCTCTCCTTAGAAAGATTTTTTTCCTCTTTCCCAGCAAACATCGGGATCGTTTCCGCCAGCTCCTTCCACCCACGTATCCATCAATTTTTGCTCCTCCATCTCCGCGCCATTCCATTACGAAAGAGATCTTTGAGCAATCCTTTCTCCGAAGACCCTTCCTGTGCGATTCTCTCATTCCTTTCTCCCGTAAATTTCCATCTGCATCATTGCTGGAAGGCCTCACGCGTGACGCAGCAAAATGTTCGATTGACGCAAATAAGATGTTCTGAAGAAAGTTTAAAATGTATCTCATATTAATTTTCGGCCAAAATATGACATTTAATCAAGAGATTGCTGTAGTTCGATTTCATACATCATCGGCTATTATAAACATTATTCATGGTGTATAAATAGAGCTAAATATTCCAGTTTCCACTAAAAAGATTTCTTTTTATTCATCATGAACTATATTAGGTTCCACCAAGTGAAGGTTGAAGTTTATAATTTACATAATTCATTATGTTTATAATTAACATAATTCATTTCGATGGCGGAGGATTTATTCTAATGATATTCGGTGTCAAAATCAAATGGAAGAACAGATTTTAGTTTACACTTAATTCTTACTATAATGAAAGAATGACCTTTGTTTCGATGCATGACATCAACAGGTGATTATGGGGCGGATCTAGAAAACATTTTTGGGGGGGGGGTCCGATCGAAAAATTTAAAAATAAAAGATATTTCGGCTTTCACAAAACGTGACGTTAGAATTGTGTTAGACGAACTCGAATTTTTCCTCTAGTGATTGATTATTAAATTGTATGTTTATTTGCGTTATTTGAGTTTCATTTTCGAAAAAGAGGCACAAGTGATATTTCGGGGGACCACCCCAGGACCACCCCCCTGGATCCGTCCTTGTTTCGGTAACAGATAGAAAAAAATATCCTCAATTCATGTCTGTCTCAGTCTTGTTCTTGGGGCTTATAAATGGAAAATATTCAGTATGCTGAATATCGGTATCCTTCATTAATTTCTAATTCAATTCTGAGAACTATGTTATTCGATGTTCTCCTCCGTGTTATCTTCGGTAAGTGTGCGTATTAAATCACATAATTCAGAAGTTAATTCCACTCTTGAGCAAAGCAAATAAAGTAAGCGATTCTGTCACTCTCTTGGCCCCTGTTAAGATCATAGAAATGGAATATTTTGGCCTAGAACATTTCATCTCTAAAACGCATAAATATATGATATTTTATGTTCAAATAACGCGAGAGGATT
Organism: Sympetrum striolatum; assembly: GCA_947579665.1. Classification (NCBI taxonomy): domain Eukaryota; kingdom Metazoa; phylum Arthropoda; class Insecta; order Odonata; family Libellulidae; genus Sympetrum; species Sympetrum striolatum. The sequence continues at coordinate 37,891,634 of OX388345.1, read as the reverse complement.
CTTTATCTTCAATAAGGTGTCTGTGGGGTTGAAATATATACCGTTGTTTACTCCTAACACTAGCCCGGAGGATCGGAAACCAGAAGCAACGTTAGACCCAGAGTATCCGGGTAAATATGCCCTACTAAGGAACACCTTCACCCTACACTTCTTCCAACCCCAGTCGAAACCTGATTCTCATCGACATATGAACGCAAATGCAATATTGAATGGGATTCGTTTAGCCACCGGTAAAACTCTTCGAGTGATCTACCCTAGGTTGGGGCATCTTCACCTTTCGCCCGACCCTGGCCGTGAATAGACGTGTGCCCAGGAATATATGAGCGCAAATTTGAGAATGTTTCAACATTGAATTCGGTTCGTATACTCGCTGGTAAAAGTCCCATCCTAACCAGAAGACTTTTGATCGAACCCACCTTCATTTGCTGTTCGGCAAACATAGCCCACATAAACCAGCTCCGTCTCGTGAATCCCCTTCTCTACCAATCTTTGTCAGTAGATTTTCTCCCGCGTTTACGACGCTTTGCCGAGCACCGCTTGTAAAACTCCTTCGCATTCCCTTCTTTTCCCTTACGCCTTTTTTATTGTGCCTCTTCCTGCCTCTTTGCTTAATCTCTTCGAATTACATTCCTCCTCTGCATAACGGCCGGTAATTCACTGTCATCGTGCCATTATCGCTGCCATACGGGAAAAAGGGGTGATATATTTATATTTCACCGACGTCCGCAAAAAAGGCGAAATGGAAGTTAATTTTTCTGCTTCGCGGGTTGTTGCACCACGAGTTTTTGTTACCTACATATACATACGTTCAGATGTCGTTATAATCCCTGAGAAGAATGCCGGCGCCTCCAAAAGGATTTTGTGACTGTTCGTTAGTCATTCGCCACCTGCTTCACAGCCACTGGTCATGCCCATGCTTTTTAAATTAGCTTGAATCAGTTGCGCTTTTCGGGGGCATATACGCTACTCTAACTTTCATTGTATGAATACGGACTCAGCAAATGATGGAACAATACCTTATTATCTGTTTGTTAATTTAAAGTTCTAGGAAGGCTGGGAATAAATTTAAGACAAAATTCACAATTTGCATTTTCGCCAAAGACTGGATTGGCGTATGATTATGGATAAGATTTAATCAGAGATTATCATTCTAGAAAAGAGTGAACCATTTCATAACATTAGAAAAATTATCTAGCTATTGCTTATTTATTCATTATAATATAATTTATATCATTAGCTATTTGTGTCAATGGATATTTAGGATATACCTATATTAGTTTTCAGCCAAAAGACATTAATTGATGCAAGGATTAAATAACCAGTAGTACATAGAAAATACATATTTTTATAACGTCCTTTTACTTTCATCGAATATTTCAAAAATTCTTGTGCAACAGTATATAATATAACCGCAATGGAACTTAGTTTTAAATCCTACAGGAAATATTCAACTCTCCAGTCAAAAAAAATCTTTCACAATAATTATATTTTCATTACATCGCAATGAAAAAAAAATGGCAAATAACGACAATGTATAAAAAAGTACCATACGTGGCCATGTATAAAATAGTATTTAAACGATTATTGAGAATTTAAGCAATAAAATTGTTAATACTTTATGATTAGCGCAAATTAAAATTGCCAAAAAGTCTTCCATCCCTCTGCAAGCTTCTAGATACACTCCAGTTTACGAGTTGAGGTAGTTTTGCCTCACGTAAAACATTATTAGAAAAAAAATCATCTACTTAGAGTATTCCTCAGCCACAAACTCCAGATTCCACTTCATTACATTCCCGTTGCTTTGCAAAAGAACCACTCCAACTTATCATATTTACCGTAACATACCGGAGAGTGTTTCAACGCCAAGGAACTGAAATTGATATGAAGAGCGGAGGACAGCGACCTTACGGAGGGACCATTTTTTAACCTACCTTACTTTCTTAATGCTCCCCCTAATTGTGTGTGTCTTACTCATTCATTGCCGTCGCTCTCACCATTCAACATTCCTGTCTCCGTACTCGTTTCTTTACTCACAGACTCTGTATTGTGTCGCCAATCAATCCCACCGAGAAATGACGGGTAATAAATCCGAAGCAGGTACTTTACTTTCTGGAATATTCAAGTTATTCAGATTCATTTTAATACCTTACCCTACATTATAATTTTTGTGATGCTATAAGATCAAAGCACGGAATTTGTTTTTCGTTCAACGGGCTTACCGTTCTTCTATTACGATTTTAGAGAATTTCATTGGGTACAGAGAATGAAAATAGTGCTTATAAAAATGTGAATGAAGAAAATGGCTACTTTTTATCTTTACAACTACATGTGTTTAACCTTACATCCACATTACTCATATCTTCCCGGTATTCGTTTGACCTTCCGAATTAAGCTATATTTCTCCAGATTTGGATGATACGAGAAAATTTTTTTTAAAGAAGTTACTCATTTAGATTCTCCTTTAATAAATGACATCTTTGATAGATGCGTATGAAAAACGCTGACCAGCTGTTGGATTTAGCCAAGAAACGTGTTCAAGAAAAGGTGCGCCTGATAATAATGAAAATCTTTAAACTTTATTTATTTTGGCAAGACTTAGACTAAAGTTCATATCTTCCATCTAAGGAATCGTCAAAACTTGTACAGTGGTTAATTTTGAAGTGACCTCATGAGATAGTCTGAGATATATGGGTATTAAACATTATTCACCGCAAATTGTGATCATGAGTAAATAAATTTTCTACGAATCCTCAAAACGAGGCACAGGAATAACTCAGTGTATCGATGCTATCTCCTCACCATTTTAAAAGAGTAAACCCAAATAAACTCTAACAAAATCCTCGTCGACAGTCATATTTCAGTGGAACATCGATTTGTCTTCACTTGATGCACCGTTAACGATTGCAGTCATAGTCGACGAATTAAACGTTGATTTATATTCAAGTGGAATTGATGGTCCAAACCTTCTCGAAAGCATCATTTTCGATATTGACAAAGAGCTATTGCTTTTAAGGGAACTCCAGTTACGCATTTATTGAAAAACACAAATTTGGGACCCGGTTAACATCATAGTGTATAGGGAAATTATATATTGCTTTTATCTGTAAAGTATTATGCCTGGAAGAAGATTCGAACCTCACTGCCAACATACCGAAGTACTTGTAGAGGTTATTAGACAAGATGGAGAATAAGGTAGCTTCTCTTTCATCACTGTTTAGGAATAGTAATAGAAACTAAAAGAGTGGTAAGCCTAGGCGTGTTCATTTGCCAAACCAATGCCAACAATCAACGTAATTCATACCTCGATGGTGATATCGATGATGTTATTAATCTTCGATTAGCATGACAATAATAACGATAATTATCATGTAGCATAGCAATGTAATACATTCATTCATCAGGTCATGCTCGCAGAAGTATACCGTCATTGCTTTGGATCGGTTTGTATCTAATACCGAGAAATATTCTCCTCTTGAACAAGCATATCGGATATTGGCGGTTTGAAGTACTGACGACAGCAGATATCGTCACCAGAAAGGACCGCCGCAGGTCCTGGTGAGAGAAGAGGTCACATCCTCCCACACTCGCTGACACAACCATTTGAAATCCCGAAGATCCACATTTCCTTCTTTCTGTTACCCTCTCATACCTCAGCCACCCATCCTTCGGAGTCGGCTTTCCTCTCTCGATGAAGGGAAGCTTTTTCGAGGTGTCCGAGGAATGCTGGACCATTTCGGAGGCCATCGCATTCTTACTCCCACGCCGAGGCCTAGTGCTGCGTAGAAGGACGCTCTTGTGTGAGGAAGGAAAGAATGGTACCTGCACGGAAGGTATTCTCGGCGGCATAAACTCGTAAAAGCGGAAAGATGTAAAAACCAACATCAAGTCGGAGAGTCCCTCGCAATTTCATACGCTGTTATCTTTGCTAAATATTAATCGGAATACCGGAGCGTTTATAAGAGGAAACTCAGCAGAGGCAGGTGTCAACTTTAAGAATCACGTCGTAGTTTATTCTTGTAAAAACAATTGTTACACAAATTCAAATTTCCTTTGAAATGGCTATCAAAGTCGAGCTCATGCATCGTAAGAACGTACATGATTTGAATTGTTTTTATGCCGATAGTCGAGAAATGAGCAATATCAGAAGTTCTGTCGCTGTTAAACTCCAAATATGGGTGTAATCTCAGAAATAAACCTAAATATAGAGAGTGAAGACTGATTCTTAAGGTTTTGGCGGATGCAGGTAAACATGCAATATGCTATAAAGTCATCACCGACTTCAGTGATTTTCAGAACTCGGTTTTCAGATCGTTGCCAGTAAAGGAATAAAAACTCCGAAATTTAAAAAATCTATAAGTTTGTATAGTAATGAAAATATATGAAATAATGATATCGAACTAGATTAAATAAATCGTATTACAAATGTGAGATATATATCATTAGAAGCGATGGAAGACGCTCATTGGAACAACAAGAAGAGAGACGAAGTCAAGGATAGAATATAAAAAATCATCCTGAATAAATAGGAGAAACCGAAGAATGTTAACTCACGAAAGCTGACCTTCAAAAAGAAAGAACTTCAAGATGAAATTTTACTTTGCACGAGGAAGCGTGCGCTTTAAACCCTCTTTGTGATGATGGTGATATTGAAATCAGTAAAATGAATGTAGCATGATAAATCCACGTGAAAAAGTAACTGGTTTGATCCCAGCATTAATATCTAGATTATGCTCTCTTCCCCTAATGGAATTTCTCTTTATAGAATTTGCATTACGAAAAAAATATTTGTATTATGGCACAAGAAAAATTTTGCTAAGTAAAGTTTTTTTATAGGATACATATGCTAGGTAAGTTACGGCTTATTAGCGGTAGATGGGCAATAAAAAGAAAAATACGTCTACACACATAAGGTTGATGCCACGTCCCATAAAAAGTCCTTTACTCAAACGTGAGATCTTTCTGCCGTGGTTACTAAATTAGTTACGCCAACCTCTCTGGAGATGGGTGTACAAAGCTCGAGTCCAAGTTACATGAGACATTTATCCTTTCGGTCTTTCTCTAAAACGATATGGTATTTATTAATGGTTTCCATGATGCATGTAATCTCTAACAGTACTTGCTTCAATCTGTATTTGCATATTAATGATAAAATTATATATGCGAAATATAGAAAAAAATGGTACTTTCCTACATTAGATAAATAAACTATTATCTACTTTATTCCACAGAAAAAATAATAGTTTATTTTATATTATGTGTTTAAGATGAAATTCCGCCATTGAAGGCTAATGTGATTAAATAGTACTTTATTAAAATCAAGGACTTCTGGTAATATCTAGTGGAAATTATTCATAATAAAATGAAAAAAATACAAAATCTGACTACGTCGAGAGAAAAATAGTCTGATTTTGTCTTTTTTATTTAAGTACTGTATTATTGAATTTCTCATCGTGCATCTTCTGCATCCTTAAATGCGCTAAACCCTTTTTACGATGGTTTCCATGGTATATTTACTCTGTAACGACACTTAAATTTGTGCTCGCATATTCATGCAATGTCTAAAAAATATGGTATTTCCCACTTGAATATTTCTTCGCGCGTACCAGTTTCTGCATTCCCATATACGTGAAACCCCTGTAACGAGATGTTAAGGTTTAAATTACCCTTCCCAAGGCCGTCGGTGGTTTTATTTTGTTGCTTTTATTCCCTCCTCGTTACTTCTGTCAGGGGTCTTATGTGACACGTTAAGAGTGACTTTCCCCCCTCCGACTTGACCTTGTCGAAAGGATGTTTTCCACGTCGGTGTAACACATGGAGGCGGAGGTCACAAGGTCTCGAGTCCGAACATTCTTTTATGCCCCAAAACATAAAAAAGAAACTCGTGGAATGTGTTTGTTATGCGATTTTTCGCCGAATTCGACGTTGCGCGCGAGCTTATTTACATCGATCCTTTATATGGGGAAATTTTCCCCACCGTTCGTTATGAATGACATTCCGAAAATTCTGCGTCTTTTGTCGTCAAATTTGCGAGAGAGAGCTACCGCCAGAAATGAGGGAATTCTATGGAGCATTGTTGCCTTCTTTCCTTCTTTACTGTGGCGGAAGGTTTACTTTGGAACATACGGTCTTTTGGGAAGAGGATTGACCCACTTATTTGCGTATGCAGATCCGAGGACTGATTTCAACTTTCTGTCTGAATAAAAGTTTCCCTTTCTTTGAGTGATGCCGTTAACATTGGGACTGAAGTTTGAAAAGAGCGATTTCAATATGAATGAGTGTGGTCAGCGTTGTAAACCACCTCCATTTGCCCTATCGTATGTATAGGTTGCTCCTGATCTGGTCACCAATTCACATCTTTAATCACCGTTAGGAAATAAGAAATACAGTAACGTACAGGTAAAACGGTGGTTCGGTTTGTTTCGATTTCATTTACTATTTGGTGTGGATAAATCGTGAGATATTCTTATATACTTGTATGGGTAATATCCACCTGATTCACCGGAAGATTGCTAACCTATTAAGTAAATAAGTAACCTGTTTGGACGCAATCATAGGCATCCTTTGCATTTCTTCAATCAGCTGACTACTTATTTGGAACCTCCTTACGGTGTATTATATTTAGAAAGAAGTTTTCCCAAAACCACCAAATTTAATTATTTTTTACAAACATTACGTTTAAAAATAGTTATTTAATCCTGGATTTAACTGAAATTTCACATTTTCTGATAATTTGTCATCCGATAATGGTAAGTAGCCAATTTTTTGAATCGCAACACACTTCACTCCTATGAGCTACCTGAAATATGGATTCTAAAGTGCAATTTCTTTTTTTTTGCTTCGGTTGTATTTACTTGATCATAAAAATTACTTATTTATTACATAAGACCGCCGCAGTTAGTCGCAACACAAAAATATAAATATATATATATACATAAATAAAAAATAAACAGCGCTTTGAAATAGCTATACGTTGTATAAGAACTACATAAAATAATAGAAATAACACTGAAACAGCATTCAAATTAAATGGTTAGTCATTAACTATCAAAATACATTTTTCATTAATCAAGAGTGAATCTAAAACTACTTTTAGTCTATTGAATTTATATGTTTAATGAATCTTAAACTATGCTCAGTCTAGATGAAAATTATTATTCAAAGTAGAACCTGAGCCATCCCTTTCGACCTCTACAACAATTCGGTCCTCCCCATGTTTCACTCCTATGACAGGCTGGAATAATTCGAACAAGAAACCCGCTCTCCACCTGGCGTATCTAGGAATAGCCGAAATCTAACACTAGGGAAGTCTCCTATTCTCCCACGAAAACAAGCTCCGGCGACTTATCAAGGCGTGCAGCATCTCGTCTCACGTTTCCCAGATTAAGTGAGATTTCAAAGAGAAGGACCCGTGGACATCGTCCGCCACTCCCTCTTCGTCCATCCTTAACGGAGCCCCAAATACCGCGTTCAAAACGAGTTCACTGCACCCGAAAATTACTATGGCGAATTCGCAATGCATTGTGGGCAAGATAGCGTGATCGATATGGAATTCTCGCCCCCGGGTAACGGTTATTCGCCCCTCGAAAAAAAATTAACAATGCGACTCAGTCTTTGGAACACCGCCGCACAATATTCTGCGCGCTTATGGGATTTTTACTTCGCGTTTTTGTTGTTATTAATTTATTGTGGGAGGAAGGATATATCGAGGAATGAAATAGGATTTTTTATGTGTAGAGGAGAAATTTTCAGTCTTCTTTTTCCCACGAAAACTCGCCCGGGGATGCAGCAATCACAGGTGATATCGGAAGGCCCATGAGAAACTTTAGAAATCCGATATGCTCGTTATTTATTACGATTGAATATCATTCTGTTTTTGATTTGCGGATTTTAATTCTGCGAATACACGGATGAAACCGCAAAAAATTCTGTGGAACGAATTAGTCTGCAGATGCCACACACTGTTACGGATATAATTCTTACTCAATTTGCTTAGTTACCGGGATAGTTCCAGGGTACCTGGTGCCCTTAGGCACCAGAGGATTTTAGGTACCCTCTTTTAATTATACTTTGATAGTATCTTTACAGAGGATTTTTTATATCCACAGTACATAGTCAAAAGATTTATATTCGAGCTTGATCTTCAGAGAAAATTTCGACATTTTTCTATATGATGCCATTTATTACTCTGTTGATGTTAGTCCTAATTAAGAAGAAAAACTGTAGCCAGGTCTCAGAACTCCAAGTTTATTGCCTACACCTATTGGTAAAAGTAATAACAGCTTAATTCATACGAAGAATACAAATTATTAATCAGTGAACGTATTTGTATTTACGTGCTGGTGAAGTAGTGAAAAATTTCCCTCCGAGGCTTAAAAACTTTAGTTCGTAGCCTAGACATGCCCATGCACTTGTTACCAACAAATTTATTTAAATAAGTAATTTTATAATAAAGTAGTAATGTAGGAAATTATTTTAGCGGTAGTGTCCATATGTAAGAGCTAGATATAAAACTAAACTGTGCTGAATATGTGAAGTTTTAGCGTAGCCTTAACGAATAGGGTCTGTTTACAGGTCATCTTTTCTAATTCAACATATTTTATAAAATAAAATTCAATTTATACTCAACATTTTTGAAAAATTTTCTATTTTATAATTTTATTACAAATATATTTTTAAATTTTTATAAATAGTTTTTAATTTATAAACACTTCTTAATTTGTATTATATATAATTTAAGCTCTAATATTCACAGAGATAGAGCCATTTTTTAAATTTCGTGGACGATGAATAACAATCTATATCTCTTCTTTATACATTTTTTCATTTCTTTATATATTACTAGAAATAGATACCGCGGTCTTTGTAAACCTATATAAATACCCGTTTCCGATGGAACCATAAGGCGTGAGAGTCAATGGCAGGGGGCAAATGATTATTGTGAAACCTTCGAAAGGCGTCGCTAAATTGAGAAATTTGAGGAAGGAAAAAAACCCGTGCCATATAAAGAGACATAACAGTATCCGCAATTTCCCGCTCGTTCTGTGGTTCCGCCAACTGTCTCCACGGATCTCGCTCGTGTCAATTTCGCAGACGTTTCTTTCCATTGTGTTTGGTTAATCTCTTTCTCACTCGGCCTCTTCAAATCGGCTGAACCGCAGCTTTGTTCGCGGGATTTCTTTACGTCTCTCGCCGTTGATCTTTCCCATGCCGTCTTTGTATTTTCCATCATTCGGAAGGTATCTAATAAAAGGCTCATTTCTCCGATGACAATCAGACTTCATACCTTGCGTATATGTAGTGACTCAATCATAACGCAGTATTCCAGTAGTATGTACCTTAATACAGACAAACATTTTAATCTCAGAACCGTATTCGAAGTTCCTTTAAAATTCATCTCGAGACAGCTGTTTTCTTTACAAATTATTCAGTTGGTATCCCAGCGAATTTATGACCGATTCAGTAGTACTAAACGCTGTAATGAAGCTTATTTTCGTCTGTCTTCCTTTCTGCTATCGAAGCTGTTATGGGTTAATATCATTGAAAAATGAAAAATTGAAAATAGATTAAAGCAAAACTTTACAATAAGTTCCCAAGGAAAAACGGACTTGAAAAAAGTCTGACAGGGCCGGGAATCGAACCCGGGACTTGCGCACAAAGTCCCCAAAACGGCTTGTTAAAATGTTCTGGTCGGGTAGCCTAGATGGTTAAGGCAGCCTCCCGGTTAGAGGAAGATCCCGGGTCCGTTTTTCCTTGGGAATTTTCCTGGGTGCACGCCCTTATGTGCAAAGTCACCTTAACCCTTTCCTTATTACTTTACAATAAGGTTTAGTAAGTAAAATAAAAAATATTTACCAACGTATTTATTTATAAAAATGTTGTAATTAATCAAGACAGCAAGGAATTCTTAAATCCTTCGTATTAGCGTCATAGTAAGAGATTGATGTCGTATTCGGGTAATTCGTGCCATTCTTCTTGGGCCCTGATAACAAATCAATATTTTCTAAGGTCCCTTATAGGATTCTAAACAAGAATTTTACGATTATAGGCATTTTAGCATTAAAATATTTGCTTTTCAACCTGTCCTAGATCTCTTTCAATATCAGGTAATGCTGTCGATCTTCGTTTAACTTTTCTACTCTATTTCAATTAGTCTCTATCCAGTTATCTCTGACTATTTTTCTAGCAATTTCATATTTGAATAATGGTTAACCAAAGCTTTGATTTCAATCAAAGTGAAATTTAATCTCCCATTGGTAAATATAGTCTTCCATCGCTATGTTAAAAAATTGGAAATATTTATTTTCTAATTGACTTGCATCCATTGTTCTGTTACTAACATTAATAACTGGTTAATCTCCATATTTTTATTTTCGTAAATTATCATCATTTAAGTCAAACACCAATCCAACTACCATTCCAAAATGAGTCACAAAAACAAAAACCTCGAATGATATCGCCGCAGGCCAACTGCGAAGAGCGAATTCCTCAGCCGATGAGGAGAAACGCTTCTTAGAATATCCCTCTTCTTTTCTTGGAAGCGATACTCCCACACGGATTGAGATAGAAATGCAAATCGAGATAGTCACGCTGACGGCTTCACAATGAGTACAGTTGAATGGGATTCCTGATGCTAGCTTACAACGGCTCTGCGACGAAAAATCGCACTTTTTTACAATGCGCTTCTTGACGTATCCTTCTGCAAATTCTATTTGAAAATGTTCGGTTTGCTTTCATACAATGCTCGATTCTTAAGTCACTTTACCTTAGAGGTAATTTCTTAAGAGGGGTTAGCAGAACAATAAGCTCATTTGTCCATATGTCGGTTGTGTTACCTGTTTCTGTAGCGATATGTCTATGGGGAGTAGCGATGGTTGGCATGACTATGTAGAAATGAAACACGGTGATTTAGGAATGGCAATAAAGTATTTCTCTGCAAAAGAATTAAAAAAATTTCAAGATAAAAGTTAAATTCTCAATTAAGAGCTTGTTTCACCTAGGAAGAATCCCAACAAGGAGGACGGGGAAAAATTTCTAGGGTTAAAAATAATTGGCTCAGAACTAGAAGAAATTCCATTGGTGTTAATTTTCTGCTCGAAATATTAAGCGTTTATATTAACCAAGCTCTCTCAAGATCACTATTCATCATAGATCTTCATTCCCATACTTAGGTTACATGTAATTTTCTCCATTTAATGTTTATATTATTTCACTTCAAGGAATGCGGGAAATTTACGAAATACTTAATTTATACCACTTAATATAACCACGGGAAAAATGCATTGAAAGAGATTGCATTAAGATTTTGAAGAGACATTATTCAATGTAATTTCCTGGATACAATAATCTCGATGCATTTATCTCCATCCATTTTAATACAGAAGGTTTTAAATTTAAAACGTAATACGAATAGGATATTTCCTCATCATCTCGCGCAAGTCCTCCCGTGCCCTTTGAGAGGCATACGCCGCTGCCTAATTACGTTTCCTTTCTCGTTTTCGACGCGTTTATCCCGTTACTCTTGATTTATCATTTCATTGTGGCGAAAATGCGATAGAAATCCGAATTAATCCCCCTTTGCCCATTCGCAGCATTTGTCGTGGGGGTTTCCCGGTACCGTTCGCGCGTGCTCGGACGCGAATGTTGCCGCCGGTCGTGTATTTCATCTCGGCCGAGTAATAAAGAGGCATTCGGTCCTCTTTTTGTTTCGCGAGTGGAATTAAATAGAAATTGCGGTGGAGGCAGAAAACAGATGATATCGTCTCCCCACACACACCTGTTTGCACGCCAGATGCAAAATGGGATTTTCTCGAGATAAGGAAAAACAAGCGCGAAGGTTAATTTGTTTTACCTTTCTCCCTTTCATAGCTCTCGACGCGATGTACCGCGCTCCCACAGCTCTCGACTCGATCATTTTTCTCGTGGATTTCCGCCAATCCCGAGCCCAAATCGTTTCGTGGCGAGTGCGATAATTTTCCCGGTTAGAAAAATCGCGTTCATTTAATTTTTTATTTAACACAAACAGGTAGCTCGATTACTATGTTAGCATATATGTAAATAATAATTAATACTTTAAAAATACATAAAAACCGACGTAGAAGGGTTATTTGATAGCTAAGTGGGAAGCCCTTTCGTCTTCTGTTAAAGAGGTCCCGGGTTCGATTCACAGTGGGAGACCATGTACGAAATAACCTAAGCTGTCGAAGCACTTTTAACCATACTACTGAAACTGTCAGTATAGAACAAGAAAACTTCAGGAACAAAAATAAAAATTTCAGTGTAAAACCACTGCAAATGGTACAAAATAATAATTACATAAATATACAGTCCTTTAAACACAAATCTTAACCAAAAACTCACTTCTTAGAGTTCGTCAATGAAAATATGTGAAGTTACAATTGTGCTAGGTAGGTGCCTATAGTATTCGCATTTGAGAGTATTCTGGGGATAGTAGAGTGTTTATAGCTATCAACACGACATGCTGAAGTATAAAATGAATAGTATTTTCTCATGATTATTGATGGAACTAGGACTTTCGAAAGTTCAATATGTTTAAAAGGAAGTTGATGTAGTCCCCTGCTATAATTTTTTTTAAGAAGGAAATCTTCGGTCCCTCGTCGGTAGGAAAGAGTAAAACTATTTACAATAAAATTTGAGAAAAAGGAAAACACCTATATCTTTAACACAGTTATTTTATTAACTGGATGATCTTATAGATCGGAACCATGGTCGTGAATTAATAAAATTACTGTGGCAAAGCTATAAGTGTTCTTCTTTTCCTCAAGTTTTATTATGGAGAACAACCAAAAAGTTGAGGCCGAATTAGCAGATCCAAAAATCGGCGCCCGGTGTATTGGTCCGGGGGAATTCGTACACGGGGAATTGATCTCCCGACAGATTGGTTCGCGGGGAATGGATCCCCCGTGCTGATGATATACTACGAACCCCACCTAACCCCCCCCCCCCCACCCCAGGTTAATTTATTTATAACATTAACCAATAATCAGGGCGTGTAGATTAACATAAGACTGAATAACAGCAGTACAACATCAGTGCGGGGGATCAATTCCCCGCATACCAAACTGTCGGGAGACCAATTCCCCGCGTACGAATTCCCCCGGATCAATTCACCGTGCACGCCAAAAATCATTTACATAAAACAAGGTATTGTTCCTGTTAAAAGGAATACTTTCCTCGAAACAGAGCCATTTTGACTACAACTTGCAGAATTACGTTCGTGATGAATCTATTTGGTTCCCGACCTTTGCATCCCCTATGAAAATACGATTACGTCACCACGGAGATAACTTTCTGGTTCATCGCCTATTATGTTTATCTAGTCATCTCTGCATTCAAGCCTCAAGATTCCTTTCACTAATTTTTCCTGACCTCGCGAACTGTTGCAGTAACCGGCGGTGAATTGAGGCTCTGCAGGTTGGAATTCCTCCTCAGAGGCTATTATTTCGCCGTTTACAAATACTTCTGTGACGTTTCTCCAGCATTATGCGTATCTCTCATACAACTGGCGGTAAGTGGATTCACTATCAACAATATCCCGCTCATTTTATCTTCAATTATGAGCGCAATTTACCTATTTGAATCGAGAATGATATTTACCTTTATGGTGAGAATTACACGTCCGCTTAGGAGAAACTTATATTTTGCCGTTGCATCATCGTTCGAGAGGTAGCATTACCTTTGCCGTAAACGCTGAAAAATTGTTTCATCGCGTGATTTTGTAACTGCGGTTGCTTCACAATTTCAGTCAGTCAATGACACGCGAACCCTCGATCGGAAACGCCTTTGTCGTCAGCAGGTGTCTCGCGTATGACGTCATAACTATTAGATGCATAACCCCGCTTCTTAAAACAAGAGGCGGTCAAGAATCCCCAGAAACCAATAAATCAGAAACGTGATTTTCTCTCCTGTAAACATTCCCTTCACTACCGAGACCTGCTAGTAAGTTTCCTTAAATTCTCTTGATTGATTCGAGATCGTATAAAATTCCTGTGCCGACTTGAGTGGAAACATAATAAAAATCGCTTTATCCACGCACTTCGTGACCGGTTTAAAGCTCATGCAATTGCACATTTAAGGTCAAATTATCTTTCAATCGACTATTGCCTTTAAGGTAGCGAAGTGGTGAGAAAAGAAGGTGTGAACATCATTTTGGTTTTCATACCTCAAACTGAATTATCAGCCAACGAACATATTACCTAGCTTGGAAAACCTTTATTAAATTTATATTACCTTCCTGTAAGGTTTAAACATTATTGTTAAAATTATCAATTTTCAAAAACACAATAGAGCATCATGTCAGGGTATTTTCTCAATTTTATTCTAGCAATTCCAAAGCAAGGTATGACTGTATGAAACAACCACGAGATTTGCTGTAAATCGTAATATCAATTTTCATTTATTTTCCTATGCTATTACGTGTCTTTTTATTGATTTTATAATGAGCTATCGATTTTTATTCATTGATAATTGTTTAAACGCGTTATGTATAATGCTTTATTTATAAATGTATGCGTGTTATTTCTTTATTAATCTCTTTCATATAATTATTGTATAATCTATTACAATTGGTTAGATATAAGAAGAGACAGTCTCAATCTCGACCAAACAAAGACAAATTTTCTTTATTATTATTAAAAATAAAAGGAACACCATAAAAGAGTAATTAGAGATAAGTTCATTTGCGTTTCACGACTAGATTTCATCTGTTAACTAATCTGTTAATGTCTATTTTCAGGTAATCGGAAATTCCATTTGTCGGCGCAAACCCAGATTCGTCATAAACCCTACGAGTAATCCTGGAGGAATCAATCATATGGAAATGATTCAAACATATCGTAACAAGTACGTACCTTAATCATCGTCTTAATATCTTTGGAGAATCCAGACCACAAGCGGGATTTACAGTCAGTAAATTCACCGAGAATTTCAACCGCGCATCCAATAGCAATCAATACCCCTCCGAATATTTTACAATTAGCCCGCAAAGCCTTTCAGCTTTATCCCTTTTATTGCAACAACTGGTGACAGTTGAGGCAAGGTAATGGCTCTGCACTCGGCACCGATTATGTTCACATTAGAGTGTAATTAAAACCCTGCTCTCAACTCAATAGAAGCACATTTTAAAGGGAATGATTGGTCGCCCAGAATGACTTTCGAATGCTAATTTTGACCTTCTGAGTAATTCCTCTTCACCCACAACTCCGTTGACTGCCCAAAGGTGCAGATTCTTTCGGAGATATCTGCTGTCCCAAGCGAGAAAGCCGGGAAGTGAAAAGACAATTGTTCCTCTTAATATAAATCTTGTCAGGGGCTTCCGTTTGTCGTTGGAGATCAATCCCGCCCGAGGCTCGTCACTAATTGCCCGTCGAGGACTTCATATAGCACGGCGGAGTATATTACGACGTTCGGTCACTCCTGAAGGAAAATTATGGAATGATTCAGCTCCCAAAAGCGTTCTTCCGGTTTGCTTCACGCTTCTGGAAGGTTTCCTTCATTTAGAGGCGATAAATCGAATTGAAGCTGCACTCTTTACCTTAGAGTTTTACGTCGTTACGAAACATTGTTATGACTAATGCTGTCTTGTTCCATTACCTCAATGTGATTCTCCAATAGTTACTTCATGGCGGTAAGATTTTTAAAGACAAAGATTCAGGTAATATGAGAGTAAATTAGTTCGTACATACATTTTCCCGGAGAACTGTTGGTCTCAGCATGATGTTTCCGGGTTCCCACAGCGATGATTGTTGCGGTAGTGATGAAATTCCGCCTAAATTCCGGTAGGCTTCTCCAGATCAAAGTTAAAGCCGCAAAACATATTACAGAGACCATGAGAGCATAAATAAATTCACTGGACACGGGTTAATTTTGGGTCTGTGGTTGTTGATCCTTAAATAATAAGGTGGAAAGTTAAAAGCAGGACTGAGATTTATGTTTTTTTTTCAGAACATCGATGTCTTAAAAGATAATCTAAGTTGGAAATAGAAAATGTATAAACTCATTTATATTGTTTTTCTGCTACTTTTTCGATTCTCAATTATAAGCATCAATGAATCGGAGTACCACAAATTGTTTCAATTTATAGTATAGAGATATTTTAATGGCTTTGAATTATCCATATTTTTTGTTTGTATTTTTGTATTTCCATGAACTCTCTCTAAGCATTTCTTGTATTTTGTGTTGCTCTATGGGAACTTCCCTGAGCATAATAAAATTGTTATTAAATTGGTGATAAAACAACTTTAGTTACTCTGCAAATTACACGTTACTCGGAATAACTGATAACATAAGTTAACTTTGGATATGCGCACAGTATTACGTCACGCAAAAACTACAATATGGAATCATTAAAACGGTGGAAATACAGAAAAGTAAATGGCGATACTCCGTAATCTACAGAAACGCAAACGGAGGATAGCATTTGAGCTCTATCCATTAAGTACAAATATTTATCTGATTCCTATCTTTTGATTTCAGCTGTATGAAAGATGACGTATAATCCTTACGCGCGATTTATAGTCGACCTTCTCTCCTGGATAGTTATCTCAATAAGGAAAAATATGGGGAATTAAGGTCAATATCCAAGGAGACTCTTTCAGAAAATAAAATCGCGATTTTTCGCATTTGCGTCCTTATATCTTACCATCACTTCTGAGTAGTCGATTAACTCCGCACCGTAATTATGGTTAAGCGAATACGAAGCATATTGCACCATTGTCCCAGAGCTCATGGCTCCCGGTTTAATTCATGGATATGCTCGCATTATCATTACATATTTGCTATTTTCAAGGTTATTAAAACCATTCCAACGTGAAATTTACAAAACAGATACCATTTGTGAGCAAAACAATTCTGTTCTGTAAATGCAGAATGGGCAACCAGTTGTCTGGATATTCCGGTATATTCTGTACTACTACTCTTCCGGGTGACAATTTTAAAGAATGAGCGTATCAAATATATACCAAGCTACAAACAGAGTTGTAATATCAAAAACTCGTTAAAATATCAAAAACTCATTTCTCCGATTTTCAAAATGTAGCTCTTACTCATCCGCAATGTTACGATATATCTTGTAAAGTTAGTTTTTTGATTTAGATTTAGATATGTACTCCGCCAGCTACCAGTGGCGTAAGGCAGGGGGTGCAATATACGAACAGTAGTAGTAGACAAAATAGTAATAGTGCAATAGTAAAACTGGTAGCTATATAAAAATAGTAGTAGTAGTAGTAAATAGTGTAATAGTAGTCGAAAGATACATTTTTCTCTATCATGAGCCAGAATATTTTGTTACATCTTCCATTCATCAACTTGTAGTAGTTGGAACATATTAATTAGAATAGTTTAAACACTACCCAATATGAATCATTCTCCTTGCTAATTGTAAAGCGGGAGAATAATTGAAACAGATACGATCTAGTGACGTTTCAATCGATATTTAACTCCCATTGGTCGATGTAGCGCATCCCTCATATCGGTATTCCTTACAATATCCCCTCATTAAGTGAGCCGTTAGCGATGCTCTGCCCGAGTTTCAGGAAATCGAGGCTCCGTAAGAATGAAAAGGGTACACCTTATTGCAGATGGACGCCTCCATAGAAAGTCTGCGGTACCCGTTGTTTCCAGCCCGGCGATGACTTGGCGCCGCCGTCTCTTAAGCCACGGATGCGAGCGAGGATTATCCTCCTTACGAAGAGGCGTAATTGCTGGAAATTAACTCAAGAGGCTCGTCCATTACTCGGTCTCGGATGGTCGCCGAGTATGCCTAAGAGAATGAGTGCTTGCGAAGGGGAAAGGGAGTTGAACAGAATCGGTGGCTTTGGAAGAAGCAACTTTGAAGCGAATGTGGAATCCAGTGAATAGTTAAAGTGGTCGCGCGTGGATTTTACAAGAATGGAAAGAAATGAGCAAACAAGAGGAGATGAAGTGAGGGAGGGGCTAGCGGAACGAGTGGGAGATAGCAAATAAACTTTCGAATTCCTCTTCTTGAAAATACTGACAACATGAATGGCCTTTCATCCGGCAAGAGTCCGTGTCGAAAGGATGTCTCGTCAAGAATGTCACCCGAGTGACTTTTCAATCGCAGAGAAGAATTTACAAAGAGAATGAGATACAGAAAGGTAAATCATTTGCTTTGTAAATTGTGGTCACAAATGTTGGAAACGAGGGTAAGACTTATGAGAGTCCTTAATTAGGTCTATAAGGAAATTAAATTGTAAAAAATCTAGTAGGTTCTCAGAAACTTATAAAACAGCCCGCAATACAAGCTGAACGATATCGTATCTAGATTAACACAAATTTTTCTTCTTTAACCCATATCCATTATCCATCCATAGTTATGTGAAATCATCCATGGGTTGTGAAATTTCAGCCCACTGCTTCAAGTGAGGATACCACGATTTCTAAACTATTCAAGACTACAGAAAGACAATATTTTATATGAAAATATTTTTAGCACTATGAGCCAATCATGGTCACTATTGGAAGGATGATAAAACCGATGAAAACTGACGAGAGCACATAAATTAGTGGATTAAGAAATTTTAATAAAAAAGGAATTCCTGTGTATACTCGAGTACTTATGAACTAGCCTATAATATAAGCACTGCTGTTTAACGATTTCGAAACTAGATTATTAAAAGTTCATTAACACCTGTATGTAGCCAGGAAAACTTTATGGAATATCAACACAGTCTCAGCTGAGGATGCCTGGTTTTCTAACGTACACAAGGCTAAACAAGAATATATCTCCCACAACCATAGAAAGCATAAATTTAGAGCATCATCATGTACATGAGAATCCACCAAGACGGGTACTGCAAAGAACGGCAAGAAAATATATTTTTATACAATGATTGAAGAGTGTTAGCATTACACCTTGGTTATTTCCATTAATCCCTGTGAAAATGAGTGAGTTTCAAGCAGGGCATCGACTCGAAATGTTTTTAGTTCCGGTTTCCCTCAGGTTCGATGAAATAAACTATTTTCGGTTCTTCCTGCTTTGCTTCGTTTGCCTGCGTCGTACCTTTTGAAATCAGTTTCCTTTTCCTGCAACCATTGAAATTCTGTAAACTTCTGAGTAGTAAATTGATGTAAAGATTTTTCAGCCGATTGTAAAAATATTTTATTCTAAAACTTTCTCTATTGAAGAAATAATGATAAAAATATAAGATAAGGTAAACTTAATAGATTCATTTTAGTTTAACTACAATGCGCTGTTAAATGTATTTAGTAGATTCAACCGTATATATGTGAATAAAATGGTAATGGTACAGAAATTTGTAAACAGATAAATAAAAATCATTGGTCACGATTCTACTGTAAGAATTTTAATATCCCGGTTTGGTATCGGTTTCCATTCCGGTAAAAATGAGATTTTTTGGTTTCGCAACTCCTTTCGGCTCACGTTCGATGCTCTATCTGCAACTGTGTTTTTATAAAGCAGCTCTATTTCCTTTTACTCATTTTTATGATTTTCCCATATTTTGTTTGTAAATTCACATTTCACAGCATCAGAATTTAGTTTAATCCTTGCGGAAACTAAGGTCAGACCGCAATTTAAACTCTCGCCATCGACTTCATGAGCCAGATGGCCGACATAGAGATTCAGAAGATTTTTTTACTTATTCCTGTTTATCTTGAATCAAATGCTGCAAAATGGGGGCGTCTCCTTCCGTGACAAGATCTTCCAGTTCGAGACAAATGCAGAATCAGCATTCACTCTGTAATCATTATCCGAGCATGGGTCAGAGAGAGATCTGAATTTTTTGCATGAAAACGGGAGAGAGTTGCAGTTTGGGATGGCGCGATGAGATGCGATAGGAAGTGATGAGATTAAATTGGAGATGATGGGTCATCACGAGAAGAAAGGACGATTAATGGGGCGACGAGTTTCCTAGCAACGTTTTTGCGGTCATTGATTACGGGAAAAAGGTCTTCGGTCGGTAAGTTTAACCTATGTTTATCATGCGGTTAGAAATGTGTCAGGTGAAAATGCTTGAGAAAATCCTCGTTCCCCTGAATTTTTTTTGCGATGAAATTTCTTCCACCGTTCCTTGTTTAACTTATTGCCATTTCTCTTTCGATCCACATTATCACTCCGCTCTGGAGCTTTAAAAGTTACGGCTAAATATACCAGCAACTGTTTCATTATCTTATAGACAAACCCTCTGTTTCCACGTAAGTGCTAAGAGTGTTCAGTTATGTCAATTTTGAGGGCATTATTTCGTTAGAATCCCGGTGTAATGAACGAAAAGGTAAATCTAATTTCTCGTAAGTACTAGCGATATGAAAGTAAAATTTATGCAAAATGGAGTACTTACAGCATTCTTTTATCTTCCTCCGAAACAAGCGCGCTCTCTTTAAAAGGTAAAAGCCATTGTAATTACAGGTATATGGATTTTTAGATGGTGTATTTTGCATCAATTTCCATGAAATTTCTGAAATACTTACATGTGCTCATGTTAAGGAATTTTTAACAGTACTAAATTAGGGAGCGGGAGAAGGAAGACGCTCTGAAGTAAGTAAAAAAGCACGGTAATGTTACAGCGAGAATTCATTGTTGCTACACAGAGTTTTCTTTAAATGTAATGAACGTTTTATTCTTGGCCATCCAGTGTTCCATGAAAGATTTATTACTACCTCAAAAAAATTTTTATCAGACAGTCCGACGAAAAGTTGAGATCTTACTATACGAGTAGATATAAACAAATGAGAATAAGGTAATACTTCTTCCCACATATAAGTAGTCCGGTTGCTTCTATGAAGACCGTGGCGATGACGGATACCGCAAGACCGGATCCACCTTCCGTCTAGGCTTAGTATCCCATACCAATTGATTTGTCTGAAGGCTCCATTAGTAAGAAACCCCCACGGGATAAGGAGATTCATTGACCTTAGTCTTATTCTTGAAAAAAAAGAAATTAATGAGAGCCCCTCATATAATTATGAACCTATCTTAAATAAATTCAAGAATAAATTAGATGAAAAATTCTGCTTGTAGATCTATTACTACGTTCAAAAAGTTCCCGAACTTATTTTTTCCCGGGGAAACGCCGAGCAGGAGAAATGTAAAATTCTGGTGGTAGATAGGTAAGTAGGTAGTTTGTAGGTAGCTGTACCCACAGTATGAGGTACTATTCTACCATCAAAATCTTATATTTCTCCTGCTAGGCGTTATCGCGGGAAAAAAAATAGTTCAGGAAGTTCTTTAACGTAATAGTATTAAACTACAGAGCTACTCAAAAAGAAGAAGCAAATTTCAAACATTTATTTCTTCCAAACTAACAAAGATAGAATTATAATTTTAGAATTCCGGGACAGAGAAAAGTTCAAAATTAAAACGCCGTGTTTTTTGTTTCTCCTATTCCTGACACTATTCAGATCTGCAACAACGAATTATCGAAGCTCTGAATTCGATGGCTAGAGACCAGCTGATTCGTGTGTTTCAAGAAATGAGTCACCGTTTTGAAATTTTTCTTGTAACACATTGGTGCTCACATTGAGTGCGAGAAATTTCAATTATTCTCTGTCCAGGAACGTTGGAATCACATTTTTAACTTTTGTAGTTTGGGAGGAAAAATGTTTGAAATCTGCTCCTTTTTTTAATAACCCTTAATTATATTCCTTTGGTAAGTTATGAAAGGAAAAGCAAAGACAAATATGACATAGGAATAGGTAATATCACCTAGAAACGAGTAGGGAATATTGTGGCACATGAACCTACAGAATGATAGACCACTCATTTATGTAGGTAGTATATACTGAGTATAGAGGAACAGCCAACAACAACTCTATTAGGAAAACAAACAAAGTTGCATTTCATACAGAAAATGCATCATTCCATCATCGGTGCATTCATAACCTTCGCGGAGGGATATCGTGACAGAAAAAACGCACGAACCTTTGGAAAGTTTCCGAAAAGGATTTATACGATTCGTTTACTCCGAAAAACGGTAGGAAACGGGCGATTAAAAAGCGTTTTGCGTGCTGAACGCCCTCCTCTGCTTTCCGAGCCAACCGATGTTTACCGACGCCGTAAACACCCCGTTTTAGATCCTCCATTTTTTCGAATGGGAGAGAGTTAAATGCGCGGTGAAATGGGAATTCCATCGACATTTTTACCGGAAAGAAATCCTCGCCTTTTCATCATTGTTTCGCTCCTAACCGGAGGCTTTATATATTCCAATGGGGTGCTAAACACACCTTTTGAGAGGAAAAAGGACTTCTTATTTCCCCTGCGTATGGTGAATAACCAGAAAGAGTGCCTTAATGGGGTTGTTTCGATGGTTTGTGGATCGCTAACCGCCGTTCCAGCATCTTTCACTCAAAACGCCCATTATGAGCCGCACCATAACGACTTCCACCTACTTCTAACACCTACTCGGCCAGCCAATTTCCCTTCGGAAATTTCTAAAATCTTTCGCCGCTTGATCGATCATCGCTTGACGGTGTGAAATAAAACGCTAACTCCCGTTCCCCGTTTTCTTTCTCGATACTTCCGCGCACGCGAATTTTATCCAATTACTCCATGAATACGCGTGATTCTAATAATTTTCTCAATTGATAATGTTTTTTTACAGCAGACCAAATGAAGCAAAATTGTCTCCTCTCTCGTATTTAGTGAGCATCTATTTGAGCATACTCTGCTCATAGATGAAATGCAGCAAACCAGTAGCGAGTTATTTTTCCCGCTTCTTCAACTTAATGCAGTAGATATTCTTTGTTTTATGGTACAGGATAAAATAATATATCTTTCGTTTAATTTTGCCTCAGTCCAATTCATATCTGTAATAAATTTGACTACTAATATAAGAGAGATACTGAATAACGTAATTCCTAATGGCAATACGGAAGAGTGAGGAATACAAAGGCTGTCTACCTCACTCCTCATCTAGCCCCCATTACTTCTACAATGCTTGCTTATGGTCGTAGATTTAAGATAAAACCGGCCTCCCGAAAGGGAGGACAAATGTTTATATAATAAACTGAATACATAAGAAACGGCTTCATAACAGAGGCTTTTACCGAGCTGCACATTACGTACACAACATGACCATGATTTCGTAGCGAAGCTAAATCATCAGGTAAAATACAAGCATAATAAATAAATATATACAAGAAACAAACTTCTGAATTTTGTATAAGTGACAAATAATCAATGGGGAAAAGGGGTGAGTGAGTCTATGTTCTTTATTACATAAGATTATCTTAAATATGTTAAACTTCATAGTTTTTAATAAGGGATAGAGAGCGGTCACGCGATTGATTGACAACAATGTGGTTACCCGATTTTGAAAAATAGTTTCTCAGTTCCTCATTTAAATCGGATGTTATAAATCTTGATTTTAGCTGGGATCAATTGTTGTCATGCTTTCTGTACCACACCTCTCCTAAATGCCACGCTTTGTTTTCGATTAGCGGTCGGTTTTTCAGTTAATATCTGCACCGCTCATTATAATAATTGCGGCATTTCAACTTCCCATTACGCATCGCACCCGCGAATTTTCGCAGCTGTAACAATCTTATCTCGAAACCGCTACATCACGGAAGCGAGAACCAGGGGGTCGAGGATAGAAAAAAGTTGCGAAATCCTCTAATGATGCACAAAGCTGTTAGAAATTGGAACAAAATCGAGGGAAAATATTATAATTAATATCTCGGGAGAGGCAATAAGTTCGTGCCTCGGCTTCTACTTCCTGCGCGGACCGGATTCCAAGGGGTTAATTACGCGCATTCAGCAGCGAACGTTATCTTGCATCACTCACGCGATCCTTTGGAGCACACTACACGAATTTCGCGGATTTCACGACGAAAATTCGTTGTTTTTGTCCTCGCCCGAATGGAGAAAAGGTAGCTAAACATCAAGACCGAATCCAACGGTACAAAATGATCTCGGAGAGGGACCGATACACTTTTCCCCCACGTTTCCAAGCTTTTCGAGCTCGCAGCAGTAGGAAGGGCGCGATGAGATGTTCCGGCAAAAACAGCTCAATTTTAAGGAAAAGGAACGATGATGCGAGGTTCCACAAAAATCAGTAATGTCTGGACGCCGAAGCTCGTATCTAATGTTTGCAAAAAAAAAGCAGACTTTTTTGCGGCATGACGGAATTGAGATTTTGTTTTTTGGGTAGGAAGGATGAAAGTAAATCAAAAGAAATCGATTTATAGGTGTCGGTTTTTGATTCCAGGATCCTGGAACCGTTATGGATTACAGTTATCGTTATGAAATCCAGGCAATTACATTTGTGAGAAAAATGTCATTGACGTTCAATGTTACGCAATGAAAATACCGAAGCTAATGCGCCCTAAAATATCCCACTTCGCGCCTTTACCGGGAAGGAAGGATATATGTTAACTTGTCTCATAATGCTATCAATAACACCAAAATATAGTGAAAGTCTTATAACACTAGGAATCGAAAGGATCTTCTACTTTCTCGTGGACGTTGCACTACAGTAGTTGATCTCACCGAATAGTATTACTTTAATAAAATAGTTTCACTTAGTATTCACTGTAGGTTAAGCAACTGGAGGGTGCGACATAACGGTACTAGTAGACGCCACGGTCCTCTTAGAGGCAACTTTTTAACAAAAAGCTTCTTGATAACCAACTCTACGGGATAGGCCATCCAAAAATTCATGGTTTTATCATCTCTTCTGTCCTTTCCCTTTCATTTCACCTACGATTTCTCCCTTTAACTCTTACATGAACGTAAGAAAATTATAACTGAAATACCGTATTCTTCTTCTAAATTCTGTTATTTGAGTCAAATCATGATAACATCTCAATTCTTATAAAAATATATTGCCTAATTATGTAAGAATAAAATTGGGACAAATACGTCCCTGTGGGCAGCATATCATTATAATAGGACGAAAGACAAACTAACCAGGATAGTTTAAATACATGGGACAAATATATCCCTTGGTCCTTAAAGGGTTAAAACTTATGCCCCTCATACATTTATTTTAAAATTCAAGACGGTTTTTAAAAACAAAGCGACGACCAAGGAAAAGGTCAAGTTTTTTTTAGTTTTCTTTGTCAAACTTTCATTCATGTCATACGTCCACAGAACCTATCCGAAACCGTGCAGTCTCCAAATTTTTATATTTATCGTTTGATTGTTTACTATAGTTTCATTCGAAAACGTGAGCCTTCCGCGTTTGGGTGATCAGCGATCTCTCGTTTAGCCCCAACTCTCTCCCAACCTCCGGGCACTTTTTGCCGCCACCCAACTCCCACGACTTCCTCCACTCAAAAGTCGTTGTCTCCGCTTTTTCCCCCAGATTCCTTCGCCCGCTATTTCCACTCAACCAGACACCGGCTAACTGTAAAAATTTCACAAAGCGAAATCGGCTCAGAATCACTTTTTTCCGCGGTCATTGTCACGAGGAATCTCCCATCGTCCCACATAACTCACGCTCTAAAAGATAATTCCCAGGATCGTCGCCTCCGACGAGACGAAAACGCCCGCCGGCACGCTAATGATCAGTTTTGTCATATTTGAGGAAATTTTACTCTGAAATATCGAAAACAGCGACTAACTCCGCTTGTTAAGAATTGCTTTTTATTATTATTATTTGCTACAGTTTGACAGAAATCAGGTGGTAGCCCCAAACATTGTTAATTTACCCTTTCAAACTTAAATTATTACATTTAAAAATCCTAAATAACATCACTATATTAAGATCACGCTTTAAAAAAAACAAGACTAAATTAAGCAAACATCCCCCAATTACTCCAACATTTACATAAGATATTTTCTAAAATTCCTGTTATTATATTATCTCATTTTACACTGTTCCTTTGATTAGTCAGATGTCACTTCATAAGTTTCTCAGCCATCTCACTTACATATTATTTATTTAACAATATCTAAAAATACACATCCAGAATCTTCTTTCGTACAATACATTTTTATAAGTTCTAAGTCTAAAAATCTTTAATTGATTTATATTAGGGCTTGAAGGCCTCTTCGATTAGCCTCTTTTACATTACACATTAACGTAGAAGTTTTGTAAAGTAATGTAGAGAATCAGGAATAATATGTATTAAGGTGTTCTCTTAACTTAAACTTACATTCATATTATTAATTTCTTCTATTTTTTGAGTAGTGACACTTTTTCAACCTTTCGTGTTCGGAATTAACGCCCTCTCTCAACAAACAAGCCTAAATGGAAAAAATAGGAAGTTCACCTTATTTTTTCGGGTGGGGAATGTTCCTCTTCAAGCTTCCTTATACATGTGGGTTTTTACAATGAAATAGTATTTTAAAACGAATAACTGCGTATTAGCTGCAGCGACAAGGAGACAAATTCGAATTTTACGAACATTGTTTTATTTTTTAATTTATGGACCCCCGGGCTAGAAATCAGGTAGTGGGACGAATTGTATCAGCTTTCATTACTTAAATCATTTGCAGTATCATGAGATTTTATTATTTGTTATAATGTAATTAGGGTGAGATTAATGCTTGATTTTCTACAAAAACATAAAATTTTAAAATGCAAAATTTTGGGTTTTTCCGGAACTTGAAGCTGATGCTTGGCAAAAACCATCTACGTATCTTAATTCAGCCTAAAATTCCCATTAAGTATCAGTTATTTTACTTTGGTTAACAGAAAAAAAGATTCATTTTGTATACCAGTGTGATTTATCGGGAGACGATAAGCGAGCGAGAGAGCGATTACATTAAGAGCGCGAGGCTTCTACGGGCCGATTCCTGAATTTCTCTTCTCACACCCTCGTAAAACAATTTGAGAAAAATCGGGCAAGACCGGTCCCGACTACTTACATCCTTAGATGGCCACTTTTTTCCCGGTCATTTTCTAAATTACGACGGTGGAACAGCGCCCTGAGACGTTCCGGTGCGTTGGAGGAAAAATTGGATCGGAATCATGGCCGGGTGTCAAGCGGCGATGGAAAAAAGATGTGCGCGGATTTTTGTGAAAGCTCTCTTGCGGTGTCGACAGAGGAAAGGTTCCGCCTCGAGGAATTCATCGAAATATTTAGATGATTTAAAAGCGGTGATTCATGATCGAGCTGTTCAAACACCGTTTACGCGGCTGTTCGCTCGGGGCGGTGGCGACTCGGAAGGAGTCTACTTGTCAATCACTTAGTTGATGCTTCAGAATTTGGAGCTCTGAATCTTGAAGGCTCTTGAGGATAGGCGATGAAGATTTGCATTGAATCGGTGAAGCATTTTTTTTATTTTCTGACCGAATTTTTGATATGTTATATTTAATCTACAATTAAAAACATTGCTTGGTGATAAGTTTCTTTAGGATCGGCGGTGTAGATTTAACGTGAATCGGTGAAGCATTTTCTTAATTTTCTGGCCGAATTTTCGATATGTTATATTGAGTCTATGAAACAAAATATTGGCTTGGTGATAATCAATAATAAGAGAAAGAATGAATAAAAGTTGCTTAAAACACATGATTTGTAAAAGGAAATAACTCCGTTAGAAAACCTTACATAAATGTGGACCTCGGAATCGCAAGGTATCTTTACGACTAGCAATTACGTTAAGACTTGATTCAGTTATGCATGTTTTCATAGACTGGCCGAATATTTGATATTATACATTTAATCTATGAGTCTAATTAACATTAAGATGAAGGAAAAAATTAATAAAATTGCTAAAAACATTATTGGTAAAAGGGAGTGAGTCAGTTAGAAAGATTCAGATAAGTGGGAAAACGGCTTACAGTGCTCCTTTCCCCATTACAGAAATTTAGAGAAAATCATTTCTGAGAACTCGAAATATTTAATATCAGGCTATAAATACCTCCAATAGGAAAAAATTTGTTTGTATTGCTTAAGGAAATGTTGAAAAATGTCCCCATATTAAATTCCTGGTCAAAAAAATTTCTTCCCTTTCTCTTTGTCCTCTCCGTGAAGTTTTAATGATGAACTGTTCATTTACTGGTTCATTATTTATCCACCAAGGTTTATTTAAAAGATAAAATTTTTACGAGTTATTTCTTTTATTCAAATTTGTTTGAATATTTTCAATTTAAAATGCTATTGCTTGTGCCAACATCATATTATCTCGGAAAAAATTGAAAAGGGATCTCAGATTCCATCTATAGCGAACACGGGGAGCAAACATTTCACATTTAAAATTATCTAAAAAGAATCAGCAATGCGCATATAATATTGTAATGTTGTTTGGCGATTCAAGGCTTATGAAATTAAAGTAAATGATTTTAAAGAGAACGTTCAAGTATAAGCATTTATAAAACGCTTAAAAATTAATGAAACATTCATCTTTAGAGAAAGACTTAAAGTACCTAATACTCTACTTTAAAGTTACTATGAATTGGTTGCGCGTCAATAAATAGTAAAAAGAGACTAGATGTAAATTTTGTTTTACTAAGAGACTTTGCTTTCAAGTCAACTGAATATTGAAAAAAATTAGAATCATAAAATGTATTTGATATACATGTAAATTATTGCCAGATATATCTTTGTGATTTCTTATTGTTAGATCTTAGATCTAAGAAATCTTATACTTATCTTAGATCTATTTGATACATTTCTTAAGGTTTTAGCGTAATGAGCATTTTGTTATATATTATTATTATTATATATTATATTATATTATTATATATATCATATTATTATTCCAATAATAATTTTATTCTTGCACTACTTTCTTTATTATAGTATCTCTATAGATTTTATGGCACGTTCTTGGATCTGTTAACCTTGCATCGAAGCCATGTACAAATATTACATCCCATGTGTTTAGCCACCAAAGGGTTCATTGTTTTTCTATTACTAGTTACCATGAGGTCAGGGAGATAAATTTCTCTTTTGTATCAAGGTCTTGAAGTTGAAGTTAATTGAAGTAATTAAGCATAAACAGAAGAAATGGGTGGGTCAAATATTGAGATGGGAGAGGCTGCTAAAGAAAGTAATTTAACGTAGAATTCAAGGGAAAAAACAGAGGGGAAGACAAAGAAAGAAGATGTTGGATGATTTAAAGAGGGTTAAACTACAAGAAAGTGAAGAAGATGGCGTTTGATAGGGATTTTTGAATGCATATGAACATACTGAAAGGCAGAACACTCATGTATGTATACATCAAATACACCTAATTATGTACTCTGCAGATGCAGTACTCTCCCCTGGTAGCAATTTGTGGCAACTGAATATCTCGATTTATATCTTCATGTAAGTTAGAGGAAGGAAGAGCAACTATGAGGAAAATTAGCAAATGCTCGAGGAGACCTGAGAACGAGGAAGTAAGCGAATTTTCTATCTCCATATTATACAATGTCATATTTCTATCCCAAAAATCTCTCATCCGTCCCTTCATCTGAGTCCTAAAACGATTCTCTTTCTCATCTAAAATTCTTTGGCATCCCATTTCCTTGAGGGCGGAGCCTCAGTCGAAAGAGGCGAAAATTCCGACCGCTCGGGTGTTAAACCGTTCGAGAAAAATCGTGCGGTCTTATGGGAGCCGCAATAATCTCAGATTTTCACACCCGAGGGGGCGTTTACGCGATGGGTGTTATGAAAACGTCCCGTTCCATTTGGAGGAGAAATTCAACCCCCGCTCGAGGAAAGATTGATTCCAAAGAAAGACTCCTGTATCGGTCACGTATGTATGTGCCTATTTAAGATCGCATGCGGTAAGACATTTCGAGTCGCCCAATTTTCCGAAAGTATTTGCGATCTAAGAAAATGGAACAATCAGAAATGGGACATGTTCTTGTGAGATATTGTCTTACTGGCGTGAATTGCAAGCTAGTAATGGCCTCGAGAACTGATTTACTTTGCCCATTTATGAAAGCTAAGACACAACATTTAAGGAAACTAATGTTGTCACCTCCGTCCTGGAGTCCTGAAGTAGCGAAGCGAGGTATAAACTCAACAAGTTCAGGCTTGACTTGGTGGGAGCTCATTTCCTCGACTAAATTATTTTTATTTTCACAAAATAAAATAAAAACTATAAATCCAGTACAGTTCCACAGTATAAATAAAAGGTTTTCTGAAAAATTTAGCTTTAATTCCTTTCTTGTGGAAATGTACTTGTTTTACAGTTTTTATTTTACTTTGTGAAAATAAATATAAATTGATAACAGCAAAGCAAGTATTATTCTTAGAAGCGTTGTCGAATGTGCTTTCCACTAATAGTTCTGAAGTTATGAAAAATGACGATTAATGACTCGATGTCCGTACAGCCCGGAGGGATATCCTCAACTAATCTGACATTTGGTACCAAAAGCCTCGGAGGTGGAATAGCAAAGATAAGGAAAACGTTTATCTAAGTTCAGTACAGTGACCCTATGAATAATACTTGCGTAGCATTCAATAAGAAGTGAACAAAATCAAAGCCATTATCAATTACCCAGGTATTGTTTTTATTATTACAGCCATTACGAAAATAAAAACAATAGACGAAAGATTTATTTTCCCTCCTCCAAAAGACCAAAAGTAATATTCCAGTAACAAAGATGTAGGGTGTAACAGTATCTCTATCAGGGATGTCTCAATATCTTCGTGTATCAGTCAGTGTAGTATTTACTTTGAAATTGACCATACCTCTCCAAATAAAATGCTCTTGTTTGGTTGGAAGATACCTTGAACTAGACTTCAGCAAGACCGAAGTCATCCAAATATATTTTATAATTCTCGCATAAGTTATTAAGGAATATTATCAATCCTGAAGATGTAAGTCCGCTTGTGAAACCGGTCGTATAATAAAAAATCTCTGTGGAAATGTACTGAGTATTTCTCTTTAATTATGTCTTTCCACCAAGTGACGCCTTCAACCATCGATTTCAATATTATCCAAAGTGAAAACGCTGATGCTACTTTATTTTAAATTAGTTCTCTCCAATCCATGTAGTTTTCTTTCTACCAATTCATCCAACTTTTATTAAAAAGTCCTTAAATCCTATACGTTATATTAGGGATAAATTTCATAAATTAAAGTTCCTAGGTGTAAGGACCACCCTGAGGCCGCAAGAGATAACAACGTTTGTACTTTTTTGGACTCCCGGTGAAGCCAGAACACTTATGTTCTTCCACTGCTAATTCACATTGGAATAGGAAAAACGTATTGGGTCATTCCATGCCAAGTGGTCTGATTTCACAGAAGTGCCCCACTCGACCAACACGGATTTCAAAGAAATTTTGCATGAACATTCACACATATCTCTTATGAACATTTGTAAAGTTATACTATATACGATACTCTTGTAAATCATTTTCATTTGAAAGAGCATGTTTCAAACCTCTTAAAAAAGTACTCTTGTTTTTTCATCGCGAGCACGTACAGCCCTAAAAAAATTAACAAAGTTGAGAACGTTGCTATGGTGGCGCAACATGTCTTCTGTTGTTTATCGTCCTGGTTATTTTATGTAGACATTTTTAGTGTATTGCGTTATTTTATTTCATAGAGCGTAAAAAGTTGCTCAAGATAGCCAAAGTTTGTTTACTTCATAAAACAATTCTCTGAGATACTATGCCTCAAAGTTACTGAAAACTCATAGTCATATTGAAGAAGGCAGCGATACGGGGTCAAATAAACTGCTATATCTCAGCAAGTATACCATCGGCGATAGTAAAACTTTACAAATGTTCATAAGAGATATGTGTAAAGTCCATACAAAATTTCTTTGAAATCCGTGATGGTCGAGCGGGGACCACTAGACCACTTGGCATGGAATGGCCCATTGCTATTTCATATAGAAATCCATTATTTATAATCTACAATCCACGTCCTATACCCGCCAATTCTAACTAATAGGTGTTCCCTTCTAGAAGTCCCCATCCCTCATTTATCCCCATGATCACCACGGATTTCTATAATCTACAATCCGTCTCCTAATGAAAGACCATTGGAATTAATTCCATCCCTTCATAAACGCCTCTTTGATACAGTAAGCCTTTCAGAATTACCTTTCCTCCATTTTCCGAGTCACAAACGACTTCTCAAACCGAATAGCCGCTTCACTTTCTACATTCATTCCCTCTCATATGTGATCTCGCTTTCTTGCCCTCGGCTCTAACGACTGTTCCAGCTCGGGCCAATTCGAAGAGAATCGCGGAAATTTTCAGTTTCGTAAAAACGAAGCGGAATTCATCAGAGTTAATGACAGGAGGCTTCAAAAACCTCTCCAGAGGATAAAGAGAGCCTTTGCGCGAAGATACTGAAAGAGAGCCCTTTGACGAAGGATCTTTCGAATAACTGTCGGAAAATATCAATCGCCAACCTATCGCTCGCATTTTCCAGGACATTTGAAAAAGAAAACGGAGGAAATGAATTTAAATGTGGACTAACATACGAAAGGAAGGACTATACATTAAATTACTTCTAAGAATATTATTTCTTGAATTTTTGTTATTAACCTTGAGTTTCAATTGATCGATAGCTTCGGATGTAATTAAATGACATTTTCCTTTCAAATTGACTTAAATGTCATATTTCAAGCATTTTCATTGTTCCGGTAGGTACTAATACATACATTAAATAGTATTTTACTGCCTCATTATTCTATTTAAATATTGTTGTCTGCGTATATTGCATTACTAGAATATTAAAATATCAAAAACTTTATTTTTCTAAAAATGAGCACTTTAAAATTTTTAAAGAAATCTCTTTCAACAGTTATCATTTTAATTGAAGTCTAACATCACGAAATTCACCTAAATCGAAATATAATTCATACATTTTATTTATTCATGAATATGTCAATGCATATTACCCGCAGCAACCTCCAGTATTGAGAAATTAAAATAAGTGAAAACCGCAACAGCTAAGATTGGAAACACACCATAATCAGAAAAAATAGGACTACCTGTACTCGATCCCCGGTTCTTTGTGTCGGAAGGCATGTATGCTAACCATGAAAATTTATAAAGAAGCCGTAAGGTGGTAATTTAGAAACATAAAACCAATTTGAGTAGAATATTACACACATTCCGCCGGTTTCCACCGGGATTTTTAGGAAGCTAATCGCCTGAATTGGAATATTTGGATAAATAACGCGATGAAATTCAATTTATAGACCTATCTAATCGAATTAAGGGAGTGTAAAATGTGAGAAAAAAATTTTTTATGTGATCGCATGCTAAAATTTATTAAAGGTAAACGATGACAAATTTTTAGGGCAAACTAGCCCCGAAAAAATTTCCTTCGGAAGAGTAGCAGCAGCCTTTGTGCTGTTAACAAGATCTGTTTCCGTTCCATACAGTGCGTGTGGCAGAGAAATGACGAATCGTGCCGCGCTCGGGCGTATTCTATGCGAGGGAATTGTTCCGATTTTCGCCTGTCCACCGCGAAAAACGTGTTCCCCTAAAACAAACCGACCGCAAGTTATTTTCCTTGAATCCCATGTTAGGAAATGCAAGGTCAGCCATGTTCGGCAGCCAAGAGTGGAATCCCAATTGCTAAGGCTCGCCCCTTTGGTGGAGCGGGTTCGATCCCAAACCGTGTTCAACAAAAGACCTCTTATTTGCGATTCCTTCCACTTCTTATCCGATTTGATAAGTCTTAAATCATCTCTGCTGACAAGACATCGTGTTTTTGTAATTTATAGTCTGTTTTATGGGAAATAAGCCGCGTCTATATTCCTGTATTCTATTCTTTTGAGGGAGAGACTGCACCGAAGAGGTGATTGGAATTTGGTCGTCCATTATTTCAACCTGGGGTTGTAAGTATCCATAGGAAAGACACCGTGCTTTACCCTTGTAGTCCTTAGAGTAAATGCCTTTTAAAACTCTTAATTGAGTTATCTTATTAATACGTAATACTAAGGAAGCTATAGTGTTTTTGAATTCACAATTTCAAGATAGAGGCTGTGAATCAAAACTATATATTATATTCTGTAGTAGTATACTTAATTTTTTAATGGGCTGAACCGGGTTCATTTTTTTAATTAGAATCGTTTAGCATTCCATTGTTAACACCAGCTCCAGCTCCATTCCAAGTAATTTACGACGAAAATCCTCAAGAGTTCTCCATAGTGAATTCTGATTCCCCCGCAATGTGTAAAAATGTCTTTATTATTTTTGTTTTCGTATCAAAATTTTCCGCGTTTTTTGTTAGAATTTTTTCTCGTGTTTCCTTTATTTTTTTTAAAGCTTCCTTAACCAAAATATCCATAACAAATCCATATTCATCCCAAAAATAATGAAAATAACGGTTTCATGTGTCTCCTGAAGATGACATGACATGTGGAAAACGATAGTTACAATTATTACTCGTGGAATAAAGGCTAAATAGTCGCACTATGGTGTTCAAAAATTTCCAAAAAGTCAAAACTGTTATGATTTATTATACAGAAGTTTATTTTTGATAGGCACTACATTACCTGTGCTATTAAAGTCATCTAACATTACTTTCAACGTTCCATAATATGCTGCTTTAACATGTTTCATGGAATCGCTTTCTTATCGCCTTTATAGAAAAAGAAAAACGTTTCTATTTCTATTTTAATAAATATTTATCTGAAATTATGGTTGTTTATTTTTAGAATTACCAGAGCAAGGTTTACCATGTTTTAATGTTGCAACCTGGATTTTTTTAAGGTGCTTCCTTATCAATGTAGGAAAAATTGTTTTTCGAGAAAAGGATCGATTTGAATAAATTATGTGATAAATTTGAAGAGGAGGACATTGCCAGAAAAGTTATCGGAACTCTATTTTATTAAATACTTAAATCCCAAAATAAGTGTGTGACAAGGTGCTTTGATCATCTTTCCGAAAACGTAATGCATTAAATATTAATTTAGCCGTTACTGCTAGAAATAAGAGGCTTTATAACACTTTTGGAACCTCCTCAGTTTCATTATATATTTCAAAAGATTTTATGATTGTGGACTTAGAGCTTTTTATGGCAATTTAACATTCCAATTTATGTCCGTCTTTATCTTGAAAATTGATTCTCACTATCTTTTCAAAAACATTTTGCCGCTCTACGTTAAATCAATTTTACCTTTAAACTATTTGTAGATGATATTTTGGGAATTTTTCTCTACTTCCTTCCCACATTTCATTTAATTATCTGCTAATTTAACCTGGTTTTGAGAATTTCCATGTCCATATGAGTCTTGCGTCCCTCCCTTAAAGTCTCGATAATATGGGATATTAGATAAATTTACTCGGATGAACTATTTGTGAAACAAATTTCCCAATATTAGAAAATCAATTTTCAATATCCTTATAAGACATTGCCTGAATTATCCGTTCATTATCCCAATTTTCATACTAATAAAGCCACACTGTGCAGAAGTTAGCCGGTCTTCTCTGCGCTGAGATTTTAAGCAAACTTTAATCTAATAAACTGGCTATTGAAAACTTTCCTGCAACCATTACGTGACTCTAAATATTTTCTTATAATCAGAGGGTGCCTTATTTGGAATGCCCGCACATACCGAAGTTATGAGTAAAGTGATAAAATCGTGAAGTATGCGCAATGAACAGAGTTATTATCGTTTGTTGATCACGAGACCGTCTGCATCTCATGCAGCTAGTTCCATACAACAACAATAAAATGTCTTTCGTCATACATGCATCAAGGGTTCTCAAACTAGGCTATCCTTTCAACTAGGGAGGTATTGGGGTACAGCGAGAGTTGGTTATCAAGTCTCGTATGTAACTTAAATGCAGGATGTCCCAAAATTAAGTATTTGTATTATTTCTTATCAGACACTTTCAAGGAAAACCAAAACTTTATTTAATTTTATTATGTTTAAAATGTGTAAGTCAGTTTTATTTGGCTTTCTTGCCTCGAGGCAAAGTCAAGCTATTGCTAGCTAGTGATCCGATTCTTTTGCACTTATTTCAATACTGAATAACAAAAGTAGTTGTTTAGCAAAATTTACAGATTTCATGCTGTTACTCTCTATCAGCCGTGAACTATAAAATTTATCTCTTCTTGGATTAAATATAGGGTGTGGGCCAGTAAAAGGTACGGAGGAGAATAAGTTAGGAAAACTCTTCATTTATTATGTATATATTCATAAGAACCTATTGCCTCATTAAACTGTAAACGTCAATATTCCTCGTTCCTCAAATTTATTGCTAGAAATAGCATTATAATCTCGTTCTCAGCCGAACAAATTGCCCATTGTTTATCGACTTTGCCTATCTTAATTTGATATCTCTGTTAAATGCGAGAAGAATGCGTTAGACATCAGATCATCTCGCAATGTGAAGTATGGAAGGGTGTAAACTTTTTACCTGTACCACGATATATTTAACTTTGCAACCATGGTTTCGACGATACACATCATCGTTAGCATATTAGACCTTTTGATGACAATGACGTAAAGTCTGTAAACCATGGTCGCAAAATCAAATACATCATGGTGCGGGTGAAAGTTTGCATCACTTCACTCCTTCCCTTATGGAGTCCTACCACAAAGTACCAATGGCAACTGATAGTATCGTCTCGTAATACTATCTCGTAAACAATCGAATTCGTGAAAGCGCCCACACAGAGCACATCTGCGCAACAAGTCCGTAAGAAAGATAAATGCCAAAATGGTCTCACTTTCGCATTTAAATCCCCTGCTTGGGTTAACAATGAAATTCCGGATCTTCTCCATTAATTTTCTCGGACGGCCGAGGCAATAAAGATTTCACCACGGCCTCGTCCATTAAGCGAAATCCTCAAAGAAACCGAATATATTTTTTATTTCTTTTTGATGCGTTTTAAAGGGCCGAGCGTCGCAGGGGATTCATTGTGGGTCGAGAGATTGACGTCGATAGGGGGCGTGACAAATCGATTTAACAAAGGGAAAGGGAGCGAAATTTGTGAGATATCACGGAAGGGCGTGGCATATGAGATGTATCGGAGGACAAGCGAAGTTTTGAAGGTAGAGGACGCAGGGAGTTCTGTCCGGGAGAGACGGAGAGCTGAAACCATATCCTGAAAAGGGACCGGGATTTCGGGGAAACGAAAGTTGTGGTATGAGAATGGAAAACGTGCGGACATCTTTAATTCTCGGCTGTCTGGATATTATTATTATAGGAATTAATTTGGCGAAAGTGGGACTTTTAAGTCCCATCTTCCTTTTAACCGATGAGCTTACATACAAATATAAAGAATACAAATGACATAACCAGGCAAAATACAAATCTATTAATCTATATAAAATTATACAAAATATAAATCTATTAAAATATATCAAATGTTACAAAATAAAAATCTATAGGTATGGTATGTTACAAAATACAATCTTATGCATAATTATAATACGATTATATACAAATATTAAAGTGAAAGCTTAACCTACACGGCTATTGCAAGATATGAGAAAACTGATGGAGTAATATCTGTGAGATGATGTAATACATTTAAAGGAATGGAAAGATTTAGTGAATACGGTTATTAAAATACTCGTCAGGGAAAAGATGGTACTACTAAGCTGGTTTTCCTTTTAATTCTCTATCATTTTTCATGTTTCCATATGATTCGGAAACGTTTTACAATATCTATAGCATCCCTCTGATATTATTAACTAATCGAATAAATTATAAACGTTCGAGTTCCTATTCTGTGATCACTGTGGAATAATTTTATATCTTGACGTAGGGAAAATACCTTTTTTAAGTGGAAGATAAATTGTGAAACATGCTTAAAATTAGTTGTTGAGAAATACAGATAATTTAACTATGTAATAGATAGTTTTTATTTTGATAATTCAGCATAAAGAGCCATCCGATAGTATTAATTCAGTTGAGCTCTTTAGGTAGTTTAATAAAGCAGGTTAACTCCGTTTCGAAACCTTTGAAATCTTTAGCGAGATTAAATTGAAATATTTTATTTGTTGGTGTAAATCTATTCTTTATCTCAAATTTATTGGATATATAAGAAGTTACTCAGGCAAAATTTTTTCTTATTATCAGTAATATATACTAACTTTACGATTTGGTCTCGGTAATGGAGAGTGAATTTTGCGATGGATTTTTGGCCTTCTTCATTTGCAGTATTTACCTCCTTTGGACAAAATTTTCAGGTTTACGCACTAAAAATATTCTTTAAGTGAATCAGGGTGAGCGTTGAGTGTCCTCTTATTCATTCCCTGAGGTCAACTTTTGTATTTTGTACATGAATTTTAATTTTCAAAACACACAAGGACAAGGTAGAATATAGGGGTTAACAAAAAATGACATCATCCATAATTGTTATTAAAGATGATAGTAATAATTTAACCATGCCAAGAAACAAATGAAATGGTAACAAATAAGGAATACCATAGCACTTTTTCCTATCGAACGGTAGAGAACTATATTAAACGACTTTGCTAAACTATCAGCACATACAATTACAATTGCTGGGTTTAATTACAGATTTAAAGGGCCTGAATAGCGCCCTAAATCTCTTGAGGCTCTTCCGTTTCCCTTCTGCAGTGTACAACGACTTATTACATATCGCAAACTGCAATAAATGTTTTCGCCGCACAAAAAAACTCACACCCATCTCGCAATAGGGCCGTTATTAAAACGAGGACATTTCCCGCAATTTTTTTCCAGTTTCCTGTTCCGCCGCACGTGTGACGCCGCTGATTCCCCGGTCCGGATCCACGAGCAGTCATTTCGACGACTGAAATTTCTTCCACTTTGCTAAATACTGGGGAAACTTTAGGAAGGAGTAGGGGAGGGCGAGGGTGGGTAGGATAGGGCAATGAAAATAGGATGCCTCCGGCGTAAAATTGTTGGTGTGTATCTAACGCTTGCCCGCAAAACTCCTCCTTTCAACCCATCCCGACTGTTCCAGGGGTCGATTCCGCTATCGGAAAAAGAGAGAGAGAGATGTTGGAATGAAAAATGATGGAGAGTTGAGCGCGGGTGAGAGGGCGATAAAAATTTGAGTCCCTAGCAATTCCATAGTAGATGGAGTTTGTTTGCCCTGTTATTTTTTCATTCGCTTTATATTCCGCACCGACTCTCGTGGAAAGGAATCAAGGCGCGTCCGAAATGAGAGGAATGGGAGAGTGAGGGAATGACGGAAGGGTGAAATTTGCATCGAAATAATTAATCGCAATATAAGGTGATTCCTATCGCGTGTTATATACACTGTAAATAGGTTCAATAGTGGAAAGCAGTAGTTCAATAATGGGAAGCAGTGCGTATACAACGTATGATAAAGAGATATAGTGAAACGTAATCACAAAACATTAAAATTTCTAATCACACATTAAAACAAAAAGAAAATTAATAAAGTATATAATAAAACTATCAATAAGGAACTAAGGTAGAAAAGGTGACCCATCAGTGACAAATTTCAAGAGATATCGAAAGATGTAATTTCATGAGGTCAATTATTAATTTATAGTAATCAACCTTACCAAGCATAATTTTTAGCTTTTTAAACAACTGTCGAAAGGAAATCAATATCATATCTCTAGTGTTTGTTCTAAGAAGGTTCTAAAAAATCGTCAAAAATGTGCCTTAAACAGCAGTTACACAGAATGTTAAGAATTACAATCAATCAAGTATATATGCTAAACAGAGTGGTAAAATGATCGGTCGTTATCACGTTTTATTGCTAGAAAGTAATTATTGTTTACGAACGAAGCATTCTCGAGAGTTTATTAATGAGTAAATTAGGTAAAAATTAAAATTAAATTAAATTACTGGAACTCATCGCAACTTCTTTCTGGATATTATATTTGGACATAAACCAACACCATAATTCTGCCCAATACATTTACAAAAAGATGAAAATGTTTCTTTCTGGAATGGAAAAGCACGAATAAAAATAAAGAAGCCTTGAAGCCTCTTTGATTTTTGGTGGACATTCATTTTTGGGGTTACGGCGACCCGCTGAAATCATGTAGTGTGTACAGTACGGCCCAAGGATATGGAAAAGAACGAGACAAAGGAATCCAGATGAATGAGGGGAGAAAATATGAAACAAAAGTAGCTCGAAACAGGTAAAGAGGCTTTGGTATTATATTTTGAGCTGATATTGAGAATATGAAATCATTTGGGCACAACAAAGGATATATAGGAGAAAGTGTACGTAGATAAGTTCTTCACTCAGGTCTACTAATAAGCAAAATATTCTGTTAATAATCCTGGAAAGCATCAAGTTATGTGAGATATTAACTACGATTCGTAATCAAAATAAGTAAAAGTGATATTCCATCAACTGATGCATGATTTTTTGTCAATTTTCATTCCAACAGAGAATGAATCTGAACTCCACCTCCAATACATCTTGAAAAGTAGATTACATAAAATTTTAAATCAGAATGGATTCCTGTAAACTTACGAATAAGTCATTTTAAACATTCATTTATTGCTGAAAATTTCATGTCCATGTATAACAAGAGCCAAATTTGACATAATGAACCTATAGATAAATAGAGTAAAGCCAATACACGAGGGTGCAGTTCAAAAATCTCACTGGATAAAATTCTAGCCAAAGTAGATTCCTAAGGATGGCTGATTTACGTCGGAGAAGATATTAAATATCCATTTAAGTACCCAAATAAATGAGAGTATGCCATCCGATGGTTAGCCGATAAAATGAGTGGTTTCTCGGAGCTTCTACCGGCAGAGGCGCCCGCTGTCTCGGCATATCCACTTTAAGCTGCCTCTTTAAAAGGACAACAAGTTTCAACGTTCATCCACGATCTTCATCCATTTCCACCCAAATCTTACTTCCCGATAATCCTTCTATCCTTCCTCTAGTACGTCCGGAGCACTCGATTCGCTAGACGCCTTTCCCATCGCAAAGAGAAGAAACAGGCGAAAGACTTCCGCTTCCCCTTCCTTTCTCAGGAGATGAATTTATTAACTCGCATTCAAGGTTAACACGAATCCCGAATGTGACGATTCAAGAGCTAAGAGTGATTTTTGTGCCATTGGAAGACTTCTGGAAAATCCATTAATTTTCGTCTCCACTCCATACTTGATGGGCTTCTGGAGGTAGTTTTCCGTTCTGATTGGGGGAAAGAGGGAGATGGCAATGAAATAAGTTTTAAAGGTAGATTGGGATTGTCGGAAAAGGTAGTCCCTGGGAAAAGAGCGAACTTTTTTACGAAATGAGTTTCGCATTATAACTATTCACCTAACGAAATTCTTTCGGATTTTTGTCATCACATCAGGGTTGCAAGGTGATTTAGCTGTTTTAATGAGAATATTTATCTATGATATCAATGCTGTCTTGGGCACTATTTTTAAAGACTTACTAAATGAGAGGCCATCCATCCCATTACCGTAAGCAATTCTACAATGCGAATAACTCATATAAATGTAAGGTCTTTATAGGCGAGATTGAGACTGAAAAGCCACTTCTTCCATCTTAACTTTCCTATTATCTTATCTGTCGACAATTATTCTAAATGCATTAATAATTTATAGAAGAATAGAGTTAAACACTTTAGAAGAAGTGAATTTAAAAACATACCTCGGGTAATATCTTAGGAATAAAGATTTATTACAAGAAAACACCCACAAATATATGGATTATTTATTTCCATCTAGCTCACCAAAGTATTGTGTAAATTAGGACTACTTTCTATAATCTAAAATTGAAACTTTAATAAGACCTAAATACGAATCTAATTTTCAGCGTACAGTTATAAATTATCATTTATGCCTTTGCCAAGTTGAAATATTGTATTTACTTACCTCCTCTATCCCTCAAATGTTTCTTCGCCTCTGTAATATGTAATCCCTCTCCAATTGAATTGGCTTTTCTTTTTCATAACATCCTTATCAGTTTTCCTCCCTCTAATTATTTACATTACCGTTTTTAATCCGGCAATTTTATTTCTCGCTTTCTTCCATATACAAAGGATGTCTAACAAGTAATAAATAGTAGTAATTTTTGTTCCCCTTACTGTATTGGAATCTTTCCTTAATGACATGAAACATTTCTAACGTGATCATGTTTATCTATGACTTATCAACTTCGCTATCAGTATGAACTTAAATTGCGGTATTATGGTTTTTTATTGGATAATCTATTCGTTTCATGTACATTATAGATTCGGCTGTTTGATTAATTCATAAATTATATCTTACTTTCTATTCTTTTCCATTTCACATCCTCAAATTGAAATACGATGTACAGAATAGTATACAGAAAAACTGCGTGCAGCGAACGGTACCTACCTATTAGAAATTACCTACTTCATTGTTTGCAGATTAGAGGGGAATTTTGGATAGTATAGTTTTCTTTATTTTTTGTCACAAAGGTTATTTTTATCTGGAGAAATTACAGGAAAAACAAACAGATCTATTTGTCTATCTTTAATGAGACTTTCCCTCTGAAAATTTAAGAAGTAGGTATTGAAGAAAGCTCCACGGTTTGAAACGTTTTGCTCTAATTTTCCCTACTGAAAGTAATCCATCGGAATAATGGCAAAACGATTCAAATAAGAGTCTAATAAGGAAGGAAACGATTCCTTTAGTTTCCATCTAATCACGCTTTATCCACAGAGTGCGTTTCGACAGGGCTTCTACTCCATCTGCTTAATTCACCTCGATTCCGACCGAGAAATTCTATTTTCCGCGTATTCTTCCGGAGCGAAAAATGCTTCCTCTGTTTTCGAAAACGGACGAAAAAAAATAAGGAAATCGCCTCGATTCCGTCAGTCCAGGTGGCAATGGAAAAGGATCGAAGAAGAGAAAGGTGTGAGGGAGAGATAAGGGAAAAATCCAATGGAATGTGATAGATGACGTTAGAAAAGCGATGGATTCGCAGAAAAGAACACGTGGATGTGAGTCGGAGTGGAAAATGGGGAAGGCGAGAGTTTACGGAAGAGAAATGGGGGTAAAGCAAGGGCACTATGAGAGGAAATATGGCTTGGGAGTAGAAAGAAAGGAGAGAAAAATATGTGCCGATTGATGTGAAGCATGGCGAAAGAGTGGTGAAGAAAAGATGCTGTAGGAAGTGGGAATTATTATGGGTCTCATAATACGATATGTAACATAGTTTGATTTTAGTGTTACAGTATCAAATCATCATTGCTCGTAACTCAAGCATGTTGTGGCTAAGAATCTCTATTCTACTCTGTTGGCAATTATGCAATGAATTCTTTCGTCAATGTTTTTGTTAAAAGTTGATGCATAATATCGATTTAGTAGAACTCTTTAAATATTATGCTTAGGCTGAATTTGAAAGGTTGAATTTCTGCTTTATTTAGTTGACGTTGAAAGGTTCTCTTTTCAATATAGAGCACAGACATGAGATCATGTGATTACTATCACTTTATTATAGCTCCTTGTGTATATAAAAATTAAGTTTTGTATCAAAATATTTCAAGACCTGGGAAAGCACTACTAAACGTGCTATAGAAAGGAAAAATACTATAATTAATCAACTAATTAACTCATGGCGATGGGGTTATGGATGTAGACATTTGCGATAAAGAATCAATTTTATAACATCAAAATATTCTATAAGAATTCATCTAAATATGAACAACTAAAGTAGACTGGTATTAATTTTAGGTTGCATTCATTTCCCTACAAGCACCATGTTTTTTAATTTGTCAATTTACACGTTATAGTCTAATTTTTATATCCACATAGAATTTTTAGTATATAAATAACCTTATTAATTTCATTTATGAAAGCAGTTAATTGACCATATTGATGTGAAAAACGTAAAAAGATCACTCGGAGAGAAAATGAGTAGTATGATGACGTACGTGTTTCACAACTTAGAATAAATATTTACTTTATTTCCTGTAGGATAAATGCGATATTATCTACACTACAATACGTATTATGGCTGTTATTAGTATATCTTTCAAGTTTTTGTACAGCCTCCCTCTCGGAATATAAACACGTAGAATCTAATCCATCGGAGCTTGTAGGCAAGAATCAATTAATCATTTCCCACTCGTCTTCATCTGTCAGCGGCTCCTCACGCGAGATCGAAGAGGCGAGGGAATTCTTGGGAGAGAGACTTTTTAGAGGAAAGGGAGATGCTGTCCCAATCTCTTCAATTCGGTTGAGGAATTGGTCACCCGAGAATTCCTCAGATGGGGGTCTCCAATTGCATTACGCCAGCAACGACCTTGACATCCGGAGATAAAAACTTATCCCACTTTTATTCCTTACTTTTATTTTCGCCGGAGTCATATTTTTTCCCTCGAAGCTTTTCCTCGGAGTTTCCGTTGTAATATGGATAAGATAGATCGGTGAAAGTTCCATAGGAAAATCGTTGGAGGGTGCGAATGATTTAATGCCCTTTCCTAAAGAAGATTATTCAGATTTTAGTAATATATTGTCATTTCTGTG
Organism: Sympetrum striolatum; assembly: GCA_947579665.1. Taxonomy (NCBI): domain Eukaryota; kingdom Metazoa; phylum Arthropoda; class Insecta; order Odonata; family Libellulidae; genus Sympetrum; species Sympetrum striolatum. The sequence continues at coordinate 37,847,393 of OX388345.1, read as the reverse complement.
TTCCGATGATTCCCAATCCTTTCCTCTCTATGGTACACTTTCACTTTCTAGAGATATCCTAGGCATACTAAGCAATTCTGAGTTGTGAATGATTGAGAAAGAGCATATTGAACTGTTTTAATATATACTCGCTGATAATTCGTACTCATAACGTATAATTAGAAGAGTGAGTTACCATTTAAGGTGATAAGATACACTGAGATATTTCTCATTGTTTACCTCAGTATCGCGGCAATAGTAGAGAAGTAATGATGTAGGATTGCAGCGGAAGTTGTACCATAATTGCTAAACAACATAAACCCTTGACATTTTAGAAAAAAATCGCATACATATTTTTGTATGTGTAAATTATATACTGATTTATGTACAGTAAATTAACTAACTTTAATAAAGCAGTAGCTGAGTGTGCAAACAAGTTTATCACGAATGCATTTCATTTCTATTACATAGAAAACTGCGTTGTTAGCAACCAGAGATTTATCTTCGGCCTTTTTAGTTTCCAAACTCAATATCGGAACCATTCAAATGATGAAACTTCATCATAAATTTCTCTAAGACTTTTCACTAACAATACAATTGGTAAGAGAAAAGAAATCGAAACGAATTTTCATACTTTTAATGTATGATTTACGTTAACATGATTAAAAAGAAGTATTTCTCAGCTTCTATGGCTACAAGTACAACCTTTAAAGTATTAAAGATATCCAACCCCACCGAAATGTGAATAATTTGCTTTCCTAACTGATGAACTCATTATTTTGCGAAAATTTACTTTTCGCTAAAGCATAACAATGAACCTTACAATTCATCTGCATAATATTAGAGAGATAGCGATGCTTAGCATTAAATAAATAAATTATTAAAAGGAATAAAATAGATTAATAGAAACTAGTTCGAGTGTCGCCTAAAAGAATGGCAGGTCTTATTGATGATATTATATTACCGGTTGGGAAAACCAATATAGAATATACCTTGAAAAACTCCGAAATCGACTGAGATTTTTTTATTGCTAAACAAATGGGAGGATTTCAGCAAAATATACATCCGGTTATATAGGCAAGACACTGAAGGAGTGTTTGACGGAAGTTTTTCGAGGCGTTTCACTGGAAACATCCCGCAATTTTCTGCTAGGATATTTTTTATCTAATTGAAATCCATTGAGGGAAATTCAGGCAATTTAGCTCATAATAATCGAGCAACGAGTCGGAAGCTATCGCAGCATCTTCCTCGTGGTACGTTTATGCACCGGTAATCCGACACACCCGATTAGCCCCGTCGATTTTCAATGGGAAGACACGCAACGGCTCCCAAACACTCTTTCCGATAAACGCACCGAGGCCGCATACAATTTGCGATGAAAAACATCCGTGTGGTGCGCGCGCATGCGTGTGGGCGTTATTTAATTGTGACGCCTCCGTGAGTCCGCCGGAATTCGGTACGTTTTCCCCACTCGATCATCCCCTGGACCATTTCCTTGTTCCTATCCATCAAAACCTGTCAATTACACTGCGCCGAACTCATTCCGTCCCGCCGACACGACCTAGCTTCCCTCCCTTCCTGATTCCGCCCTTGTTTCCAGCATCGACTACTCCCGTACTTCTATTACGTCCACCCTCCCACTTTCCAACATTTCCTCTCTACTTGTCGCCGAACACGTACCTCCAAAGCTCGTATCTTCCTCTAATTACTTCCGATCGATACAAATTTCGCACTTGCGAGTCATCTTCTCATCATTCTTTAAAGTTTAGTGCTATCTCTTAAGGAAAGAAAGACAATTTGGAACACGGCTGTTAAAGAATTAGTGGTTTAAAATCGCCAATAGCCGTATTTGTCGGCGTTCCTCGTCTAATTCACCGGTATTCGGAGAAAACAAGGAAGGACACTGCTCTTTAAGTGAGTATTCTTAAAGTGCGGTGTCCTTTCTCGTTTTCTCCGGATACCGGTGAATGAGACGATGAACGTAGACAAAGACGGCTATTGGAGATTTTAAACCCCTAAAATAATATCTTAAGGTGTCATTAAACATCAATCTCGAATGCTATGGTGTTTCTGTTGTCTTTTCTGTGAGTTTTTCTTAGTCGTTTTTCCGTTTACGCTGTTTATAACGTTTCTTTCCAGTTTTAAAATATCATTATTTACTTTAAATTTCCTTTTAAGGAGTTACAGATATTGGTGGATTTCCAGATCTTTCAAACTTCACAGGTTAGTTAAATTTTTGTAAATTGGTGGTTTTGAACGGCCAGGTTGTTACTAATTCTAATTTTTCTCTGTAATAGTGTTTAGCTCGGAGGTCGGTCCAAACCGACTAAATATTTCTAATTTGAAAGATATTCATGAATCCCGCCAGCTTTAAGAAGAGTAGTTTATCAAGTTTAAAGCTTCGAAGTACGAGTTTCAGGCTTCAAATTTTGAAATTCCATAATTTTCGTATGGTTTTGGTCTTTTACTTCTGTTTCTGAAGAATAAATGTTAACTTAAATTTGTGGGTTTCCGAAATAAATCTAATCTAATCACTCCATCAATCACCTCGAAAATAAGATATGTCCAATACTTATATAAGTAGAGCTAATCACAATTTAATGAATATCATTCCCAATGCACAAAATTTTCATTTAATTAGTTGTATTAATCAAAATAAAATTATTCAATTTTTCCTTTGGTTTGTGATGGGAAATGTATGGAATCATGTTAATGACGCTTAGTTAGTATTATGATTTTTGTTTTGGTAATTACGTTGATAAAACCATTTCTAATTAAAATTAATTAAATTTAAATTCTAATCAAGCAAAAATTTCACTTAAATTTATGTCGTAAAAATACAGTTTTTGACCAAAAATGTCATAAACCTTCTGCAAGATGATTTAAAGTTAAAAGTATTTGGACACCTTCTAAACAAGCGGACGTTGCCGCTTTTTGAATCAAACTTGAACCACAGTTTTTTGAAATTTTGAATAATTTTACACCACCGAACATATGTTTAGTGTTGCTTCATTACCTAATGAGGATAAGCATTTTAAAAGAAAATGGAACAAATGGTCACACGAAGAAGATATTCGCTCGCTACTTTTTCCTTTGGATTTTATCGTCCCTCCAGCTTTTTCAATCACGACTCTGCTTTTTAACCTTGTCTTCTATTTAATATTCCCATCCCCTTCAATCCCCATGACAATCCATTTCCCCAAATTTCGCCCATCTTTCCTGCCGTGAAACGCAATTTTCCGGATCCAATTAGGTATCCCCAATTTGCCAAAGGATAGCGCTTTCCTATTTTTTCCGTCTACCGCCAGCCTAATTGCATCTCGCGGTGCAACTATTAATGAAGATCAGATAACGATGCTCCGGGGAGATGCTGGCTCAATACTCGCCACAAAGGTACCCCTGATATCAAATTACTTTTTCCGGGCGGGCGGGTTTTTCCCCGGCCCGTCGAAGCGATGTCACGGCCTACGCACGCTGATTGAATGTCACGCATTTTCCTGCTGCGTAACGTTAGAGTACAGTATTAATGTCGGATGCTGGGCCATGGAGATAGATTAGTCATTACCCGTTAAGCCCTAGCATAAAAGTCCCAATCGTTTCGCCTCTCGGAATCGGTCCCGCGTTGTGCTACCTGTTGAATTTGCCAACCGCATACCCTCTCTGACTGCCTTTACTCTTGCATCACCCCCTACTCCTGATTTCTTGACCTCATACAATGACAAACATATTGGGTATGTCTCTCCCACTGTTGTGAATTGTATCTCTGCATCGCAACGAGGAGTTAAGGGTAATATTTGCAGAATAAACTCGAGGCCTTTTCAGTACGATATCAAACTCACATTTCTCTCCTATACTTAGTCCCAATATACGATGTAAAAATGCAAGGATTTGGATCTCTCTGCATGGATTGATCAGATAATTGGAATAATTATCACCATACATTCATAGGAAGTCTGAAAATTTTCCGACCCAAAAATACGTTATTTGATTGTCAAGCAACAACTGCGCGTCCGAAATGGTTAAAATTTTGGTGAGTACCTTTCAAAAGATGCGAAAAATGCTTACAAAAATCAAAACGCGCCGAAACTTTTCAGACTACCCATATATATCTAAGCATATGTTTCAGGGTATCACTTTTTATATCGGCATTTCTTTAAGTTTAGGAAAATACAGCGAGGAATTCGTCAACTTCCAAAATTCTGCGAAAATATTCAAGCTTCCTCCAACATAAATATTAATTACGCTTCAAAATTTAATTTGAGTATTTATCATATTTTTAAGATTAATTAAGTTAATTATAATATTTATGTAAATAGAATACACAAGTATAGGTAGAAAATGCAAGGATACGCGAAACACAATGGGTATGAGGCTTTTCCCTATATTAATGTCACTTCACATGATTTCAAATTCAGTGCCGTATCGTAAACTCTAAATGACTAACCATTAGATAATTTGGAGCGAAAATGACTACATTTCCCAGCATTTAAATCCGGAAATTTTAAAAAGTAACGATTTCTGTAATTTATTTCATGCGAAGCATCGTAAATATTCAAAGATTATTAAGCTGATAAGAATCTTCACGTGTCGCTCTTTTCCTACTTTCAGCCTTCCTCGCTCATCACCTTTTTATTTCATATTTCGTGCCCTTCAACGTCTCTCATCGCTGCTAAATTTTTCCACCCCACCCACTCCGAGCTGATAGCATCTTCTCTCCGATAAAATATTAAAAATTTCCGCTTCCTTTTACCTCCTTATTACACGACCTGTCTCTCACCTCTCCCCATCTCCAATTCCCCTCCCTCTTTCCCCACCCCATCTTACTTTCCTTTCTAACTACCTTTCCATACTTTCCTTCTGGTCACATCTTTCATCAACGTCCTTCTCCCAGGCGATTGAAGCAATATTTCATAAATTTTCTCTAAGATTTTCGACTTTTCCAACTGTTTGTTCATAATGATAGTTTAATATGGTAATTTTTTTAATATATGATTTTACTCTCCGTTGCCATACTCGGAAACGTTGTTATATATCTATCTTACCACTTTCAATACCTGCATGTAAGTATATCAAGCACCTACATATTTAAAACTTATGTAAAGAATCAAAGAATGATTTTTACTTTTACCACAAATGTTATTTTTAACAAAACAGTTACACGACCGGTTTTGAACGATTAATCGTTACAAGATGACAACTAAAAGTTGTAAGCAAATTACAAGCATAAATCGGGCGTATACGAAAATAATATTGGTGGAAAAATTTGGTAATACTATTCATAGACAAATAGCGAGCACATTTTTGGCACACCAAGTATGATGTTGTACTAATTATCTAAAGACATACTTTTAAAATCTCGTTATAAGATAAAATATTAAAAGTATTGATAATTCAAAATAGCTATCTCCAGTTTACTTCATTAAAAATTCAACCTTTCGCCAAAGATAAAAACGCTTCTGTAATCTCACTCATGCCCTGCAAGCTGCCTTTTAGAATGCAGAATTTTATTTCTACGTTGGTGTAAGAAATATAAAAAATTATGAAAATATTATAGGTAAAATAGATAAAAATTATCAACTTAGAGAAACAATTTTCATATAAACAGCCGCATGGAATGATGCAGGAATAATGTTCTTAGATTGAAAAGGAATGTGCAAGAATATCACGAGAGAGAAACTTAAGCAGCTATTTAAAGAATAAAATATAAAACGCGAACTAACGGCTTTTAATAAAAGCAATTGGAGAGATCGGCAAGTGAAAGCCTCTTGGCTAGAAGACCACTCATTCCACAACCCGAAATCCCGCATAAAATGTAACTAAGGACATTAAAAACTCAACCTCATCCTGTAATGAAGTGATTTGTCTCTTCCTAAGTCTACCTCTTTCGGAATATCCCTCAAACATCTTCCCCTCTTTCCTCATTACTATGCCTTCCCAAAAGACTCGCGGTTGGGAGCAACGTTTAGGGAATTTGACCGAACAGCCGTGAAATCCCGGCCGTGAAAATCTGCCCATTAGGGCATTGTCACAAAAAGATGATGGAGAAAAGCATGGAAAGTAGCTCGGCGGGGAAGTGATGAAGAGATGAAGGACGATGATGAGGAAGGAGATGGAAGACGAGAAGCAAGGAGAGGAAAAATATAAAAAACATACCCACTTAGTCTCGCCCAAGTTGGTGGTGAACGAAGGGGAATATGCAGAAGGTAGGAAGGAGATAAATGATGGCGAATGGAACCAGGAAGGTAAAAATTGCGGAATAAAGGGGCAGAATTTTCTTAATTTCTCGAGAGCTCTAGTAAATCAATTTACTCAGCGTGACGGAAGATGATGTTATTAGTAACGTCCCATCAAAAACATCATGTAGGTTCCTGTGTGTTTGTTGAATAAATTCACATATCATGAAGATATAAAAATGTGCTTATGCCTTGAATATTGAGCTTTAAAATAATATTAGTTTATTTTTTCCTTAAGTATCGTTTCAAATAATATTTCATCTCGGTGGAAGTATTTCTGAGTTTTTATTCTCTGACTCTTTTTCTTTAACAAGTGAGATATGCATGTATACATAATACAAGTCAACTGTAAAGAGAGAAGTATGCTTTGCTCAATCCTTAACGATATATTTTCCAAAATTATGCCAAAAAATTATTTTAAATAATATTTTTATTATAATATTGTTGTTATACATCAAGATTTCTGTATCAAACTATTGAAGAACTTATTTACCTCTCGTTCTGAATCAAGATGTAACAATGTTGTAACATTCGTACCCGAGACTACGAAGAGTTACTATAATAAAGCGGATAGACCGAGGAGACGATGAAGTAGCTCTTCCAAGAGATACAAAGAGAGAGGTCAACGGGAATCTTTGGGAAGGAGACGAAGGAAAATGATTGGGTCCAATTTGAGGCATGTAAGTCTACTAAAACAGTATTGGAAAGATGTTAAAAGAGGAAGACCTAGGTTAGATAATTAGAGGTATGTAACTGTTATTCTGCGTCCTATATCCAAGTAGTTAGCATCACCTTATGTGAATACGTTTGTTAAATTGAATAAAAGCAGTTTTGCATTTTAGTTGTAATTCTAATTAAGTGAGTGTAGTTTAGCAATTTCCATTAGAAATCATAATTGTAATTTTCCATAGGAAAACGGTTTAAGTATTTAGAATTCTATAATTAGGATTGCTTGGAACTTATATGTATACTACTTCACACCTATATTTATGATATCTGTATGACAATCAAATACCGATGGTTAGTTGCTTAAAAAACATATTTTTTTAGAATACCGCTACTTTGCTTGCAGAATTTGTTTCGTGCCAAACGAAAGAGATTCTCTTGAAAATTTCAGAAGAAAACTTTGCCTGAAATATCCGCTCCTTAACTTCCCCATTCGGCGAAACGCAAAAAGTTTGAAAATTGAGAAGCAAGTGAGAACGAGTTTGATGAGATTTGCAGAGAAAAAACATTTTACGGGAAAAAGTCTCGCGGAAGGGCGAGAGGAGAAAGCAAGGGGATGGACGGCGAAGCGTCTGTTGGGAAAGCAATAATCGATTTAGAGAAAAGGCTCCCAGTGAGGTCGGGATTGGCGAGGAAATATTTTTTCCGCCAACTATGAGTTGAAAGGAAAGAGAGCCCGTGATGGGTCCGATGGCGCAACTGAAGGAGACGTATCGACTGAATCAAATGAAGGAAACCCCGGAAGGAGGGCTCAATTTTTAACGAATTTGTATTTCTTCTTCCATTTTATGGTATGATACATCTTCTTCTAATAGGATGTGAATATTTTCGTGGAAATTTTACATCACGTACATCATTACATCGTAGATTACCTTTTTCCCCATGATCTGTCGAATTTTAGTAGACTATAGTCAGAGTTGTTCGGAATGATTAAGTTTATGGTGCTAATAAGTTGAGAATCTACTTACTAAGGCTAAATGGTTCTGTACTCTAACTAAGGAGAACTCTGGGACCATATAGTAGCGACAATAAGAGAAAGGTGTTGTAAAAGACAATAAAATTTATCCACTTCAATAACATTTTTCTCCCGTAATACAGAATATAAATTCGCTTCGACAACAACCAGAATTTGCAAAAATGTAAAAATTGGGGCTTCTATTGTTGCATAAAACAAAATTTAGGTTGGGAATAGACAGTAATTTAGGTTAAATATATAATATACCAACCTCGATAACGCCTACCTGACTTTTTATTGATATTAATTATCATATTTCTTCATACATATGTACATATACTAATGTACTTATACTAACGTTTACCTCCTTAAAAGTGAATGTCCTTTGGTTGAAACGATAAATATGATACGTTTTCTGTTAAATTTTGCGATCAAAGTATACAGAGATATTCATCAGATTATTTTTCAAAAGTTAATAAATAAATAATTTGTTAGAGAAATTTTCCAGCTCTCGGTTTGTAATCAACGCCACTTCTATTTTATACATTTCCTATATCAGTGAAAGTGAGGTAACGTATCCTAAAGGATTCCTAACCTTACTTGAGACATAGTTAAAAATTTTGGCCGATGGAACATTCTTCCAATTGAAATAGATGGATTATCTATAATTGCTACTAATAACTGATAATCAACATTTTTGACACATTTTCGATTTTTTATCATGCCACAATTCAGATTTTATTTTTATATTTATTACGTAGATATTCGAGATGTAGTAACTATAGCGAACATAGAAATATATGTATATCATTCGCGTGTATAGAGAGAGAGGAGTATCGATTGATAAATTAGTTTTTATTATGGATGAAAGGACTTCATTTTTACTGCATACAGCAAATTCCTTTGATTTCTATTGAAATAATATCGTTTAAAAATTAACCATTCACTCTTGTGTAGGATAAATCTCAAAGTTACATTATTTTTTAAATGAACTGAGAGTTCCCAAAAGTCCAAAAAACACAGTTTCTTTCATTATTTTTCCATTAGGTTTAATTGCGTATTCCCTATATTTCAGTAATTCGTTATTTAGAATTTAAAACAGTTATTTGGCTTTGAACACGGGGAAGCCTACAAGGTACTTCCAAAAAGAAGCTCTTTGGTCATTCATCTCTACCGAAATCAATACTTGTTTCAGTTGCTATTTGTTTAAGTTTCCACATCCTAGAGTTAGAAAGCAGATTTGGTTAAAATATTGTTCATAAATCTCCTCTGTTTCCATTTGTTTGTTGTTTATTTTTCCAATCTCTCTCATATTGTAGTGTTGTCAATCTAAAGAGATTCTACATGGAGAAAAGCACGGATTTTGAAACACATACTCTCAGTGTGCGAGGTCAAACATCTTTAGTAAAAAAAGGCCTTTATATGAATGGCTTTGAGCATAATTATTTGTAGTTAGAGCAACTGCAACGGCAATCTAGAGGGAGGCAATCAGTGCTGGAAAGCTTATCCCACACGGCTAACCTTTCCTCAGGTCACGAGTTTGTATCATGCGTTTAGATGCTTGTGTTAGTTTACCGTGGCAATCATCATCCTCCCGCGGAAGGGAAAATGACCTAAGCTGATGAACCTCGGAAATTCAAGCACCACCGTCTTAACCACAGGCCTGCACAAAGAAAAAAGTTAAGCTAATCACTCGTGTCCATAAGACTTCCGCTAATGTCTTTCACACCCGTGCATTATAACCGTTTATTCCATATTTCATCTACGTGCTACAGCACGTTCCGGATCGAGAATTCTGTCATCTCTTCCTGATCTCTCTATCAAGGCATGTGGTGCCAACTACTGATTTCTTCCTACGGGAGATGCAATGTTCGCCTGTCGATGCGCATATCATACTTTCCTTTTATGGTCAGGACTGTCCCAGTTTCGTCTGATCTCGGACCATGGCCACTTCTTCTCAACCGGGCAAGAAAATCCCGATTAAATTTGAAAAGGCTCGTCGATTTGAAAGCATAGATAGGTAAACATAATGAAATTTCCACAAAAAATTTCTATGTATTAATGATTGAACGAATTTTAATCTACTACATGAATATTATACAGTTTTTAAAATGCTAAATGGGACTTTCTGGTCCCAACGGCGTCCAACATAAACTTTTCTGCACGTATATATCTAAAACTATTTTCTTCGAACTTTTTTTTCTATGATTCTCGCAAATTAGCTCTAAATGAAGTATCTACTGATGCATTTATGTTATATGACGTCATGTGACAGTACACGTACATTGATGCACGTCCCAAATGTATAGGTCGTTTTCTGTGTGTACCACTTCCAAAAATAGATCTACACTCGTTTCATGAGCTCACGCTATGATAGCTAGGACACCTTGACTTGCAAAAGCATCTTATGTGCCTAAGGAAAACTTGAGTATGACTGAATACCACCAAATAAAAATTAACTGGGAAAATTTCTAACAAATACGAATACAACTGCCGGTCCTGTCAGTGTATTTAATGTGTGTTTTTCCTTGAGAATTTTTCTACACGACTTTACGTGCATTATCTTGCACGCTTCACCATAAAATAAATATATTTCGAGATAATGGCCTTGGCTAAGAGAAAAACCTGACTGACATTCATAAATAGTAATCGCATCGTCAAGTTAATATATTTTTGATTATCTCTTACCTACTTCCAAAAAACATTCTCCACTATTCCTTCCTATGACCACAGCACATAATTTTAAGATCCGATCCTTCTCTCAAAAAGTCTATAATTCCTGATAGAGAAAGGATATACTCACGAGATCACTCCTTTAACCCATCCGAGAGAGCAGCTAGGGAATTAACCTATCGCGTGCGGTAATTTAACTTGTCTCGCGATAAAAACCCTTCGCGAACAGTTAGAAAAATAGATGAATTATTCAGGAGAGGCGCTCTTCTTAACCTTGCCCTTTCGCGTGCACATAAATCACGGGTGATGAGTCGTTTTCAGCGCCGCTCAAGCCCAAGCGGCGAAAATCACGCTTAGGTGATTAAAACAATCAAACACCATCATCGAACATCCTCGCTCAACCGCTCATAACAGGAGTTATTATTTAATGATGGTCGTCTCTCTAGTTGCCACAGAGACGAGCAGCTTTTCTCTTTCGCTTGCGATACAGCGATATAAGGATCTCATCACTCCTTCCACTACTGACCATTCTCTTTGTGGAATATAAAATGTTGGAATCTTAAGATGCATCAACTGCAATATAATCAGTGGCTTGCATCTGCTGGTATCCTACCGGAATGATAAGTGGTGTATTCAGTACAAATTTCACTCTTTCTCTATCGGTAGATTAGCTCTTAACGGAATCCGTCCACTTTCTAATTCCTTTCTCTATTTAATTCTTTTACAGGCTAATAACATGTATGGTACATAGTTGTCATGGTTCTTCCGTAAATGAAGTTTCCTTTCATTAGTCATAATGATCTACTTCGACCTTTCTCTCAATAATTAACCATATACTCACTTCGGGAAAGGACGACGAACAACGAAATAATTCTTTCATTTGAATCCTTTCTGAACATGCAATAAAATTATACAAATAAAAGTTTTCATACCCTCATGACTCACGACAGGTTTCAAAGATACATCTTCAATTTCCTTATCGTCATCACTTGAAGATAACGAATTATAGTTGAAACTGGTCGTTTAAAATAAATTGTGGAAAATAGTGCATGCTTCATTTATTTTCTTCTTATCGGGAAGTTGGAATGCCATAGGAATTGAATACGATACCACTTAAACTTCAGTAGAAAAGCTATAAATTTGGCGAATCAGGAAACCAAATAAAATCATGCTAATATTGAGCATTCATTCCACAAAATGCCGCTCTGCATAGATATATCGAGGACAAAAATTACCACATGAAGATGTTGCACTGTACAGGTTTACTGTATTAATCATTTAATTCTATGCTTGACCTTTTCATAGTCATTGTCCTCAAGTATTGCGGTAACTTGATGGTTTCTAGGAACCAATTTTCCTTACTCTTAAAAAATTTAATGAGATTCAAACAGTAGAAAAGCTTTTGGAAATTCATCCAAGCGAGCATAAACTACATCACCGTTTCTTTTTGCTAAAAGTATCTTGGAATTCATTTTGAGCGTTGAATCTTCTGTTTCAATATTTCTGGCATTAAAAAAATGTAAAATTTTCGCTATAACTTTTATGACAATGAACATATCTCCAAGTTTCTTTCAGCATGTTTCCGCTCTTGTGCCGCTCCAAATAAATCGTCGTTTACATGTCCGCAAACTCCTTTTAGAATCTAGGCGACGCGAATACGGAAACCAGTGGACTGTGGACAATTTCCACTCTCGGTAGCTACATCTGCGTTTAAAGAGTCTCTCTGCGTTTAATATGACCGTTCTCTGTTTACCTCGAGGTCATTAGATATGAGGGAAATTGATGTTCCGGTCCCATAACCACCGATGTCTCGGGTTCTACACCATTTTATCCCGTATAAATCCCACCGAGGGATTCGAACAGAATAAGAAATGTTTTAACTTCGGTCGCACTAAAGCGTTTGCACCATGGAAACCACGAGTTTCCCTGCAGCTCTCACTGCCATTGACTTCCAAATAAGTGGTTCGGCAGCGCAAGAGGCATCTCTGCGCACAGGTGAACTTGTTTACTGATCTCGTTTTCCCTCCATTACACTTATTTCGCCGGCTTGTGCTAAGGAATTCCAATAGCGAACCTAATGTTTGAAGACGACTGACAAGCTTCTCTCCTCTTACTTCGTAAGAAAATGAACGGATACCTGGCATTCTAAAGGAACCGCACGCTAGCGAGGTGGTTATGGAAAACCAGAACTTTACCTACAAGGATGTGTAGTGAAGAGACTTAGCATTCCTGAACTATCGCCGAATGAAAATGACTTCGTTAATCTAAAGAAAAAATAGAAGATTCCGTCTCGATTCTCAATTAGCGAAATATGTCTCTAAGATAAATTTCCATCCATTAAATCACCAAAATTCTGCTCCGATATGTTTCTGAGACACAAGTAAATGTTGTATACTATTTCATCCATTATTGTCTTATCTCTATTTCCTTCCCTCTATATCATTTTTAACCCACGAGTAGATTAAAGACAAGAGAATTTTTTCCAATATTTTTAAAATATGCTAATTACATTATAAAATTAATTAAATTATTATTTAAATTTATTCACTGAATTATTTTTTTGCGAGAGACTCAATTTTAGATTTATTAAACAAAAGCTTTATGATATGATTCCTCTTCTGTTAGAATGCCTTAAACGTTCATTTCCCTATCTAAGGCAAATCTTGTACCTTCTATTCCATTGATGATTAGTAGCATAGTATTTTCACAATTAATTGAGAAGATATGTCCAAAAAGGAATATCATTTCGCAAATATATTGCGAAAAGAAAATATTAAAATGTTTAAAAATATCTATCGTTATCCGGCTCTCCTATAATGTGGCATGATATACTGCAAAATCTAAGAAACCGTTAGCGAGAACTCCCCGCAATGAAGTTAAAGATACCGGTAGAAAGTGAAAGGCTATTGATCTAAGTTTCGAAGGTTTCAGCATTCCTGTTTATTTTATCGTATATTTATAATTTGGATGTGATTGAATAAAAATTCATGTTAGCGGGTAAAATGTATACAAAGATAACTTTATTCGAATCATTACGTATAATAAATAAAGAGCTATTCAGTCTCATTTGGTGGAACTGGCCAAGGTTAAACAAAAAGAAGAATACAGAACGAGTTCTATTCGGGAATTTAACGTCAATAATATTTGAATATAAATATAATTTAGTTTGAATTTTATATTAAAATTAAATCGAAATATCATAATTAAATCTTAATGATATAATTATATTTTTATTATATATTTCAAAGTAAATTATATAAGACAGATTGCGAAAATTTAAATGATTATCATTTCTTATATTTAACGTGATAAAAATATAACTAATCACGGAGTTTGAGTAATTTTAGGTTTTGAACAATTTTTATATTCAGTCCCATTAAAATTTCATCATACTTGACGTAAGCACATTAATATGTTTTTCTTTCTCTTTATATCCTAAACTCAGTTAGGAAATGGGTCCTACGCTACGCAAACCCAAGACGAAAGAGCGCGAAAACAAAACAGGAGCGGAAAACGGCACCGATCTGAGAGGAGATTAGGCAGATTACAGAAGAGAAAGAAAAGGAGCGAAATCCCGATAGGGGAAAACAAGAGAAAAGAGCAGAAGTTTATTTGTTCATTAGCCTCCCCACAGAGCGCTCCCACCACTCCACTTAATTTACTCAGTCCCTCGCAAATCTCTTCCTCTCCATTCTTCCTCCTTCTCCGAGGAGGAATGAAAAAGAAGCAAAAATCCCTCTTCCTTATGATAAAGGCCTTCCCAAGTTCAGACCCTCCCTCCACAGCCACCACTATCTCCCACGACCTTCACCCTGGCTTTGAAGGGACCACTCCTCTCTCCCGACTAATCTTTCCCTAGTAGTTCCCATGACAACGGAGCTCCCGCACCCAAGTTCCCGCTCCCCTGCCGCCCCGCCCCGGTGACGTCAGACGTTCCCCAGGGCAAGTGCCGCTCTCCGAGGTGAAGGTCGCGCGGAGTGGTGAGAATTGGGGTAGGGCGTCATGGGGGAGCGGGAGGGGGCAGGGGGATGGGGTGAACCCTGGCTCGTGGAAGGGGGGCGTGTCAAGGCCGCGCGTGGCAGGGTATCGGCGCATGCGCAGTGCTCGTTCCCGGCTGTTTTTATTCCCTCCGTCAGGGTTCCGGGGTAGGGGTGGGCGGGGTGGTGTTTGGATGTCGTGCGGGGCGGCGGAAGCCCGGAGAAAGGAAAGAAAGTAAAATTAAAAGCCCCGGATCGATTCGCGAATGTTCGAAATGGACGCAATCGGCCTTGTTGATTTTAATAATCTTTTTTTCCGTCGACGAGGTAGGCTTAAACGGTGTTGGGAGAGCGAAATCGGATTTGCTTCCTGCCAGGATTCGTGTTGAGCCCCTGTGGATTTTCCACCCCGTATATGTTTCGTATAGAAATTTCCGAGTTACATTTATGAAGAGCTTCGTCAGTGGCTGTCAGAGGCGGTGAATAACGTAATAGTCTGGTTGTCTCCCGCAATCCGATTTCACCCCGTTGAATTCGCGTTAAAGTGGATGGTTGGGAAGGGAGCAATACAGACGAATCGATTCTGGCTTTAATAACTAGACGATTTCACGCTGCCGCAGGATCGGTCTCAATTTTTTATTTGAAAAGATTTGTTTACATCAGAAGGGCAGTCACGCTGTATTCATCCCTGAATTACACATTTGGTTTTAAGGCGTCATTCGAAAAACATGTGATAGACGAGTTGGCTTAACGAAAAGTTCGAGGACCTTGGTGCGAGATTTTTCATTGAAGAAATCCAAGTCGAAATTCCTCAGCAAAGATATAACCCAAAGAATACTGATTGAAGATTGTGGCTGGATGTTATCTTTGTCAGAGATTTATTGATATCTTGAATTCAGCCCATATGAGTTTATCGGATTAATTTACATCCCTTAAATTGTACCCTTATGTATATTGCAAAATTTACAATGCAATATAATAAATTTATTTAATTATATACTAAAAAGGTTGGTTTTCTGTTATGATAAAGAATATTCAAGCTTAATTTCCATTTTAAACATTTATCCTATGTAAATAGAATATAATTTCTATATTTCCAATTTATAGGAATTCTTGTTAATACTAATATCATAAAAATATCTTGTTAATATAAACAGTATTTTAGTTTTATTTTATTTCTTACGTGATGGATAATTATATACCCTAGCAGTAATTAAGCGTTAAAGTAAAGTGATTTTTTATACATAAAAAACAGTGTAAGGTATGTAGTAATTGAAAATATGCACACCTAGTCCAACCAGTGATATAGGTAGGTAGGTAAAGTACAGATTAATCAGTAAATATGGTTGCATCTTACATATACTAGGATCGATATTTATTTTTCCTCTGAGTATGTTAAGCTATTAGTACACGCGATTAAATGAAAATCAAATACAGAGAAACACCGGCAATAAGATATTTACTTCTCTTTCATTAGTCAGGACAATATGAAATTTTACGTTTTAATGGGCTAGAATTATCGCGCACGTTTTTACTTTAAGATCGGTATAGGGTAGGCCTTATGAGATTTCCCCAAATCACCTCCTTCCCTTTATCAGGCTTCCAGATCCGCCCCTGCTCTTCGCCGAAAATCGCGCTATCGCATGCGTAATCCCCCGGGAAGGTAGCTAATGACGACGGGGAAAGAAAATTAGAGAGCGGAGAGGAAGTGTAGGTGAAGAGAGGAAGGGAAACAAGAGCCGGAATAAAGGAAACCATTGGTCGGAAACTCGAGAGTTGGATAATAGGGTATTTAGTGATGCGAGGGAGGAGGAAATTGGGCGGGAAAGATAAGGAAAGAGAGGAATTTGAAATAGGAGATAGACGTGATATCATCGCGGGAAAAGGAATGGACGAGAGAGATTTTTAAGATGGATGGATCGGAGAAGAGGAGGAGGAGAGAGCCTTTTGCTGCCTCCGTTCCCTTGGTAACGAGACGGGAGGGATTGTAGAAGACGGTAGCTCGGCGGTGATGTTTTGAAAAACTTGGTTGAGGTGGAGATTCCAAACGAAGGGGGTCCGAGGAAGTTTTGGAAAATGAGAACCTTACGGATTCGAAAGATGCTGCCTCTCTCCCACTCGTTGCTGATCCGCGTTTCGTTAAGGTTCCAATTAAAATAAGGGATCCCTCAGTTGGATTAACGTAGGGGAGAGGTGCTCCCAATTAACGAATAGCCAATGTGCGATGTTCGTCACGACAGGGATACCAACCATATTTCTTCCCAAGTTTTTCCCGGTATGAAAACTAAAATAAATATTCCTCTTTAATAAATGTAACTTTCTTCTCGAAGTTTTCGAATTTTTCTCCGGGGTTAAGAAAATTGTCCTTTTTTAAATGTTTTATGAATAAACTCTTGAGTGATTATTCTAATAATTCTAATGAAATCAATATTGGGAGACGTGACTTCGGGGAAAGATACATCCGAAATAACAAAAAGTAGTATTATTCCACATGGATTTCCATGTGTGTGAATCCATGAGGAAAAATTCTAAGAGTCTTGTTATTTGTGATAACTCTAATTTTCTACTGATTTCTTCATAAATATATATATATATATATATATATATATATATATATATATATATA
Organism: Sympetrum striolatum; assembly: GCA_947579665.1. Lineage (NCBI taxonomy): Eukaryota > Metazoa > Arthropoda > Insecta > Odonata > Libellulidae > Sympetrum > Sympetrum striolatum. The sequence goes on along the minus strand of OX388345.1, from coordinate 37,830,224 downwards.
TATATATATATATATATATATATATATATATATATATTATAATAACATAGCCAAACCAATGTTATCTCAAAGCGGAAGTACACTAACATAAAAAATGTGCAACGGCTAATTTAGATGAAAATATAGTGATGAAATGTGAAATTAAATATAAAACGCACTCGTTTTATTTAAACACTATCGATTATCAATTCTATCAACCGCCAAATAAATTAATCATTCTTTAGCTTACAGTTCGCTATACCTTACTTATCCCTGGATACTGTACTTATCTTTTTCCATTTACATTTGCAGGTCGTCCATATGAGTCGTGATTCAGGGTGTCGGTCATAAACGTGAGTAGGTACTATTTTTCTTTTATTCTACCTCTGCTTTTCTTGTAGCTTTTCTTTACCTAATTAAATTCCTTTCTCACTCTAACATTACTGTTTTCAAGCTAAGAAGACAAATTCAACTGCATATCTATATTTCTACTACGTTACTCAGGAGTATATATCTGAGTTAGTTGATGGCGAATATGTTGAAATATTACTGTGCAATCACAATTCATCTAAATCCAGCCCAGTGGAGGAAATATTTACAAATATATATCGTTAAGTAATGTAAAAATAAAATAAACAAAATTTGGCTGCAAAAAAACATTTCATTTTGTAGAATGGATTTTTCATCAATTCAACCAATCAATTTTTCTATATTCTTTTTCGGATAAGGCTTTATTTATTTTTAATAAAAAAGCGTCAATTTCAATGGGAGATCTGGGAGGCTTGTGTAACTGTAACTTAATTCCTGTCTTCCAGAAATGCACTTAATTTAAATTGAATCAGTCGACGCAACAAATTTTGTTTAAAACGATTAGCATACGATTTGTCATTACTTCCAGAACTCAATGAGCACTCCGTGGAAAACTACTTTTTTCTCTTTCCTTGAACTGTATAATTTAAGCAATAAACCTAAATTTGACGATACGAATTTAGCAAATCGACCGAATAATCACCACCCAAGTGAAACAATATAGAGTTTAAATTCCCGCTAGAGATCATCGAAGGAAAAAAAATTTGAACTAAGCGTAGTAAAAGGCATGACTCACGGCAGCATCATCGCTTCAATTTACTAAAACTTCAGTCCAAGTGTCGTCTTCGTAAAGAGAAATGTTTCTCGACCTCCTTGGATCTTAACTTCTCGGGAGAAATTTCCATAAGCGCCGAGACTTCGTACACGTGTGGCCTCAAATGAACTGCGATGAGAGGGGAGGCGGCCGCCCAATAACCTCACACACTCTCCTATTTTACTAACCACAATCGAATTCCGAAATGTACCCATCTGATTGCCTTCTGCTTTTTCAGCACGTCGAAGGACTTTTTTTTCGTGCTCTACTCGAAAACCAATCTTCCTCCCCTACATCGATGAGGCTCATAAAAGTTGAGTGGATCTGCATGATGGAGCATTCGTAACCTTGTATACATTTTCAAAGGATGAACGGAGCTGAAAAAGAATGAGGAGACGGGAATCGAACCCGGATCTTTCACTCACCAGGTGAAGTATCTAACGTAGTGGAATCCAACGCGATCCTGGAACGTATGTTGTGAGGCTGGATAGCAAATTTTCCTGAAAGTTTCGTACTATTTTCTGTTCTGAAGCTTGATATCTGAAGTAAAAACAAGGCATTTTCGTTGGATCAGAATAAAAGTGAAGCATTTTGATATTAAAATTTTACTTTACAATTGAGCTGAAAATTTTTTGATGAATTAATTATGTTTAAAAGTCCACTGAAATACATTTTCTGCTGCGAATCGCTCAAAGGAGGCTATTGGATACACTAAGAGATAAAAGCCAAATGGAATTCCCAAACCTTTTACCCGATGGGCAGTATAGCACAATTTTCAGAAGTCGGTGGACCTAAGTTGTTTATTGCAAGAAGATAGTATATTTTTCGAAATTTATTTCTTTGATTGATTTCAGAGATTTATAAATATTCTATTGTTCAATGATCATTAGTCATTTAGGTGGCCAATGTATTCACAAGCAAGATAAAGGAATACGACGGGTCGTAGTTTGGACTTCCCTGCTCCAACCAATGGAGCTATCCCTCGAAAAATTTAACTTAACTTTTGAGATGTTTCGTATCGCTTAATTTGAGTTCAAATACAGCTTAATTTCTTTTTAACTAAATCCACGTTTCCCTTCAGTATATATTCTGCTGAAATCCAACATTATAATTGTATTCTTATCGACTTAAGCACTAAAAACATTGTCTGGACACTGACCTCATCCAGAATTGTGTACACATCTTAATCTCTTTAAGGCATTAATTCCTGAACTATTTTAATAGAATTTTATTCTGTGAAATAAATTTATCTATTCTTATAATTTATTTCGTATTCGTGTTTCTCTTGCTACCTTGAGGTGGCATGATAGGACTGCTTACAATATTCTCCAAAACTGTAACTAAATGAAATTGTTTGATTATTTCTGTTGTTAATCAACTCTTCTATAAATAATATTCCAAAACATTTCTACTTAGAAAATAAAAGAGAAAGTCTGAATTAAATGTTATTCATTGAGAATCTCACAGAAGTTGCATGGCTGGAATTTATTCAATCCCTTGTTTAAGGCGTTGTGAATATATATCTCAGAAAATTTCTGCGTTGTGCTTACAGAAGTTCAACTCCAGATAAAATAAATAATTGGTGAGACTGGGCGAAAGACAGACCATCCTGATTAATATAAAGCAGCACAAGGTGACTACGCCAACAGAATACACGATTCCTAGATATTTACTCAGTCGTAGATATATCTTTCACGTTATTGCATTGTGAAAAAAATATGTATTAGCACATCTCCATGGCGATGTTAATGCCAAAGATCGGCAAACGGGTTTTTGGTCGAAGTATCAAATTAACCAACAATTCTTGTTGTGGCCAATAAATTGAATCCTTCTTCTCTCTTACAATTCGTGACCACCTGATAGTTCACGCTTAAAAGACAAATTTGGAAACATTTTGTCAGCGTTCTTAGACATAGGGACACTAACTCCGTCGCTAAAACGACCAAGTGGCCTCCGAGGACCCTTTTTTAGCGCTCGAGAAGTAATTGCGTCGAATCGGAGCATCCGCTTTCATCTCCTTCGGAGTCGGCGCCTTTCCCCGAATTATCGCGCCCCCTCGAGAGAAAAAACTGCATTCAAATCCCCGCGAAAGAAGAACGCCCATCTCGAATTAGTGGGGATTGCCGGGATGGGTTTGGGGGGTCGTCCGTTTAGCGCGGGAAAGACAAAGAGGAGGGTTCACACTTCTGGGAGTCCCTGAAAGAGCGGACTCGCGAACACCGCTTCTTCTTTTCCAGAAGAGAAAGGCTCGGTGTTGGGCTCGCGGTGCTTGGTATTGGGTGTGGGAAAGCGGTCCTATTCTCCGAGAGAGTCGCTTTGGTGGTGCGCGCGAATTGGAAAGACAAAGGGAGGCGCAAATTGGCTGTGGGTGGGCGGCGGATGGACCGGTTATCTTCCCACGTCCTTAAAAATACGGGCGATGCTCCTCTTTTCGCCTTCCATCTACGCCCGGAGAAACCGCATGGAGATGCGTTCCACGTTCTTTTTTTTCGCCCGCGAAGTACGTTTCGCGTTCGATGACGTCAGGTGGTGAGACAGTGGTTTGCCGCGACTGTACTTGCGGGGAGAGGTGGAATCGAATATACTACCTCTGGCGATTTCACGCGATTTTCAGTTACCATTTCGCAGCATTATATCTTATTGGGCTCAGAAATGTGGGAATTATCTAAACAAAAATTCTCTTAGAAGGAAAATGTTCGCCATAGATTCCTCTTTTGCGACAAATCCTTTGACATATTTTACAACCTTTAATACTACATATAGCGCGAAAATTTTAAATGAAATTACAAAAATTAGATTTTAAAAAAATTCATTTTTCATTTGCTACTTACGATTTTTTCTCGATTCAAAACCCAAGTCAATTAACGTAACCATAATAATAGGGGAAAAGGGGAGTTACAGCCCTAGTGTAACTCAGCTTAAAAATAGAAAAATGAATTATTGCCTATGCATTGTCTAATGAAGTAAGCAAGATTCATATTTATTTCCATAAATAACTGTTATTAATTATAGAAAATATTCATATTATCGTTATATACATGTATGCGTGACAGCGTGGTTTTATTCCCTGTTAGTATCGGAAATAAATTTGGAATAAAATTTACTTACCTGTAACAATTGTTCTTGCTTTATCTACAGAAGTTAGTGAAGAACTCATTTAACTATCCATAAATTTATTTCATCAGAAATTTTTAGAAATGATTTTTTCTCCATGGAAAAACAATATTGGTCTTAAGATAATGAGGAATTCGAAAGTTATCCTAATTATTTTTATCCTAATTCATTTCCTTCCTATATCTTCAAACTCAAATTTTCTTTTATACCTGTCCATCGTGTATTTAAAACACTAGTTCAAGATTTCCATAACATATGTCAGAAGGTTCCGACATACACTTCAATAAAAATGCTAAGTTTTGACAGTTTGAGCACATCCTAGTTTGGTCATCCTCGACAATTTCTCAGCTAAAAAATGGAGCCAAATTGATTCTAATTACCATACTCTGAGGATTGTTCGTGATATTTGATGTACATAGCCCCTCTGTTCGGTCACAATGCTAAACCATTTCGAATATCAGCACCTCCTTCCTAATCTCACCTCTCTTCTTAAGTCTCTTCTCCTCCCTCTTCGGTAAGCCCTTCTTTCATCCTTCTGTCTTCTTCCTGTTATTTTAAGAATGAGGAAAATGCCAGGCGAGAATCGCCGTGATTTATGTTAATTAGCGTAAGTAAAACCGAGAGTTCGAACTCCATATGCAACATTTCTATTTAGACCTTCTGTCTCGAGACCTGTTATCACGATGGTGGCAATGCGTTCTCTAAAATGTACTAAAAACTCACCCTGCATTCATTCTCTCTTTTCCCGAAACATATAAATATCCAATTAGGAATTTTACCTCGCGAGTTAGAAGTGCTTGTTTCAGTTTGACAATACGGACGCTGCTAAAGCATTCACGTCATTTCTTTTTCTACCGCTTTGCCTTATGAATACAAAGTGCTCGGAAGAGTATCTCTCATAACAATGTAGGTTATACTTTAGCCACATTATTCCATGGGTTTTGTTTTGACTACACCAAACGTCATCGCGAGATAATGCTTTATCTAATGGGGTATTTCACTGCATAGTGGCTTCCTTGAAAGGTTTACTGACGTTTGCACGTTAGTTTTGAAAATTATCGAGTGATTTATTCTGTGGATTTTTCTCTCTTGGCCGTCTTCTCAGAATGGTCATTATCGCCGTTGTTAAGTACCTCGTCTCTTTTCTCAGCTCTCTTTGTTTTACGCTTGCATCCTTTTGGAAGCGCTTATTTCTTAACTAACCTCGTTTATTTGCTGCTGCAGGAAGAGATTTTTTGTCGTGAAGTAGGTGCCAAATTTTTACCCAAGCACGAAAAATGCAACGACTCATTTCAGCTTCAACTCTTCAGTGCCAAAAAATATAGTAATAACAAAACTCTGTCATAGAGCTAGAGGCAGAATATAAAAATTTGGATAGAAGAAAGGAAAGCGATGGTACATGTTCGTTGCTTTGAAAATATTTCTTAACCTTTGACTTTTCTGCTTGAAGTAATGAGCCCTCCGAGACATTTTTCTACATATACATTAATACCCTAAAAGCTGAATTTCACCGTGTGGGAAGGAGGAGGGATCTTAATAGCCATTAAATTAAATGAAGCTAGGAAAAAAATGTTATAGCTTACACTTTGCTACAGTTCATTCCTCTCTGCAAGCATTTAGTAGCTTATTTCAGAGGAAGTGAGGTAGGTACCAACCGGCCTTCGGGCTGAATACTTTACATGTAATCAGTGTATGGTATGAGAGTGTACTATAGTCTAGAAATTCATCCTATTTATTCCTATTATGATATTTAATTGGGACAATACGCTTAAGATGACCGTCTCTCTATAATTTCATTACAGCAATTAAAGAGAGAAGGCAATTTTATTCTGTTGATAAATTGGGATACGTACTTAAAGAGTTTTTTCTGCGATTTTTTTAAATATCCCCGCAGAGGAAAGTATTAAGAACTATTATTTCACTTTCATTCAAATTTAAGTGCGTTTATTTTTAGTATTTTTGCATTGAACGGAATCAAACTACTATGGACTGGATAAATGACTTAAGTATACCTATGAGCGTTTTAAAAGTATATTTTGAGTGACAGTTACATTATTCAGAAAATTTTCTTGTATTGTCATAAATCTGTTTACAATGCAGTTACAAATCGCTGTAAGCTTATTTGTAGTAAAACTAGCCCAGTCGTAGAATAATACTACGGGAATACTACGGCCGATGTAATTGCTCTTCTTCTCATTAAGCTTTATCCTTTCCGACCTAGTCTTTAATACAGACATCTCTCAATCAGACAAAAAGGCAAATCGGGCAACATACGGAGAGATACGTGCTATAGGTTACGGGTATTAACAACTGGTAAAGAGAAGATGAAGAAACCCTGCTTTGGGATGAGACATCGGATGGGGCAATCTTTTCCCTGTGCTTGCGTGAGATCGGAAACAAGAGGATCCTATGTTGCTTCCCATTGGAAGTACAGACCCATCCTTTGCAAGATCATTCCACTCAATCTAGAGACTCCGAAATGCCTTCGAATCTATCGACACGGATCCCTTTTATCCTCGCATGGGCTATGGGAGAGAGCTTTCTGCAAGGACATGCGGGCTAAGACGTATCCTTGGAGTGTTTTCCCACAGACGATGTGCTCGGAACAGACGCATCTCTTTCATGCTTTTCACCATGGAGATTCTTTTTCAGTAATTTCAGCTAATCGGGGGAGTCTTCGTAAGCATACGTTCGTAAAGAACTGTTTAGAGAGTGGCTAAAATTTCTTCCAGTTTACTAAATATATCGATTCCTCGGCTTCGGAATTGTTGACTCAGCTACAGAAGTTTTGGCTAACAAAGTTGTTTTGGGCTCATCAAATTTCTCGACTTTCCTATTAAGAAAATAATATCCCACGACTAAAATAAGAATCACTATTAATTTTTCCTTCTTTAGACGCTTGTTTCAATTTCGTGCGAGTAAAATGTTCAATTTAATTCTGCAAAGAAATTGACCCTACGGTAGATATTTATCGAGAGAAGATATGTTATTATCAGCCAAGAGAAGACATTTTTCCAACTTTTGGCTCAAGACGTTTTCGCGAATATACACTCAAACTCATGTACTAATCTACTTTAATATATAAGATGGAATTAGTGATTTTCTACCTTGGTTTATGTTAAGTTATTATTTGGCAATTTACTGGAAATAGTATAAACGCTGACGAAGATTAAAGCTACAGAATAATATTCCGGAACGTTTATTTTTTGTCATTCTATGTTCTTGTTGCAAGAGTTGTAGGTAATACAGTAAATTCAAGTAAAATAGTACCAATATTCAACATTGCGGCCATTTTCATAATTTTGAGTACCAATTATTTTATCCAAATAAATTTATACATTCATGCCATATTCCTGATTTTGTGGGTCGTCTAGGGATTCGATTTTTCAGAGAATCTCTATCTCAAGGGACATTACTAATTCCCTTGTATCTACGAATGCAAATTAAGTGATTGTCCATCTGCTACCGATGATTTTGGAAAATTCTTCGAGAGGATAACAGCGTTTCTCTGCTCACGTTTCCAGATATTATGAGTTGGCCCATTATTGAGTTCGCAGATACCATTGTTTACATCGAATACAATTAGTAGTATTTGCCTCTGATCTCCGCCCAAAGTCAATCCAAACGGCGCTGGTCTGAATCATTTAATATTGATTCTCCGAATAAGAAATCGGCGAAATACAATCCACTCCTTGAGCTTTTGATTTTTCGCCCATTTCGTACGATTTTGCTCAGGAAAATCAACCGTGTTGCATGCCTTTGTGTTTTTTTTTCACTTTTCCTCAATTAGATTCTAATGATTTGCTAATGGCTTGTTTTATTTCAAAGTTTCTCTACTTCCCAGTAATTTTTAACATGATTTATATCAATTATTTATTTTAATTATTCATTGTCGTAAATAACCGGCAGTTATTAACTTTGGCAATTTGATTCTGCATATAACCTTAAGCCTGGCCTAATATTTAAAGTCATGAAATTGCGTTTATGCGTTGCAATCGTATTTTTTATGAAATGTACGTTGTACGTAGTGTTGTAATTTACGCCAAGGGTGAATGTTATTCAGTGATCAAGTATATTGTAATTGACTTCCATAAGGAATGCTTAAAAATTCTTTCTCAAAATATATTATCCGTTATATTTAATTTAAAAAATGGGGTTTATTGTAAGAGTGGTCATCATTGACAAAAATATACCCAAAAATAAAGACAAATTATTATTATTATTATATTCATGGATCTGTTCCCCTGTTTCCCCTTCTGGCTCGGCGAGGAATGAAAAGGCAAAGTACCTCACTCCTCATTTTGCTTAGTAAGCCTTATTACACTCTCCAAGCTCTTCGATGCTAAAGATAAGGGTATGAGGTTCAAACTAGTTTATACTCTACAGTATGTAGATACATAAGGACTAGGGTAAATCAATAGAAATGGGAAGAAAAAGCGAATTGAAGAAATATTTATACCCCCATAAAACAACTTCAGGGTGGTACCATATGAAAAAATATGCAATAATGCATAATGGCTGAGGGTAGAATACAATTATAATACTCCAATATTTCTTTGGCACTTGCGACAAGTCCAAGATCGCCGAGAGATGTGCGTTAACGGAAAACAAGTGCTTCTTATTAACATAATAAGCTAAGATCCGTGTTAGCGAAAGGAATTACATTCGCAGATGTTTGCCCCGACGAAAAGAAACGATTTCTTCCGGCACACATCGCGGAAGCCGGAGTTACACCTCTCATCGGACAAGAGCGTCATTGAGGAACGGGCTGACCAAGGGGTCACAGTGCTTAAAAAGATCCAAAGGATTTTCTCTTCAAAATGCTAATCGTCCCGTGACGAACAACAGGTCGCCATCCATCTGCGAGGAATTTTCAAGAGCGGAAGGTTGAAAGAAATAAAAAAACAATCTCGGTGGATTAGCACTCTGTCTTGTTTCCTCTTTAACTCCACTCGACCTCTCACCTCACGCCGTCCGCGTGCGTATGTTCACGAACACTCGCGTGCTAGACCATTTGTCATTTTTTATTACTTGGCGGAAATACTTCACTCGCTCATCTCGCGCTTCCTTAGAAAAAAAAGGTAGATTTAGATAGGGCTGGAGCATTCTCGCCTCAATGATATCCTGGATCGCGTTGGTTTCCCTTTTTTCGCCTTTCTTTTCCGTCCCCGATAGCCGGCTAATGGCGGAAACTAAGATTGGTGAGCTTTTCTGACTCGCTGATTTTTTTTTCTGGAGGAAAATTTCCGCAGTTTAATGTTTATGCCTATGTCGTTGGAGAAGTTGGTTTTTGCCCGTAAGTACTTGAAAGCGCATGCCAAGAGGAGACAGAATTAATGATTACTTGACGAGGACAATGAGCGTTACCCAAATACTGCAGGATACAGAATTGGAATATTTAGAAAGTTTTATAAAGGCTTGATTTACTTAATAAAGTCAGAAGAAGTGAGTTTTCAGATGATTTAACCGATATTATGCGTTCTACCTGTCATTTAGGCAATTCTGATAATGCGAGGAAGATCATGGAAATAGATACTGCAACAAGTAGCTGAAAAATTATTTTTTTAACGAACAATGTGCGAAATTAGCACGATTTTATGTTCAAATTATTGGCTAATTTTTCAATCACCGAAAAATAGGAGCCAGTCCTAATTAATCAGAATTATACACCAATTAATATAACGCGAATTTAGCTAACCTCTATTTCATTAAAAATCGTGTTAATGTTTTTTTTTAATTAATGTCATATGAATGAAATATATCATTAAGAGAAAAAATTTCCTTTTCTCGAAACTTTCATTTTCTTCTCTAATGTAAAGAATCCAGTAATTATTCTACGAGGAAACGCCTAATCACAACATGCACCGGATGGTAAAAATGCTAGCAATGAAATCATGTCTGAGTAAAACTCAAAGTAGCGCTCGACAGCATTTCCAGAGCTCAAATTTCGAGGTACCAGTTTGCCGACCTTTCCCGACAGCTCCAAATATTTTGCCGAAACTAACTCGCCATTCATACCTCTAAGGAATGTCACTTGCAAAAACTGGGATGGTTTCCTCATAGCATAATAGAAACGTTGTTTATGTTCACATTATGATCCTCCGTACTTCCGTAATGCGATCCAAAATTTTGATTTTCCTCATGATATTAACTTTTGGGAGTCTTCTCGAACTTCTTCCTCAGAGCTTAGAATGTGGGTCATACGTGAAAGAGTAAACCAACATGTTTCCCAGATAAAAAGGCTCCTGAAATCGCATACATTGAACCCAGAGGATATCATTTTGCTGCTCATAGATAATTATTTTTGACAGTTACTCCACGTGCTGTTTGATCTTAAGTGCAGTGATCCATACTCAATTTACGCAGAGAATGACATTAAATTCCTAGAAAAGTAGTCATAGATCCTGATTTCCTACCAAAAATGGTTCTGTGAATAAATCCAAGAGGATATTTTGAAATAGCTTTCCTGTTGCTATTAGCTTGGTTGGCTGCTATGTATAATGAAATCTCGGAGAATTTCTAAGGAAGAGATTTAAAAAGCAGAAAAATACACTCCACACTTGTCAGCAGCACAAAATAGAGCTGGTCATCTCATTGGCAAGTTGATTGATGAAATATAAAATAATTTTGAAACCCCAGACGAATACCCCTTTATGAAATCCAGTAGATGGAATTTTCTTCGAACGAATATGTTTTACTATCAGGTATAAGATTCCTTCCTACTGATTAAGGTCTCTCCTTACTGAACGCTAAGGAAAGTGTTACTCGTAGATTCATTGTGCTTCACTTCCGTGGACATGTGGACATTACTCGTAGTCATTGTACTTCATTTACTTGGGCATTCTCCATTTATAGCATTTTGGCTTGTTGAGGAAAGCAAGATCAAATTGCCTCACTCCTCACTCTGCCTAGTAAGCCCCATTCTATGCTTACTATTGGAAGGCCGTATTAGAGGAGTTGAAATATGAACCCACAAGCTAAATAGTTTAAAGAAATTCCTCCTGCTTCCTTCGTATGGATTTGGTTGAAAATGGAAAATCACAGTTTCGCAATCTGTGCTCACGCTTAGGTCCATTCGCCTCTCTCAGGAACTGCCTTTAGATCAACCTAAAGGCTCACCCTGTCCTCTCTCTTTTCAGTTCCTCACCTTTTTCGAGGTGGACCCTTTCGGAAATCCTAAAGCGGAGGGTCGCATGGGGAAGAGCGTGCCTTCTGTAGGATGTCTCCACCTGCCCTCTTCCTCCTTCTGTTTCCACACTATCGCTCTTCTTTGCCTTCCTTATTCCTCCCTTTTCCTTTCCCTTCTTCATCTCCATTCGATTCGCAGCCTTAATCTCCTCCTACTCGGCTTTCCTTCTTCCTCCATCTCCGGCAACGGAACTAACGATTCCTGCGAGAATTAACTCCCCTAATTCCCTTTTTATAACAAGAAGAAGTCTGTTGTTTTAAATTAATGGCATCGACTAAGAGCGAGCCGGATTTAATGAGAGCTTTACAGGAAATCTGGAAATGTTACAACTACTGGAAACTAGAAGAAATGAAAGTTAAATAAAACAGTGAAGTCAGAAAAAAATCGAACATTACTGTTATATTAGGTCCGTAATGTTACTTTAGGCATGTTCTTACTGGTAGCGCAACGGTTTGTAAGCTACTGGCAACCTAACTCCGAACGGTTCCGACTTCGATTCCCTGCTATCTGTTTTTTTCTGAGCATGGATTTTTCGTGTGGTCATCTGCTATTTTTACTTTCCTTCCTATGATTTGCAATAAAGGGACACTTTGGGAGTTATTATAAAATAACAAATAATAAATAGAAATAAAAAGAGAAGTGAAAAATAGTGGCATGACTGGGACTCGAACTCGGGCCTCCCACTTTCCGTGTGTTCTAATCAACTAAACTACCATCAAGCGTCCTTCTCATTGCTGATGAACGGGTACTCTCTTCTTTGTCTCTCTCTCCAAATAATAAATAAATATATTATTTAATATTAACAGTAAATTTAATAATGAAAATAAATTTTTTTGGATAAAAATAAAATAAAAAATACTAAATCCTACATTTTGACTTACAATGGTGTTACATGGTTGGAATTCGTGATGGATTGTGGTGTTTTTACTATCAAACACACCAACCAAATTCCCTTCGTAAAATTTGAAAAAAGCAAACTCTTTCAAAGAAACAAAACGGGATTTCGACAAGAACAAAGAGTCATCAGGGTTTGGATGATTTAAAATGCCCAAAAGTCATTGCTGACGATAATAATGTCCCCCAATATAAACCTACTGGCACATTTCTTGCTCAAACCGTGAGTGGGAGCCGTCTTAACAGCAGTTAGTTTTCATCCCTTATCGACTTCTTATTAAGAACGCTATGGTGCTCGTTTTAATTACGATACTTCCGAGAAACGTTGAATAATATTTCGAAGAATGCGGAAAACAAGCATCTGGATGGGAAGGAATCCCGAAGGTTGCGAACATTATCAAACTTAAAACCTCTTAATATATACAGGGTGATTTTGATTCTTACTTCCATTAACAATATGAACGCATGCCTTAGAAATATCGCCTTTTTTAATTAAACGACTGTAAGCAGACTTCAATCCGTTCCGACATCTTATTAAATCATGCTCCATTTCAGAAGTAAATCTCTTGTCGGCTAATTGCCAGATCGTCATCAAGTATGAGTAAAATACCCAACCAGCGCTCATTTCCAATCTAAATGTCTTTGAATAATTAATGCGTGTTTATTATGAGTAATAGCTATGTAATTCCAACTGAGGACTTCATTAAGTCGCATTCTAACATCCTTCATTTCAATAAGATATCTCATTGTCGTTGATATAGTTCATGATATACGTTTAATAAAAAATGTTTTAAATGGAAAGGAATCAAGACAATGAAAAAACCGTGTATCGACATTAATCAAACTACTTAACAGCGATATCTAAACAACTACAGAAAACCCTTTTTAATTGGTGTCCTGATTCGCAATTTCATTGTTGTCTTACATTTATTTGGCAGAAACTTCAATTTCTGGTTTCTCTGTTATGTTATGTTTGTATAGTGCTGATTTTATAAATTCTATTTTCTACTTTGAATTATAAATTTAGAATCAGATATTAGATTCTAGAATTAGAAACTTGTGTTTCTCCCGACCAGAAAGAGAAGTAAAATATTTGGTCTATTCTAGAATACCTGGTTCGTACGTATTGATAATCTCTTCACCAAAATGTGATAATTCACTATTTAACATAAATATTGTTTCATCTACATCTTTATTAATACCTTGCAAGCTGCCCTTCGGCGTATGGCGGGGGGTCTAAACACCAGGCGTTCTAACTGCTGCTGTATTTAGTTTTTATTCGCTTATTGTTCGGGAAAAGAAATAATTTTTAAAATTACTTGTCCTAGCATCTATGTCTGTTTTACATAGATATCGTTTAAATAGTCATCACAGTCAATCTTTCCTTTATCCCTTAAACAAAAAATGAAATCACTGAGCGTCAGCACCAGTTAAAATAAAAACTCAATAACAATCAATATTGCTCATACTCTCTCTTTCTTGTTCATTGATCATGTCCCTAGCAGTGTCTTCATCTTCCATCTCATTTTTGATCATCCCTCTTTCTAATTTTTTCCTCCTTGTTTCCTTCATATTATCTCCTTGGCAACGGACTTTACCAAGAATCTGGCATCCCTTTATCTTTCATTTTTATCGAGGAAGACTCTCTCTTGTCATTACGCTTTTCTTGTTAACCCTCTCCTCTGGACCCACTTTCCCTTCTTCCACAAAGGAAAACGTTAACAGCCGACTCTTTTTCGCATCATATAATTGCGAGCAGTTTAGCTAAATTGTCATTTAAGTCACGGAATATTAACAGCAGATGAAAATATTTGTCCTTAAAAAATATCATTTTAAGTATTAGGAAATTATTGCATCACTAGGGAAATTATATATTTTATAACTTGAAGAATAAAACCAGAGTACACCGACTAATTAATCAAGTTTGTATGTCCCGATGAAACAATCTAAGTATTATAAAAAAATATTTTTTAAACCTGTGTCTGGAGCGTGACTCTGTAAGGGTGTGAAACATGAACATTAGTAGAAGAAGAGAATAGAATCGCGGATAGTTAATAGATTCCAAGTAGTGCGATTTGTTTTATAAATTGATACCATTGCAATGAACTCTAATGCTCCGCGGTCCCTTAGATGAAAAAAGTGAGTTACAAATGTATTGATATAATTTTTAAGAATCTCTTAATTGACCCATAATATTTTATTGTCTGAAATATATTCATTTTCCTATTCCAGATTTTTATACTTCTTCTTATGTGCGAAGGAATTACAGTCCCTAAGGATCGTTATTACTCGAGGAATGTCTGACGTAAAAGTTTTATACATTGAATCGCTAAAATCTTTTTTCACGGATAGAGGATGATTTCGTTGAAGTTTGGACTTACCTACCACCGTATATACTTAAGAAAGTATTATTTAAAATTTAATTCTCGATAAATAATATTTCAGTGTCGACTTTTCCAGCTGATTTATTTCTTTAATTACTTTTTTCAAACTATTCAAAGTTTCCACTTTCATCATGGATATTTGTGACACCTCTGCCTACTGAGTGAAGTAGGAATATTTTTCAATGAGCGATATATAAGAGAATAATAAAAGTATTGTAATTAAGAATGATTATTCCCCAAACAAACGTAATTGGAAGGCCATCACACAAAATATGTAATGAGATCCATTCAAGGTCAGTTTCTTGGAGATATAAATATATATTTTTAATTTCGCAAATTAAATATTTATCACTTATTTTAATTATCCCCGCATTATTACTATTAGTAGATGGTTGAATTTCAGTCAGCCTAATAGCACCATTGAATGAATCACTTTAAACTAACTTCCCGAAATTCACTTATCAGCTCTTTTTCATCACAAGTAAAAGGATATGGCCATGCATGAAGACACAATATAAGAAGTAATGATCAATTAATAACTGACCGTTCTGATGGAAGTTTTCCTTTGAAGATTTAATTGGACATTTATTTCAATGAATCGCCAAATATTGGTGGCACTCCCTTGTGATTAATTACATTACCAGTTAAACAACTAATTGTATTTGGGTGGTCGAGTTTCTTAGCCTTATCCCAACGGTGACGTTGATTTACTCAGCAGAATTTAAAGAAAAGCGAAGTCGAATGTTTCATTTTAATCACTTCAGAATCGATTGGAGGAAACTCATATGAGTAAGATGATATATTTTTGATATGTGTTAGAATATCCAACGATTCCATTCCAATGCTTGAAACGATAACACTACCTTCAGCTTTTGGTTTATTGGTCTAATATCGGCAAACATGTTAGCATTGGTCTTATAAGTTAAATTACTGTATGAAAGTAAACCGCGCATCCTAATGTATGAAGAATAAAAAAATCTAATAGACAGATAAGTATATAATAATAAATCTAAATATATATAATAATAAATCTAATCAAAAGGTAAAAGTATAAAACGAGAAAACAAGGGAGTTTGGGATAACAAGCACATAAGAATAAGTGACGTAAGATTTTTTAAAGGAAATAGTCTACAATTCAACAATCGGGGTGGATGGAGAAAAACTAGAACAGGTGGATAGATTCTCTTACTTGGGAAGTACAGTAATCTTTCTTGGGATGGAAGCTGCAAAGATGAGGTTAGAAAAAGATTAGCTTTGGCCAAGAAAAACTTCATAAAAAGAAGGAAACTAATGAATAGACGTCTGGATGAAGGTATAAGGTAAAGACTGTTTAAATCCTTGGTGTTTGAAATGTTTGGCAGTATGGGTGTGAAATGTAGACCTTAAGAAAAGAGGAAATATACGTCTTCGAAATGTGGGTGATTGGAAATATTTGGATTGATAGGAAAATGAACACAGATGCTAGAAATGGCTGGCAGGGACAGGGTTTTAATTAAAGTAACTAAAACACTCTCCTCCCCAGCAGAGAAAATGCGTGTGTAAAATATTGAAAGGAAAGAGGTTCCTAAACAAAGTGATTTAGGGTAAAATGTAATGGAAAATACAGGGAGAAAACAATCGTAAAATATTTTAGAATATCACAAGGACAAGGTATGTTACCAAGAAGCGAAGCAAAAGGCATTGAACCGAGAATATTGAGGCTATTGAACCTTCCAAATGTTAAAACACTGAAGTATATGAGATTCAGAAATAATTTTGCAGCTACCTAGCAATTATAGGAAGTAATATGGGAACTATTTCCTCGTATTCTATATAAATTAGGGCCTTTGAGATCGGTTTATTCACCCAAATTTTCATTTTTATGTAAGCTGGTTATGAGAATCCAAGAGCGGTGGAGGAGCAATTAGAAGTTCCACGAAATGTTTTGTGAGTTGGAAAACTCTCAAAGATAACTTTTCAACTTCCCTTAGGATAGGGTAATGTGATATGTACGATAAAAAACTTTTCAGGTTAACGATGATAACATATTATACGATACCCTCTTTTTCGTATTTTAAGATACACAACTAAATATTAAATCTATAAATCAATGTAACGTACAGATTCTAACATTTCCATACCTCGGACCATGTGCGATTCTCATAGTTAGTATTAAATGATAAAGTTTAGAAGAAGTATAAGCAGCATATGTTTTCGTATTTAATTCTCGTGATGAATGTTTTACCTTAATGAAAGGAATTATTATAAAAAAATGAGAGATGATATGAATTGCTGTAACGGTTGTTAATAATAAAACTTGTAGTAAAATTGCCGATTTTCAAAATAAGGGAGGTTAATTTCATTCCGCCTTGTCATTTTCATTCGTTATTATCAGAAAATTTGTATTATAACTCATAATTCAATGAATAAGATGTGGTTTTCAGAAGTTGGAGAATATGTATTGAAAAATAAACAATGATAGTTAATGACATGTAATAAATTTGCACTGCTTGATAAAATATAAGGATTGGGCCACAGTTTAATTTATTGGAACTTAATGATAAATCAATTGAGATATCATTTGATGTAACATTGAAACTAATAGCTTTAAGAATAAGCTTTGAGAATACTAATACTTACAATACCTCAGTTACGGTTAATCTTAATGGGGCCATGGTTAGGGTACTTCCGCACGACTGATTGTTTGCAAAAACGGCTATTTGGAGCTTTTTTAACTTTTAATGTTAATAACACAGCCGTGTTCCTTTTTCCTTTTAGTTATTTTAACTAATGGCTTATTATTAAGCTGAAATGTTGAAGCGTTTAAATGTACTTTCCTATCGCTAGGATACTATATTCTTACTATAACAAGCTTCACATTTTACGGTTGAAATTTAATATGTAGAAATTAAATTCTTTTACGAGGCAGATGGAAAAAAGCTCGAACGGTATCAAGGGGCAGTATTAATGATCCCCGGGCAATGTGCCCATTCCAATATCAAAGCGGTGGAATCCACCCTCGAGCACTCGCATTTTCCATGTATTGTCCTCTCGGAAATTTCGGATTCTGAGAAAAAGAGAGAGCAGCTCCATCCCCTGAATTCCCCTCTAATCTTCACATCCGTTGCTCATTCCTTCCGCTTTCAACCCAATTCACCTGCTCATCATCTCTCATATTTCGCGGAGATGTAGGTAGCATTCTTTCATGAGATAGCTGATAGTCATCGGTATTGCAGTATTTCTAAGAAGTGCTGCGTTGATCTAAAGGGACGCCGGGAACTGATGTTTAGTTTTACATGAACGGCAAATTTGTAATGAGGATTTGTGTCTCAGAGAGGGTGCTCCACAATGATTTCCACATTCGATGCTATCTGATGCGAACGTCTAATTGATCGATATAAAACATTGTTCTAAAGTTTTCTCAAGCATTTGTATTGTTTACATCCTGATACTTCTTGGTTGCCGATTTTTTTTAACCTTTCTTGGTATAGAAATGGTCAGAATATTATTTGCAGGTAGAACCTTCCCAGCGATTAAATAGATGCATTTAATTCATATAATATTAAATGTCTATAAAAATAATAATATCTGAAATTAATTAAAAATCTTTATCCAATTGGTCCTCCGAAATAGCTGTTATCATGCGCGCTATAAAATACCTATTTTCTCTACATCTGTTTATTTTATCTGTAAATATCTTATGAAATTTTCATTATTTATTCATGTTCTGATCTATTTCTCTCTTTCTTTCAACATTTTCTTCACATTTTGCAGGTTTTTCACGCCCCTCTTCTCTTTGTGGGTGCTTCTTCTCTCTGCAGTGCATATTGTTTTCTGTGATAAAAATTAACACAGTTTTTTATTTGCTCCACAACACCATTTTTGCTTCTATATATTTATCTATTTCGTTTGTATATTCTATATCTTTAATTACGAGTTTAGAAAATTTAAAAATTCCTAGTCCCAATTACGCTAAATAAATAATAAATCTCCTGTGGGAGAAATTTTGTCTATGAGTAAATACAGTAAGAGCGGATTAAGATACTTGACAAGGGAGGTGAAGTGGTTAATGATTACACCTTACAAATTCATCTAAAAAAAACAACAATATAATTTCCTTATTCCCCTAAAGTAATATGTTAAAATGTCGTTTCCTTGAGAAAGTCCAACAAATTAGAGACTTTTCTGTTAGCTTTACCTCCCCCTCGAATACATTAACAAACCTACCTTTCTCATCAGAAGAAAATAGTTTGTTTGACAATAACATCGGCTTATCTTTAAAGAATACCCCTAGCCCTCTTGGTACCTCACCCCCCTCTGACATTGGCTACCAAGGGATAGTAGCGGGGAATGGGGCTTACTAGACAATATGGGGGAAGTCTAGTTTCCTCAAGCCAGAATGCTTTAAGCGGAACATACGTGAATGAAGAATGATGTTTCTACCAGTATCACTATTCTTAGCGTTCCATAAGGAGACTTAGTGCCACTATCAGTGGACTCCTATCTCAGTAGCTTTCATGTCAACACAGCAATGTTCAAGACTATGACCAAAGCTAATCAAAGATATACTTTTCCCTATCCTGTACCAAAAGAAAAATATCTTATTCATGAACATGAGTAAGCAGAAACAATATATCTGTTGGATCACCAATTAACTACGGCTATGGGGTCAGCGAAGTCGTTTCCTCGCCCAATCTTACATTGTAAGATTTCCGGAAAAAACTCGCAAAAAAACTGCACCCCGCGATGACGCCCGCACCATCCCGCGCCCCAAAACAGCTCGCACTGCTCGATTCACCCACCAGATCAGCCCAAACTCACTTCCAAGACAGCGTTCGTGAGTTTCCGCCGCGGATCGGCGTCCGCTCGGCCAGAGCTGCGGAGGAGGGGAACGGATAGAGTGGGGGCGTAGGGGAGGCCAGCGGAATGGAAGGGTTTTTCTGGCGGAGTCAGAGCTCTCCGACTTACGGCGGAGGGAGGTAGCAAGGCGGTGGATGTGAGTGCAATCGCCGGTGTCCACTCGTTTTTTTAACCCTCCTCACCTCCCACCACCCCCCCCCACACACCGACAGACCCACACCTTGCATCCGCAGGGAAAGGAGTGGGCGTAGAGCGGTGGGTTGATCGGGAGGTGGTCAAGGGCCGCGCTGGGGCGACCACCGCGAGCATCCCAGTATCTCGCTCACCTCTGAGGAAGGAGGTTCCACCGGACGATAGGAGAATTTTTCCGGGTGTTGTTGTCGCTGATCCGCGGAAGTTCGTCCTTTCGACTGCGGACTCGTTGAGGACCGGGTTTCGTCCGCGAAGGAATTGGTTGGTGGTCCCCAAGATAAGGTGGACAGTCGGGGCGTGTGTCGCCGAGTTGTATGTTTGTGGTTCTGTCGCGGAGACTTGTTTAGGTAGTGTTTTGTTCCTTGTTGCATCCCGCTGCGGAAGACCAGGAGCTGTCGCTTTGGACATATCACGCTGCCCTGGAGCGGACGTTCGGAATCTGTCTGCATTTGCGAGAGGATCACGTGAGTGTTTTCTTTACAACCTGCGTAAACGCGGTGATCTGTGTAGTTGTAGCTGTATATATGAGCGCTGCGTTTTGGTGAGGGCCGTCGTCGTTCCCTCATCAAGCACCCATGCACCTGTTCAGCTGGTCCATCGGGCACTTCCGCGTGCTCCCCGTCGCGATGAGGGGGACGGACCTGCTCGCGCCGATCCCGCGGCGACGGCGGGTCCGAGCGGTGCCCCAGCGCGTGCGACTTCGGGGTTTCGATTCGCCGGGGACAGGCGAGAGATCCTCTCGGGCTTCCCCGTCCTCTCTCGCGCGGAATCACTCCATCACGCTGGCCCAGCTTCTCGCGGCCGAGTAGCGACCACGTGTACGGCCCGCAATGCGTTGCACCTTGCGGGATGCAGAAGAAGTCGGCTGCGGAGGCGAGGAATAGGAGTGCGCGTGTGACAGGTGTAAGGCGTTGTTTTTCCACGGCGTAATATGTAACGCTTAGAGGAGCACTTCCGTTAGGTCTTCACGTGCGAAAAAATTGCAATCCGCGGATTTTGCGGAGGATCACATGGTCCTTGGTTCTCACCGCTGAGATTTGTGTCGTGGTGCGGTTTTTTCACCGCTGCTTAGATGGGTCAGGGAGCGAGTCTTTGTTACAACTCTCGACAGGTGCCTTGCCCCCCTTGCATGCGATACTGACAGGTTGATACTATGTTGAGGAGCAAGTTTGTGGCATTGAAGAGATCTGCAATTTTGTTACGATAAAGCATTCCTTTTCTCTGATATTGATACCCTTTTACATAACGAAGTTACAGAATGTTACTCGATAAGAACTCGAGTATAGCATTTGGGTTACCATCGACTAGGTTTCATCCGTCCTTGCCTAAAACTAAAACGTATTAATGATAACCAATGAGTAGAAAATATGGTCGTGCAGCAAAAATATTCGGTGGTAAAGTGTAAAAGTTTAAATTCTATTTGTCAAAATAATTGCAAACTACCGCAAGGTTGATGCCAAGCAATTGAAACTTGTTAATTATCAAAGATTAAGTAGTAATTATTACTGCGGGGAATTTACCAACTTATATATTCGCTTTTCTAGTGGTCAACTTATTCTCCTTATTTGATTACAACATTACTTTGTAGCAGCCAACTCATGGACCTCGTAAAAGCTCTCGGCACGGTTAGGTCTTTGAAACCAGAGGCACACCTCGGAAATTTTTCTTCGAAGGTATCCACCGTATAATTAGAGCCGAAATTCGTATGCCACTTGGGAGAGTTTTGAACCCGTCGTTCGTGATTCCGAGCGGAATTCAGGAAGGCGGGATGAGCGTGTCTGATTTTCCGAATCCTCCCTAATCGGGCTCTCTTAATTACCCACCGTTCCATTCGCGTGCCCACGCGCCCGTAATTTCTGCGGTGCGGCTAGTTTCGCGTAATTAGTGTGGGAGGGCTTAATTGTCTCGGAATCGGTCAGCTCGCGTCGTGCGCGCCGCGGCGTGGCTGCGTCTCCACGAGCGAGCGCGCCTAGCTCTTGGCCCGTCGCGAAGGCGCCTGAAATGCCTCTGCAAGTTCTTGGTTCTCCTTTCCCAATAAATACGTTGAGGTGTCTTTTCTGTTGTTGTCATTGAACGAGTATTTTTCACTGAAATCCCCATTTCTCCAAGCACAAATCAATGCATCCAAAAAGACCTAGTCCGATGATAAACTACCTTTTCAATTTGCGAAGATATATTTTGCTGTTCCAGAAATGATTTAGGTATTAGCTCTATGTTGTTGGTGAGCCTTCCCAATTAAAAGTGTTTTCCAACCGGTGTGCCGTGAATGAGCTCTTTGTGTGGCGAGTAATAATCTTTAATATTGGTAGTTTATTCTTCGAATTTAATTAATTTAATATTTCGCATTATTTTTTTGCAAAAATATTTCAACTATAATATATTTGCTTTCTATTTCAACTGTACTATATTTATAGAACATGCTAAACTTCGTGAATTTTTTCATCGTTTAATGATTTCTCATACGCCCAATAAAGCTAACTGTCAACTTGGCCGTTTCTTATGCTAACGGTTTTAATTTAGACTGAATCAACGAACATGTAATTAAATATGCCACTATTTTTTCATACCTATGTTAGTGTTCTATTTATTAAGTTACAAAGTTGGGAAACTCTACCTTAAAATCACCGCTGAAAAAATACCACAACAGCTGTTGTTCTGAAGGGCTTGCTCTCGTAATTAGATAGTTGCGTTACCATTTTCAATGTGTTACAAGTAAAGATTCCCTGTAAAACAACGTTTATTTAGGTATTTTAAATAAAATAATGTTCTAGTTACGTGCTCATAGCAGTAAGCACAGTAACTATGACAGGAAAGAATCTCCTAAAGATGTCCTTCTTTCACCATCGATAGACCAAGAGCCCAGCCACCGCATTCCAGCGACAACTTCCCATTGATGTACGTTTTGTTCCTCTTGTTTATTTTCCCTCAATTCAATTATCTCGGCTTGTCAAAAGGCAGGAGAGGGATGTGTTCTCAAGGAAGGGATCCTTCCCCGTTTCGATTCGGCGGAATTCCTCCCTCCCCCGCCCTCCCCACGTCTCTTTCGGTGGGGTCGCGAGAGGCAATAAGCGAGTTTTGAACGGTGGTCGTTCCGAGAGGTTGCATGTGAGGGATTGGTCTCGATAGGAAAGTTGACTAGTTGGTTTTTAAAAGGTGGGACCGAGAATGGCGTGCTGACGTGGGTGGGAGAAGGTGGCACCTGGAAAAATAATGCTCGGAGTTGTTTTTGTGGCAAGGGGAGGCGATGATGATAGATGACTGGAAGAGGCCGTCCATGGAGGAATATTTTTTTGGAGGAATCGATTTTTCGGATATTCTAATTTGTTACAAGTCTTTTGATGTGTTAGTTTTATTTGGTGCCAGGTTTCCTGAAGATTTATTACTTCATAAAAAGAGAGCTGCCATTTATAATAGTTAAATTACAGTACAATTTAAATTACCCCCTTTTCCTAGTTAAATTCTTAACACCGCATTATTCCAGAAGGAACTTAGCTGAATATTTTTCTTCCGAGTTTTTCGATTAAGCTTCTACGAAATCGAGGATATAGAATTACCGTATTTTCATAACTGGTTTTCGCTTCGTCAATCTGGACGATCTCCTTGTTATCTCGTTTCGCGTAGTGAGTACAAGAAAGAGGTTGTTTTTCTTATCGGATAAGGAATATTTGGAGTGGATTCCGCTACCTAATCCAGGGACACACCGTATTTAATTGCTCTTAATTGCTGCCAAGCAAATTTATATATATATGAATTATTGATGGAATTTAAATGTGTGATTTAATCAGTTTTTTCATATTATGAGTTAAAGAAAAACGTTATGCTCAGTTCAGTGGGAGGATTCGGGTTTGATTTTCGAGATACTCCCTATGGAGAACAGCCAGCGATGTAAAGCTCTTTTCACATAACCGCAATATGAAAACTGAATCACCACCTTCTTATCCAAACTTTGCTTTCAGTACGAGAGGATTCAAAATCCAGGTCGAGTTCGTATTCATTCCAACTTCTACGGTGGTTTAATACCCATTGAAATATTTTTGGTTTAAATCATGTATTTTAATAAAACTCTGTTACTATTGGCTCTGTTATATACATGAAAGGATTATTATTTGTAGTCAATAGATATTTTTACGCCTTCCCGTGCTATTTACTGGAATCTTTACCTTGATATGCAAATATTGTCAATTTGATTATATCAACTTTTCTTGTATTCATTTGATGTATATCCGTGATAAGAATAGATAACAATTTAGGGATCAGTTTCAACATCTTAAGACTTTTTTTCCCTCTTCTAGCGGCCTTTTTTTCTGTTTTAGCGACATCTTGCAGTCTATCTAGCTCCCTCTGGCACCTTTACCATCTACTAATTACTCTTAACTCGTTTGAATCGATTTAAATTAAAATAGCAAAAGTTCAGTTTATGATACACTCAGTATTTATTTTAACTCATTTCAATTTTTCGTTTCTGAACTTATCTACTATTCAAGGAGCGAACTTCAGATATTTTATTTTTAATAATTTTAAAACTCTTTTAAATTGCGCAATTTCTTCTTAAATGTTCCATTATTAGGAGAAGAATTGAGATATTCTATTTGAACTACTTTGCAGAGATTTTTTTTCTAGGTTAACCGAGTTTCAACTACTTCTCAGGGTTCAATTTTAAATCGTAATCTCTGATGATGAGAGTTAAGGAAGATAATTACCCGCATTCGCTGTAATATAGCGAACAGAGACCATAAGAATCGAAGTCGAAGGCTTCGGAAAGCGTGCTTAGAATTTCTAATGTTTATAACGGGTATTAAACCAAGGATTCCATCGAGGAACTTCGCCCGCACTCAATTTCCGACATTTCGCCGTTATCCAAATATTATCGTGGTCAAATGGGGCCCCTCCAGTGCCGCACTCGCGCCAGACTTCCGGTGTCACCGAAACAAACAAATCGGCGCGCCGCGGACTGCGTCGATCTACACTTGTGGATTTATCCCATGCACTTCGGCGATTGGCTCATCTTTACGTGGTGTCCGGCGTGGGAGTTCGGAGGGAGGGAAAAAAGTCCATCTCTGTTTCCGCGTCTCTTAGGGAAACGGGGCCACTGGGGCACTGCGGAGAGTCTAGGAGACCATCTCCCTCTTCCCCTCCCGCTCCGCAGCACTGTCTCCCCGGGGGGAAATCCCAAGGAAAAATGTCCCTTACGTTCGAATTTTCGTCCGGGCGAGAGATCTCCCTCGGTCCCGTCTTTTTTTTCCCGGGGATCGAGACGCCTCCTTCGGGGGGGATTCTTAATTGCCGCTGCGTGAAAAAAATTTGGAGGACATACGCTGATTGCTCGCTAAGGTGAAGGAAAATAAATCTCCGGGTCTTTAGCTTAATCGGTTTGTCGCCGAAATAAGTAGGCTCCGTTTAAATCGTCGGATGAGTCGCTGCGAATTTTACCGCAGGCAATGAACTCGGAGGCTGTGCATGAGCACCTTTCGGCTGTGGCTCCGTAATAGGATGACAGCGGTAGTGCTCGGGAGTATCCCTGCATTATTTTCTCGTACAATAATATCTGGATGAATATTACTTGTCTTTCGATAGAGTATGGAATATAAGTATCCTTCATATAGTTTTACCAAGGTTGTGATAATATGAAAGCCGCTGAGGTATGAGAGCTGCGGAGGAAAAGCATTCATTATGATCCTTCCATAAAAAGCGCAAGGCCTTCAAAATGGACTGAAAACATAACAATTTGTAACAAGAAAGAAACAGATGAGGTAAGCGGTAGATGAAAGTTAGTGATGTCTAGGTGTTAGGCGATGAAATAACGAGTTTAATCTGGTTGGTCATAACAGGCTATCTCAAGGAAATATATGGAAAGTAAAGGAAAAAAGCCTCATTCCTCATCTAGCCTAGTAAGCCTCATTCCCTCTACGAAGCGTATCGTAACTAATTGAGGATATTATGAGTTTGAAAGCGGAGTTTCTAGCCGAAATCCAACACCAAATAGCAGCAATTTTAACGCTAAAAGAAGCAATGTGATTTCTTGAAAGAAAGAGAGATACAGAAATACTTGAGTGGGAGGGAAAAATCGTAAATTCTCTAAACTAACTGTGGAATGAACCGTAGCTAATAAATCTGTTTTGAATTCTTAATGAGTTTCGAGAATTTTTGTAATGTTCGCTAAAAGAATAACTTAGCTTCGTTACGTCCAGAATACGACTGGTTTTCAGTTCGGGTTTTAATTGAGTTATTTAAATCGGCGAGTCAAGACTTTTACGACCCCTTAGTCGAGCTCTAAATTTTGCGAATAAATACCCAGGAGCTGAAGGGACTAATGCGAAATACCTCGGTCAATAACGAGCGTTTTCAAGATTCTCGCTGAATGTGTTGGACGACGTTTCGTCTTCATTACAGATAATTATCCGTCGCATTGGTGCTCTCACCAAATATTTTGCGGATATTTAAGTTAATTATACACCTTTACCTAAACTTATGAGGAAAGTTACAACCAATCAAGGCACGTTGCGTTACATCTTCATTCCTCTTGGTAATGAGCTTTTAGTTACCTCAAGTTTGTGGCTCTATATAGGCATTTAAGTGTGCTGATTTAAGCTGTGTTATGCCAATGGACATTGCAGTAGCAGTGTGCGAACGTAATTAAAGAAACTCGGATTGAAAATGGATTGAGATTACCAGCCGTTATGACTTTTGAATCTTAATGCACAATTGTCATGTATTTAGCATATATGTGCAGCCTTATGAACCCATTTCTTTTGCAAGCCAGTAAATCTAAAAGCAAGGTAGTAAATAAGGAAAGGGTTTAGGTGACTTTGCACATAAGGGCGTGCACCCAGGAAAATTCCCAAGGAAAAACGGACTTGAAAAAAGTCTGACCCTGTTCCCGGCCCTGTCAGACTTTTTTCAAGTCCGTTTTTCCTTGGGCAAGGTAGTAAACCTTATGGAGAGGAAAAATGGAGGCTTAGGTCTGTTATTCTAAACCCAAATTATGTTTATAAAAATGATAACAATAGCATTTAAAATTTTTATATTTTTAATAATAATGCGGCTTTAATTAGGGTGTATTGAGACTAATAGGTCTCTTCTTTAACCTAACTCTCTGTCTCTAAAATCTTAAAGAACGAGATAGCTTAAAAATTTACTCTGAAAAATACTACCTTGCGGGTTTAAAAACCTAAAGATTCACTTAGAAAAAAAATCCCTATAGGAAACACCTGCTATATAGAAGGTGTAAGAAACAAAAAAACAGTTCTATGAAGCTAGAATGAAAGATAGGAAAATCGGCAACCGATGAGAAAAATCCCAAAATTTTAAGATAAATTGGATTCAATGTTGCAGTGTCCAAAATGAAGGAGCGCAACCCATTCACCTTTATGAGTTACGTAAATTTCCGAAGCACATTAAACAGCACCTGTATCTTTAAATCAACTCTCATTGGCTTTCGAGATGGCAGGCAGATAAGCTTGTTAACGATGTCGGCCTTATCTCCCGATGGAGATCACTTTCCCCAGGTTCCTGCCCCTCAATTCGTCTTTCAGTTTTAACCCACGCGTATCTTAAGTCACTGCTACCGCTTAGAGGCGTGAATTTAGTAAATTTCCTACTGCGTAACGTCCGAAGATGTGGGTCTTGCACCATCTACATTTCCACTATACATCCCATAGACGGTTTTCTCCAAACTTTTCGACCGCAAATATAATAACATGGTTGGAAAGAACATGAAATAAGGCAGATTTACATACTAGATACTAATAAGTAGCTCGTAAGGCAGCCCCAAGAACATAGGTTCAAAGAAAATCGCAACTCATTCCTAATTTTCTCGAAAGTATCACTTATTTATTTTTATTTCCATTAAAATTGTATTAAATATTGTTTAAATTAAACCATGATATCCGGAATCATTTTTACTCGATACTGTTTTCAAAATCAATTTCCGCCTACTTATTCATGCGAAATTCGCAACAGCGCGCGTCAATCTCTCGTAAGAAATGCCCAGGGCCATAAGAAATGCATTGGGTCTTCATGATGTTGAACAGAGTGTAGCTACCCAAGGAGCTTAGGCATCAGCTGACCGGAGCCCTCGCAAATTAGCGGTCGATGGCTCCTTAATCTCTAATGTCTATATTCAGAAGTTAGCGTGGCATTTTGCTCGATCGGGAGCCCTTTTAAAAGTTCTCATCCGGCGCGCTAACTCCCCCCTGCCTCGAACACGTTTCGGCCCGGAATTTGGCACCTGGGTGCCAACACGTCGCGAACAAATATTTCTAAATCCGTTCCTCCAACAAATTGTGCAGGAGGACCGATCTTCTCCGCGGTATGAAAAAATGGCAGCGCCTTCTTCGGCGTTTGTTTGCTCTGGGGTCGCGCAAAGCGATTTGTCCGCGTCCGGATGACGAGTGGACATGCACCGTATCTCCCGCTTTTTCGAGATTTGCGAGAGGCGGGTATCCAACTCGGTTCTGATACGAGGAAGGAATTGTCGCATTTCCGTGAGGAGGAGATTTCCTCTTGATTTTTAACGCCGCGTTAAGGGATGCGTTCTTTTCCTCTTGTGAGCGCGATTCCTCTAGATTTTTGCCTTCGCTTGTTCCCATAAAAACTGTAGATGTAGATTTTCGCTTTGGCTGGTGAGCGTCCCGGTGATTTTTACGATTTCTTGGTTAAGTGCGAGGTTGAAAAGTTTGAGAAAGGAAATTATAATTTTTGAGCAATTTGTCGTTGAAGTGGCTTCCTAAATTAGTCTAGTGTGCCCATAATTAATTCCTGGCTCATCTTCATAATATTACCTTCTAAAATGAATTGAAAGAGTTTGATTCACATTGGTTTTCATCCAAACAATTTAATGCATATGTGTCCTGAAAGTGCTTCTTAAAACAAACATGACTCTAGGAAGGTAGTGAATTTTGCTGAAACTTTATTGATTACCATTAGGAATCATTTGAAGCATTTTCATTATCTAATACACAATGTTTTTTTATGCAACTAACGGTTTTATCTGTAGATGCTTAATAAAGAATTCTTGTCTCTTTATTTATACGCAATAAGCTTAAAGAAATTATGCATAATTTTTATGATACTTCCTTACGATGTTGAAGATGGGATTCGTATGCGTAACTTAAAACAAGATATTCTTATTTTTCAAATCCGCCAACTTACGACAGGTGCTTTTGCTGAGGTTAGAAAGAGCACCTATTGTTTGAGCACTCCCTGACTGGAATTAGAATTTTATGACATAATTTTCATTGTCTACCATATATTTCCCTATTTTCCAAATGAAACCCATTTCTTCCTTTTCCCAAAACGCAAAGTACGACAGTCCCTCTAGCAGTAGAACCGTGCATGAGTTTTAATATCATTGCGTCCATTCCAAAATCTCTCTTCCTCCGCCTCCGGAGACCCTACTTCAAACCCCGCGAACACCCAAAAGTCCCATTTCCGCCCAAATGTTCCCTCTCCACCCTTTTCTGAGACCTCTCCTACGTCACCCCTCTGTCCAACCCCCGTACGACTTCCTCAGCCCCCCTCTGCCCCGCCCACCCATTCTTCTCCCTCCGCACCCCACCCATCTTCACTCCAACTCCCTCGCATCAACCTCGCGGCACTTCGTCCTCGGTCGTCATCCGTAACGGATCTTAAACGCGGAGCAGCGAGAATTCGTCCCATCTTCTCCGGGAGTTACGCCGGTCATCCGGGTTTTCCTGCTTCCACTCTCGGATTCGGCGATATCTTGCGAGAGGAAGGTACTCGCCGCCGGACTTCCGGTTCTTGCGGGATTTCCACCAGGAATTACCCATCTTGAGATACCAGCAGTCCTTGCCCAGCTTCTGGAGTCGCCTTCCGCGTTTTCTGTAGCTCTTGGAGTGGACGCCCTACCAGTAAGTACCATCGAGGGCGTGGACGTTGGTCCATGGAGGGATGCCGATCAGTCTGGGCGATTTTTTGTGGGAAAGCGCGTAGGTGTGCGCCTGTTTGCGCGACCAGTGTTTTTATTTGCCTGTTTGTCCCGCGACGTCCTTTCCTCGCAGGGGCGTGAGAACGGGGGAACGAGTTATTAACTCTCGGGCACCCACGTCCTTTCGTAACGTATCGAGGATTCTTTTTTGTGCCCTTCTCCGGTGTGGGTTTTGGGGTATTGTGGTGCGAGCCGTTATTGGAATTCTTCCCGTTCTTTTTTGTTCTTCCCCGCTGAAAAAGCGTAGTGTTTGCGCGGGGGATTTTTCGACGCGGTGTCGCCGTGTTTTCGAGGCCGCTGCGTGATGGTTTTCACGGCGGTGAGTTATGGTTTCGTGGGGAGTTGGTTTTTGTCGGAATTTCGTCATTCTTCGGATGTTTACGAGCCCCGAAAATGAGTTTGTAGCCAGCGTGAACCAGCAATTATGCGGAGTATTTTATCATTCTCATTGTAGCAAGTATTAAAATTATCAATATATAAATCAATCTATCGATGTTTAATTCTCTCTTGTATAAGGTAAGAATAAGTTAGGCAAGCTTAGAAATGGGTGTGCATTAAAAAAATCTATTTGAAAGGCTGTTACATCAATCAGCTGATAATATTCTAATTATTATAAGGAATTAGGTCTTGATAAAGATTAGAATCGATGTGTATTCTTATCTTATTGTTATTTATTTTCCTCCCAAAGTTTAGCTCTCCTTAGTATCAACTTTGAAATATATCGAATGTAACGAAATAATGGTTTTGGTACAGTTATATTACTTATTTGATGGGTCTCAATAGTTTTATAATTTGAGACAATAGATTTCTCACATTAATCATAGGTGACAAACAACTAACTTCCCAATGAGATCATGAATTACTTTACACTATATTAATCTATATATCATTTCTAATCTCGTATTAATTCATTATTGGGGCACTGAAAAGATAAATAAAGTATCACTAAATTTCTGGGTCAAGCGAGAGGATTTATTTTACTTACATACATGTCTAACAAGTAAGCGCGAGGGTCATGGTACGCAAATAGATGGCTGTATTTTGTCTCCAGTCGTCTGAGTGTTTGCATGTAATCCAGAATTTATCGCATGTTCTCTTTCATAATTGTCTCCTATTATTCGCATGTATTAAAAAAATAAAAGATTTCCTTTAAAGTATATTTCAGCATCAGTCTTCTCTGTGAAGGCACCGCGAATTCCTTTCTAATCTAAAAACGCGTAATTAAAACCGACGGAATCATCACTCATTCCTCATTATTGGCCACGTGACTCACAAACTGATACCCGCCGCTCGTGACAAACACCCGTGGAATCTCCGCGCAAGTGTATAATGTAAATGGAGATTCAAACGAGTGACCCGCGTCGCAGACGTCATGCCCGCGGCGTAACGGTCTTCAACCGAACCTCGACTTTTATTCACTTCATTCCATCCCGTCACGGAACGCTGCTTCGAAGTTTTCCGCAGATTAAAAACCATCGATTCCATATCCCGCTTCTATTATTTCAACGACTTTAGCCCGCGGAAGACCCGTTGGTAGAATCAACTCCGCGTTGGCTTTGAGTGACGCACCCGCAACCTATTAGTTGAGCGAGAGGCCCACCAGGGGGTTCTGCCTGGTCCTCCGCCGTCAGGTGAGTCCGAGAATTCATCGAGGAGATATTTTTCAATTTTCGCGTGCGATTGAGGTTGTTTGTTCGATTCCGTGGTTACATGAATACTTCCGTGGATAGCGGGCTCGTTTTTGAAGTGAGTGGTTTTGATTTATCGAGTTGATAATAGCTACGGGATGGGAATCTGCTCTCGGCGTATTTTCCCCGTCAGATTTTTGAAGATGGAGCCATGGAGAGGGCTGGCAAATAAAAATGTTTGTCATACGTTGACGCGGTTCCGAAAGCGAATGCTGGTTTGAGTGAATCGGAATGGGAAGCTGTAGCACCCCGCCGAGTGCCTTTGTTTTCTCTTGCCTGCTAATAAATTATTAGGTTTTAATTCTTCTGGGTATTTATCTTGCGCATTGTAGGAATTTTAGTTATTTATATTAACCCTTTAACTGCTACGCTTTTCTTCAAACGTATTATATTTTGGTATCCTTGCTTCCATGCATGAGTTTGCATGTGTATGATCAAGAGCTTAAAATGTAATGCCATTGTACTATTAAACTTTGAAACAACTTCTTATAAATTTTATGTTTAATTTAAACATATTAACCCTTTGAAAATTGAAAAGTATTCTGCAATTAAAGGTGTGATTAAGAGATTACAGCGTAGAGATAATTTACAATTACAGCAATTATAATTCTGAGGATTAAGTATTGCCTGGCTCAGTGGTTTGGTGTTTAGTACTAGCCTTGCTAACTCAGGTGCGTAATTTGAACCCCGGTAATGGCTTGATCGTATATTTGCGTTTAAGGGTAAGTTGTAGGTTCTCCTCAATAATGTGTAAATTTACTAAATAAAGACGTGATTATTACAAATATAATGATCCAAAGAATAAGGGAATGCCTGAAAAATGTACAGTGCTGTGCACAAGTCGTTAACTGAACTTTAAGTATTCAGAATTCCCTTAAATGATAGTGTAACGCCAGCTTAAGTTGCCCAAAACCTTAAATGCGATATTTTTTATCAATTTCTTCTTTTGAATATTCATAAACGTATTGAGTAGGTAGTTAAATTTTATACACTGAATGCAAAAGTGACTTTTCCGAACATGCTTCACTTTCATTTCCCTCCGTTTATCAGGCTGGATTTATTTTGAATCTCAAAATAAAATAACCAGTACGAGGTACACCACTTAGCGTATATTTGATTTTCCTCCTTCACGTGCCAACGATTTTTACGCTGCAAAGAATAGAGCTCAAAGCGTGAGTTGAAATTGCGTAACATATCTCCAATACTATTCCGGAATTTTTATTTCTTTTGAATCATAAAAGTTCATATTCTTATGTCAAACTTCCTCAGCTCTCCTTTCTCAACTGTCATTGGCCAATATTGTCCTTTACCATAATGATCATAAATATACTGGATCATGGTGAAAGCGGGGCGACAGACACCTGCTCTGGGCGAAAATTCGATCGGAGGCGCAGAATGGAAATATTATTTATAGACTTCATAAGACCATAACGTTTCCTTTCCTTGAAAATCTTCAATTTTTTAAACACCTATTTGTAACAGTATATGATGCTGTATATGATATAAGAGATCAGGATATAATTGATTCCGCAGTTGTATTCTATAGCGTAAATTAGAACGATTAGAATTTATCTATATTCCTTAGATTATTGGAGGAATTCATTGCTAGAAATTTAGCCGTTCTCAGGAAATTTTCGTATATCATCGGGAATATTTAGTCGCAATTGATTTATATGTTAATTAAAATTTCGTATTTAATTTCAATAACTTTTAAAAATGCTAACTTACGCCGTATGAAATTGTCTTGTGGCGCTAGAAACTTTTCTACCCCTAGAGACAACATTATTCGCTAAGTCTATAATTAATTGTTAATAACAACCACTTGGGAAGTGGCGGAATCGGGTTCGTGTCCCGACTACGTCAGACCACTTCTCATTCTATTTTTTTATCTAAGTCGAAGTACTATACGCTGGTAATCGCTTATTTGAATTTTTGTTGCCAAAATAAATGTCAGTCGTTGCCGATAAATAATTTAAGATATAATTATCTTATGAAATGGATAGCTCTTATTCCTTTTAAATTTATTTTTCCATAACATTTCTCCTCATCCAACGTTTCACCAAGCGCGGCAGATCTTGCGAATGTAAACCTTGGATCAACCAGGAGACGTGGTGTTTTCTAACAAGCTGCGTTCGATACACTATTGAAAACGTTATGAACTTAAGTGTTAATCCATTAAATCTGGAATAGTTGTGAATGTAACAATACATTCCTAACAACCGGGGTCTTTTGAATCTCTTCTTCCCCATCCTCATCCAAGCCACTTGTCCAATTGCCGGTCTTAAAATCTCCCCGGTCTCATCGTCCTTGCGACCTTTGAGGCCTCCGACCTGCCTCAATGGGCCGGTCACGCATTGGGACCCTCCGAATTAACGGTTCGTTTCCTTCGGCCTCGCAAATTCACCTCAACTCGGTCGTTGAATTTGAAAGAATTATCCGACGAATAAACACTCGCGCTCTTAGGTCCTTATAAGGCATCGCCCCAGTTCGTGGAGGGATTAATTCGCTCTTAGATTCCAACTCTCTCCTTCTCTTGAATGGGAGAATCGACTCCGCCAGGTAAGCTCCAGGCGGTCTCTTTCGGTGTATTTCTTAATTTATAAGAGTCAATAAAGCGTTAAAATGCTTGTTTAGGATGGCGTGGGTTTCAAAGATGCTCGAGGTGTCAATCGTTCGAAATATTTGGACTTTTTAATTAATGTTTCTCATGTTCCTTAAGATCTAATTGGTAAAATTTCCACGGAGTCTTTGTTCTACTAAGGATCAAGGCTTAGATCAAGGAAAGGTTTAAGAAAATATATCTTGAGTTTGCGAACGATTAATAAGG
The DNA here is from genome assembly GCA_947579665.1 of Sympetrum striolatum. Taxonomy (NCBI): domain Eukaryota; kingdom Metazoa; phylum Arthropoda; class Insecta; order Odonata; family Libellulidae; genus Sympetrum; species Sympetrum striolatum. Next base: position 37,796,049 of record OX388345.1, on the reverse strand, counting down.
AATTCTTAGAGTTTACATCGCAAAGAAGGTCATTTAAATGTAGCTGGCAACGTTGGTATCAATTTATATATTTTTCATGGGTTGTTTGATATCTGTCTCTCATCTTGCTGCAGTTTTACTGGCTGTATTATCAAGATATATATAGATAGATAATGTTACCATACATATGCTGCGGTTTTTATTTCAAAGGGAAGATTTAATTTGCGTTGCATTCAAGTATGGTAGTATTTTCATTTCATTAGGCGACATTACTTTCCTAATGCCTTAGTAAGTAGAGATTTAGCAATAAAATGAGTACCAATAACTTTATCGACTTTGGTAACTTTATACATACCCCGACGGATTTCACTATTTCATCTCAATTGTTACCTATTTTTCTTCCACCCGAGTGACTACTGCAGCTGAGTTAGTTTGTTTATTTATATAATGGACTATTTCAAAGTTACAACTCTCTTTTTTCTTCTCTAGATTAAAATGAAATTAAGATCCATGGAAATGGCGTTCCTGCGTTTTCATGGTAAACCTTGCGCAAGAACATACGCATATTTTTGCTCTGTAATATGAATTTTGAATCATTAAGGCTTTTATTCCTTTACCAATATCTTACATTAAGCAAACTAAGGGGAAGTAGACAGGAGCTACTCTTATTGACGACTATTACCATAGAGTAAGGACCCTTACTCTGTGCTATTACGTGGTAACTATAAGGAATGAAAACTCTTGCATTATTCTCAGAAATATTTAAGACATTGTTTCTGTAAGCGCCCAATTATTTTACCACTAATGTCCCCTCACCATTAGTAATTTCCCTCCGACCTTGTTTTCCGTGGAAGTTATATCAGATCGTGCACGACTATTTTATTTGAAACCCGTGTAGTTATCCTGCGATCTCCCGTCTTGTCGCGCAAGGTGCTTTTCACTGTGAGGCAATACAGTCGAATAAAAAAGAGGCCGATTCTGATCGCCTTCCCTCCTGCTGAGTTTTAAGCGATCGGTCACGTGGCCGTGGGGCATATTTTTCAGTCATCATCCAGAGCGAGTGGTATCAACGCTGACTCTGGTACCGTTGCAGCGAAAAGATCCCCTATCTCACTCGAATATGTGTATTGTCCACGTAATTTAAACATGAGTTGTAAATGGATGGGAAACTGCAGAAAGTGTTTGGAAATATTTTTTTCAATATTCGTTTGCACATGGTGGCTTATGGGAGCAAGTGGGCCAAATCACTTTCTTTGCGAACCATATGTCATCTATCTATATATATTTCTTATATATCGGAGATCTTATTAGTTTCCCAGGCCCAGGTGATTTTTTGTATGAAATACATTTGCCTGATCTATAGGAAATGATTAAGATGTGTAATCTCTGATTTAGACGTACATGGTTAATACTTACAGAGCAACGCTAAAGATACATGGTAGCCGTTATTTTATCGTACATAATACCGGTATTTAAGGCAGATGGGATGCTTCATATAATTTATTATGTCATCGTGGTAGATGTATTAAAAAAATTCAAAGATTCATATTATATGGTCATGTTCATTAATTTGGAACGGATTTAGATTTAGAACCGCCAATAGCGTGTAGCAGAAGGTGCATTAACACCAACATCCTTTCCGAAGAATAATCTACCCTGTTAGCTTCGCTAATTGTCTGCGGAAAGAAAGACCAGAAGTAACTATCTGCTTTAGCTATTTCTTCCTTGTAATATTTTGTCGATGCTTCTCGGTTAGTCGCGTTCTTTGTTTATTGGAATTACAATTTCATCTTCTTCATATAGAAGTTCAGAGCCTAAGAACTGGATTTCGTTGAATAACGGTCATAAATTGGATAACTTAAAACTTGGATAAAAACAGTAAAATTCGATTTTAATAAAAACTTGGTCTTCCTGCATGTTATAGTTCTATCATTTTTGTTGACTGAATCGTTGTCACATTTGAAAAGGGTGACGCCTGCTAACAATGTTTTTAACAAAAGTAATAAAATTCCCATCAATATGAAAAGATTTTCATTTTCATCCTTATTTTACACCACTTCGGTGTAAACAGTGGCTATGACGGTTCATCGGCGCCCGTGCTCCTTCATCGAGCGTTAATTTAATTCGAAGTCGTTTTCCTCTGTTGGTATTGCAGCTATCTCCCGCTTCTCGATCGGGACCCCCTTATGATTGGCACGAGTACCCACGCCATTTTCCCGTCACAAAAAACCTGTTGGTCGCGAGACGCCTATGGCCACCTTCTCAAGAGCGGGGGAAATATGGAAATTGGTAAATCAAGCGTGAAAGCTGGCGGGAGTCCAGTCGCTCATTTCCCCCACCCCTCCAAGTGGCTGTAAAATCCGCGCTCGCCCCACGACATATCATTTTAGAAGGCGTTCTTAACTCGAAAATACTTTCAGCGAATGATATGTGGCGATGACTCTGAGGAAAGTGCTTTCGGTGAAAACAAATTAGAGCAGGACGTAGCCAGTCTGTCGGCGGGTCGCGGAGCACTGACTTGATTTCAACTGACTAGCTGTGTTATGTTTGCTTTGGTGTCCCACTATGCAGGTGCTTACGGATGCGGAATGATTAATAGTCTATAAGCTTTACATTAGCAATACTTATGTAAAGTATTGCTAATGTAAAGCTTATAGACTATGAGACTAGCGAAGTATAGTTAATGCACTATCTACAAAATGTATAACCTTTACATTAGCAATACTTAGGGTTTTTATTCCACGCCTTCCTGTTTTATTTTTTGTCAATGATAACTTGGAGAAATTAAGGAACACGTTAGTTTAGGTAGGCTCTAAAAGTTTGGCCATTCTTAGTGGTGTTTGCATAAGGTCCATCTTGATTATGGATTCTTTTGTTGGCATCTCAACGATTACAGCATCGGTTCTTACTATTTTATGACATTTTTATTTCTATGGCGATCACCTTTACACCTTATTCTCTGCATCAAATACTCTTTAAATGCTGAAGATGTTGAAACCATTCCATTAGAGTGGCATAATTTAGTTACTCGTAATGGTTTAATGCTGAGAAAATGTTTGAATTTTTGAAGTTATTATTGTCTGGGACAAAGAATTTCCACAAAGAAAAATTCTTTCCAATAATATATATCCGTATCATCGACCTCTGTGATGGAATGAAAAAACATGACCCATATATTAGCCTACCGATGCTAAGGTACCGGGTTCGACTTCCGGATCTTATCGGGTTTTTCCTAATGGGTAATCATTTTATGTATTAGAGGTATTGTTACTGATCACACCTCTCCTGCAGTTGTGCCATAATGGAAGATGCTAAATTTACAGTGAAAATAAATAAACGAATAATTTCTTAATCAGCTGGTGATAGCTGGGAAACGCGGTGGTAAATTCATACTCAACAATGAGTGTCTTAATCGCTCTCTGGTTAGTATGCAGAGTAGTTATAGCCTATAAAAAATTTGTGTAGAAAGGGTAAGCATGGTTTGGAAATCGGATCTGGAAAATATTCATCTCCCCTACATTTGGAAATTAAAGCGAAAAACAGAAACGTTGTAATGTATCTTCGGAATCATGTGACTGCATTCCGTTCGCATTCAGGTCGGTTTTCCCTCGTTTTCTTCTCTTGTTTATTCGGGAACAGCAGATCGGATTAATTTGAACGCTTTACTTGCTCCGCAGCGCCGAAATGAAAGTGTGGTAATGGAATTTTTACGTGTGGAAAGAGAATATTTGCCGAAGGATAATGGGTGTCGTTTGTACACCGATTCTCCTGGTTAATAAACGATATCGCGGTTTGTGAGCTACCTCGAAATTGTTTCGCACTAAAATCAATCCGCAAAAGGTCATAGAATCAACAATCGAGAGAAAGTCTTTCGGTTTATTCAATTACATTTTTTAATGGAATGTATTACCTGTGAAACATTTAAAGATTAATGTTGATCTATGCAAAATTTTTGTTATCCTCAATGTATTCTATTTTCAAGTATGAGGGTGGTCTGAAAAGTTTCCGATCTCAACGTGAATGGCAGCACTCGTAAATAAAAGCTAGTGAATTTCGTTGTTCATCTGTTGACAGTTACTCACCAAAGTATCAGCCATTTTGGAAGCGCAGTTGTTATGTAACAGTCGTTTGAGTGAGTTGATGTGAGTGTTTTTGTGAAAATGGACAAAATCGAGTATCGAGCTGTCAATAAATATTTGTTTTTGAAAGGCAATACGCCTACGCATATCAAAGATGAGTTGGATTCTGTGTATTCTTATATTATTTCTGGGGACTTTGCACCATCATTTACCACAGTGAAATTTTGGGCAGCTGAATTTAAAGGAGGCCGTAAGAGCTTGGGAGATGATGAACGTTTGGGACGTCCAAAAACTGCAACTACCAACGTAAACATCGCCAAAGTTCATCAAATGGTGCTAGACGACCTCCGAATTGAAGTGAGAGAGATAGCAGAGGTTATGAACATGTCAAAAGAACGTGTTTGTCACATATTAAATCAACATTTAGGCATGAGAAAGCTGTCCGCGCGTTGGGTGCAGCGTTTGCTCACGTTAGACCAAAAACGTGTTCAAATGAACATTTCCAACGCTCTGTTGGCAAAGTTTAGGCGCAATAAATCCGAGTTTTGGCGCCGATTAATTACTGTAGATGAAACGTGGATACGCCATTATACGCCCGAAACAAAAATACAGTCCAAACAGTGGACTGCACAGGGGGAACCGGCCTCAAAAAAAAAGCAAAAACTGTTTTTTCGGCTGGGAAAGTGACGGTGACTGTTTTTTGGGATAGTCATGGAGTTATTTTCATCGATTATCTTTAAAAAGGAAAAACCATTACAGGAGCATACTACGCCACGTTACTTGACAATCTGAAGGCAGAACTTGCGGAAAAACGGCCACATTTGCAGAAAAAGAAAATCCTGTTTCACCAAGACAACCGTCTCACACCTCAGCGGTTTCCATGGCGAAAATCCACGAATTACGGTTTGAACTGTTTGACCATCGGCCTTACTCACCAGATCTAGCCCCAAGCGACTTCTTTTTGTTCCCTCATCTAAAAATTGCGCTCGGAACCTTCGTGAACAATTATTTTGCAGAGAAAAACGCCGAGTACTATTTGGACGGTTTACAGCGATGGGAGCATCTCTGGGAGAAGTGTGTAGAGTTACAAGGAGACTATGTTGAAAAATAAAAAAAAAATTCAGAGAAAATATCTTGTATCTTTGTTGGATCGGAAACTTTTCAGGACACCTTCGTATTTATTTTCAACCGTATTGTTTTAAAATGGAAATTTTCCTTTACTGATAATGCCTTTCAAAATATTTTGTCATATTTGTTTAATAGGTCACCTTTTTATGGACAAATAAGTTCATTAGAGTCTAAGTTTTGAAATATTATACAGTTTAAAAAAACGTTCACATTCCATAAAGTTTCATGGTTGCAACACAAATCCCCTACTGATTTTACTCCAAGAAAATTTTGTGAATGATTAAATATCTTCTGACCGCATTTGCATCCCTTTTCTATATTTTACTCACTTACTGTATTCATTCGCATAATTGAAAGAAATAGAAGGATGAAATGGTTATATAAAAGCAGTAAATAATTATGTGGGAAGGGTGTTAAGTTTTATCCATCCTTGGCAGTGTAAATTATTCATTAAATCAATTAGATTTAGAATTATTTCGGGTCTGGAGGAAATTACACCAGGGAAATAATTTACAACATTTTATACCTATGAATTAACTCAAATAAAAAATAGTAATTATCGAAAGGAATCCAAGCAAATTCCTTTACTAAGTTTAGTTGCTAATTACGATCCAATAATTAATAAATGCGGTTGCAGCTGTGTTTATAAAGTGAAAAATACGATTACGTTAGAAAATTCGCCTTATAAAACACCGAGCTCAAAAATTAATCTTTCTAAATTTCGCATCCAATCACACTTTCCAGCAAGTTTTGAGTTTTAATACATAATTTTTTCGGGCATAGAATATTTCTCTTGGAGCAAGAATCCTTCATATTCTAATATCTCCGTATCCACACGCGGCTCACATTCAAACGCAAATTCTCACGCAAATAGAAGCCTACTTTCCCATCAGAAAAGAAGCCATCTTGTCCTTTATTGCAAAAGAGATTTAAATAAATCAATTACAACCTCACCTTTCACCCCTCCGCCTTTCCCTCCCGTTTTTTATACACCGCGACTCCATTCCGAAGTCTCATGCGAGAGAGTAAATTACAACTTTCCCGCCAGAGGTCTCTGCCTCCTTTTCTTTATACGGCCCCGCTTTACGATCGCCGCTCGTTTTATTATCACGTGACGCAACTTTTCCTCCCCCAACCCCTCCCCTCGTGTGAGTGTGTATCGCGGCTACGCCCCCACAAACTCACTCTCAGGAGGTCGCCGTCGATGCCAACACGCGTGAGGGGCCAAGGGTCACGGGGCCGCGTGTGACGCTGCGGAAAAAGAAGGAGCGGGCGTGACGCGCGCATCAACACGCAAAATTTAAATATTTAGACGCGACCAACTCCGCGAGCTATATGTTTTCGTGCCGGGAAGGGTTTTTTATAAATGTGCATGTTTATTTAGATGTAAAAGTCAACTTCTGCGACGAATGCTTGGTTTTTTTTATATATTCGTCACCGACAGTGATCTTCGCTTGAGTATTCATGATGTGAGGAGAGGAATCGAAAAAATCGCCTGATAGGTCGATATATCAATTAAAGTCGATTTTCTATCGCCATATATTGATTATGGATCGTATATTTATCGAAGAATCTCGATGGTAGTTCATCATGATTAGATTATCGATCTAAAACAGGTTCGACACCTTAAAAATTATATCTATCGATTCTGATGAATAAAAATCATGAAGTGCTGTGAAATTTTACAGAATGGCTAAAGATACCTTTGTGATCGCCTTATGCGGAATGATTTATTTCATCTTGCATCGTATCTTTTCATTCTATGAAGTAAATAACTAACGTAAGCTCTATATAATTTATTTTATATTTACTGCATTCCGGAATTATCATTCTGAGGACGATAATAGCAAACATCTACTGTAAAACAGATCCTAATATCGTTATTATTAACCGATCTTTCTAAAGTTTTAAAATTTTAGGAGTCTTCTAAAAAGAAAAACGTTACTATATAGTCAACTAATAAGTTTGACGAATGTTTATGGGACAATTATTTTAAATTGTGTTTTATAGCTGATCATGAAAAATCTCTACCAAAACACAGTGTTGTGATCGCTTTAGCTAAATGATTTATTCCATCTCGCAAAGTATCTTTACATGCTATGAAGTAAATATTTGACGTAAGCTCTACGTAATTTCTGTTCTATTTACTCCATGCCAGGATTATCAATCTAAGGATGATAATAGCGAAAATCTACCATAAATCGGACTAATCCTAAATCTATCTAATCGGTAATTTTAGAGCATCCATTTGGTAAAAGTTCATATGCTATCAAATAATAAAATTGGCGTATATTTGTGGAAAAATTATTGTTTATTGTATTTCATAGCCGATCATGGAAGATGACTACCCATTTTGAGTTACATAAATCCCTAATCCTATCATAATGTATAATCATATTTTTTCTCCTTTAATAATAAGTATTTCAGTGAAGTTATTTATTTGATTCGTTCTCGACTACGTATATTAAGCAAAATAAAGGAGATAAATTAGTACTTTTTTCACAAAATTATTTAATCGTAATACCGGTTTCAACGGAGGACCGTCATCTTCAGGTACAAGTTCCTGATACCAATTCACCTCCTTCATTTTGCATGATGGATTTCCACCATATCTCGCCCGATTCTGTGAATTTTATACGTTTATCAATCCAAAAATTCTCGAAAGTTTCATAAAAAACTTTGGTAAAACAGAATTAGCGACTTATGGTACTTATCGCAACTCTGTCAGTCCCATCACGTTCATTCATGAACGTCTAGCGTCAGTCTTGGGCGTCTTTCCTCGAATCAGTATCAATGGTGTGACGTCAAGCTGTTTGAATCTTCAGCTCTTTTCCCGATCGCCTGAAATAACGTACGTTATGACGTCTTAATAAGTAATCGCTCGGAATCATTTGCGTAAAAAGAGATAGCTAAGACTTGCGCACTTTTCTCGTACGATTTCCATTGAGCATTTAATGCACCTGAGTCAGAGGTGAATCAATTGCAAAGCCGAGGATTGGTGATTTTATTGTCTATATGATGACGCTGTTTTTAAGCCGCTGACAAAGGAAGTTTCATTATTTCGTCATCATAATGAGCTGCGCATGTTAAGCAATGTCGAAAAGAAAAAGAGTACTTGAGACTTAAGAGGAAAAAATTTTGGCGTTTCGTATTGAATCATCAATTCCCCGTTACACTTAAATGTTCCATAAATTTATTTTGGGTACTTCAGTGGATACACACAACAGAAAAATTGATTGCAGGGAAGGGATATATAACTCGAAGACTTTAAGATTATATTCACAGATTTATCTGTCTATCATAATCATCTGTTTTTTATTAACATCTTTAATGCGGAGAATCTTGCATAATCTGTAAACAGCCAAAGTATATTCTATAGCCTACGTAGCTGGATAGAATAATCTGAAGCAAATCGTAATTAGAAATTAATTTTCGATTCAGACCGTCGGCTTTGAATTCATTTTTCTTTGATTTTACATGAAAATGTCTTACTTTATACTCATGGATATCAAGTTTGATTTTGTCAAAAATAATACAGCAAACACATTAATTTGGTCGAACTATCGATTGGTTAGATTCATTCCACAAAAAAATATAAGATCGTATAGTGTCATACGCTCTATTTTTTACAGTTGGTCTTTGGTTAATTTTGGTATAGTTTTTGTTGGAGGTGGAAATGAAAAGTTTGCATTATTTAACAATATCTTGGGGCATTTTTTTTGAGAATGTCCTCATATTCATCGTTCTAATTTATTAATTACGATTTTATAATTACAACCTTTTCTAAAAAGGATTATTAAGTAACCATAATTATTTAATTACAGTAATATACGTATCATTTTTATTTTATAGTTTTACAAAGTAATAAAACTTAAATAATCTCGACTAAAATAAAGTAAGCTCAATTTCTTTTACTACATTAAATAAGCCCTAAACACATTACAAAGAACTTGTTTAGTGATACCTTCTTCTAAATTTCATTCTGACTGCCGTTTAAAGAGCATAATACAGTATTAATACAGAATGTGGTGCAAAACTCCTTTATTAGTTTGTCAACTACAACCAATGTGACCGCGGATCAAAAACATTTCCAAGCATCGCGCTAGGGAACGTTTTGACGAATAATTGTTTTGTTGAAGTACGTTCCTCTTGCTCCATCCGTCACCAATTGACCCCGACCTCCTGACAACGAACCCTTCGTTTACCAATAGAACTTTTACTAGTGGCGACTTAGCGGCCGGCGTCATAACGACTAATTGCAGATTCATCTTTTTTATACTTGGGCGTGCTGGCTCTAAAAGAGGGGGAGGGGGTGGAGCGGTCGTTTCTCATGGCGACGCTTTTAATCCGTCGCACAGGCTGATGGGACGGGTCGTGACTCGTCTCTCCTATTATGAGTTGTGACCCTTTGGCGTGACGGACCTTTTGCGCGACTATTTTATGGGATCGTGAGTCTCGCGTTTGGCGAGAACACGCCCTCCAATCCGCCGGACGTCACCTCTTTCTCTGCACTGCGTAGGATGCGACCGAGTCGTAATTTACGGAAATTAGGGCTAATATTCTGCGGACGATTCCCTATTATGCCTCGGATATGCTGTGAAAACACCTTTCGCGATAAGTGAATTATTGCTTTGCATTCTGCGGGGAAGATGTTGCTGAGGTTGGGCTCAGTCAGTTCTCAGCTGTTTCTTTTGCGAAATAAGTTTCGAATTCACTCTCGTATTACCATTCTGTTGTGGTTGTGATAGAAATATATGAAATAGCTTGATATCTTAAATCGTAGGTATTTCATTAATCATGCTAAATTTCTTTAGAAGGTAATTAGAAGTAGGATTTATATCAAACGGACCGACATCGCATTTATAAATCTTCAACAAGTATAGAGGTCTCTGGTTTCATCCATAATTGGATTTTGTTAGAGATAACCATTGTATATTTTTGTTCAATCCAACCGGGACCCTACAAGCATCTTAGATTTATCTTAAAAAGGTGTAAGAAGCAGAGTTGCCAAGTATGAGAGGCATTACAGGATACAAAATTAATCTGATTCACCTAAGAACCATTTATAATTCTCTCATATTCATATATCAATGATAATATTGGTAAAATTTGTGGAGTTTCAATTTTTTTCATTAATTTAGATTTTTAATATGAAATTTCACCAGACAGCTGTTAGCCACTAATTTTAATCTTTCATATTTTTACATATATTTATTTATGTTTGTATTAATTAATTATTTATTTAATCGTACTTTGATATTTACTTATTTATACTTTTATATTTATTTACTTTTATATTAATTTATATTTAAACTTGCTGGGTGAATTATATTATTCTGGAATGGATTATTCAAACCATTTTTATATTAGTATAATTCCTTTCTACGCCCTTATCATGATAATATAATGGTATCTAATAATCCTCAACTTGTATCTACTATTTCCCCCTTGCTTGAATGTATCACTTTCCATCCCTCCCTTGCCCACTCCTTCCTCCTGCCCGTCCGATTTTCCTTTTTAATGCTCCACAAAACTGCGTGACATCTTGAAGCGTGAGCCCTTTCAAAACAGAGTGCAACCTCGCCCAAATAAAATCGATTACTTCTTCTTTTCCTTCCCCAGGCGCGCCCTCTGCCCTTTCATGTTTCCCACCCACACATCCCCACTCCTTTATCTCGGTACGCCCACTACCCGGAATGTCTTGAATATAATCAATTGCCACGCTCCGAATATCGTGTTTTTATAAACCCTCCATCGACGTGAGTGGGGGCGTGGGTCGACTTTCGGGTAGAGTGTGTGTGAGATTGCGATGGTTTGAATTGGGAGTGATGGTGGAGGGGTTGAAATATTTTACGGCTTAAGTTTTGTGAATTTATTTTTTTTATCGAGATCAAGCTCAAACTTTAATAAATGAAAGTTCTTAGCGATTTCACATGTTTTGAAACAGATTGATCGATGTCAATAAATAATGCTATTACAATGGACTTTGACAGCTATTTTATAATTACAAAGCAAGTCTTATATTCTATCATTTGGCGGCACTTTTGATAAATTATAATTTTCTTCAATATCAATGGTCGGAGATAATTTAATCTAAAATAGTTTTGGATAGTATCATATTCAGGTGAAAGATAGAAATATCGTTGGCATAAAAGAATCATTCAATTTCCAAATACCGATACCTTTCTTTGGACTTCTTATAAAATTAATGCGGTAAACTCCATATTCCCGTCTTCACAGTTAAGCAGAAATTATTTTATTATGAATTGTTTATGAAGTTGTTAAATAAGAAAACGCAAAAAAGGTATTTGAGAGATCTTATTGAATAATCTTTCATACTGGAAGTTCTCTCCCAACAATAGCATTAAACGTTTTGGTCATATCTGAACAAGTTCAACACATTGTAATTGCTAATTAAAACTATTTAGGGATCCATGAATGGAGAGTAATTTATAATGGCATTATGTCATTGTAGTACAAAAATTAGATCAGTATATTCGTAGAATATAAAATAAGTATTTAGTATATAGGACATATCAACACATTCAAATAATTGGAATTGCTAAGTACAGCTATTTAGGCATCAACGAATCATGATTTGTTCATAAAGGCATTATTTCGCTGTAACATTAAAGAATAAAATTTCGTTTTGATCTTATGAAAACTAAATACAATTTTGAACACATAAAAAATTATTTTGAAATAAAACACACAAAAACCTCAAGAAACTAATTTCTCTTCGGACGGAGAACTCAGAAATAATGATCTAAGCATAATAAAAATTAAACATTATAAAGCGTGTATTGGTCCTTAACCAGGATGGGTGTGTATATGAATAGGCAAGTTGAGGTATGGCTATATGGCCGCGTGAGTCTTCAAATCTAAGGCTTCCGCGGTGCTGAGAATTTTCCAACACAATTTATTGCTTCGTACAGTTTTTGAACACCGAATCTGGGGATGACAACGTACACGGATTTCCCCCCTTCAAATCCCTTTTTAATCAATTACCGCTCCCCCTTTCTTTCCGCGCGTCGCTTTTAATTTTATTTCCGCCGCTCATACCTTTATTCCATTGATCGCGGACGCACTGTCAGGTAGAGACGGACGCCCGACCGCCATCGACTTTTGCGATTTATTTTTTCCTCCCGCCGGAAAACTCTCGATTTTTTATTCTCGTATTTTTTTCACGTCTCTCCTCTTTCTGGAAATCATTTTTCCGACGGCCCGGCAACAAATTTTCGTCTTTTTCGTCACAGCGAACTCACGAGGGTTAAATTTTGCTTCTCTCCCGCGCTGTTTTTTCGTTTACGGGTGAAGTATGACGTTCTTATTTCGATGCATAGGTGAAAAGTAATTTCGATGAAGATGAAACTTTATTAAAGTGATTAGATATTTTTTGCTAGCCTTTTGATTCGTTTTATCCTCAGTGGCGATTAAGCTTAACTTTTTAAAGTTCGGCAAATTTCATGATGACTTCTGACAAACTTTTATTTTTCTTATTGAAAATAAAACGTCACATTGACGTCGAGATTGAGACTAGGTTTCTCTTCTTCCATGTTACTCATCCTCTTATATCGTACAAAAATCAATTAATGGAGATAGTATGTCAGGAAATGATAATGATGTAAAAAAACTCAAGATATTCGTAGGTAAAAAATTATCTAGTGGAGAAAAACTCTCGCAAAGAAGAGGAAGAGAAAAACGTTCATGAACCCGCTGATAGTAATAAATGAAAGATGAGAAGAAACATGGAAAAAATATTCAGAAATTAAGGAATGTTAATATATTCAGAAAAGTGAAACATATTTAAGAAGAAAAAAGAAGAATTTGAACAGCAGATGGTCAGTAATTTTCTTTTTTCTGACGAATGAAAATCCTGTTTACACCACTCAATGCATGCTGTATCTCTAATGTTAATTGCCTGGCTAACTGACCTGTTTATTATTTATAATGATTTTGAATATTGCTGGTTTTATAGCATTATGATATTAATTTGAGAATTTCTTTTCATACCGATGAACGAAAAAGAAGTAATTTCAGCAATGCCACCAAATTTACATAAGTAAATTTAAATATATCTATAATGAACATTTAATTTCTTTTAATATTCCATGAAGTTATTCATTAGTAAGCTCCAAGTGTAGTAAATACCATATAATTTATTCCAACAGAAAATATACAAAATCTCAGATGGTTAATAACCTCTAAAATATCGTGAATATGTTGTTTTATTCAAAAAAGGCATCTTCTAGGGTCATGTTACCCCACGCAACAAACTAAACGGTAATATTTTGATAAATAACTCTCCAGTAATCAATTTGCTTTTGATCCCGATATGCATTGATGCAGTCTACTAACATCTATTTTGCCCTAATTTCTTCCCTTTTCACGGGTTTTTGCATCTTTGATCATCCGCGAATCCTCTTCCAATCTGCCACGCTCCTCATTCCCACCACATCAGTCATTTATTTGATTTCCCATCGTTTTCCGACTCCATTCGAGAGTTCCCCTGTGGGCGTCGTAATGTCATTTGGCTCCCTACGCTTCCATTTACATGTCTCTTTAATTTCGCTTTGTTTTCCAATTTTCCTTCCTTTTATCTTCCGACCCCCCGTAGTAACGTGGGGAGTGAATTTTGTTTGTTGTCCACTGAAAGGGTCGCCGTCAAAGAGACAAACAAAACGTCCTCCTCTCTCCTCAATTCCTCTGCTTTGATCATTCTAATCTTGCCTCCCCCGCACTCCGCCTTTCCTCACCTACAACTCATCTCTTTTCTTCCTCTTCAGATCTCCGACTTCTCTCTCAGCCTCTTCATTTCTCCTGCTCTCTCGAGCTGCTTTTCCACGTTTAATTACCGCTCTAACGTCCTTATCCACGTGTTATACTTTGCGGACATCCCCTTTGACCATACTTGTTTCTTTATACTTACATCTTAGTAAAAAAACATTAAATGAAAAGTTAAATTTTCTACACTTCTTTATTTCCTACTTCCCTTTCTTCATCGAACCTTTTTCTCTCATTTGTATCTTTACTCACATGTCTCTAAGTATTCATCCCAAAGGCCGGTTGGTACCTCACCCCCTCCGACATAAGCTACTAAGAGCTAGCATAGAGGAATGAGGTTTACTATACAGGATGAGGAGTGAGGTAGTTTGCCATTGCTTTCCTCACTGAGTCATAATGCTATAAGCGGAACATGTCCACGCAAGGGAAGCACAATGACTCTACGAGTAACACTTTTCTTGGCATTTCGTAAGGAGAGACCTTGATCAGTTCAATTATTCACTCATATCACGGTAGCTTTCATTTCATCACAGTCATGATCCAGACTGGGACCAAAGAAAATGAAAGATATATTTTTCTCTATTTTATACTACATGACAAATGAAAATATTCCATTCATCAGAGTATGGTAGCAGGAATTACTCACATATTAGCCCTTTTTTTTAACTATTTCTAAAGACAAAAACTCTAGGACTAGATCGATTTTAAAGTTTTACGGCGATTAATGACAATTTAATCGGTGCTCAGAGGTTTTAGAACTTTTGTCTCGCTGAATCAGTAAACATGCAACTCGGTATGAAATTGCATCTCCGTATGCTGTTCTAATTCTTTGTTGCTGTCTTTTAGACATCGCGAAAAATCCTCTACTATTTCTAAGGACGAAAGCTTTAGGAGTAGGTCAATTTTAAACTTTCACGTCGACTAACAGCGATTCCATGAATATATTCGAAATTTTTTAAAGTTTCATCCTGCTGAATCAGTGAACTTGTAGCTCACGATCAGTATAAAATTTCATCTCCACTGTTGCTGCGTTTCTTTGTGATTGACTTTTAAACGTCCAAAAAGTCGTGCCTCCAAAATAGTACCGATTATGGGGTATTTCGGTTTTAATATTTTCACAGTAAATAAATTGATCAGTCATTACAAGCGGAAATATTGCCATAAAGAGGATTTGAAATTTTCTTTAATTTGCTGTAAAGATAGTCGTCGTTGTAAACAAGTCGTTTCTCAAGAAGACTGAAGTAAATTCGTTAATTATAGTGGCCCATCATTTTAAATCCGATAGTAGCAATTTATAATTATTTCTACCTGGTTCATCCCGGAAGTCATTTTAAACCTCGTCATCTCGGTACGAACCCTTTCTCTGCTAGCTGACAATAGCCAAGAAGAGGGAATGAGGCTTAGTAGCCAGTATGGGGAGTGAGGTAGTTAAGTAAATTGATAGATAATATCATAATAACACTTACCATCAAAGATGAACGAATGGTGAAGTCTCTTTCCTACGCTCCTTACCAGAACAGCTCTCGACTCCTCCCGTAGATTATTCCTATAAAGAAAATGAACAAGAATGAGATACCATTAAGCGGCAAGATAAATTAGGTCTGTCTGTAAAGTATTCAGCCAGAAGGCCAGTTGGTACCTCATCCCCACTAACATAAGCTACCAAGAGCTAGGACGGGGGATGAGGCTTGCTAGGCTGGATGAGAAGTGAGGTAGTTTTGTCGTGCTCTCTCTATTGAGTCAGACTGCTATTAGAGGAAAAAGCCTTCGTCGCACAAGTAGTACAGTGACGTAAGAAGCAATGAGTAACAGAATAAATAAAAAACAAACAAAATGAATAATATAATCCTGTACTAGTGAAAAACTACTTCTATTCTATTTCTTTAACTCAAACAGGCCCACTAAGTCCATAAAGTTGAGCTATAATATATACAAAAACACACAACAATACACGAACATATACGAGCATTCTCTAACAGGAAAAATCCGGATAGCCGGGATTCGAACCCGGGACCTTGGTGTTGTAGCGTTTTCATGCAAGCATGCTAACCACTCCATCACCGCGGCCAGTAAAACTTAATTTTCTCTAAATTAATAATTATAATAATAATAATTATTATTATTATAATTATATTAAATAATTAAAATTACCCAACTCCTCATCTTGCCTGGCCGCATCATTCCCTCTCCATTGATTCCGACAGCTTATGTTGGAGAGCTTGGAACCAACTTTTCAGGGATAGTGCAGAACCATTCCTGAAATTTTCATTTTCTCTTTCCATTGTATTCGCCTAAGGCACAATTCCTTCTAATTTAGTTTCCAAATATTTACCCCCCTGTCTATTTAATTTTCATTCTACCCGTCCAGCCCTTATCAATCTCCTATGTCTATCCGATAGACTCTCTCGTGATTCCGCCCTACTGCGTCGAATCGCCTTTTTTCTTTCCTGGGAGTAATGCATGTTTTCGCTAGCGTTCCTCTGCATCGCGTTAAGCGCTGGCTGTTTACGTCAGCGGGGATTCTACGCGTCTCACTCCGGCAGAATTAAGCCGCAGTTTGCGTGGTCGGTCATCGAGAGGTGACGAGGGACTTGTAAACTACTGGTGGGTAAGAGCAAGGGAGGTCAAGCTTGTCCTTTTTTCTTCTTCTTCATTCACGGAATAAACTCGCATAGAATATCCCTCATGATGCAGCATGGCAGTTCTCCGCTAACTAACGGTAAATTTTACTCTTCATATTTTATCGTTTTAAAGTAATTATTCTTTCTATGTAAACATTGACGCAGCTATATAGATATAGAGATATTTACGTAATTGAATTTTCATTTTACTTTCACAGAAAACCGATTTCGTTGCCTTGTGAGCTCTATCTTACCTTTTATTTGAGATACATTTTCCTTTATTATTTCCAATTTATATGGAAGATTAAATAAAACTTTTGTGATTGCATGTCGCAGTTCACATCGCTGTGCGCTCATTGTAGAATTTGCTGAAGTATATTGTACATATTCATTGTGGTAGTTAGAACGACCAATAAAGGATCACGGTAGTAGTTTATTAACTTTAATGTAAATTTCTCATGGATTTGAAGAATGGTGTCGGCGTAAGAGGGACTCGAACCGAAACCTTTAACTCTTGGGGTAGACTGAAACGAGGAGAAAAATAATTCTAAAGGGTAGTTCAAGTGGTCAGAACAAGTCTGGATGGTAGAGACCTGGGTTCGTATCCCAGTCAGTCGAAAATTTTCACTTCCGTTTATCTTCCGTTTATTAAGATGAATGCAAAATCGTGCTAGGTATAGCATCTTTACCTTAAAATAAATGAGTGATGAATCTGCGATCAATTACCCTGGATAGCAGTTTTCTACATCACTAGAGTCGGAAAACAATTTTTATTACATTCGGGACATCAAACCAGAACAGAATCGAAAACTGAAACCGGAAAAACCGTCATATTTCGCCGGAGTGAAACCCGAACAGTAAAGATTGATATTCTAGAATCCGAATCGATTATCGATTCAAAACCGATGATGAACATTATAATTTTAAGTGATTAGAGGAAAATTTACCTAAGATTAAATTAATTTTCTCTTATACTTATTCCCTTGGTCCAAAGAGTAATTAGAACGAAAAATATCATGGTTCGATGCCCTGATTTTCTTCTCCCTCTTCTAATCAGCCACGAGCGTTTCTTTTAGGGCAACAGAAAATGTATGTCCATTTCAATAAAATAAGTTATAGTAGCCTTTATTTGGTGGAATTTGGTAATCGGGATCATGTTGAAATAACTACACAAAATTCCCCGAGGACTTTTATAATTTATGTCCGGTTTCGAGCTTAACCGCTCATCTTTAGGTGCAAAAATTTAAATGCATGTATTCCTTGTACCTGATAATGAGCGGTGAAGCTCGAAACCGGTAAAAACGTTTCTATGGAATTCCTCTTAGTTATTTCAGCAAGATCCCTAAACTCTTTTCAGTCCGCGACTTTCCGACGCATCTCGGGAACACGAATTGAATAAATACCCGACTCGCGCCGCAAGGCATCGATAACACATTTAAAAACGCTTTTTACGCATAATCGCGTGCTTTGAAGACTGCTCGATTTCGATACGCGCGGATATGACGCGTCAATTACTTTTTCCGGTGGTAGGGCGGCTGGCGCAGCTGATCGATTCCTCATCCGTAGGGGAATGCACCGCCGTGTTCCATTGCGGTCTCTGCGACGCGTCACAGACTGATTTTAATGTGGTTTTTGCGGTGCGCTCGCTTTAGTTTGTGGGGGCGGAAGGTTATTTTCGTCGCGCTGCGCTGGGAGGGGAGACCCTCCCGATATTTCGGCGCGTCGAAGGGCAAGGTTCGCGGGGGGCCATCGCGTATGTCACAGACTTGACGTTCCTCGTTTTTCTTCTCGGATGATTTCATTAGCTCCGTCGTTTCGCCGAAACAATGGGTTTTGAGAGGGGTACTCCCCCCTTTACGCGGTCGCGATATTAAATTATGAGTCGCCGCGAATTGCAGTGCCGTGTTTACGTATTTTGCCCGCAACCACCGCACTGATGGTGATTTATTTACGTGGATGCGTTCCATTCGGTTTGGCCTCTAAGTTTTGATGCTTTAGGAGACGAGTCGCGAATTAGGCTCTCCCATGGTAAAGGGTTTTTAACGCTTCAAAATGTGGAACTTTTATTTGCGTGGTGAACTTAGCTACGCTGCGTGATGCAGGTCGTTTATGATTGTTCTTTTTTCTGTTATGGCTACTGTCTGCGTAACTATTTTGACGGAGTTGCAAACTTACGACTGTTAAATGCTCTTTTACCAATTTGATCTATATTCCTCAGATCATAAAAATATTTGAGTTTAATGAAATAAAAAGTGATGTTAAATACATATTATGTATATCACATTTTGGCCTTATG
The DNA here is from genome assembly GCA_947579665.1 of Sympetrum striolatum. Taxonomy (NCBI): domain Eukaryota; kingdom Metazoa; phylum Arthropoda; class Insecta; order Odonata; family Libellulidae; genus Sympetrum; species Sympetrum striolatum. The sequence continues at coordinate 37,777,162 of OX388345.1, read as the reverse complement.
TTGCTTATATGGAACAATTGGTGATGGTGCAGCTCGCTGAAATATATCAAATTTAATTTATACCTTTCGCTGCTTCATACCACAGTTCAATAGAAATAATAACAAACGACTTCACTTCAGGGCACCTTCGTAAGACATTTCTTTCATCTAACCCATTGTCATTATAAAAATTTCAATAGATTTTATGAATAGGACAATAGAAATGACAAAAGAGAGGAGTACTTTGAAAAACGAGAAACCTTAAAAACATCCATGAGAAGTAAGGCATAAAAAACAGCGTAACCTAGTGGGGGTTACAGCTAAAATTTAGAGGAAGAAAATAAGGATAAAATATGAAAAATGTGTGTCAGGAGCAAGTCTGAAAAATTGATAGATTGAGAGAATGCGTCCTGAAAACCAAAGACTGAATCCCAAAATCAGTATGAAGGATCTCAGAAACATACTCCTTTACATTATTGAAGTAAATGGCGATTTATCGCAGCAGCGCTAATTTTCACATCTCTTTTTAATACATCCCTTCAGTAGGAAGAAATATATGCTCGAAGGTCATTTTACATCTGTTAGTGTCTAAATGCGTTGCAAATGAAGCCACTCACGTGAGAAACTTTTTATATCATGCAATGTATTGTAGAAGCATGGAATATTTAACTATTGACGTAGCTGGTCGATAATTAACGATCAGCCTGGTCAATTAATCGAAAATCATCGATTTATTCGAAAATCGAATAATATCGACACAGAATCAGTTCGACGAGCAAGACGTTCGATCAAAGCGCAGGTGAACGGAAGAAGAGTCTAATTTATAATGCACCAGTTTACTCACTTCTTTATTTTCCCTCGCGTTTTAGAAGGTAATTGCACGTCGATTATGAAATCTCCTTCTTAGAACCAACAGCATTACGAAGCACTAACGTACGCGAAACAGTGATTACCCGTTACTTAGTCTTTAATTAAGGTTACGTAATCGCGAAAATATAACTTAATGACCTCCGGAGCAACTTCCCCCTCTGCAAGGCGTTTCCCCCGATGATTGATTTTAACAAACTCAATCAGTAATCTTGTTTTTTGTTCCCCGCCTCGCTAGATGGCCGCCCTGTTACAATTACCCACTTCATCTCCAGCGTCATATCCCCGCGCTTCTCATTGCGAACTTTTTAAAGGTTCCATTCCATCTTCGGGCGTGGTTATTTCTTACCCTATACCCCGCCTCATCACCGTCGATCCCCGTTTCGTTTCAAATCAGCGTTTATCTCCACTCGTTTTATTCCATCGCTAAATCCACCATTTAAATGCTAATGTTTTTCCAACCCCCTATGGTACGCGATGGTTTTCTCCATTGGTCTCCACGTATTTTCCTCCCTCTCTTCCGGTGGGTTTTTCCGACCTATTTTATCTCCACCATCGCCTCTATCTGCTTCCATTTATATTGCACCCACGCCGTATTATATTCCCCACCATCCGTTCCACTTCTTAATCTCGCTTCGCATCTCTCCTGCTCCCAGACTCACCACACCCTGCTTCCAACGCCACTTCTTTGGGGATATCCTTGCCCTTATTCCGACCGATCCCTATTTTTCCGACTCTTCGATCTTTAGTGTTGGATCGAGTTCCAATAGGCCGGGGATAATCGCTCGACGTTCATTTTCCGAATAAACACATCGGAGTGTCTTGGGTGGCTATAGGTATACGAAGGGAGGGAATTCCTTAAAATAACCATGATGGATACTTGACAATCGACGGAAGAAAAAGAAAAAAATCTGGACTACTTCTATGTACAATGATCAACTTATTCCAGGACCAGGGGAAGGTATTTTACACGTGCAGGCAACTTGAAACCTAAAGGTAAAATTAAAAAATATGGAATGGAGTTATAATAAGGATATATAGTAAAATATAATAATATTATATATTATATGAATTTTATATATAATATATGGAATGAAGAATATATGCCCGAAAGTGTAAGATCTCGGTTTTAGTAACTATAATGTTAATCTTTTTCGCATCGGTTTGCCATTAAAATTCACTTTAATATTTTTCCGAAACTTTGATTTTTGTTCTTTTTCCTCCGTTTGATACAAATATTGATTCCTGTAATAGCGTGTTAACAATGTCGTTAAACCGATGTATTGGTCAAACTGATTGTCGGTCTAGCTAGTGTCTGTCAAATGAAGTACCTCCATTCTGTAGAGTTTCCTATTACGTTCATGCATCACTTCTAATGAGTAAAAGCTGTGAATTATGCATTCCTTAACAAGTGAGTATGAAATATTCTAAAGCTAGACAATAACTAGTTACCGATTGCTATCAGTTGATCATGAAATACTTCGGAATGAAAGGTGATCGTCATTAGAATGACTGTGTATAAATAGACGTTTTTCTCTAATTCACTGTATATAATGTAAGCGATTCTTTTTATACGTTTGGCAGGACGTAAGACATAATTATAATCCAATCTCGAAAGACCACTCAACTAGTTCCTAAGTGATCGGTGAGGTTAGAGTTGCAGAAAATGACCACTGTGTAGGAATTTGCCAAAGCACTCCCTCTTGGGAAGTCTCTCCAAGATATTTTTAGGAGAAATGACATTTGAAATCAGTCACTCCCGCCTTCCTCGGCCATAAAACTGCCAAATGATAGGTCATCAAGATTCCATTTGGAAGAATCAAGCGCCACCCTCGCATTTGCGTTTACAAGTCAACTTTGTCATTCGAAGATTCGCGAACGGTTCCATAGATCATCGCGTTTTCTATTCATGACGTATCTGGACGTCGTATTATCAATGTGTTTGCGGCAGATATCATTCAGAGTTCTCGGAAATGCTGCCAATTATGGCCGATCTCTATCTTCTTCGCATCATTTACTACGCATGTCTTCTTTCCGCGTATTTTTCCTCGTCACCCCATATTTATCATCTTAGGCATTAAGCTGGGGATAGACAACATATGGCGTATATGTCACAAGTTGCACATTACATGAAAATAAGCGACGCATTGTGTATATAGAGGAAAATCAAAATTAATTTATCACCACATTTACATATATATAAACAAATCGGCCTGCTTGCATGTATAACCTACTGTTGAATTCTAGAGAGGACTTTTACTATAGATTTTCCAATGCTAATTTCGACATACTATGAACTAACTTCATGATTTAGATTATATTTAGTACCAACATTCCTTCATTTTCTTGCACATAAATACTTTTCATTGCTTTCGGTTTGCAATGGTTTATTCCTATTCGTAGCTTCTGAATTTTGGAACACGTGAAATCCGAGCATCTTGTTTAGAACTGCATTTAAATCTAGAAGATCTTCTATGGTGGACTTGTTTAAGTTGCTGAAAACTTTCTTAGTGCGTCTGGTGTAATTTCTTTTAAGTTTTATAGTTAAGTGAAATCGTGTGCCGTGAAATTCAAGTATCTTGTTGATACTCGTAACTATCTTGAAGATCTGTATTGTGTTTTTCAGTGGCTGAAGATTTATCTTGATGAATCTAGCGTCGTAACTACAGTTATTTCTGTGTTCTCCCTTCAGTTGTCAACCTATTGGTTGGTTTGCAGTATCTTGACAGCTCTGCCAGTTGCGCTTTTTCTTTAATTTCTTTATGCGTCTTACATCCCAAATCTTCCCTTATTTGTTTAATGTATGATAACCTGAGCCTTCCTCTGTATCTCTTTCCTATAGTTTTACTATGCTTTCCCGCCTCAGCATATGACCAAGTAGCACATTTATTCTCTTCGTTAGGCTTTCCCATAGCTTCCTTTCCGTCCCTAATTTCCTTAAAACTTCCTCATTTGTTATTCCATTACACTTTCTTATTTTCATCATTATTCTATAGCAATTTCTATACAAACGATTCATTTTATAGCTCATCTTCATATCTTGTTGTCATTTTTTATGGTCCATGCGGTAGTTGAGAGACATGTCTAATAAAATTAAATCATTGACGCTAAACTTACAATTGTGTATTTTATAGTTTATCTCCACATCTTGTTGTCATAGTTTATTCTTCATGTGGTAGTTGAGAGACGTATGTTTAATAAAACTAAATAATTGACTCAAATTATCTTGTTTATACTAATAACTATATCACTATCTTGAAGATCTGTATAGGGGGTTTCTGCGGCTGAAGATTTTTCTTGACGAATCTAGCGCCGTAACTATAGATTTTTCCATACTGTTGCTTATTTTATAGTCCATCTCTATATCTTGTTGCCATAATTTATGGCTCCTACGGTAGTTGAGAGACGTATGTCTAATAAAATTAAATAATTGACTCATGAGCTGTTTAAGGTTGCCCACCCTCATCGTACATTCTGCATTTCCCATTCTGCCATTGCCCTCCCTTATATTCTCCCCTTCCAACTCATTTGACCTCGCTCTCCGAAGCTATTTCGTAAGACGTCCCACTCCCACCCCCTCAAACAAGGAGGGGGTAAATGCGCGGGTGGGAGGGGGCGTAGGTTTTATGGTCAGCTGTCGCCTGCAGGGATGATTCGAGCGCGTGGGCGCACAAGAAGGCAAGGAATCGCCGCTTGCGTGGGCGGAATGGGATGGATATCTCGTGATGTTTCTCGGAGGGTGGCTGATGCAGATTGCCGCAATCCCGAGCGATTTTTTCCCGGCCTTTTCGGGAGGGGGCGGGCTCCTTCCGATATTTCTCCTTTGCGGCGATTTCCGTCATGTTTTAGCTGGGCGTCTCCCCCACGAGATTCCGATCTTACGTAATCTGCGAGGGAATAAAGGGTTTCGGATGTTCTCCGTCATTTGTTACCCGTCCGTGGAGTGGACGGTGATCATATGTTATGCGGAGTTCGGAACGATGTTCCCATGTCTCGCACACGTCGGCTCCCGGTAAAAATTTGCCTATATGGCCGTCTCAAAGGTTCGGAATCGTTATCTGTGTACATATTTCCCGAGAAAAGGTATGGGGTGTCCATGTCGATGATTGCGGGGCTCTTGCGCTTCGCGAATGGGATTAAGTGGGGCTTACCGAAGTTCTCGACCTCGAGTATGAAAGCCTGTCTTGTTACCTTTTCGGAATAACGCATTTCATCAGGAATGCGAAACGATAAATGCTCGTTATAATCGCGTGGATGGGAAGTTGTCTCATGCGACATCGAGTTACTGTTAATTCTTATACAGCTATCATGGACGAAATGATTGTTAAATAAATCGTAATTTATAGTTAAGTTTAAGTACAGTTCCAGACCCTGTCAGACTTTTTCAAGTCCGTTTTTCCCTGGGATTTTTCCTGGGTGCACGTCCTCATGTGCAAAGAATCTTTAACCCTTTCCTGGTCAATTGTATTTATTGAAGGGGTGATAAACTCTCGCATGATGATAATTATCTTCTGAAATGCTCTTACTTTGACTAGCACGAAGGTAATTTCAGGTGTGAATGTGGGATTTGTATACATTTCCACTTATCACTATGGCATATCTCTGTAATATACTATCACAGTAATATTTCTGCATATAATTGTAACAATTTCAAATTAACTATAGCTCCTCATTGTTAATATTGATGTTTATATGACAAACATAGCATCATTATGTAATTAAAACGAATTTTCAATAAAATGAGTTAGGAATATGAGCATAATATCCTTGGCACAACTTGTTAAGTTCATAAAAAATATACAAGTACATCCACTTACCAAAAACTTCAGTCTCCATTTTAAGAAAATTTAAATTATCCTTAGATAACTGAACGGTTACAAACTCATTTGACCAGAAACACGTAAATATCTGACACGATAGAAACCAGATAGAATTAGATTCTGCCATTACCTAACCATTTCTTGCACTAATTACTACGGAATATTTTAGAAATACCCTACTTCACTGCACTCTTATTTCCATCCTTAGGTAAAGTAAAGTCTCTTCATATTCCTTGCAACCCCACTAATATTGAATTTCACTATATCTACCTCTGATTTCGCAAAGGAACAATATAGAGGCAATCCCCTCTTTCCTTACCACTACTGCAATCCCTCATGACTTACTACTTTCTGAAATGATTCACCTCTGGAGATTCCTTTGAGATCGTCTTCCGAAAAAATCCTTTCGCAGATATTTCGCAAGTCTTTTCCTCGTACGAGTGTGTGCGGTTTCGAGATATCGAGTGAAATGGCTTTGAGCGCGGGTGACAGAAGGTCGTCGTGCGTGGGAGTGATAGAAGTAGGAATTGAATGTGCGGAGTGAAACAGTGGGCCCGTGGGTGGCATCCCTTCCACTTATGGAACGTATCTCTCTCGTCCTTGCTCGGGAAGCAGGCAAATAATAACCGGATGTCTAATTGATATCGAAGAGGTTACATTAATGGATCGAGGACGAAGGAGCCCCTGGCTAACGTGAATTCGTGTTCCCTTTAATGAGTTTTTATTGTAAGTATCAAAACGAGGATAATTCGTAGATGATTACGAATAATATTACTCTCCTACTCATAATTATCTTGGATTCCCCAGAAAATTCAAGTAAATCCCATTTCTTAAGTTTCAACACTTATTAGCGTGTAAACTCGACTATGCGTATTGAAGTATCCTGCAATGGATAATTTTTCCCTAAGAATTTTTTAGGTTTTTTACATCCACAATTCTATATTTTTCTCATAATATCACTTCATACTGATTGTTGTGCAATATATGGCGATGGGTTGGATGAAATACGTGACCTTCACTCTCAGTATGGTCCTTCTAAAGATATATCATTGTTATTCTCTTTCAATAGTTCTACCAAGCAGCTACGTATAGAAGAATGTATAAATATAAAACAGTCAATGTAAGACAAAGTATGGATGAAATCTTCGGTGTTTACAATGGCACAGATTTGTTTAAAATAAGAAAGTAGTTTGTATATACGATCATCGTATTAAAACCGTCAAACTCTTATATGGAGGCGATGACATCCTGCATCAATGAATCATAATGCGGAGTTTAAAGCGAAAGGACTCCAAAAAGAGAAACCCTTGTTAAGATAAACTATAGCTATCAAACTCGATAAAAACCACTGAAAATGATTCATTCGCTTTGGAACAAATTTGAACATATGATCTAAAACCAGTGATGTTTTAAATTTTGTACTGAATATTCTCGCCTATCTCAATAAATTTAATCTAGTGTCCTGTTAATATGAAGTTCTTTAAGTTTATGTCACTCGGAAGAAGTAAAAACATTTGTATCATCTTAGGTTAATAATACTCAAAAATTACTCCTTAAAACTTTCAATTCTTCAAGTTCTAGAACTAATGCGAAAAGCAATTAAGATAATTATTTTGTAGTCTTAAAGAGTATCAATACCTACTAAAGTAATTATTTTTATGCCCTCACACCACATTGTTTAATTTCTTTTACAAGAAGAGGACGTTATTTAACGCTGACTTACTCTTCTATTTACGGAGAACCACTCTTGTCAAGTTTTCGTCCATTTTTCTTACGGATGCATATCGAGATATCGCTTTTCGATAATCATTCCGCTCTACATTTCCGTCCTGAAATAGTTCCATTCCCTCGATAGCGTGGGCGAGGGCTCTTTTTATCGACGTTGATGGAATGTTTTTGCGTTCTCACTCGGTTGACGTCCTGATCTCATGCGTCTTTACTTACGAAGATACGAATATATATGCGTCCCTCTTAACCTAAATTCGTGAGCCAGTTTTCAGAAAATCGATGACAATTACGATGGAATTATAGTTCATGGAAAAGGTTTCGTCCACGTTGTTCTTCCGTGCACGATTAAAAATCAAATCGATCGCAAAAAATTACGTTAAATGTGTAACTCACGCCCACATTAAAATATTGCTTTATTAATTTAGTTATATTTTCACCTTTAATCTTAAAAGTTGTAGTATAGGGTATATATTTTGAAATAAGAATTAGATTTGCAATTACGTATGGTTTTCCTGCATAAGTATCTATGTTAGAGCTAGGTGCAAGGAAAGTCTCAATCTCGTTCTGAAATAAAGTCGTTTTATAATTTTTGTTATTCCTGTATACTCTTTTTCGAAATTTTTGTTCTTTCCTGATTCACATATTTTTTCCTGGGTCAAAACTTACGTTTGTCTTCCTACAAACTGGTATTCTTTCATGCACCTTTTCCTAACTATCTCTCTCTTTAAATATAACTTAACTATAACTATATTTTTTTTAAGTAACGCAGTGTTAGATGTAAGAAGAGAATTCTTCGAATCAAACTTGCCCAAACAAAATTCGTATTAATATCATTGTTATCATCATTATTTTGTCTGAAATAACAATTATTATTAGTAGGTATAACTTGAAAAGAAACTCGGGCTTTTGCAACCACCAATATATATCTTCGCAACTATCCAGTTTATCATTAATGTGGAAGGCTGGGCCGCCGAAAATATATTGAAAACCCTCACGTAGGTATTTCTCTACTGACAGAATACACATCTTTCTTTCGATTAAAATATTGTCCTTACCAATCATTTCTGTAATGCTACCGTTCGTTACTATCATGTAAATTCTAAAACTTTTGAAAATATTTACCTGGGCTGCAATTGCAATTGAAATTATAGGGCATCATTTTTAGTTCATATACATTTAATTGCTATTGCTATTTTGATTTACGCATTGTGCCGATTCAGGTTCAGGCACCGCCATCTGACTCAAAGTGGAAATAAACTTTCGCCAATCAACGCGAATACTTCGACCCGTCTCCTAACGTGGTTGAAACGATCGACGCCCTTTAAAAGGGAATCAATTTGTTTACCACCGAATCAAACTTTGGGCATCAAGAGCCTCACGCTCCTCCGCCAATCTCAGCCTCCGCAACCCTCTTAACACTTAAACTTTCCCGCCCCCGAAAACTCCCGCGATCCACCAATTACGCAAAACTTTCCGGCGAACTTGTTCCCAGAAGTTGGAATTATTTGTCTCCTGGAAATCGGGGCTGAGTTCCCTCTCTTGTAGTTAATACTATACCCTCTTCCTCGCAGGTGTTTTCTTGCAGTGGATAATTTTTTGTGGATGTATGTTAAATGGAAGACGTGACTTTTAGTCTCAGTATCGCCCATAAAAAGATCTATCAGTATCGTTCTCTGTCCATGGTTCTACTACGCAGCTAATTATGGAAGGATGTTTGAACATACATTGTCGATGTAGGACAAAGTATGGATGAAATCTTCGGTATTTGACAATGGCACAGATGTGTTTTAAATAAAAAAAATAGTTTTTATGTAAGATCTTGATCCTTAAATCGTCAAACTCTCATATGGAAGCGATGACATTAATGAATCATACTGTTATAAGCTAAGGAATACCAAAAGAAATATCATAGATAAACTAAACTGTAGCTACCAAACACGTAAGAGACAAATGGAAATGGTGAAATCGATTTTGAATGAATTTGGAGTTGTCATCTAAAACCAATATTTTTTAGAAGTTTGTTGTTAGTTTAAAATCTCCAAAAGCCGTATTTGTCAGCGTTCCTCGTCTTATTCCCCAGTAGTGGGAACAAACAAGAAAGGAATACCGCTCTTCTTGTTTTCTCCGCCTACCGGGGAATAAGACGAGGAACGCCGACAAAGACGGCTCTTGGAGATTTTAAACCTCTAATTCATGAACAGCCGTGATCCAATTTTTTTTTCTTTACAAAGTTTGTTGCGTCTCCGGGAGATCGTGGCCCGAATCCCCGCCACCGGGAAGTTGCGATTTGTGGCGAAAGGGGAAATGGGTTCGGATTTTTAGGAGGTTGGGCCGAGGCGTGCCGGAGAGATGTGGGTGGATCCGCGCGGGGGCGGCAGTATCCCCTTGGCCGCCGCTCTGCTATTGATTAGGCGCACCGCGAGGTCACTGCTCGCGTCATCGGCCTATGGCCTTGAGCTGCTGGAAGGTCGTGGGTGGGCACGTTGGTGCGGAGGGACCTCATGGGTGAAAGGCGCGGAAGTTGGGGATATTTGGGTCTGCAAGGCGGGTCCCTCTCGTTAGCATCTGTATACTGGTGCGTTCAAAAACTTCCCGAACTTATTTTTCCCGCGAAAACACCGAACAGGAGAAATGTAAAATTCGTTAATATCAGAAAATTAGTATTATAATTTATAATTCAATGGATAAAATGTGATTTTTGAAAGGAAATGAAAACATATTGAAAAACCTATGATACTTAATGATGTGTAATGTACATACTGCGTATCGAAATGTGAGGATTAGCTATATATGTATTCAGAAAGTTCCCGACCTTATTTTTTCCTGCGAAGACGACTAGCAGGAGTAATGTAAAATTTAGATGGGAGATAGGCAGAGATAGGTAGGTGATAGGTAGGCGGTAGGAAGCTGTACCCACAGTGTGCGGTGCTATCTACCATCAGAATTTTACATTTCTGCGTTTCAGCGCGGTAAAAATTTGTTTGGGAACTTTTTGAAGTATTGATATGTCTCCGAGTGGGCCTAATACTCACATCGAAATATGCGAATGGACATGTGAAATAAATTTATATCGCGTAGATAAGTTCGTACGGGTGTGTTCGTGGCCATAAGTTGCGCGTGTAATTCGTCACGTTTCGGTTGGAGTGAGTCCATGCCCATGTTCTTTTGAGTATCTTGTTTTCCATCGCGTCGCTAATGTGTGGCACTGCAGCAGATAGAATTTTAATGAATGAGAGAGTTAGGCTCCTAAGAGCGGGACACAACTTCCAAAGGACTTATTTAGGTTTATATTTTGCGAAAGCTTAAGAAAATAATTTGTTTATTAGAAGTCGTGGAAGAACGAGACGACACAGAAATACTAGAATTTTTCATTTTTTTCATTCACTCGTCCTGGATTATTTTCCCTAGATAACCACAATGTTAATTACCAATACATTTTTATTTTTTAGTCAACAAGAAAGTGATGTTGTATCTTAACAGTAAACATATGTGCGTGCATAGAAATGTCTCAGGAATTCATGTGTATATTCTTAGGCTTAACTGTAAGTTAAATTAAAGTTGTTCGAACATAAAATTTGTAATATGTATGTCTTAAAACAAAAATAAATTCAAACGGACACTTGATAACTAATTTTCTTTGAATAAAATAATTATACTGATTCATGATAACATGATAAAAAGTAAGATCAATAATCACGTTCCCGATTTATATTTGGAGCACTGTTGATTGTTCATCTATTACATTACTTTTGAAATTCAGCAATGTCCAACTTGGGAAGTTTCTGATGTTTATATTTCACGCCCTTGCGCCGTTGTTTCCTAAGAAGAGCATAAAAAGGTATCCTTACGAAGGAACTTGTATAATGGATAGGATAAAAATTTTACGTGACATATTATAGTTCGTCCATGTGATTCATGAGCCAATTTAACCCCATACCCACTTTAGGGCAGTATATCTAGCGTAATTATTGGACTATAAAAGCCAGTTTTGTCTCCCCCACGCAGTTCCACGCGGATCGATCGAAAGTGCGGCGAACGTGAGTAATCACGCGACACCTTCGGTGACCACCTCCGGAGTTCCCGGCAGATGCTCGACTCCGCCCGCTCCTCTTTTTCCGGGGTCTTCGGCTCCGGGGGACCTCGCATTAGCCACGGGTGGGGCAGAAAAAAAGAGCGGCGAGAATCGCGCCATCTTCCGTCAAAGGAACGATTTTTTTTTCGCGTGGGTGCGGGATAGGGCAAGGATAGACGAAGGGGTGCAAGGAGGGTGTTGGGAGCGAAAGAGGATTTGCATCAATAAATCAAACAGGTGTTCAGCGGTGGGCGAGCGGGTGGGGAGCGAGTGGGTGGAATGGTTCTGTTGCATTAGCATACTGTTTTCTCCTCCCACGCACTCCACCCACGATTCCTCCGATCCTTTGCGCTTGTGGGATCGCTCTCCACCGCCGTCATCGGCTATTCTCTTCCTTCCCTCGTTTTTTCACGCTCTCGATTCCTTTCTTTTCTATCTCGTGTTTCTCGCTCCATATGAGAGGCCTTTGCGGACATCCCCGTCCTTTTATTCTCTCGAGTGCCGCGTTTTCTCGATCGTTTTCCATGCGGCTGTTGCCTTCGACTATATTCGGAGTGGAATCGTTCCTACTCTTATGGGCGCTCGACTTCGCGATGCCATTCGGAGGCATTTCCTCTTATCTAAACTATCGCCAACAAGTTATTTAATTTTCAAGAGACCCATAAGTAATTTACCGGTGCCCTCACAATTATAGGAAAAGCTTGAACAGTAACAATAGGCGAACGCATACTGCCATTACTCAACTTGAAAAATCCGAATAGCCGGTACTCAAACCCTGAACCTCAGCGTTGGTAGGTTATACGATAATTATAGACAATAGAAGAACATATACTGTCTGCAAAGTGGGTCAGTCAGATTAATCCTCCGTAGCGCCAGCTTCCAAAACTAGTAGAGGAATGAGGCTTACCAGATAGGATGGGGAGTGCGGTAATTTACTTTTGATTTCCTCATCAAGCCAGAATCCTGTTAGGCAAGCAAGTCCTTGTAAGAGTAGTATAATGATTCTACGAGTAAGACTACTTAGCATTCCAAAAGAAGAAACCTTATCCAAAGACATAATTCTTCATCTCATACCTCAGTATATTTCAATCATCCCAGCCATGAAAATGAGTGACAAAAGTGTATAAAAGATACATTTTCTCAATACTGCAGCAAAAAGAAAATATTCCTTTCATCAAGATATGGTAGCAATAAGAATCCCCAGCTACCTTCAAAGTTATTACACGAGTCCTCAGATACAAAGATCAGGATAGAATATAGAAATTTCCTTCCTCCTTGGTACACTTATAGAGTAAGAAAACATTGCTACTTATTCTAGCTCATAAAAACATGATACTGTTTTGAGCGTGGGAAGGGAGGAAGATCCTGCTCTAGTTCTTATTCTAATTTTTGGGAAAGAAAGGAAAGGTTCAAGAATAGTGGGGGTAGTATAAATCCAGAGCCCGAAGTTATCGAATGATTGGAATCGAAAAATATGAGGAAACGGATTAGGAAGAGAGAGAAAGAGATTTGGGAAAGATTTTCGATAAAGCGAGTGGGCGCTCAAGATAGATGTAACAAGATTGGACTGCGTAGGCACGAAACGAAAGCTTTTGATAGATTTAGTACATAAACCGTGCTTACTACGAAAAGCGCAAATTCTATAGTGCGTCCCAGTTCTTATAATCAGTAATGATGCATTATAGGGGAAGGGAATCCTATGTATTTGTTACCTGGTATTGATAGATTTAGTGTTTAGACCGCGCTCACAAGCGCGAAATGTATTGTATGCTCCAATTTTTCTATTCAGTAATGATAAATTGTAGGAGTATGAAATCATGAATTTATTTTTCTCAAAATAGCCTCAGTGCAGGTCTTCTTTATGCAGTGTTCCACGATATGACAGTAGAAATAAGGATTTACTGCATACATCATAAGATTCTTCAACTAAAGTTTTCAGGTATTACATTGACTGCAAAAATTGGAACTCAGTATAGGAAAGAAATGCGATTATTAAAAGAGAAAAATTAAAAATGATTCATTCTTTAGAGATTAAAAAACTCTTTTCGAGAGCTCCGTACCTATATTTCCACTAGTACTGGAAGCAATGGAAAGTCTTCATCTGACTAGGATTAATGCCTTAAAGTTTTTAAACCTCAACAATTCAAACCTGCTAGTTCGTTTCTTTACACCACGAAGTTTACGACTGTTGAATCGCAATATCGTACCGAAAATGAAGTCCGTATCACCCAAAAATTTACATTACTCATTAAAAATAAAGGAGTGTAATTTTTGAAGTCAAGTTTGCATTGAACCTATGTACCGTATATAACCTGTAGAAGTTAGATACCAAGACATGTTTTTACCAAGAAAGCGACATGACTAATCTCTTGAGATGTCATTGAAATGGCTTTAATCGTTCCCATTAGTTCTGTGACAGCTCAATCGACATGCAACACGACCAACATTTCAAATGGTTTCTCGAAGGTACACCTTAAATCAAACCATCCTTCCAGATCACGAGGAAATACTCCCCATTTCATGGAACATGACCGCGCATGCCCTCTCACTCCCCAGATACTTATAAATCCCCATTCGATGCGGTAGATATTCGCGCAACCCTTTTCAAAAGAAGGCGTAGGTGTTGAAAACGGCCCATTGTTGGCGGGACACGTGTCTTTTAAGACAGTCCCAGCCGATGGCGAACCCTATCGACCGTATCTGACTCCGCCAGCACGATCTTCCCTCCGCTACCGGTCTTGTATCCTCCTACGTCCACAATTTCCCTGTCCCCGACTCATACCCTCCGGATCGGAACGACCTTCCCAAACCTTCCCTCCCTCCCGAAATTGGGAATGCAGCATCCCCTGCTCCGTTTTCCGTATCTACATCTTCCCCACCCTCGGAAACCTTTTCCGAAGTCGCCTTCGCTTTATGGATTCGGAACCTCCGTTGCGACGTCTCAGACCACATTTTCCCACCGATACGACAATTTTATCTCCCCGAAGAATGTCGGTTAAGATTTTTATGCCCCGTCTTCTCCCGGAGGATGGGCAAGCTTCCATCACTCCGGAGCGCTTTTCGGGGATTTTTATCGCGGCGTAAACTTTTTAGAGATTGTTGCGGAGGTGTTCGAGGGATAAAATGGGGTCTCGGAATTCACTTTCGGTGTATGGTCATTACCGGCGTTTTGCGATACAATTGTGAGGCTTTTTTGGCTCAAGGTCTCGGTTCTGAAAGTGTATGGTAATGTCGCACACCTTTCAAGTTTCACAAATGAATTTTAATGCATGGATACCACCAGACAGCAGTCTTAACATTATGCGAAGGCCGTTGATGAATTTCTTATCTCCCCATTTCTTCTGGATGATTAACGATTTTTACAGCAAGATATTGAATATAGAATTGCCTTTTAGTTGTATTAATATCAATGCTCGTGAAGTATACTATAACATCTCGCCGTTTGAGTCAAAATTCAACCTATTTTTGAAATTCATTACGGCCAAAGTTGTCAAATATGATAAAACTGATAACTATAGAATGCATGAAAAATATTAGTTACGCAAAATATGCTTCTTAATCCAAAATAATTTTTAAATATAACTAAGTATGATAATAGGTTACTGTATTATCCCACCAGAGTAGTAGTGTTTAAACTAGTGATTATATTTAAGAATTTATACATTCTCAACATTCCTGCAATTTTTTATAGTTTTGTTTTCTTAAGAAATATAGCTTTTTATTATTATGAATGAAGTTTTGGAGAGAAATAATTAATTAAGTAACACTCCTTTGTATATTGAAAACAGTTATATCTAATTTGGGATTACCAAGTCACAAAATATCAATAGAATGCCAAATATATATAAACCAATCCATAAATAATCAAAATTTGAGTAAAATCCCGGCAGTAACAATGCTTGGTCCATGTGAAACGTTCATTGTGTCAACGGTCTCGTTAGCCATTAATTTTACTACATCAATCAATCATTGAACTATTACGAGTCTTTTGCTATTGCTCCTTGACCTTCTGTTAGCCCTTTACTTATCCTAAGTAGGCAGTAGGCAATTCCTACCCTGAAACTCTCATTAACGTCTTAATTGTCTAGTAGCAACCAGGGAAAGTCGAACGTAGTCATTTGTGTTTCCATCGCTACATTAGCCGTGACCTAGACCTTTAGCGTCTTCTCTCACTGCAGAGGAACTGCCAAATGAAAGGATTTGCGGACACGTTGAATGGGAAAAATGCGTTACGGTCCGTATCCTGGTCCTTTGATGATGGAATCAAATTGGATTAGGGAAAGGCACGATGTTAATGACGTGTTAAGAGAGAAAAAGAGGGAGTGAGTGGTTTATTCGTTCCCCAATTAGGACGTTGTGATGGGAGTGCAAAGGGAATTTAAAGCTGACGAAAGATCGGACACTGGAGAGCCCTAAAGGGACGGACAGTCGGCATAGAAGAGACTGGAAGCGTACCCTTTGCTATGTCCTGCCGGTAACTCAGAGGAAGACAACTGACGGAGCGACTTATAAACTCAATCGAATTGCTGTACCGATATATCAATACCCAATAACGTCCGTGCTTGTAAGATATTTCATTTCTTTTCAGCGCGTCACAACACCTGAATAAAGCGGAACAAGATTGAAATTCGATAATAACAGTTTCGGTAAACATCAGTTTCATTGCAATTATGTGCTTCATTTTTCCTATGAAATCGAGCAAGTTGTTGGGAATTTATTTATCATATTAGCTCTTACGTATGTTTTCTGAGTTGGAATATAAGGGACAGTTTTTTCCCAGTGCTCCTGATATTTTTTTTATTTTTAACCAATTTTCTTATTTGCTTCTCATAAATTTAATGGAAATGTGATTAACTAAAAATTTCCTTTGGAATTTTTGGTGTACAGTTTTTATGAATATCATCCGGAGAATGTCTTCTTTAATCAGATTAATTTAAGTTAATTTTGAATTAAACTTATCTGATTATTGAAGTGTGACATAGGCTGGAATTCACGATTTTTTTATAAACACATACTTGAATTAAAGTGTTATTTTTGAGATTGAATGGAGAAAACTATAAGAAGCATATTATTTTCGAAATGCTAGGTTTTAAATGTCATAGTCTTCTTTGATTCGCTTGAAATTATTAAATAGGAAAATTATAATCATTAGGGTATAATGTTTATCTCAAATCCGCCTAATCTAAGTATTACCAAGAATATGTGTACTCCCTCTCTTCTGGATCTCAGTTAACTAAATTTTCTCTACCACCCTATCCCTTTAATTCCTATCAAATTTTCATCATATATCACATTCAACTGAAATCTTTTATTCATCCCCTTCCATGAGCAAACCAACGCAGCCGATTCCTAACATACCGTTTATCTCTATAACTCTACTAAGACTTTTAAGGTATCAAGTGGTTACAGGTTTTTAGATAAAACCGACCTCTTGTCTGAATGTTGTACGTACGCAGATCTTCGATTCGGGTGTAACCCATTCGTGGAAGTAACACGGGCGATTGGGCGCCTCGCATAGCGATGGATCTCCCCAAAAAAAAAGGGTATTAGAGTACGAATGATCGATCTGCTTCGATTAATCGATCGAAGCGTCATCGGCGAAGGTGATTCTAGTTTTAATTTCGCCGCCTCTTTCGCCAAAGGGGGATTCCACCCACTCCGTCACGGCGTCGTCTGCTCCCAAAGAACAATCCCCCGCTCCCTTCGTCTGCTTTTTCGAGATTGATTCTCATTTGCGGTTTTTATACATCACTCTCTCATCTATACCTGTTTCTCCGTGTTTATTTTTTTCTCTCTCTCTCGCCGCATTCCCACGCAGCAGACGCACCTTCCGACGTTTTATTTCCATTGTCCGCGTCCTTTTATCATCTTTCCGTTTTCCTCTCTCATAGTTTTCATCGTCGCGTTTTCGATTTCATTTTTTCCTTTCTCGTCTTTCTTCTAATCCTCGCTTTCGTAAATTTAAATATCGTCGAAGATCGACGTTTTAAGATATAAACAAGTATCTCACGATTTCCATAGAGCTAAAACCATGTTCCCAGCAAGTTTCGTCGTCTGTTCGTCAGATTAAATCGATGGTAACGCATTCAAATTTTTTATCATGACTGCTTTTCAATTCAACCAAGCATGGTTTTGTCAATTTATTTATAAGCATCACAGAACGGCACAAATCATTATGCAGATTTAAATCCAAAAGCATCATCGTGAGATTATATCGTTTTTATCTAATGTTTTGCTTTTACTTAATCGGATTTGTGCGTTTAAAATGCTATCGATATCCGTAAGAAATTTCACTTCACATTGACGATTTAGAAAATAACATTGGATGAAATTCTAATAAACTTTTGTCGAAATTTTATGTCTAAATTAAATTCAGCTGTCTTACAAGTTCTTGCGTTTTAAGTTACATTTTCGTTAAAGTGCAGGATTTGATTTCCTGAAAAATATCTTTACAACCCTAATTGATTTTCCAATCAGTAGGTATGACATATGTTTTTTTAAGTTTTTATCTAATGAAAACTAATACACCGAATCACTTTTCAATATGATCCAAACTGCGTAAAAAATAAAATTATGAAACTTTAAGCTCATCCCTTGCACTCACTAAGCCAGTTTTCGAGAAATTTCGTAATCTCCAAGGTGATGCGAATGAGGATAAAATTGACAATATTTCCCGGGGTCATCTGGTTTGTTAGCTATTCCTTTTCATGAACCTCTTCCTGCCTTCGAGCACCGCATTCGCACTCCTTCCGCCACCCAGCAGCAGGTAATCGTTTCCGCACGATGATTAAATCTGGATTCGGCGAATACAGTTTAAACTGATGGAGCCATTTGACGGCGGTAAACCATTCTGTCCGAAGACCGCGAGATTTCGAATGGTGCGGAGGTGGACTCGGAAGTGATTCATCTCCCGCGACCACTCTGTTTTGAATTACGTCCGCTTTGATTTAGGGGCGTCCAATCTGCCGTTCCCCAACTGCAGCGCTTTTGCGTCCCACGCGGTGCACCGCGATGGCGATCCTTGTTGCTGGGCTAGTGATGAGCTGAGAAATTGTATGATAGCTCGGGTGCATTGACGAAATTAGTAAATGGCATATTATGGTCGATGGGTAAATGAGGCAATAGCTGCTGAGCTAGTTTGCGTACATTTATATTTTCGTATAAATGTGTTGGATATGCAATTATACTGGGTTTGTGGGATGCGCCGTGAATAGTGTAAAAGCTTCTGACGCTAATGTACACTAGCGATATTAAGTAGAGGAGAGCTTATTGAAGGCATTCTCCTATCCGTGATTCAGTGGGAAAATTGACGTAATCGAAACTTCCTAAAAATCTCGAAACGAATTTGTATAGTGTTTTATTAGCTACTCTCAAATTATATATTGCAGCTTCTTCTTTGGCTTTATTACGTGGGAATTTTAATTATTTATATGCTGTCTCAAATCCAGCTTAAACCTTTATATCTGGTAAGTAAACGTTGTGCCACTTCTCAATAGTACAATTCATCTTAAAGAGAAATTCGAAAAAAGAGTGCTAAAAGGATGCTTCCCGCGCACCGGACTTCTCTTCACCTCCAGAAATTCGAAGCGTTGCGAAAGCGCCCCTTTTCGACTTGAGTTACGCGAGGTCGCCTCCTTTGTGTGAGGTGCGCAATTGAAGGAGCGGATTGCGACGCACTCGAGCGTGGGTGGGATGCGGCAGATGACATGGCAACAGCTCAGGCATTCCGCGCAACCGCTCAATGACTACTTCGAATACGTTGATAGGGAGAGATCTGCTACGGGGGATTACTCCACTATTTAATGTATGCATCTCATTTCCCGATTCCGTCCGCGTCTTTTTTTCCCCTTTCCCTCGCCTACTTTTTCCTCTCCGTCAAAGCTCGTACATATGTCGATTGGTGCGGATCCGCTCGGTTGCTTCGATGAATTGAAGCGAAGGAGTGAATGGAATGTGGGTTTATCAAACGTTTTAGCCGAGACGCTCGCGAAGTATCCCGGCGACAGCGGGGTTGTTTCGCGATGTGGTTATTTTCCGTTTTGCTTCAATTCGCCGATGGATCTATTAGACATTTCTCGGAGATTACTTCCAAGATCGATCCGTCCACGTTTCTCGCATTATATCTATTTGTTACGATATATTTCTGCGTAATATGGAGATATGTATGTGTAGAATTTTTCGTGATTTTCAACTTAATGCTAACGATTTGTATTTTTTGCATAAATGATCTGTCTGGAAGCTTGGAACTCGTACAGTCCTTTTCTTACATGTGTGATGGCGTATCTCTCAGCCAGACGTTCAGTCTGTTTGTGGCGAAGCGTGGGTATCGTTGGCGTTGTACATTTCGACAAAAACTAATTCGGAAGTGTGATAACACCTAGCGAAAGCAAAGTAGAGTTTTTCGAAAAATTAAAATATTATATTGTTCGATTCTGTCCTTAAATGTTTTATATATACTACTACGAAGTGTATTTTCCCTCTAATTCTCTCTTAATTCTTTTACTTATTACTTATTTTCTCCCTTCTTTTGTGTTCTTCCTGGTCTAATATATGGCCAAAACATTGTACATTGTATGTTGTATCAAATCTGTAAAAGGGTGGAATAAATTATTATTATTTTACTTTTATGTTGCTTGCACTAGATGGAAATAGCATAGCTACGAATATTAAAGCTACAACATCCTGCAAATCCTATCAAAGAATGATAAATGAATATACAAATCCAAATTGAGAGGGACGATCTCCATCATTCAAGGTTTCGACGGACTTGAGTTAAGACGACTATCGCTTTTAATTTGTAAACATTTGAAAACTGATCATAAAATTCGTAAGTAAAATTTTAAGCTTTTTATTCACCAAATTCCCAATATAAAAATCGATTTGAAAGGAGGCAACATTAATTGCAGATCAAAATCTTCATACTAGCTTACCATGCATTTCGATATTGTTTTCCACGCATTTCTGTAATCTTCATTCCGAATAGTTACAATAGTGAGACAATTCGTGAGTAGGGAAATTACGAAAAACCTCCAGACTTCCTCCCTTCTTATCGATCATTGAGTAGACTTGCAATGCCATTGTCAGTTATACGTATTTTCTTTTCAAAACTCATTCAATTTCCCTTCGAGCACATCCCAGCCGAAATTTTTCGAAGCGTAATTTTTAAATAAATTCCAGACACGGAACTTCTCTCCAAAACCCGCCCTTAAGCCTCTCGATGCTTCTGCGTTTCCGAAACAAGGCAATAAATACGATATGTCCATGATTCCAGTCCCGTTTCCGAAACACCAGGGGAAACGCGTGCGGCCCCATTGGTGTTTACAATCACTCGGTAGCGAGCCGGGAATAATGGGGGCGATTATGCATGCACCACCCACCCATCGTCATGGTTACGCCCCCTCCGTAATCCCCCGTAGAAGAGTTCGCCGGCAGATTGGGAATGTTTTGAGGGGAAGGATTTCCGTTTTGAGTGAGGTAAGGGTTTGTTGTCGTGGGGGTGTTTTTAAGTGCCCCGGCAACCTGTTGAAGGGGAGGCCGGGAATTGGAGGGAAGTGTTTCGGAGGATTGGGATGGGGGCGAAAGGGAGCGGAAATGGAGAATTCCCAAGGGCTCGTCTGATTGGTTCTTTTCGGAAGGAATCCCTGACGCAGAATCTTTGGAAATGAAATTGGGGCACCTCCACGTGTCGACAGCTGTGAGGAAATGTTCTGAACGACCTTTAAAGGGAGGATTTTTAGTCTGCGTTTGTCGCATTGCCGAAGGGTTGCTGCGTAGGGTACTCGTCTAATGCATAGGCTCTCAAACCTTTTTCCCGTGGACTACTTTAAATTTTACCTAATACCAACCTAATATTGAATTTTTCTGTTAAAAATCTACGTCTGGTTTCCGTTTGGTTATATTATCTTTTAAAATGGGATCTTTGGCTTCCAAAACTCTAAAACACTCAAAAATAGAAAAATATCTCGGATACTATTATTTCTCCCTGCTATGGACTCCCTGTGAATCTGTATGTACCCCCAGGGGGTCTATTTAGATATATAGACCACTTTGGGAACCTATGGTCTAAATTAACGAGTGGGAATCACGGTTGGAAATTCACGACACAATACTAACAGACTCAAGAGACGACTCCGATCCCCAGTATTCTCATACTAAATGAAGGAGTCTTAAAGAATTTTGAGAATAAAATCATAAGCACTTTTTTACACATATGTATATATATATATTTCAATTTCCAGTTTCGTCACAGATCGTTTTTAAATATATATGTGTAAAAATACTTGTGATTTTATTCTTAAAATTTTTTATATGGATATCCACGATAAATCCTGCCATAATCGATTTTATGAGGGAATATTTAATGATTGTTGATCAATGCTATAAGAAACGGCTTTCTGAAATGCGATCTTACAACTCCGCTCTGTTACCAACATCATTGTTGAAGATGCGAATCAGTACTAGGGTTATATATTTTCAAAAAAGTCTAAAATGAAATCTTTCCTTCCCATTAGGGCTTGTTGTCTAAAAGAAGTAGAAAAGTTTCAAGATTTTCCTCTTCAAAACCCATAAATCCTGTGACTCGTAGGAGAAAATAAGAAAACTTTGTATACTTCTTTTTCTTATTTTCTTCTGTGACGGCCTTCCACGAAGTAACGCCTAGACATTGATTTTATTAACTGTGACTTGTTAGTCTTCATTTGGCTTCTTTGCTTTTCTCTCTAGTGTAGAGTCGATTTTCTCTAATTTTAAATTTAATAGTGAATACATTGCAAAACATTTTTAAACTAATTTTTTTAAATGCGCAAATGGGATGGTATGGGTATATCTAAATTATGAATATAAGGCATCTACCCAGCACTCTATTTTAGGCCGATAGCCAATCAATCCTTCCATATTCATACTCTAATTCATATTCATGCTACGCGTTCAATTTTCCGTGCAGAGATACCCTCAACGCCCACAAGCTGGAAATGAAACCTGGAATATCCATATTTCCCCGAATATTTTACGGGCATATCAACCGATTTCTACGCATTGATTGACAACTTGACAAGAGCATATCACGGAACCGTTAAGTCCCATGCTGCATTTTCGTTACATGTTAGAGGGATTGGTGATTGATACGCAGTGTGGTATTTAGTGAAAGATACGGCCGATAATGCTCGGATCGTTTAAAATCGCAATTTACTGCCGTGAATCGACGTTTAAATCGCTCCAAATAACAAAACCATTGATAACGACCTTCGAAAGGCAATCATACTTGCGAAGTCACGCGTGATCATCAAGCGCGATCACTGTCCGTCATTCATATGTAACGCTCGCTCTCGTTAGCGCTCGCTTTTCCGAAGGATTTCGCAACTTTATCAATGAACTTGGTAAAGTAAGACAGTCACTAATAACTGTGGTAATAAAGAGGCGATTTGAGAACTGCTCTCCAACGATCCAACGTAATGCTTCATTCTTTTACTAGAATCCGTATCCGGTTTACTTGAATTATTGGAATGAATAAGAAACAGGAAAAAAAACCTGGCATAGTTGTTAATGATTACTGTGCACGCTCATGCAATCGATAGGAATAATATTTAGTGCATATTCAGAAGAAGAATGTTAATTAATGTCGATTTTTGTAGTAACAGATTTAATCTGAGTGAATGATTGATATGTTATATTTCCCTCAAAATTCATGGTTTAAAATCAATCTTTTACGATAATCAATAGGTATGATATTAGTGGATTTGCCAAAGAAATTTGATAGGTAATGATATTTTTAAAAAATTATTTAATCTGTGTGAATGGTATCTATTAGATTTGTGTTAATTTTTACTTTGTCTATGGTATAAATTCATTTATATCAAAGTGTGATTTCATTTATAGTAAAGTTTTGAATTGGATAGAAATGCTGTAAGCTAGTTGATGTTAATGTGTATAAATAACCAATAGATATGATATTAATGTTATGAGCTACGATTTACATACTAAACAGATGTAAGCAATGTTAATGGTACTTATTAGATTTGTGATATTATTCCCTATCCAATTTAGGTTCTATATTCTATCATTTCAAGTGAGTCATATACAAGGACGTTATGGTGTCAATGAAAAGAGAAAAATTGATGATTGAAATACCCAATAGACGAAGACCGAAAAAGCTGTATTTATGATAATATTTGTATTTTATACTAAGTGGAATTGCCAAAGAAGTGTTATGCGTGAAGATTTGTATAATAAACAGACATAAGGGTTGTGAATTCGATAAGTAATATTTCCAACTCTTTTTTGAGAATAAAAGCAATCTTTTAAAGTAATTGCCTTAAAATAACATTTTTATTGAGTGTAACGTATTTTTCAATCCTATGATTTCTCGGAGAAAACTCCGCCAGTGTCCAATTCTCCGCATGCAAATTACGAAAGATATTAATTGTTAATAAAATCATAAAACTCTAATTTAAAAACTATTTTTATACTTAATGGATGTAAGTAGTGTTAATAGTAATCATTAGAGTTGTAATATTTCCATCTCAGATTTAGGGTTTAAAGTCAATCTATTCTACGATCTCATTTATTAAGAAAATTTTTCTTGAATGTTTCGGTTTTCAATTCTGAGATACTTCGGGGAGAATTATGCCCAATCTCTTTCATCTTCCCTATGCAAATCAGCAAAACCATTATTCTTAAATGCAACTAATCGTTAATCATAACATTAGGATCATCAAACAATTTGCCTTCGTGCTCTTCTTACCCTTATCCAACAAGTAAGCAAGCCATCAATCCCTTGCTGGGGTAACCGCCACCCCGCCCGACCATTTTCTCCAACCGCCAATTCGGAAATTTAAAACACAGGGCGCTTGCCGGAGGATAAAAGCTCAATCCTCCACTAGACAAGGCGAGAGTATCGCTGCAGAAGAGCCGTATGGAATGATCATTTGCACCGCCAAGTGGCTGGGTTCTTTGGATGTAGAGGGTGCAAAAAGAGTGCGAACCTCTCGGTTTCCCTCTCGCATGTATGAGCGGAGTGGGATGCGGGTTATTAGGGATTCCGATATCTGCTTTTCTGTGCCCTCTGGCGGATATTATTTTCCCCCCGAGAGAGGCAGTCAGCGGCGTGGGAAGAATCCATCGGCTGTTTGTAACTTGGCAACTTACAAAGCAGAAAATACTCGGCCTTTTGAGAAATGTGTGATACGCGTCGATGAAGGCCCTTTGATGTTCGGCCACCTTTTAAGAGGTGGATTGGGGGAGGTTTAAAGACTTCTTCTTTAAGGTTTTTGCTAACCCAAGATAACTGGCTGAACCCTTAGGTCTATCTTTCATCACCTGTTTTATTGGTTATGGGTGGTGTTAATGAAAGTTTAAGTAGCGGAAAACGTTAAGGTTTTGACTCGGTGTTCGAAAACCATTAACAAGATTTTAACGAAAAACATAAAGTAATATTACGATAAGAGATTTTTTGTAGTATCTCTTTGATTAATTCTGGGCCTAATCCAAGGGAAACTAACCCTTTCTATCTAACACATTATTTTTACTTAGACGCTGTTTGTATCTTTAGACTTGCAATAGATTTGTTAGATATAGATCTTATACTTCCTTAGACGCTTAATCTTCCCTATTTTTTATCGAAGTCTAAATTAAGCATAAAAGACAATACTCATATATTCATTGCCGTTTCATTTAGTGTTTTCCACAATATTTGACCATATAAATGCATCGAAGCAAGTCCTATCAGAACGTTTCAATTAAAAGAAGAATGTTACTACAGCAAAAATATCGTATCCCTTGTAACCGGGAGCTTTCATGCGAAAAATTAAGAAATATTTTTCATTTCTATTTCCCAATTTATCTTTTGAGTTCCTTTCCAACGAACAGCGAAACAGGGAACTTCAGCCAAATAATAGAACCTTGTCTCCCTTAAGCCTAGAACATCTTTAAAACTCTTCCCTTCCCTGTATATTCCGCTACTCATCATTTTCGGTACACGGAGGAAAGTAAGTTCTCTGGTAAGACCTCTTTCTGATTAATTTCTAATAATTGATATCCCCTTTCATTCACCTTCTGTGCTATCAGTAAATTATTCAGCCTTAAAGCCTCTTGGTACCTCACCTCCTGAAACATTAGCAGGTAGGAACTAGTGGGAGGGATTGCAGCTTAGTAAGCAGGATGAGAAGTGAGGTAGTGTGCCTTTTCTATCTTCACCAAGCCAGAATGAAATATAAGTGGAACAGGTATACGTAAGTGAAGCACAATGCCTCTACAAGTAGGTCTTCCCTCGGCAATGTATAAAAAGAAATAAGTGGCACTATTTAGCTCATATCTCATATCTCATACAATTCATGTCATTACAACCTTGATCAAAACTGTGAAGATAGTAAATGAAAGATGAATTTTTCTATATATTCTGTATCAAGTGACAAATGACTTATTTACCTCACAATTCCCTTAAAACTTCATAGGAGCTATCGCTTACTGAAGGAGTGGTAAAAGGGGATTGTTTACTAGTATTGGAACTTAGAAGTATCTTTTCTCACGTACACCTCATTTATCACCGATCTAATATCCAATATTTTTCATTTCAGATCCTCCGCACTGAAGCAAGCTGGAGGGAATTTGGCCACTTCCACGTATGCATATTAAGTAACGGTGAGTGCTCATAATTCTTCACTTTATCTAGCACTCTTTCGCGCTGTGAAAATCCAACTCTCTGCTCAAGCATGTCCATTGAGCGCCAATTAAGTTTATGGACCCTTTCATCGCCCACATTTGCATTACTAATAAACGTAAAAGTAAGGCCGCAATCACTTGGTTCTCGGCGGGCATTAAGTATATTACGGACGGTAATCACCTAATCGGTGCTTATTGGGCAAGTGTCAAGGGGAAGTTTCTTTAAGTGCGGCCTGCGAGCAACGTTATATCTACTTTCGCCTCATGTTGAGGTGAAGCAGTCTTGACGTTAGATTTCCGCCGAGGGAAAAAATCGGCGTTCCTCGCGGGCGGTCTCTTGTCATTTTTACCAACATCACTATTTTTAACCCACCCTCGCTTCCCTCCAGAACATTGCCTCTCTCTGTTTCCACTCCCTTTCTCTCTTTTACTACCTATGCTCCTTCGAGATGTTTTCTTTACTCCGCTTTTCCTCGAGTCCCTTTATCTTCCGACCTCCCTGTTCGCCCCCTTCCATTCCTTTCGACTTACCTGTTTATTCGGCTCCTTTGTCCGCCTTGGATTCATTCCTCGGCCATCTGGGTTGCGTAGCTGCTGATACATGAGGCGTGATCTCCTGCGAGAGAAAAGTAAAAGTAGTTTAAGAAAAATGCCTACGTTGAGTGAATTATCGTCTTGATTTATTTCAAAAGAAATGGTCATTAATATTTCGTTTAATTTATAGAATAATACTATTTCTTTCATGGCTTCAATCTTTTACTACTCGATTTTATAAAACTCAGCAACAATTTGTTTATCCCTAAAATTTATTGTTAGTTAGAATCTAATTCTATGTATTTTTGGTTATTCAAATTATGGAATATGATATTTCATAAGAAACTGAATTTGTGAATATTCTAGGAGAATTATTTTTAAGCAGCTCTAGAGTTATTTTTAGAGGATTGAACTTGAATAATTATTGTTTTGCAAAACTTTTGTATTAAAGACAACGTTGAAAATTTCATCCAATGCCAAGAAGTATTGTTTCTGTTCATTCATTGGTATTTGGTTTCGAAGTTACTCTAATTATCACATAATTAGATGTTTACCCTTGCCACTATAATTTACGGACACTATGTATATACTTGTACTCATCAAATGACTTATAATTAGTTTAAGTAACAATTTTCTACAGAAGATACACTTGTAAAAGCAATCAAATAGATTATACCAGTCCCCTTTAATTCAGTTGTGAAAAAATAGTTTTTAAGCTAGCTTAATTTTATTCGTGTCCCTTCCATCTGGATGAAGCTTTTACGGGAAAAATTTAAGAAATATTTTTCCTATCTCTTCGCGTGGCTTAATTAATTATTCATGTAACTCTAGCACGCCTATAAAAAAGTGCAAAAATCTCAAAGCCATTCCCCCACCATCTCGCGACGTAATCTCCGCCGATACACGCCCGGCAAATACATCATTTCCTCCGCTAGTTTCTCTCTCTCCATCCCATATTGATTTTATCCGCGTTCCGACTCGAAAACACGCGGATTCTGAGCCTCCCACGCCCGTTTCTTTCTCCCCTTCCCCTCGCCTATTACCCCTTTGAAGATCATCTCAAAGGGATCCCCGGTAGTAAATTCCTACTCCGCGTAAAAGTAGCGGGTGGAGGGGGGGCGGTCTCAGACGCCAACGCGGAGATGTTACGAGACGTTTTGCGGTGGCTTTAAAGGGGGCGTAAAAACGCGGGCGTCTCGCGTAATCGCGGCAAAGGGATGATGAAAAGGTTTTCAAGTCGCGCCCTTCGCCACTGTATATCCCCCGATCAAATGGAAATCCTCCGCCCACTTCGACTCGGAGGTCTTCATACCCTCTCATGTCTTAATTGCGGACTTTCCCCGTTTTATCGGAAGTATTTCAGGGAAACGGATCGATGCAGGGTTGTGATCCCCTATCCGCGGCCTGACAGCCGCACTTCATGATTCCGTCAAAGAATTGTGACCCTCTTCTCTGAGAAATCTTCCATTCTGATTTCATATGCGTTTTTCCTTTATGGATTGATGGCTGGAAAAGGGGGGGATTATATACTTCCGAAAATCGGGCAAAATATCGGGAATTTGCTTCTGATACAAGAGATTATCATAATTAACTAGATATATCAGTTGTAGGTTATACTGAAACACATTGTTTGTTTGGATTGTTCGATTGAAATCTTTTCAGACCTACTCCTTTGGAGCTATTGAATTTTGCGTTAAATATTTATAGTTCGGTTCATATGTAAGGATACATTTGTATACTTAATTTTTTGATATGTATGATATTTTGATCCAAAACAATTTTCGGATGCTTATTTTAAATAATTTGCGAGTTGCTCCAAACGGTGTAACATTATGAGTTTCGAAATTCTGCAACTTGACTGCAATGCTTTAATCTGAATCTGTGTCATGCGGTTAGATATATTTTCGTAAAGCTGCAAGTTCAATGTAATCAATCATAAATAGCGGAGGTAAAAATACAAGGTTTTGAATTGGTTCCCATGGTAAAAAATAAACTGATTACTGAAAGATAGGAATTATTTCATTATATTCCACGAATATCCTATATTTACCAATAAAGCTATCTAATTTTTAACTTAAAATTAAATAAATCTTACTTTAGTCCTCTTTTAGATTTAGAAGTTTCCCTAATATTTATCACTATTTAACATACATGCATTTTGGAAAATTTATCCTCTCATAAGAAGACGCACGAAAGAAATGATGTTATAAGCCAAACAGTATCGCCTCAGACATGAAAGGAAAAAATCATTCCGCATGGCTTAACTTCTTAATAAGTGTGGACGGACGGACTTGCGTACGGGAAAATGCTCGCTGTATCATTTGTTAATATGTTGCCTCCCTGAAATTTTCAGACATCGAAGTGCAGAGGCTATCTCCGTTTTTCCTCCTTTGGGCCCTCCGTCTGAAGTGGGCTATATTTTCACGCGGAAAAGTTTATAACTCGGTCATTTTCCTCTCGAGCTTAACATTTTTTTTCCAGTTCGTTTCGCCGCTTAGCTCACCACGAGAAACGACAGTTTCCTCGTTTGTACTCGGCGGTTGTATTTTTGAGAACCCTCGTAAACCATTCGTTTCATTATTTCAGCCGACGCTGTTTACTGCCCCGGCAGAGAGCACCGGTGGGGCTTGTCCTAGTTTATTAAACATCGCATTCGAAGGAAGATTGCCCTCCCTTCGTTTCGAAGAAAGCGAAAATCACGAGGCCGCGTATGCGTCTCGAGCCGTCAGTTCCCCTAATCTAATCGAGCGGATTGCAACACAGATGGGTCGGTCCGAAAAAAATGAGGGACGAAATGCGTCAAAAGTGAGTAGTTCGCTGGGAGGCGACCGAAATATCTAGACGAACCGTAAATAAAGAGGTTATCGGGGGAAAACAGCGTAGCGCAGTATCGCGGAGTCGGGATGAGATCAGTTGGGGCGTGGCAGTGGGAGAAAGGTCAGTCCTCTTCAATTCTCTTATCTCTTCCCTTTCTCCCGCTGCGGCTCTTGTGTTTTGCCCCGATAATGGCCCTTTTCCATCCTCTCTGACCAACATCTCATCGGCACTCTTTATCAATCCCTTTTCCCAATTCCGAGTTGGGGCCGTTCTATGGTTTCCCATCTCGCTGATGGATTGTTCTCAAATTTATTTATTTGTCGCGATTACGAATAAGCAAGGCCAGCTGATGGTCATAATACAGTTTTCCCGTATTATCCTTTCCAATATTATTAAACTTTCAACATTATTATTTTCACATGCCTTTCGATCTTTTGAGTCCAGCGCTTTTCACGTATTCATACCATCTCCGGATTCTCACACGCTCGAAAAGTCTCATCTTTTTCTCTATGTTTATTTTCTTGGCTGATTTTCCCGCAAGTTTAATCTCCCAACTTATATTTGTCATAATTATAGTTGGTGTACCTTTTCCTTGTACATTTTTAACAATCCATCTCCCTATTCAAAAACAAGAAAAATGAGACCAAGAGATATCTGACTTCATACTTACGTAATACAAAAGTAATTGTTAATACAAGGGTAATATGCACGTAATTATGAACAGTTAATATCTGTAATATATTATAATATATAAGTATAATTATGATTAAAGCATAAAATAAAAAGAAAAGAATAATGAGCAAAATCAGACAGATAACAAAGAGATTGATGAAACTTTCGCTCGGTCTTGAAGTTCCATCTATTATCTTGAAACAGAGCACAAGTTTACTTTATTCCAAGTCATAAAACACCGGTGACAAGTTTCATTTCGTCGAGTAATTTTCTTGTATCTACAAACCATTTCTCCATTCATATTTATCCATCTACATGTACATCTATCCCTTTCTATGTTTCTAGGTACGGTCAGTAGGAAGTTTCTTTTCCCAACATCTAATAATCTTCGGTCCATATATCGTTGCCATCGGAATGATAAAAAAGAAATCCGGATATCTCAGCCTTGAAAACCTCGATCAATGAATGTATTCAAGCTTTCGCGTCTATCCTATTTTCACTACATCTCCAGCTGTTTTTACTCGGTGAATCTATAGCGTTTTTCCATATCCTTATTTTTCATCATCTCTCTTTCTCCTGTCCTTTCTTTCATAAATTTTTCATTTTCTTCTCCACCATTGCCTTATAAAGGGTCTTCCTGCTTCCAAATTCGCCCAATAAATACGTCTGTAAGTATATGAAAAAATAAAAATTCCCACAGATTATCACTCGCCTAATTATACATGTATATGTATAACTAAGCAATGCCCGCTATGTATCTCATAATTCCCCTGTGTGTAGATTGATATTTTCCCGATATAGCATCCCCAATAAATAAGTTGCAATGAAGAAAAATTGGTCTCTATGTATACGTAATCTTCTATTTAATGGAATTTATCTATTACCGTCCTTGTATCATGGAATACATCTCAATACTAAGTCAATGAACTTGGTAGATTTACTAATCTATCTGTCAACAGTTTTAAGATCTTATGTAATATTTTATTACGATGTACTTATATTTATTTACATGCATAATTATGCATTCACTTCCTAACCCCGTTCTATTTTTATATCTATTCTTTGCTTTTTTCAATTGTCTTTTCCCATTTACCTTTCAATAAATCCCAATTCCTTCTTTGAAATCAATTTTCACGTGCTTCAATATGCTCTCTAATTTTCATCGTCAATTTACCTTCTTTCTGCAACTCCTCAGACACTATAAACTTGCGATAAAAGGATTCATCATACTTACGCTTCTTCGCGTGTTGTCCCCACATCCTTTTTGTCTACTTTCCCTTTTACGACCCATGAGTGTCCATCCTTTCCTCTTCCCTAAAGCTCTTGCTCTCCTCTCGCGGCTTCCCACTTCCCCCGTCCATCAATTCCCCCAATTCGCCCTTCCCAGTATCTCACATCCGCGCCGTTTGACAACACAAGACACCCCGCGCATCGGCATAAAAAGGGACGAGAGGCATAGGGAAGCCGTCGGTGGTGCGGGGTTTCGTTTTATTCGTATGGGAGTGGGGCAGCGGGAGATAGGCGTAGTGCGTAACGGAGAGGGGGGATGAGGCGGAGGGGGGATGAGGGAGAGGGTGGATGAGGCGATCGCCCGCGTCATCATGACTACCACTTTTCGTGGGACTCGGGATTTATCGAGCCGCATTGCAGTATAATGATTGAGAGAGAGTTTACCCCGAGGAGGGGTACGCACACATGAGGAGCTGCCTCTGCCCAAATAAGTCTCCCTCCCCTTTCGCAAAAGAGGGAGTTATATATCCCCCTTCGGATTGGACCACACCCGCCCATTACGTGTCCGTGGCTGTTTTTGAATGAGTGCGACTCGCGACCATATTTGGGCTTCATTAGGTGCTAAACCTTTTAACGGCTACGGGTGATGCCTCCCCGACGTCATGTTCCGCCTGCTGTAAGGGCGGCGATCGGGTGTTCGAATTTGACAATTATTTTGTCACTCTCGGGAGCTCTCGACGTCCGGAGAATTAACTCGTGTTTGAACCACGTGTAGGTATTGGTTTGTGGATACGAGACATAGATGCAAATCAATAGCCACAATAACATGTCTCGATGGATATATTGTCTTCTGGTACAGAATTGAGAAAATGTATCTTTTTTCCCTTCTGCCTCTATTTTGCTCGTGATTGTGATTGGAAATATTCTGTGGCATGTGAGATGTTGAAAATGACTTCTATCTTACTAACTATTTATCAAGTACTACCGTTTCTTTCTTATCTAACATGACGATGGATTAGATGTAAGAAGAGATTTTATAGTCTCAATCTTGCCTTGAATGAAGTCCTGTATCATTATGTTATTGCCTTTGTCACAACCACAGAAATTCTAGAAACAGGGAATCCTTCGCTTCGTGACACTGGGTTAGTTGTGCTCAAGCATCTGGTGATTTCAGAAAGACTTCAATTATACCCACACTGTCATGTCGTACCTTTTCATTTGAACACCCTATTATTATTAAATAGCAGTTAATTCAAGCTCCTCGTATGTTATTAATTTCTTGTGTTGGAGGATAAAACGTAACCTAAACTAGTTCATATATGT
The DNA here is from genome assembly GCA_947579665.1 of Sympetrum striolatum. NCBI lineage: Eukaryota > Metazoa > Arthropoda > Insecta > Odonata > Libellulidae > Sympetrum > Sympetrum striolatum. The sequence goes on along the minus strand of OX388345.1, from coordinate 37,744,465 downwards.
TGTTCGTTTCTGTCTTCTCCCTGCTTAATTTGGTAACATTTTTTAGATCTATCGTGTACCACTCCTTCAGCTTAGATGCATACCTATCTCAATCAACACCGATAATGAAATATTAATCCACTGCAGGAATAATTTAGGAGATTCGGAAATTAATGCTTTCTTAAAAAGATGTGGAATGAAAAGTCTTAGTCCGTTAAAATCGAGAAGTGGTTTTACTTCAGTATCACCGCCCCATTATTATCTCCTGCATTATTTCATTTCCAATAAAAATTCAGCAGCCGAAGTCAAGACCTATGCTCTTCTCCACAACTGGCATTTTCTGTGGAATTGGTTAGGACTCATTTCATTTCAACGCTGACGAAAAAACAGTGCGAAATTCACCTCTAAAGTCGGCACATTTAATCTCGAGGTGACGTAAGGTAGAGGTTTGGGAGAAAGACCTCTTTATCCACCCGCGGCACCTTCTATTCCCTTCCCCATTTTCGGGGAAGTGGTGGTTTCAGCCTTTGACGACCATCCGTCTCTCCTGTTTTACCGAATTAGGTACGCAAATTTTGCGAAAGCGTTCGGAACGCGCTTAATTAACACGGGCTTTCGAACCAGCGCCGGAGTCGACTTAATTTCTCGCTCCGGTGTGTAATTCTTAACGACGCGTTCGCTAAACGCCGCTTTAATGTAGGGGAACGCCAGCGATCCGTTGAGATATTCCCGAGAAAAACTCAGAGATATGCTAGGTGAATTGGATTTCGGTAATTTGAGGCTGTGGAATTGGTTTGGAGAATTTCGGGAAAAACGGGTCGGATTGATTTAAAAGTTGATAACCCGACTTTCGTTCGGTTTGAATTCGCTCCGAATCGGTCAAATTAAATAGCTCGTTTTCTGTTTTTCTGTGGCTAATATTTATTCATAAGACGCTTGGGCTTCTCATCGGGAAACAGTTGCTCTTTGTATGGGAATTCTATTTTGTAACTTCGTGTGTTGTAATTAATAATGGGAATCGTTAGAGCAAAGAATATTTAAGTTTTTATAAATTATATATGATCTTTATAATCAGATACTCCAAGAAGAGCTAGGATAATAATCAATTGAATCAGCCACTTCAAAGATTCCTATTTCTGCAGTTCTTGACATTAACTGATCAATCCATTTATGATATATTCACCACTCATAACTCGTCGAATGTGGCTTGCAGGATACATTTGTGAAAGTAGAATCTTAACTTATAAATCTGAGCCAATTTAGACAATTCAATCAAGATTTAATGACGAAATAAGAAACTCTGGGTAGTCATGCCTGAGAATACATGAATGAATGAATGAGAATGCCTGAATATGCCTGAGAACAGGCATTTTCTTATATCGGTTTTTAAATTCAGGTTAAAAACAATAGTTATCGAAGGGCTCAGATTAATTTACCGTACACTGTTTCTCATAGCGAATCCCTAAATGATCACTTCTACTTCTTGCTTTATCCGAGCAAAATCTACTTGGTGAAAAGGTGCCACGGTCCTACAAGAGAAAGTTACCTCAGTATTCCACAGAAAATTCTTAATCTTTGCGGCTAGTTCATCTGCGAGCAGGCATCGTCAGCTTCACAGTCTACCATTTTCAAATATAGCTGATTATGGGGCGAATTACAACTATGAGCCCCACGCACTCACACGATCTGTACATTCATTTATGTACATACATGTCCAATTTGAGTGCCGCCAACAGTATATTTCGCGTTAATCCCATCACCGGCTGAAGCTTTCCTACTCATTGTTCGCGTCCGGAGTTGGCGAAATATTTACGCCTCATCAGACCGCAATCCCGCGGAACTTCATCAGCGATCTCGGATAAGAAAGTGCCGCGGAGTCGTTCGTTACAAGTTGGCGCGACCTTTTCATCGCAGTAACTTCCTTCGTTCTCCTTCCTTCGTTCACCTCCGCCAAACGCATTCTTCCGTGGCCGCTTAATGAAGTCTGCTCGCGTGGGCGGGGAAACTTTAGAAGACCCAAAGGTCGCGCTGGATTCGAACAGAGCGCCCCACGGCGCGGAGGAAGTACTGCCTGACTGGCGTCCTTCTTAACGCACCTTACTTAACGGCACGCTTCCCGCCAGAGTCCTCATTAATTAAGTGGCCGCACGAGGTGGTTGATTCGTCCCGGGGGGAAGCTTCCACGGTGGAGTCAGAAATGAGTTCCCGTCGTTCGAAGCCTGCGGAGTGGGTGATGAAGTTTTCAGAACGGAAAGAGATGCGTTGGAATCCACGCTTTGCGCTTACTCGGCATTTGCTTGCAGGGCGTCCGCTTCTTTTCGGAAGGTGCCTTATTGTGTAGTGTGGTTAGATATAAACCATGCTGAAACTTTATTCTCAACGGTCTTAACCTCCATTCTGCTTTACCTGTCCAAATATTACAGCTACAATTTCGACATGACAATTGAATCAACTTCGTAAACGATTACTAATTAACGCACATATTCTCAATGCCAATTGCTCCTCTTACCCCTAATTATACCGTGATTTTGATAATACATAAACTTTCACGGTGTGTTGACGTTCATATTTTTGCAAACACAGATTAACTATAAACTTAATCTTTTATCTTGTGGGGTTTCTATTCTGAATTTGTACTTATTTTATAGTTTATTTTACTTTGTAAAAATAAAAATACTTCGATGAAAGAACACCTAACTCTGTCAATCAAAACAAGTGATTTCTTGATTATATATGACGTTAACTCATTCATGGAATTTCTCTAGGGAACCGCTAAAATTCCATCTATAAAGCGAGACTTTAAGGATCCTCCTAATGTAATACTCTATTTATGTATAACTATAATACTCTGTTTATGTAAGCATATTTTATTTTTGCATAAATATGTCCATTCAGAATATACGCGGAAACTAAATCATGTCCGAAAACGGATAAATAAGACATGCGAACGGATAAACATGCTATTCAGTACGTAATAAACATTTTATCGATTAGGAATGACATTAATGGGCCAATGAGTAATGCCTTCTTAAAGTTTGCTACCATTATCCAATGCGTACACGGCTGAAGATTGCAGGGAGTAAAATTTGGCGGAAAAAAAAATTGTAAATATCAGGGTATCAGAAAGAACTTATATACTATTAGGGAGCCGGAAATAATCCAGCAGCTATTCTCTAACGTTCTCGGGATAGTAGATCATACAATTGCAATATACCTTTCCGTCACCTCATCCTCTTGAAATTGACTCACTCAACAGAACTTTATTTTTCCGGTTCAGGAATTTGACAGTTACTCAACCAGCTAGCTAGTTGGAGTGGTTTTCTTGTTATTCCGAGAAAAACAAAAGACTATAGCGAGGTGTTTCCTTCTCTAACACGTTAGGGTGTGAGGTAGACACGCTTTCCCTTCTTGTAGAGCCCTCTGTGAAGCGCGGTACGTATGGAGTGAGGGTGTTGGAAAAAATGGCAGACGGGCAGATGAGGGAAAGAATGGAAGGTGTTGAAGTGAGTGTCGTGGATCAAAGAGGATTACTGAGGTACAATGGGAAGCACTCGCTTTCTCTTTTCCGCATCTCTCATAATCAACGCTCTTGCTTATTCTGTCACTCTATTTTCAGAGGGAAAATGGTTTAATGAAATCACAAGTTTTAATCACACTGTAGCTTGTGTATTACGTTCATCTAATAGCTATAGAAACGGTAAAGGTGGTTTAAATATGTTATACCCTTTAATTAAATTTTAGTAACCACCGCATTATTGTCTGTAAAGGTGATACTATAATGTTTGAAAATTGTATTCGCTAATTACTAATTACATTGAAATAATTCCAAATTATTGAGTTTTAAGCAGAATTTTTCATTTTAGACTTCGTTCTAAAGAAGATTTAAGATTATTAATTGGACAACATTTTTTTATTTTTACGCAGTTTATTCACAATTTGAGTAGAATCTGAATGCACCTTATCAATTCTTCGATAAAATCTGCCTTGTATTATAATTTAGTTTAGATTCCATAATCTGAATGTTTTCTAGTGTCCATCACATATTTTATCTATTTCGTAATCAATCGAGCTCACTTAATTGGGATCTGTTCCGTTAATTTAGTTAAACAGCCATAACTTCATATTTTGGTTTCTCTTTCCCTTTCCATATTTCTCCTCCAACAACTCATCCCCACCTTGTTATAAACTATCATCCAGCTTTATTTTGAAAATGAACATTCGTCTCTATTTCATGGGGTTGTCTCTGAAGTTGACAATCTTACGTAATATGTAGTTTTGTCATTTTTCTTACATCTACCCTGTAGTTTTCCTTCTTCCTAGCCTCTTGCTTGTCTTTCCTTTCCCCAGGTACGACATTCCCAGCTTCTTTCCGTCTTCCTATACGTAGAAAAAAACTTGATCGAAGAGAAGTGCGGAATGTGGCGTTGTTGGTAGCGTACTTGAGCGAGCGGAAGGAGCCGATGAAAACTGGTACGGGAGAGCTAATCATCCCCTCCCCGCCCACCGCCAACAATCCATCGACGCATCCGAGCTTTACGCAGAATTCTATCAAACCAGAACTTTTTATCGCTCAATTCTGTCCTTAGCTGAAAATAACTTTGATCCGCTCGTAAATTTTCCCTTCTCTTTTTCATATTTACTTAATTGCCACGATAACTCATTTCTCATTTCAACAAAATTATCATCTCCAGAATGCAAGTGAAAAATTGGGAAATGACCAAGACTCGACCCTGGTCCCTCACTTCCCAGGCAGGTATTATAACCACAAAACAACCATTCCGTTTCATTTCTACTTCACTTAAGAGATTACCTTCCCAGAAAGTGGGATACCTCGGTTCGAGTCCCAGTCACCTCGCTATTTATCACTACTTTATTGCAAGTGAACGCCTATAATTGCTAAGTTACTACATTTCCCTCCATGTGTAAATTCAGCTTCATCAAAAAACATTGGCTGACCGAGTGGTGGGAATAAAGCTAAAAAAGCAATTTAAACCAATATATAGAGCAATATGTTTGAATTTGGCGTTTCGTTAATCACCCCTGTCAGCTTCAGGTACACACCACGAGTCTTACGGACCGTACCACCATAATCGCATCATTCCGGAGTGAAGGCAAGAATGGAGGCAAAGTGTTCACCGCAGGAAAAGCGTCCCCCATTCACGACAAACGCGTTACGCAACGACTGACCGTCCCTCCGACGAAACGCCATCGATTCCCTCGCCCGCTAAGTCAACACGCGCGCCCCGGAATCGATCGTCCCGCCCGTGGGTCACGTCGTCATAAAGGGCTAATTGGCACTCATTTCCACTAATTGGCCTCTTCGCCACCGAATGCCGCGAGGCGCGCTGGCGGTCGAAACCCGCGCGTTCTCCGAAGCGATGCCACCCATCTCGCCCGATACCATTCTTTTGATCCCTCCCCTGCCAACCGCATCGCGAAACCCTTTCATCTTCACCGACTCTTCTTTCACCCCCGGGGTAACACCTCCTTCCCCCACCAGTGAGGCAAGTAGATCTTGTCCTTCTCCCCAGCTACAACGCCCACGAATGACTGCGGTGCCTTGTATTCTTTCATCCCTCCCTCCATTCCATCTTTGACGACGGTGTCGTCTTAGTTGTTACCCCCTTTGACTCCCCGTGTAATCCGTGCCACTCCGAGGGGATTTTTCCTAGCGGGGAGTTTAGGGCGGGTTATGTGCAGAATGTTTTTCCCTCGGGGAGAGTGTGCATCCCGGAGAGGTTAATTTCCGCGTAAAGTCCCCGTGTCGATTATTTTCCCTCCTGCGCTTCGGAACCGGATATTCCGTGGGTGATGGAGGTTGGGTTTGAAGATGTTCCTTCGGGGAGGTGCTGTTGTGTTAGAGGCGCGGGTGTTTTCCAAGTCGTGCTCGGGGGATATGTAAACACCTCTTGGTCGGCGATTCGCGCACTTTGGATCGCTTGGCAGGCCTCCGCAAAAGTAGGATTCTGTGACGAGAAGGGATTACGACACGGGAGTTATTATGCTCGATTTTGTTTTTGAAAGATTACTTAACGTAAAACAATTTCAACACTAGGACATTTCCTGTTGCAAGTACTTTATTGTAACTTATCAAGAAGAATCAGTCGTCGATTTACGACTCATTAGAGGACATGCAAGTACGCAAGTCTAATATTCCTAAAATCTACATGAAATCAGCATGGAATAGAAGAAATTCCTTATGTTTTGATAGCATTATATTGAAGGGATGTTCATTGCAGAAGCGCTGTGTGATTTTTTTTACGTGATATATAACAGATATGACTGTTGGAAACGAAATAAAACTTATAACTTCGTCGATATCCGTTAATATGACGCCTCACAGTCATTCATTCATTAAAATTATACAGTTCTAAAAACCTGTTTTCTTTTGGCAGAATTATATAAAGCTACGTTCCTATAATATTGTATCATAAGTTACTTAAACATGTTTGCAAGCCAACCACTAACTGGATTAAAAAGCAATCAGTTCTTTAAGACTCGTATGAAGATATTCGATTTGTGATATTGGTTGGCAATCGGTCATCATAGGATTTAAGAATATAAGGGTTTCGTGGAATTCCAATGAGATGTCTTACTGCCAAATATTGGAATGATATGTGATAGTGATACCTCATGAACTGGAACTGTTAGATACACTATCGTTTATGATTATTACTTTCTATGATGCTAATATGCTTCACGTTTCTTTGTTTTATTAGACGAAAACTCTCATTACTCACTTACAAGACATACTTAATATTCAAGAATAGTAGGTATATCTTTTTATTAATATTGAATCAGTAGAGTATTCTTATGATTGTCTAAGATAGCCAATAATAGTAGTAATACGTCCATATAAAGGACTTGAGTTAGATATGTTATTATTCTTTCTTTCATCATCAAAACTTGCTTGGTGATACTAATGGGATGTATTCAAATGTTCCATGTAGAAAGTCGCGGAATTAATTTATTATTGAAGAATTATTTCATATAATCCGTTTATCTCTTTGATTTTCTGCCTGAAAGCGTCACCGCAATTTAAATCGACGCTCGAGCGAGTTCTTTGCGGAAAAAGACGTCGCGCAATGTGACGTCACTCTCGAGAGATTCACTTTCGAATCCCTTTTCGTCAGTTCCATCAAAATTCCCGCGCCGACCGGATTAAGCGCACCGCACGCTTATTTCCATTTCTAATTACTTTTCCGCCGCCTTTTCATCTCACCAACGACAACGTTTCGCCGCCTCTTCCCTTTGTCTCTGAGGCGATGCTGCGCCTCTTACGATCCCCGACCTTTCTTAACTGAAAACGAGAACCCCTCCATCTCTCTCTTTTCCTTCGACTGAAAACTTCCCCTTTCCAACCCCGTCTTCCTCCCCTTTTCTTACTTTAGTAGCGAGCGGTAACCCTTCTGAACTCCTCCACTTCAGTTTCCATCTCATCCAGCTCTCTTTATTCCTTCCTTTGACTCCTACTTATAAAGCCCTTCCTCCATCTCCTCCCGTTCTATTTTATCATTATCCTCGCCCCTTTGCTACCCCGTTTCCCGCCCTTGCATCCTCACCGCTTCTTACGCACGTATGTGTCTCGAATGACTGGGAAAAAACTCCTTTGGGGATGCTTTTTCCCTCCGACTTCTTGGGTCGTTCGAGATCCGCCCACTCCGACTCGCTGGAGTGGGAGTTTTCGAGACATGGGGAAATTAGAGGCCTTTTTGGTTCGCAAGTGGTTGAAAAGTTGGCTGTTAAGGGAAAAGAAGGAAAGGTCGGATGTTTGATGGTCGTAGAGGATGAGCGTTCTGTTTGGATAAAGATTGCAGGAACGGGATTGTTCCTCTATGACTACCGTCTACCTCTAAGGGATAGTTAGGTCTCCATCTCCCTACTGTTTTTATTCTTATGATTTAATATATTTTTCAATTATCTCATTCATAGATGATTATTGTAATAGAATCTTTATCGGAACTGAGAAAAGATCTAGTGTGATTGAATAATTCTCGGGTCCTTTCGAAGTATAATTACAAAATTATATTCGAGGGTAATAGCCGTCACTTTGTGGAATTCCTTAACGACTAAAATAAAAATATTTTGTAATAATTTACCGGAGTGTATTTAATAAACACGACCGGTTTCATCTATTGAATGGTCATCCTCAGGTTGTTAAATTTGATTACATTACAACCTTAATAGTTTGATACAAGTTAGCCCCTTCTTACAAATAGACCATTATTTTCATGTTGAGAGTATTGATAGAGTAAATAATAGCCAAATAACTAAGACATGAAGGAAGATACTATTCCGTGAATTTAAAACCAAGTTTGCAACTTTGGTGAAACAAAACAGAGAAAAATCAATGATGTCTCTCTCCCAAAAAACCTTCATTAACTTCTATAATTTATAATATGTTGATAAAAAAGAGCTTGTGAGCTTCTGCTTTCCTATTAATATTTTCTATAATTCAACGTGTAGAAATATAAAAAATTAACAAGAATAACAAAGCGAAGCTTAATGTATAGTAAATTGTATAGCCAAAATTAACCTCCCTGTAAAATTGCACGCTCCGAATAAATCAAATCCGATTCCACATACATTTCATGGAAGCGAACATGAGCAAAATTATTTCAATTTACGAGTTCTGAACCACTGTCCTTAATGATTGGAAAGTTCCTTAATTAATACCAATTCCAACCGGATAGCAGTTGAATATTTCTACTTTCGCAACTGCACAAGTTAAACTAATTTCAATTCTACATCAACGCAACGCTGTGTTTATTGTGTTAATTTTTTTCGTAAGTATTTGCTGAACTAATAGGTTTAAGTTTTTTTTTCTTTGTTTTAGAGCATGTGAAATTTATTCGAAATTGCGATGGATGAATTCCATGTTTTATATTTCAATATTTTGAAAAGGTGTCACGTAGTTATTTATAATTTTTTAAACTACTTATCAGATAATTGAATTTTATATTTAATGATTATTGTCAAATATGTTTATCCATTGAGTATACTCCAAATCCAAGGCCGTTTTAAATTATCTTTGCGGTAATTTTTGTAGTTATATTTTATTAATAACAAATAGTCTCACACTTAATCAGTTGTCATTTGTGATATTCGGAACTTAAACATGTTTTTCGTCATGAAATAATGGAAGAATAAACTTGCTGTGAACTGCAATAATCTTTCAGTACATTTTTAGATCTCAGTCTATTGCAAGGAATAGAAATATAGCTCAGTGTGGAATTATATCGCAAAAAAAATCCAAATAATTACTTTATTTTTGTCGGGAAGATGAAGTTTCAACAATTTGAGTTGCTATGAAATTAGATGACGAATCTGATGCAGCAGTCCAAAAATGAAGTTTGCAACATAGTCCGCTAACGACTAGGAGGAAGAGAAGCAGAGGCTGTGGGGATGCCCACTTGTGTGTCATTATATGAGTGGAGTCTATTAATAGTGGGGTATGATGTTTATTTATATGTCGGAAGGGATGAGGCGTGGAAGAGAGCCCAGAAGATGGCGATCAAAACCTCCGGAAAAAGATTTCAAACACTGATCTTCCATTAGCTAGGTATTTGATCTTTCAGTGTGTTCGGCCGTTATGGAAAATTTACTTTCGCGTCGTTCCTTTGAGGATCATGCTACGACCTGACGTTACGCGTTGTTAATGAAACATTAGATGAAATATCAGCTGCAAAGGCTCTTTGTCAAAGTCGAGCCAAAAATATTTTTCGCTGAGAATAAAAAAATAATTTATAGTAATAAGAACAATAATGAAACTTTAATTGGAACATTCGTCGCAAAGACTGTTTTTTCTAAGTCAAACCAAAAACGTTTTCGACAACGGTAAAAGAGAATTCCCAAGGAAAAATGGACTTGGAAAAAGTCTGACGGAATTTTCCTGGGTGCACGCACTTAAGTGCAAAGTTACTCAACCCTTTCCTTATAAGTAACAGAGAAGTTTAAATTAATAACAATAATACCAACGGTTATCGCTGAACTGTTTTTTAAATAGTGTATCAATTGTGAGACAATCCATGCAAAGAATATGATGTTTTCCTACTGTGTATTATTTTCCTAAGATACATAATTCGTTAGATTTTTTTAGATCCACTCATTCTGATATTTCCTTCTCTAATTCCTGATCCTAATCTAACCTATGGATTATTTATATTTTTCATACATACCACTGACAAATGGTTAGATGAATAAAGTAACTTTTCAGTCTCAATATCGCCTCAGTAAGACAAAGACAAAAATTTAGGCGTGCGCCTTGAAACTATAAAACCTGGGCGCACACAAAAGTATAGCGGGTTGCGGAAACCCTAGGAACCCTGAGAATTTTTTTCGCAGTTTATTTTTTTGGCGATGCTTACATCATGGGCCAGAAAAACACGCCGCCCCGATTCGCTTCCTTTAAATCCGATTAGTGACTCTATGGTAGGCTCTATGGCGCACGTGCTCGTAATATGGAGTGGGGAAATCTGAGAGGCGGTCGCGTGCTGGCCTTAGCGGGAATTGTGTCCAATGTATACTGTTGCTCATGCAATTGACGCGGTATGTGGTGGTGTCACCCTACCGAAGCGCCGTGCGGTCTGCTCTACTCTTTCTTTTCCACCATCCTCGGCTATATCTAATCAAATCTCAAAGCTGACCTTTCCTGTTGGCTTTTCTCATTCTTCTAACGTTTTCCTAAATTACGTGTCGGCACATGCTGTAGATAATTCAAGCCAGTTTTAAGTCTTGGATTAAATTAGTTTAAAAAGTAATGTTCTCAGATTTTCATTGATGAATTGGAAGACTATTTAAAAAGTGGACCAGTGGAAAACTAAAGAATATATTCTCATGAGAATCTGTAAACGTTGGTATTTCAGACATTCTCAATTAATTATGAACTATCTCTATTTAAATTAAAGCGAATCGCATTTATTTATAAGATCCTATAATAATATCGTACTTAGCTTATCGTTATGATGATATAAATTGTGCACTATCATTGAGTTAATTGTATAAACAAATCTCAATCTCACCATATGGTTAGGAAACTAGTTTACCTCTTAAAATATGGTACTTTTTGCGAAAGGCTTGTATATTACAGGTATTTTAAATGATTCAAACGAGAATATTTCGGACTATTTATTCAGCATGGATATATTAGAAGGTTCCACGATGTGAAGGCAGAATTATTCCATTATGTTATTAAAATTATTTATTTCGAAAAATATCGATAGGGTTGTTTCTTTGTTGATCAATTTTTGGGTTCAACAAAACTTCGTACCTATAGCTAAGCTAATAAGAATCGTGACGGTTCGGGTAAAGGCAATTTCCGAATATTGAGTAAAATTTTGTATCTTTGCTCATATTCTTCCTTGCAAAGCCAAGCCGTATCTCTTTATTGCAGTCAACCTTCACTAAAACACGTATATCGTCCCCTTTCCTCAGCATTTCATCGCTGACTTTTATAACCCACGATTTTATACGATTATCTCTAATCAATTACCCTACTCGCATCGATGGCCCGCAACCACGACCGCCTCCATCCGCGGAATTTAAAACGACGAAGTACTTTGATTTATGGCACCCATCGCGAATAAACCCAGCTTACATTTTCTTTTACGATCCATCTTTCCCTCCGCTCATCATCGTTTCTTATAATAGCCCCGCACTTACAAGGGGGTATTGAGGACACCCCGGTGACATCATCGGAGATCAATTTCCATCAACCAATCAGCCCCGAGCGCCCGGAGATGGGGCATCAATATTAGATATTCGATGAGCAAATGGTTCCCTGACCTTCCACCGCCGGACCGAATCAAACCGAGATCATATATATTTATACACCGGCCTCCTTTGAGCGGGCCGCAGCTGAGGGGCGCGCAAGTGCAAGGCCTCCGGAATTAATAGGTGAATTTGTGAATTCGCCTCGGGAGACCAAAGCGCTCTTATCGCCTTCAATTGTCCGCACGTGGACTGCGAACGGGTCCAACGCCACCTGCTATATTCCCGTTCCGTTACCACTCGGTTTTACGCCCCCCACGTCTTTCTACGTCTCCATTGCCTTTGAACATGACCCCTCAAGACGTAGATTCCCAAACTATTTTTCTCCGTAGACCCGGTGGTATTCTCTCTTTTTTCTATGGACTCCTTGTCAGCCTTATATTTCATTTTATCGACTTAATACCTTCAAATGTGGACACAGTTTTGCTTTTTGACAGGATTTTGTAGAACGGACAGTAAGGTTTTCTGTAGAATACACAATTGTAAAAAACGTGCTCGTTAATCAAACCCATATTGAAAATATAATGCTGTTTGTTGAAAACTAAACGTAAGTAAGTAAGAGTATTTTTATTTGGAAAGAGAGAAACAGAACTTAGTCGTATTCTTACATAAAAGGAGTACACAAATAAAATCTACAAATGAGAATCTGATACATTGACAACATTTGATCAATATTTGTCTTCAAATTAGTGAATTATATGGTAAATCTCCACACTAAATAATTACCAACCGTTTTATTTTTTCAAAAGAAGATTATCAACCACACTGAACACATTCATCACAACATTAGAAATGTCCTAAATTTGGTGCAACACTGGGCAAGTTTCATTTTATTAACTGTGTAATGCATTGTTGTTGATATGAAACTAGTAAATACTCACATAAATGTACCTGCGCGGACGCAACTTATAACTATGTACCCGCTACTTTAAATAGTAGGCTAATCGAGCAAGCCTTAGTGCACTGCGTTACTATACGCCCAGCCTAAATGCTCATCGTTCTATGGACTCCTATTTACATCTTATGTACTCCTATTTTTTATTCTCCCTGACAAGGACCCCCTGTAAATCTATATACCCCTCTATCTATCTATGTGCTCTAGGGGGTCCATTCGGGCCACTTTGGGAACCTTAAGACAATCCTCTTGCGACTCATATCAAAGGGCGCAGCTCTCGTGACTCAAGTTATAACGTGACTCATCGGTCGCCTCTCTTTCGCGTCACTCCCATCCCATCGTGACGCCCTCCACGATCCAAGCGAGTTCAAAGGCACGGGGGGCGGGCGCCGTCACGTTTCAGGCCTCCGATATGAATCGCGGTCCCCGATGAATTAATTGGGAAAACCGCCATCGTCGATGCTTTTTCTTCGGGACGCATTTGAGGGCTGTCGCGGGTAAATGCGCTCGTCACCCGTCGGACCGTGAATCTTACGGTGCGGAGAGTAATCTGATGGTTGCATCGGAGTGACCTGGACGGGGATGAATGAGATGTCTCCTGAGTGGAGGATTGCGTTTTACCGCACAAATTGCGCCATTCATCACTATTGAAGGAAACTTAAGATGTTTCCTCGGCGGGATCATTTGAGACAGCCCGGCTTCGAATACATTCGCGAGGTGCGGGAACGTACAAGGCCGCCCGTCGCATGCCCGATCCATTCTGCCGTTGTGGTTTTCTTATGCCAAACGAGAAGGATAGGTGTAATGGAATAACGTGTAAAGTGGTAGATTTTATTGTAGCAATAGATATTTGTTTATGTATTTCATAAAATTTCTCGGATACAAGGTATGGATGTAGATTGGTGTCAGATAGGGAATACGTGACATCAGTATAGAACAGGTATTTCACAAAAAAATCTGTATAAATTACTGTAACTGTACTGTATTGCTGTAATAAATTATTTCTACCACACTTTTTCTAGACGCCGACAAAGACGGATTTTGCAGATTTTAAACCTCAATTTCAGCAATAGCCGTGTTCCAATATTTCTTTCTTTATACATTTCATGACTAAAATAAATCGCAAAATGACCTACTTCAGGACGTATATGAAACTTGAGAGATGTATCATTACGTTAAGCAAGTACCGGAGAGGTAACGATTTATATATATCGACTTAGAATTATATACGACTGTCTATACCAACACCTAAGAAATAAGAGTAATTATGCATTTCAGATTTATAAGGAATGTATCAAATATTAAAGAAAATGACCTGAAATATCCTTTCACGGAAGATAATGTCCCTTTTCGATGTTCCATTCTCTTGAATTAAACTTTTCACCCATCGTATCAGAGTATATTCAGTTTACACAGTCATCTTTTACCTAACCTCATTTGGTACAGTTGTGATTTACTACAATTAATTACAAGTAAGATAATTCTTATCCCCTCAAAACCGAATCTCAGTTACAACTTAGAATCCGACTCGCATAACCAGATCCATCCGGAGATAACGGCCCCTCCAATCCACGCGGAACGTGTGATTCTCGTAGCCGCGAGTCATCCATGCGCCTTGCGATATTTACTCGGAGAGCTTCGCTATGTAAATAAACGGTGGCGCGTTTGGCCCGGGGATGACGAAGAGCGCTTCCGAGTTTTACGGCCTTCTTTTGTCTCCACACTTCTACCTTTATAGATTCCATTCGCAATTAAAAAGGGCGGAAAATATTTTCCTCTCCCATCCGCCAGGTGTCAGCGCTTTCGAGATGCGCGCATCAAGGAAGATGCAGGGAAGACTCCAAAAAAGTTGTCTCGCTGCTGAGGGACGTGACGCAGCCAAGCCGATTTTTTTTCAGAATATATTTTTCTCCCTCTTTGTCATTTCTCTCGCACGCAAAAACAAACAAGGTGCACACGCGGCGAGAGACAAAGGAAGATCGGGGAGCGGAGGGGGAGGTCGACAGCTTGGAAGTCGGGAAATTTGTGAATAAAAATAAAAGGATAACCTTCTGTTTTCCCGACTAGTCCCCACCCACGCGACTCTCGCGTGAAACAACCGAGCACGTTTAAAAAGGTTTGGGATTAGCTGACAGTGATAGGCTCAGGGGGAAATCTCGCTAATTAATAACAAGGCTCTTGCGCTATGGCTCATTTCTATCGTTCATTTGTACCGTTTAGTTATTTTCCGTACGCCTTCCTGTTCTGTCACCAGCCTACTCTCTTTCCTCGACTCTACTCATGTTATTAAATTGGATGTTTTCTCACTCAAGTAATTTAATGAAGCAAGTGTACTTCCCACTGTTTGTACAGTGTTTTCGTAGGATTCATCCACTTCTCCGAATTGAGCCTCATCTATCTTAATTTGACTGCCAATAGCTTTTGCAAGGAAGTTAGGAGTACTAAGCCAGATGAGGAGTCAGGTATTTGGTTTTTGCTTTTCTCACAGTGTATAAGTCGAAATGCCATGTCGCCTATCGATCCGTTTGAGTTCATCTATGGTGAATATCACGTTTTAAAATTCAATAAATAGAGGCCTAAAATGTAGCGATCAACATGATTCATTCCGTTGTAAGTGGCCATACACAGAACTAAGGCAAAATAAAAAGTCACATTTGTCTACAACATATATTCCATATACCACAAGGCTTTCTTTTATTAATTTCCTGAACGTTTACCTAAATGCTGTTGAAACGTTTTCCCAAGTTTATTTTTTAATTTTAAGGTGTAGATGGATTGTTTGGATGGAGCAGTTATGGCTAGAGTGATAGGTATCTAGTTTTGTGTTTTAGATATTCTACTACAGGGTCAAGTACTAATAATTTGTTCTATAAATGTCCCGGTCAGATGGGCAATTTAATTCAGTTTTTCTTGTGAGAAATCAAAGGTGAATGAAATTAAGTTTGCAATATACTAAATTAAGTACATTGTGTCGTCTCACTTATGCATCTCGCTCTTCATATGGTGAGCTTTCCCCCTTTCACTAATAACAAACATTTCGTAGCCTGCTGCATCCTATACGCATGAAGAGTTTTGTTGATAAGGAGTGTTTCCGCAACACTTCTAGCTTCAATTCAATAATCCTGATTTCAGAATTACGTGTAAATCAGGTGTTGCGGAAGATGCCTCCGAGTAGTGCCTTTATAAGGAAGAGAAATATCGGAATGAGCGATTAGTCAGCAGAACTTGAGCGCATTGACGTGTGTTTGTCCTATAAACAGACGAGTACACCCGTACTCACACACTTCTCATGTTTGGTAATGGATATCCAATTAGCTCGTGCCTCACTGATGCGGTGTAGTTTTTGCTTCATGGATTCTTCAACCACGTACTAAACAAAAGATATCTAAATTTCATCACATTTCTGTTACCTTGATTTCCTCTGTTTTTATACTACCCATCAAAGTAGACAAATATTTTTCAAAAATTTTCCCACATAAACTTCATTAATTCAGCGACATTCTAGGTGTTTCCAAAATAATAGTATAACCTCTTTCTAACTCCTTTCTTTATTTACAATTTATAACTATGTTATGGAAATTACTAACGCAATTTTTTAATTATATCCACAAATATAAATTTGAAACATAACTTTACAAATAACATAAAGACATTTAAATCAACGTATATATTAAATCTACCAAAGGTAAATAAGTAAGATAAGATAAGTAAGATAACTCTAGAAGTACTTACTACCCTAGTAAGCTTTAGTTACGATAATCAAAATTTTAATTCGCGATTGTATGACTGACGGATATAATTTACCTTAAATTATTATTTTATTCACCTATAATTTATTTGAAAGCTTTAGGAAAGTATCTGAACGAAATTACAGTAATTGGTTGGTTTCATTCTGCTCCATATGTTGAAAATTGTGATATGACTTTAAAAAACCTTTAAATAAGCATATAACTAACGGTAATAACTATAGGTATAAAAAATAATGGAAACGCTTCCACATCAGATTCAATTTGCGACAAGTTTTGCTAGCAAACTAGTTACTAACTAACTAACATATTCAAATTGAATTCCTCCTTAGTTTTTCCTCTCTGTTGTCTCATTATTTTACTTATTGGTTTTCTGCTCATCTCACTTTAACCTCTCACCTCCTCCCACTCCCGGTGACGTATGTTTACCTTCCTCCCTTTCACCTCAACTCGCAACCAGCCCATGAGGCCGCTCGCATTGCCCATCTTTATGTCGCTTCCTTAACTCCACCCGAAATCCCCGCGGGAAACGTAATTGCTCCATCAGTAATTACGCTGCCGTTTGTTTCCTCTGTGTGGAAGAGTGGGTAACCTGCCAAAGACTCCCTTGGGACCAGTCAAAAGAATTTGTTTTTTGCCGCCTCTTCGCGTCTCTTTTGTTCCCGGCCCTCTCTAATTCCCGCCCTCGATGGCGCGCCCTCTCCAGAGGTCTCTGGTCTCCCCGAGGCGTCGCCGCTCCCCTTCAGCGTGTTTCTGTGTCGCGATACACCGGCGCCCTCGAAAAACGAAAAAAGCGCGAAACTTTTCTAACCGGGAATTTCCTTCCCGTGGCTGTTTCGTTATCCCCGCGCAGAACTCTTGACTTCCTCGCTCTTCTCAATTTCCCTCGATCCCCTCCCTCTTCCACCCACCTTTTCAACGGTGTCAAGATGTCACGGAAACTAAAATGCACTTTCAGGTGCAAAATTTCGCTTGTGTTTCCACGTTAACGTTTTTCTTTTGACGGATGTTTTTATTCCTCGCATCCGGGGAGTGACTTGCACACTTCGGATGGATGTGTTTTCTTTTTTCGCTCTCCGTGGCGAATGACGTGGTTTCTTTACCGAGAGATGTTTTTGAAATCGCGTAAAGTTCGTTTATTTGGCGTGCCGTGTGTTTTCATTGGATTGGAACGATTTTCGCTCTGTTTTATGCTGCTGTGAATTCGATGTTTTGAAAGCGCCCAAGCTGTTCACCGCATCTGTATAATTTACAATCTATATTTTTAATATTATTGATATATTCAATACGTCAAATCTAAGTTTTTAGTTTAAGTTTAAAATAATGTATGCCGGAACTTATTTTTTATATTTATTGAAATAATTTCAATTTTCGTAAAAGTTTCAGGTAACATTTTTTATGGATTTAAATTAATTGTAGTTAAATACCGCAAAGCCGAATTAGGTCCTAAAAATTATAACCATTACAACTCATTACTAAAAACTGATATGAAGACATATCTATGTATCCGTCAACAAAATACTCTTGCAATCTAATTTACATGACATTAACTTCCATTTCATTGCTATTGTTCTATTTATATTAGTATTTAGTTTATACTTTTTTACATATTTTATTTGACTTAATAGGATGAAGGAATAAACAAATAATTGTATTAATTATTGGTAAGGATCTTATGGAAATATTTTACGCGCATCTTTTTCCTAACAAAAATAAAAATCCGTTCTGAATATCGCGATAATATATCGTGAGCTATAACGTAATAGAAAAAATCCGCAACTAAGTATAGTTTCTAAACAGCTACAGCATTTTATTAGATAGTTCCACATTCTCAATTCTTTTAGCAATTGAGTCCGAATCTTTCGAAAATTTCTCCATCGATGAATCAAGGGTTGATTTGCTGTAGAATTTTAGTAAAAACTTTAATAAGTACTAATTTATTAACATGAAATACATTTCGTCAAATAACACCAAATACCGTCATAAATTACGCGCGTCCACATTCCTCAGTATAAAACTACGAGACGCCTAGGGTTACTTGCTCGCAGAATTCCTGAGGTCACGGGGCGAAACTCCGGTACATACTGATGTATATACAATCACATGTGCTAGTTTCACTCCTCGCGGGATCTCCGAGAGGTGTGGGGGGAGATGGCTGTTTGAGAAGTGTTAGGTGGCGTCGGATATGCGGAAGTATCATCGTTCCTTTGTTTTAACTTGACTCGCGATGTCTCCCGACCATTTTTTCCCTCAAGCCCCCTCTCCCCGCCCGGCTATCCCGTCATCTTGTTTTCTCGCGCCGTCCCATGGCTGTGAGGCGTGCTCGTTCCTTTCTCATAAGTTATAACCCTTTTGCGAAGAATCCATCCCTACCCTCGCCCTTTGGCATTCCTGTGGAAAAAGGTGCATCTCTGCGAGTCGGTGTGGCTCTCTCGACATCACGCCCGATTGTAAATAAATCTCTCTCGCGACTTCGTGACTCTTGCCTCGCTTCACACCTTCCAGGCACACCACCTGACTCTCTCCCGCCTTTCCAGAAATAATGAAAACGCGCGCCGCGTACGCCCACGACATTCGCTTGGGTAACGCGGCGTTTTTTCGTCGAGTGGTGGAAATAATTCGCGATTTTTGTTTTATGGGTGTTTGCGTTTTCGGAACGATACGTCTTTATGGGAATTATTTTCGCAGGTTATGAATTTTCCGGGGATGTAAATGCCTCGTATGGAGATGTGACGCGGATTAAAGTGTTACTTTTGTAGCTTCCAGAGAATTTGAAGACCGTTTGCGCTCTAAAAAGACGTGGATAAATGGCAAATTGTGCGTAGAAAAGCGGCTTGTTAATTAAGTCGTGGATCGCGAGGAAATACACTTGGCTGTTTAATCGATATAATTCATGTTCTCCGTAGTCCGTTCACATACATTCACATCGGTAAGTTAATTTAGCGATCCTTAAACATATCGTCTGTACATTGAGCTTGAAATGTTATTGATATAATCAGCAATTTTTTATCTTAATCGTACACCATGGAAAAAATTAAATCCACGTTCGCGAAATTCATAAACTGATTTAAACTTCAGTTGCCTGCTCAAATTTTTATTGAACCATATTCATTCATTGTGGGGAAGAAAAAGGTAAAAGAAGTTAGATAACATAAAGTGTGGGGGTATCTTACCAAGATACCAATTAAAAAGAAATGGCATTGAATATAGGTGCACATAAACCTACCAACAAGTAAAAATCCTATTTAATGTAATCCAGTCATTGCGAATTCTTTATTTTTAATGTTTACTAACAGAGTTTAAAGCATTCCTTACGCTTTTATATTCTGGCAGCGGAGGATTTTCGATGTGTGAAATATAAATCAACTACGAACCAATCATTTCGTCGAAAATGTTTAACTCAAACTGAATTAACGGTAAACACAATGATAGACCGATTAAGATACTTTAAAAGAGCCCATTTCACCAAAGAACTACAACCGGAAAATAATGTGGGCAGAAACATGGTTTCCTCTATTGTAACTTTATAGTATTGTAACAGAGACTATTGCATAAGTGTGTGTCTCGTTAATTACTTTGGAAAGTGAGACGCCCGCGTTTTACTCCGTAATTACTCGTAAGCCCATCGGTCTCTTTTCCTTCTCCAACCAAAGGCGAGCTGCATCCAAACTTGATAAAGGCAAAGGAGTTCCAATTGTGGTCTTGCGTCACAGTTTTTCGAAAGTGGGGGACCGCACCTTCACCCGCCTCCAGTTAAATAGACCGCCGCGATTTCGCAGTCGCCGAGAATGCACCTTGTGTTTTCATATATTTATGTTCGTGTCGACATCGCCTTTTTCACCCCCTTCCGCAGCCATCTTGTCTCCTCCGCCTACTCACCTGCCCTGTGATCCTAAAAAACGCCACTTTCAAAGGCACGCGCTTTCATCCCCTCCGAGAGCATCCCTCGGGGGCCCTTTTCCCCCATTCAAAGTCTTATTTGCTCACGCGTCATTTGACGTCGCTTCCAACGTTGCTAGTCATTTGTTTCTACTCTCGTTCATTCCATTCTCTCAAAAAACAACCATTACCGCCAATATATACAAAATCTCAACTCCAAATTCACTATCTTCAACTCCTCTAAGCACGCACATTCATGCTCTTTTGGTGTTTTTGTTTTAGGATAAATTTCCGCTTCTTACGCAACAGAAGAACCGGGTACGAGTCCCAGTATATTCATATTTCCAACCGTAATTTCACTATCTTCAACTCTTCCAGGCACTCACAATTATGCTCTTTTGATGCTTTAGTTATTTTGAGGAAAATTTTAGTTTTTAATTAACAGAAGAACCGGGTTCGAGTCCCAGTCAGATCAGACTTTTATTTCTCCATCCCTGCTCGATGTTTCGCTTGTATTGGAGATGCCCGACTTATCTTACGTTGCCTACTACTTAACATTATTTCTTCATCTGCAAACGTATAGAATCGGATAATTTGAAATTTTTATCATGATATTAATTATTTTAGTGTAGGTAAAGGCAGAAAAAAATCTAAGTTCCACAGAAAACCATTTTATTAGCGATTGGTTTCAACTAGTCATAATTATCATCAGGCGTGTCTATTATGGTAACAGTGTCTAATTGTAACCGAACACTAATAAAAAAGATTTTCCGTAGAACCTGGCCATCGGCTGTATATTTGGCTAACCATTGATTTAATTTTTCTCGAAATTTATTCAAACTTTTAAAATTATCTCAATTGATTTCCCCATTTATGTTTTGGGGCATTTTCGATTCGAATTAATCATATGAATTAAGCACTTAGGGCAAACATCGATCAGTTTTAACGTTCTTGAAAATAAGGTGCTTCGTGTTCAATTATTTATAATGTAACTAAAAGGAGTTATATAAACATCTCAATGACCAGCCGCAATCAATCTGAAATCTATAAGAGATGCCATGGTCCATTCTGTGTCTATGAATTCTCACCAGAATATAATTGCTGTAGGAATTTCACCTTGTATTTATTATTTAAATAATTTATATACTGTATTATATTATAAATACTTCTATATTTAAACCCTTTTTATTCATCTCTTTCATTTTCAATGTATAATAACTCTCATGCCTCCTCTAAACGTCTTATACCCCTCTCTCTCCTCTTTTCCCTTCTTCATTTTCTTCTTTGCGACCACTCCATTGCGGATCGGCTCCCTTATGATCTTCTTCCTTCCCCTTCCTCATCTTCTCTTTATCCTTTTGCCCTTTTTGTTTCTCTCTCCTTTCTCTTTCAGAATCTTCTTCGGGTCTTCACCGCATTGCTTGTTAGTACGGCTTCTCTTTCTTCACTTCTTTTACCTTTTGCCACTTTGGAGGGATTTTTCTTTTCCCTTTGCCCTCCAACCTTTCTATTCCCTCTGCTTACGTTGCCTTTCTCCTTTAACTACCTCGCTCTTTCTCTCCGTCTCTTTAACGTCTCCTCCTTTTTCTCTTCTTAAAGCTTTGGCTTGTCGCTTGATGTGTTGGTCTTCCTTAATTGTAGCTGTGGTACTCTTCCAATGGCTAATTTAAAAATCACGGAACATAGCATAGGATAGTATAGATATACGATCCGATACATAAACAAACCGGTTGTCCGTGTTGTAGAAATGTAGATCCTCTCTTCTCTCGTTGCATTATTGATAATGAATTGTCTCCAATAAACATATGAGCTGGGTTGCACAAACTTATCGTACTGTAGCGGGCCTCATTAGCCCCGATAAAGACTTATGAAGACCGTAAAATATGCACCTTGTCGTAGGTTGAAACCATTAAGCAAAAATAGACTGCTTCCCTTAAAGTTAGAATGTAAAGCCGTTTGAAACCTATCGGAAAGTACAGCCTAATACCTACCCTTGAATATAAAAGGAAATGATTTTATTCGTAATTGTAATTGGCATAAAATTGAAGTTACTTTCTTACTTTGTATCATCATTATTATGGATTAAGTTATACCAGTTCTATGTACGGCAAGGTACCTTAGCGTCATCGCAGAATAAGTTTCTTCAAGTCAGTTTAGTTTTACTTTAATTTCATATCATATTTCTTCGCGTTTCTACTCTCAGCCGTCATTTGTTCCTTTCACTCATTCATTCGCTGCGTATAATTATAAATCGGGTTCATTTAAGAATGATTCTCTACGTAATTGCGTCAAACTTTACTTTCACTTAGTATAGATAAACATCATCAAGCGTCCTCATCATTGTAATCAGGAAAAATCAGAAGATTGGTTAGAACAACTTAATTACATTCAGGTTCCATCTTTATTTAATACAGGTCACTCCTGTCATATTTTCTAAGAAGTACTTCTTGCATCATCCGTAGGAATCTTTTCCGTAATATCCCAAATGCTCACTTTTGAAAATCTGTTTTTGTTTGCATTCGCGGAACAGTTTTCTCTGATTATTCCTGTCATGTTTGCTCTCTCTTCCTCCCTCAACCCTTCCCCCATCTCTTTGTCTCTTACGCCATCTCCTCCCTCTACCTCCGCCCTCTCTGCTCGTCACACCTCTTCAGGCGATGTCACGGGACCCCTCCCCGCGACCTCTCTGCCTCTTTCCCTGCCAAATTCGCCCCCTACCATCCTTTGCGCATTATTCTCTTCATTTCCTTCTTTATTTTGCACTTTATCTCTCTCCTTTGCCTATCTCCCCTTCCATCCCCCTTTCTTTTCAACTTCGCATCTCTTCCTCACATGGAAATCTTTTTAATTTCGTCTTTCTTTGAGGTTTCCTTAAGAAGAATCTCATTTTCATGTGTGCTAAAGCACCAACTATCAGAGGAAACGTTAAGAGAAGGGAGCCTTTTTTATGTATTTGGAGGCGGAAGGCTATTCCGAGGTTGCATCTTTTTATTTCCTCGCCTCTTGGAGAAAGTTTTGCGATTTAATTAAAAATGTCACTGCTGTTTTTCGTGGCAAATAGTGGGAAATGTTCCGAAAGTCGCCGCTTCATTTCATTGTTTATAATAAGTCATAATTTGAGTGATTCTTTAAGTCATACTTTAAAACCGTAACTAACTCTTTTGAGATGGATGACTGAAAATAACCATTTTACTTAAAACTTTGAATATATATGTATATATCCGTGTGATGATGCTCGTATAGTTATACATTTTGAGTAGAAATGATAAACAAACTTGGTAATTTCCACAATTTTATTATGTCGTTTCACGAAGTACGGCCAGAGAACTTAGATTTTATTTTGAGTAGATTTAATGCAAACTCATTTTATTGAAATCAAAATTCATTTGAAATCTAAATGTTGGGATTTATCTCGTTACTTTTATTGATTAGAATTCATTACATTACATTCATATTAGTTATTTAGTTTAATTTTATTTTATATATTTTTTGCCATCCTTCTGATTTTATGATTAATTGTTACTGTATAATTTAATGAAGTCGCTTGGTTAATTTTTAAATATAATTAAATGCGAAACAAATTAATTTGATTAATGGAAAATTTAATAATATTTTTCTATGCTTACGAATTTACATCAGTATAACATTGGTAATTAATGTGTGACAACTTAGTCTAAAATAAATGGATAAAATTACTCGAACATCGACAACAACGTAATGACATACGCAACTAGCGAAGACTTGAGACAGACGACTTGAATAGAGTCGCGCATCGGGAGGTAAAATCGGAAAAATCCTCCTCCTCTTGGACGCAAGTAAACTAATGAAATAAGAGTGAATGTCTCCTTCCTCATCATTTCAGTTCTCGTCTTATTAATTTATTTCATCCAATATCTTCCCTTTGAACTCGCCGTACCGCTTTCTTTCCCCTATACATTCTTTCCCTCGCCAACTTTCCATAAAGCCTTCAAAACGCTTCACCTGCTCCTCCCCTTTCTTTTCAACTATTTCCCCATCTCTCATCTGGACTACGCGCTTCGTAGGGGCTCCCCAACTAGTCTTCCGCTATCGCCCCTTTTACATTACTCCTCTTACCTTTTCGATCCTCCGGGGGCACCTGCTCTTCCCCACCACCGTTCCCCCGTCCCCTCCTGCCTCTCGTTTGACGATCTGCAAGTGTTTTAGGCGTGCCTTTTTTCTCTTTCCTCGGATGCACTTTGCCCGCCCTTCCCCGCGTAATGCAGTCCGCGCGGTCACGTGATCCACCCCCTCCGTCTTACTTCCACCACCGTGTGGCTTTCTATCTGATTCCTCTTTGGCGGATGTCTTCACACACGGCCCCTTCTCGTTTGTGTGTCTCAATTCGGATGCTGACTGCCTTTCTGGACATTGGGGAGACATCATAGGAAACGACCCTATTCAAACTGCGAGCGCTCTGTTTACTTCAAAGAACTGAAGTGTTTTCATGCAGGTTCCAGAATGTTACGATTATTATAAAGGATGGTTTTAAATTACGAGTTGGTGAAGTTGTCTCAAAATAAGTAGCGTTCATAAATATATTAATATCTAAATCCACGAATATGTTGGTGAATATATAATTCCGTGTGGAACTACAAGATAACGAATTACTATTATTGTGGAATAAATATTTATAACTAAAGAATACATTGGTTACTGATGTGAGGTTATAAGATATCGCATAACATGCTGATTAGCCTAATCATGATTATGACTTCTCAAGTAAGAGCGTTCATGCCGCGTATTAGTTCGTTACACATGAATTATTATAATGAAACAGTGTTATCGAATATCATTAGGCTTATATTTCTTATAAGTACTCTGATAAGCAGACTAAAAAATATATGGCAATAATATTGAACGAGATATGGTAGTAGATATTAGTCATTAATTTTCATCCCATAATAGGGGAACTGCTCAATTTCTGTACGATAAAGATTTGATCGTTCTTCTATATTTCTTATGTTAATGGAAATATTCAAGTATATTAAGAGTATATAAGAACAATTCCATTAGGTCCTACTTCGAAATGTTCAGGAAACAACACCTGCATTTTATGCCGTTTTGGCATAGTTATGTTTCCCAGCTTTATGGACTCAAATCCCGATTTCCGTGTCTTAAAGACAGCCGCATCCCACCATTGTGCCAATAGTTCGTTTTGCTGATTGACGTAAGTAACTATTTGACGAATACTTTTGTTGTTGATAAATATCAGTCAAACTTTTGGAAGATTTATCCGCGATTAAATTAAATATTATTAAAAAATAAAAAAATGAAAGTTCACGTTTGCTAGGCCATGAATGGTAGACCATTATTATTATTTCCCAGTAGACAAGTTGTATTTATTTACGTTACCTCGACAGGCGTTGATCGTCAAATAATATATCACATTCAAAGTTTTTCCTCCTCGCTAGCCTTTTTAATCAATCCCATTTTTCAACGCAATTCCGCAGTTGAATTTGTCACTTTGAAGTATCAATTTCTTCCTTTAATTAAGACATGCTTATTTCTCACTTTCCTGTTCTCTTTCTTTTCACTCACTCCGAGTGTGTTAGCGCTGCCCACGAGTTTCTTTGTGTACTTCTTACGTGGGCGGCCCTTCTACTCTGCATTTCGCTGCTTCTTTCTTCATTCCCTATTACTTACATAAGCGCACTTTGTCTTTTGAGAGAGTCCCTTCATTTCCTTGCCTATTTTCTAGTTGGCCCTTAACTGCTCATTAGCGAGAATTACTTCCTCGAGCGCTCTCCGCTTTACTCAGCGCTATTATTTTGTTCGAAGAGCTTAGTTCACTCCTGTGCGTGGCATCAAGATGGCTTTTAATATTTCAAAAGTGCTCATCATAAAGCATTTAAAGGAATCTAAACGGATTTATAGCAATATTACTGACTATTGAAAAGATCAATCTTGTGCAAGCAAGAATGATAAACTTAGTAAAATTCCACAATTTTTGATGCAATACGACAGGTTTCGACGCACAGCATTATCATCGGTTTGTAAATTCAGAACAGAGTCCTAATAAATGTATGTAAAATAAGATTGTGAGAATAGAACTAATAAAGGCTATAAGGGTTAGTAGCATTAGGGTTTAACTTTTATGTTTATAATGAATTTTCAGTTAGTGAACGCTTCAACCATGCATTATTTCCCTGAACGGGATCCCTGAATATTTTAGATGGATGGATATGTGTTGTTTTTATATTATCGTAACTGTATATTTATTTTATTGCTAAAATTTTATATTAAATTTAACTGGGATCTTAATGTAATTGTAACAATGTAATGTCATAATTACGCTGCCACCAGTCTAACTGCGGCGAAAACTCCAATAAATAAATAAATATTAATTTGATCTTTCTCGGCAGGTTAATGTATCCTAACAGTACCTAAAATCCAAATTAAGCCATGTAAACTACCCCATGTAATGATAACTTATATCTAAAATCTCTAGATATTCCTCGTTCACCTTTACATCAACTCAGCTCACTTACTTCATTCCACTGCATTCCCGCGTATCAAGGGCCACTAGCTGTTTAAATTTCCTCCTCTTTTCGAGTATCACATCATTGTAGCAATGCACCCAAAACCATAGATTTTACCATTCTATTTGAATGAAGGCTATCATCTGATATTAGGATCTTAGGATCATCTGATTAGAAGTTTCTATTCAGGTTTTTGGTTGATTTCTATCACCTTTGGCCACCTTGAAATTTCATCCTCATACATGGCTTTCGAGTCCGCCGTTATTTGTTGATCCCTTGGCGCCAACCCGAGTTGGTGGGAATGGTCGTTGAGTAGTGCAGTTATCCTCAATGGCCCATTCGGGTGGCGTTCGCTGAAGACATAAAGGAGAAATCAATTATCTCGCCGTTTGAGCCCATACCTGTCCGTTGATGGCATCGAAAGCGTTTGGTATAGTTAGAACGGGTGGACTAACGGTGAAGCACACTTGCTGAATGCTGCTACAACGTATGACTAACGAGTTCGTGAATTGGGAACTATTATGTGCTTCACAATTGCTATGGCATGAAAATACTTCGGCTTATGGATTCCACATTTATGATGCACTGTTCGGTAAATTTTGATTTTCATTCCAATAGTTGTTTAACTATTGTAGTTCCTTAAGAGTTGTATTATGGAATAGCAGTGTCATCATTTAAATATTGACCACTCTGTGTTATAGCAGGAACATGCTATCAAAGTGGCAGATACTCTACCAAAGAGAAAGGGAAAAAGAGCTGCTTTGTTGAACTAAAACAAGTATTTGACGCTTCTGTAATTTCAGATCTGTAATTGTGTGGTTAAATAAATAAAATTTAATTATTTTATTCCCTGAATGATTATAGTATTCTCTCTTTTTTCATGGTGCTACTAAAATCAAAATTAATGGCCGTACAAGAAACCATTAGGCCGCATCCGATATTAAAAGACCGCTTTTTAGTTGCGAATTTCCTGCGATCAGAATATTAAGTTCAGTAAATAAATACATTAATGAAGTGCATCTCGGAAGAATATTTTTGCTTTATTTCCTCATGAAGTTATGAGCAAGTTTTAGAAAGAATACTATTCAGATGCGTAATTGTGTTTGAAGAAGTGACCAGGTTTCCGAGAGGTTCCCACCTCTTGTCTTTAGGTAGGTAGCTCTTTATAAGTAAAGAGATCATGATATGGAAATACGCCAAGGCGATAGCGAACATCGCAAAGGGGGGCAACTTAAGATAATTTCCTTATAAACCATCAACTGTTAATCTTTTAAATACCGTTTAATTCTGACTAATCAAGTAGCTGTATCGTGGGAGAACTTAACGATCCGATTTTAATTCAAACTACTTCTTTCTAACTACGGCTTCTCGTTGGATCTTCGATAAATTTCTACAACTGCAAAGTTACAAGGTTGAGGGGCGGTGGCTTCTCTACTCTCTGAATCCGCCAATGACAGAGGTTCATTAATTGAATAATATAAATTACCTCCCTCGGGATGAAACAGAATTAAGTGAATATCACTCCTCATCACGATCTCATTTCAGCTGAGCATTTTTACGAAGCACTTCCCTGCGCCTGTCTTTCCTTCGGCTTGTAATTTTCGGTACACCGATATCCTAGCCATCCATCAACTTAACACGGCTAACTTGTGCGTTTCGCGTCATGATGCATCTCTCGGTGCACACGACGGCCTCTCCATTCATCAGCCCCTCCTTAGGGTCACCTCCGCACCTTCCCCCGCCGATACTCTTGGATCCGCAGTTTGGCGCGACAGTGCTGCCACCCACTAAAAAGCGGCCACCCTCCCACTTATCCTCCAGTCTGTTCCAACATTTACGTTCCACGGAGCGGCGAAAAAAAAATACGGCAGAAGAGAGTTTCCCCGCAACGAGAGAATTAGTCCGCGTTAATTTTGCTCGGTTGATTTCGAACGCGGCTGTTTAATATCGCTGCTGTGGGAGAATGCGATAGACAAGAAATGCTTGTGAGGAGGAACTCGTCGCTTTAAGTAGGTCTCCAGGTTTAGTTGATGATACTGATGAAGGCACTTCGAACTTTTTTGTGGGTGGATAAGGAATTGATTGCTTCAAATAATACAAAGATACATGAAAACTTGGGTTTAGCAAGCTTGTTCGAAGCCACTGTTTTTCATAGTTTGATACACAAGATGGAGTTATCGTCATTGTAATTTTGTTTGAATTTAGAACGTCTTAATATTATCTTTAGGGGGTTAATTAAGAGAGAAAGTTTTTTTAAGGTGGAAACATCTTGAACTTAATGTGTTCTTAAATGTAGATTGTGTGTATAAGATCAGTGAATTAGTCAGCATGGTATAAGTAATTTATTTCTTATAATCTTTCGCAGTTAGATAGATATCCTGTGGTATGTTTCCTTAAGATTTCATCTAAAAGCAGATAATTCATCTGTTGTATGAAATAATATTTCTGGGTGCAAAATTAATGAGCAAATAAGACGTTTCAGTCAAACCATGAACCAATGCTATTTATCATCTAATCGAATATTATAGAACGAACGGAAGGATTAATTGTAATATCAAATAATTTTATGGATGAGTTAATAAGGAGAAATAATCAATTTTGAACCAATCCAACAAGCCATCTAACGATATACATGTAGTGCGAACGTATGCATTTTGACTTATAGTAAGTGGAGAGGGATTGTAGACTATTTTCATGCATGGATGGATATTTAAAATTTTAATTTGCCTATTAACTCTATGTAATTTAATTAATTCATAGTTTAGATGTTTAACGTTTAGTAACTATAGTTATCATTTTCGAACCTGTCGACTCTATTTCCCAAGATAGATGCATCGTCGTTCGCAAATATAGAGGTTACGCCTACATTTTCAGCTTCCTTGGATTTCAAAAATTCCGCTGACACCACAAAATTCTATCAAACCGCCCCACCATCCCCTCACATGACAACATATCCCTCGTAGACCGCGCAAGAAATCCCTCAAGCCCACTCAGCTGACCCAAAACCTTCCATCCACGGAGAAATCCACCCACGCAAGGCGCCTGAGAGAGATATAGATTGGTTCCCTTTAAAAGAGGGGCAGTGCAGCTTCCGAGAGGCGGGGGTGTGTGGCGGGAAATGTGGGGCAGAGCGCGTGGCGAGAGAGGGGGCAGTTACGGGGTCTGGTGCAGTGAGGGTCTGTGACGCGAAGAGCACGGGTCGAAGTCACGGGGGTGGAGAGTGAAGGGGGGGCGCGTGCGGGCGGGGTACTCCAGTGGGTATCGAACCGGAAGTGGGAAGCACGGGGTGGGGATATTGGGTGAATGGGACGGGGCGGATCCGCCCGGGGGACAGCGGATGTGCAATGCGTATATCCCACACGACCGGTGGGTGGGTCGGACGTGTGGTCTTCTTCTGGCCTCGTCTCCTTCCGGAATTGCCGTTGGACCGGAGCTCGTGGGGGCGGGGGAATGATCTTCTGAACCCTTCTTATTTCCCCGTGACCCTTCCCGCCTTACTACGGAAGGATATTGCCCGGCTTAATCAATTCCGCGCTTCTTTATTAGGATTTAGTATGCGTGCCTAACCGTCTTATTTCGTTGTTTCTCGGACTGCGGAATAATTTCATGAAGTTTATTTGATCCTCGAGGAAAAATTTTGCGAATTAAATACGTACTCTGCGCCAGGAAACTTTCTATTGCCTTAATGAATGGTAATACCTCTTCTAATTAATAATCAATTTTATGTTGATAAGAATAATAAAAAAGCTAATTTTATTTGAGCAGGATCGAAACTAATTAGCCTTTCTAAAATTTAACCCTTGTTCGTGTATAATTTAATGCATGGACGATGAAAGTAAATATCTTTGCACGTTACAGGTCTGTGTGGTAAAATTTTTCTTCGCTTTTTTCGTTTTTTCTTTCTATTTACACTAAAGTAACTAGTCATTGATAACGATTGTTGCAAATGAATATATTTATAATAATGACGTGAAATATAATTTAAAGTCCAAATTTAATTGCTAAAATATTTATGTAAATGGAAAATTTCGATATATTTGAAATTTTTTCAGTAAATATTAATTTTAAATATTAATAGCTATAGTGTAGGCGCATTTATTTTCTAATATCTAATTTCAAATTTTGTCGAAAACTACACACTCTCTCAAATACCTCCCTCGACGTCAATTTAGAATAACTGAAATTCCACCCAGAATATACAATATGATACCAAACACATTAATATTTCGGAATTAAAGTCAAACTACATTTTTGAGATTCTCCACACCGATATGGTTTCGTTCCCTAACACCCGTAAAATATCCAAATTATAATTCCATTTCCATTATGCGGCACTTTTAAGCGAGAAAATATCCCGCAGTATCGCTCCGGCGGAGTCGTTAAATTTTATCAAAGGTTTCGACGGAATCCGAAACCCGCTCGAAATGCTAATAATTCTCTCTTTCAATCGCGAATCGAAAGTTGGTCGAAGAGAGCTCCCGCCCACGCGTAAATCTCAAACATTAAAAAAAAAACAATAGAGGAGATGGGAATTTGGTGACTTCGAAAATTTTACCGGGGATGGGAGAGTGGTAAAAACAATAATAATAATTAACGTAGTTTATTAGGAGGAGATTGAGGCTACTTAGTCTCTACTTACATCCAACCCTACGTCAAATAAGTTGAAAGGAAACAGATCGCATGAAAAAGTACTCAGAAGAAAACTTGCACATTGCGGGTATGAAAACCTAAGGTTTTTTAGCTTAGGAAAAAATATGCACCGCAGGAGGAAAACACCCGCAAGAAGGAGTTGTGAAAAACCTGCGGAACCTACCGATAATTAAGTAAATTCTTATGGGAAAGCAGATAAGAAGGATCTGTATGGCAAATAAGACAATTCAGATTCATATTCACACAAATAAATCAATGTAAATGGTTGCATAACAGTGAAGAACTTAGTGGAAAGCAATAAGGCAATAAATCAATACATACGTAAGTGATACACACCTTTTGCCTTTGTCTCCCACTCAGTTTTACATCGAATTCTACCCTGAATTTCAAACTTAAGTATTTAAATTTATAAAGTAATAAGGTTACAAGAAAAATAAGTACAAAACTATAGAAACAATAGAGTTGAAGTAGAAGTTGAAGAGTTCACTGATATAACCAGATTCGTCGATACTGACTTATAAGATTGATAAAAATTTGCCCATGAATCCAAGATAATCATTATAAATATTTGCATAACGGTGAAGAATATATTAGAAATCAATAAGGTAATAAAGTAATAAGATAACGAGAAAAATAACTACAAAACTATAACGACGATAGAGTATTGGATATTGAAGACTTCACTAGTATAACCAGATTCGTCTATTTCAGCTTGTAATATTGGTGAAAATTTGTCCATCGAAAAAAGATCTCTATCGGAAAAGTTCACACAGCAGAGCGACGTGCATTTGCCGAGACGTTCCGTATTGCGATAGCGGCGTTTCAAATCGTCCGTCGTTGGCGCGTCGGGATTTTAGCGCCGCTGCAGATTCAATCTGGTGGTTTGCGCCTCTCCCCCTCCATCCGAAGCATCCCCCCACGACGGGGAGTGCGGCAAAGTCGTGCCGGCCTTATCTCGCGATATTACGCGACGCCCGGCGTCCGCGAGACGTTTATCGCTTTATTGACACTCTGCTTGGATTATTGGCGATGATGCCCTAACAATTACTGCTCGCGCTCGTTGTCGCGTTGCGTCGTAAATTTTTGGACGGAGGATATATTATTTCGGCGGTTCCGAGACCCTTTCGTGCGGCACGGGCGGGTTTCGTTTTTCGAGCTCCGCCACCGCGATCGTTACGTTTGCCGAAATGCCGGAATGAATTCAGTCGGCGTGTTTCAACCAGGAAATCTATAAGCCATAATGTATAAAATTGTAAATTTAAGCGTAAAATTGTATACGGAATAGATCGAATAGAATGTAGAATAGAATATTAGATCCTAGAATATATTTTTATTGGACAAAATGTATTTCTAGTTTTTTTTCGGATTTAACTTATGGGTAAATTATTTAGCGAGAAATTGCGCCATTATTAATGGAAAATGCATATTTCCGTTTCGCCAAGTTATTTTAAATTTATTTTTACACTTTTTACGATAGAATTTATTGCGTAAGAATGAATATAATGAACGTATCGGTGAAATATAACGAGGAAAAAAGTATATTATATAAGAATAATGAAATACTTTATAAAGAACGAAAAAAATAATTTTATCGTAATTTTATTAAGAATTAAATTCGGTGGTGGTTCAGCCATGCAGGTTTTTAGTGTACTTTAATGAAATGCGGAATTTGATTAATTTTATACTATTAGCTGATTGTGAGTTTAAAATCTATGGATAATATCGTTCGGCAAAATAATGTAGGAAAATGTAAAGGAAACGTTAGAATATTTCTCATTCTGGTGTACTATGCATCGAATTTGGTTATTTACTTTTCTTGCATCAACAGCAGCATGCAACCAAAGTATTTCGTGGTACATCATCCGTAGAATTCACTAAATTTAATATACATGCATAGTACCCAACAGCGTGAAATTCCCAACATAAATAGAATCCTCAAACGGAAATATCACTTAGAAATTTGCTCTACTCATGCGTCAAATCCTTCCTTTGTTCGCCATTTCTCATTCGTCAGCTTGTTTGACTATATCCAGTTAGTGAATCCAATTTTTAAGGGGCTGCTAAGTTCCCTGATACTTCGGCAATCGATTCCCACCGCATCGGATCGATTCCCTTTACTTTTTCAAACGCGTGGAAGAAGAGAGAAAAGTTGGGCAGGACGAGTCTCCCCACCCACGCCGCGGAGATGTTTGTCTTAGGGCGTGGTTTTTTGCCGTGAGAAGCTGTATCCACTCAGGAGAGGGTTGCGTCATTAGATTACGTCTCCTGTCCTCGCTTTGCGATTATTTGCGACTCGGAATACGGTTCTTAAACTCTACGGAGTAAAATTCGTTCATTTTATTAACCATTTCTTTCCAGCCGTAAAAGAAAGCCTTGGATTCATTTTCTCGACCCAATTAAGCTCCCTGGTCGTTCTCAGAGGCAGTACCGTTCTCCGTGCATAATGTTTCTCTCTCGGCACTATAAATGTGTGAACGAATCGCTGGAAAATATTTTGGTCTCGCGAGTTAAGGCGTTAATTTTTTTATTCGAACAAATTCAGATTTTTCAGCGACTCTGCCGGACTATTTTCTAAAATACTTTGTTGTTCGAATTATGAAATGAATGGGGCTCAATTTTTTATGATATCACGTAATGACTTACTTGTTTCTAATTAGTGTTTATTTTACATTACAGGAATAACCTACGTGAAAAGTGACGGGCTGATTAACTTCTTGCATGGAGCGTCAGAAAGAGACTTCATCGTTTGTTTATTTATAACGGTAAGTGTTATTTTAATATTACCTAACATTCAATCACCTTAAATTATATTGCAGTCTCTACACTATGTGAATGTAAGTATGTTAAGAGAACGAGTTCTTATAGTAAAAACTTCGGAAGCATAAAAATAAAATGATTTTATCATGGCTATGATCCAAGAACGAGTAAGATGCTGAAAAATATTTTTGACGGTCAATATGTGGTACAGCAAAGGAAGAATAACAAGAAAATTAGATAAATAATATTGTGCACTCGAAGATGCATAAGTTATTAGATTACTGAAAATACTGATAAATTTACTGAAAATTCCTCACAGCTAAGCAACCACGTCAATGAACGAGAATATCAATCTCCAATATATCAGAGATAAAAATTGATACATAGTTTTAATAACATGTTTACCCTGTTGTCTTGGACTAATGTCTTTAATCTACCTTCATTGTTCCACCAATGGAAATTAAAGTTAATTTTCTCCATCACCGTCAGTTCTTCTGCCATCCATTTCCCATCGATTTACCAACTTGACAACAAAGCGAGAATCTCCGGTACCTGATATTTTCTTAACCTTTTCGCTCCCTCTCTATTCCCCATAAAACATTTGTAAATACTATTATAGGTGCCTCCATTCCGACATTCAAATGCACCGCTTAAAAGTGTTTATGCCTCAACTTAGGAGGCTCTTTACCGTTCCGCAGACGGCCGCTAACGCCAGACTTTAAAATTTATTCGACCTCCAGATGATGATGAAGCCACTTCACTTTCGGCAGGAATGCTTTGAATTAATCTCAGTCGTAAGTCTACGCTTCCCCTTCTTGCGTGGAAGACCTTTAACACGTCACGAGCAATGAATGACTCCGTCGTAAATTCCAAAGGTCGATCTTGGACAGGTTAATCACCCATCTCCGTGAGAAACATAGGTTTTATTTCGGGGCACATTTCCTCGCATGGTGGATTTTCAAAGGAAACTTATATAAACTTTTTTGCAGTTTTATTACTTTAGAGGACAAGTCATTCTCAGACGGATGGATTATGAAATGGATGTCGGCCTAAGTTTATTTAAATTAAAGTTGTACAGAGTTTAAACTGTCTCTATGCAGTGGAAAGATGTCTCTGGATTGGTTATCGATTAATCGAGCATTAACAGTATTATTCTGATGTAACTACAGTTCATAGCTGTAGGCGAAGGTACAAGTCCAAGACTTTCGGAGAAAGTTCGACAATTCAAAGTTTTTATTGCAAAAAATCTTCGTTAATATAAAAAAATAATTGGCTTATTCTTATATTTTTTAACTATATCCGACCGCTTGAAAATTTGTTCGAAAAGATATTGAACGTGTCGCTACACCGCCATAATTATTTAAGTTTTTATTTTCATTGCTACGATTAATTCTCGATTATACCTCGGCCGAAGCAAAGCTGTACGTAGGCACATAGAAAAAATATATTAAACTCTCTCCAATTCGATCAAGTTAGATTTCAAAGTTTCCCGTGTGCAATCAGAAGCTTCATCCAAAATTCATGTTTTCGTTTTCAGTTAAATAATTTAAATGTATTTGCAGTGTAGTAAACCTATTATTATTAGACTGTATATCATTATAGCCTTTCTAAAATAAGAAAATAATTTTTATAATAAATTCATAAGTTAAAAAAGGCGAATGTATCAATTTACTTTACAAGTAATTAGATATATTTTTATCGTATAAATACTTAAAACTTACGAGTTTCGGATTTGGAAATTAACTGCACATTTTCTCATTTTCGGGGAAACCCATTTACCTCCCACTCCATCAGCCCTTTCATCGGACCTATTTATGCGGAAAACCGCCGAAACCGTTTCTCACTCCGCGAATTCATTCCCCGGGCACCACACGGCACGCTTAGCCCAAAAAAAGAAAGAAAGAAAAATCTCTTAAACTACACGTCGGGATATAGGGAAGAATAATCATATTCTTACGTCAACGAAAAAGGTTTAGGCGGCTCGTTTGAGCTCCCGCAAAAAACAACCAATTACGCCGCGGAATAAGCCGGCAGCTCGCACCTCGTTACTTTAAAAGCATCGCCCACGCACCGCTCGATCCGCAAACAGTAAATATGCATGAGGAATACCCCGCCGGCGGAGCAGAAGTTAGAGGTCGCCTTAAACCCCTGGAAGAAGGTCGCTTTTTTCGGCCGTTGGGAAGAGGTGTCGTGGTAGGGGTGGTTTTCAGCCAGGGCTGGCGCATTTTGGCCGAGAGGGGGATGGGGGAATGCGGGTAGACGCCCCCGCCTTAAAAACGCCCTCATCCCTTTCCTTTCGCACCCTCCCCACCCCCCTCCGCTCCCTTTCTAACCGCCTCCCCTCCCTCTCCCCCCAGTGCAGCAGAAATGGCGAAGGCCCGAAGTTCTGCAGTGCACGACGCAGTACACTGCAGACACGCGTGCCTCCGACCGACCCGCCCTCCGCCTTCCCCTCCGCCACCGGCACGGGTGTGGGGCCTTTAAAAAAACACATGCAATTAAGGTCGTCTCGGAGGTTCGAACCCGGTACCCCCGAACGGTTTTTCCCTACCGTGGGAATCCCTCCCCCCTCCGGAGGATGCGTTTTATTTTCCACTTTAACGGGAATTTCGGTGGGATTAATAAATGGAAAAGCGCTCGGGGTCTCCCCGCGCGACGGAGCGTAGAAGGAAGTTTTTCGTGTGCCTCCGCAGAGGGGAGGTGATTTTGGATGAATTATGCCTTCCTCGGTTGTGTTTGTCACGGTTCAGGTGATATAATTTTTCTTTTTTGTTACCGTTCGTGAGAATTCTTCCGCGGTGATCGCGTTTTGGTTCCCGATTTCTTACCTAATGCTTAATTATTAGAATTTTTTAGGTGACTAAACTTGGGGAATTTTACTGATATCCGAGCCTACCGTATCAGTTTATATCTAGGCCAATTATGAAAATATAGGTCAATAGAAATTGTTCAACCTCCATCAATAGGTTGACCAGTTATGTTGGCAAAAGAGTTTGTTCAGCTTTTGGTCATGGTGATTTTGGTTTTTGAGGTAAATTTTCATGAAAATTTAATTTTGAATGACTAATTTATCGGAGTTTATCTTCGTAAATGTAGGTCAACCCACGTTTGTTTAATTTGTGATTGTAATTCGGTATTATCATAATTATTACGGATTATTTCAGTGTAATGGCAGCAAAATAAACATATTATAACTAATGAAAGTATCATTCTAATTAATCAGTTATTATTTAAGTATATTGTTTTGTTTCATTGTGGACAATGATCATATATTTAACATTATTATTATTTTAAATCTAAACTTGCATCAATGGAGCTGTTTTATCAGTACATAGTCGTTTTTATTAATATACCTGTACCATAGAAAGTACCATTGTAGTTAGTCAGTTAATTCTCTAGCGAAAAGTTTCATTTCATTATGAACAATAATAATATACCTAACATTCTAATTATTTTAAATCTATATTTGCACCAATGAAGCTGTTTTATTAGTAGTTGTATTTTCATCATTAATGATCTTCGAGCCTAGATGCTATTAAAACTGAAAGTCTATCGCCAGCGCCCTAATCAATTAAGGCCGCTCCAATTAGTGACCGCCTCTTAATCCTTAGTCGTGATAAGCACAGATCTCCTCTTATAAAGACCGGATCGTCTCAAATCACGTGCATGTAATAGCTATATTTATAGGAGACTGCCAGCAGCCTGTTGAAGACGGCAGTCTGCCAAGTCATAAAACTACAGGTACTTGATAGATTGCCAGGGTCCAATCGAATCGCAATATTCCTTTCATTAATTTCCTTCAAACTTTCCGGAAATATTCCGGAAGCAATCTGGACAGGTGCTCAAGCCGCCTCTACTAATTTGATTGACCGCCACGAACAATATACGTTCAAGACGAAGCCAACTTCCATCACACCCCTTAGTTAAACTTTGCTGAAAACGTTACCGGTAAGAGTTCTTCATTTATCACTCCAAAAAACGTTTTTTTTTTCTCTAGATCGATTGAGACTCATTATCATGCTTTCAAATTCCTTCGGGGTCTTAGGAGGTGGTCGGAGATTTATCTTCGCACAGTCTTCTTAATGGATTCTTGTCCTCTTCTAATCCATTCTCCTCAATTAAACCCTCTATCCTCGAAATCCCCAAAATCAATTTTCTCACACGTATCTCTCTATCTAAAAATTCTCTTCTTCCTTAAGTACGCAGTTGCTTTACCATAGAATTGAGATTGAATTTACAATCAGAGGACGAAGTTAATCCTGAGTATGTATTCCTCAAATATGAAAATTGAGATGTCAGATCATGGTCCTTATGACTGAGGATCATTACATCCTTTAGAAGCTATTATGAATATCTTCTTATTAAGAGGACGTATAGAATCTACGCTACTGACATTTAGAACATTCTTCTTTCAAATTGTGAATACCTTAAAATTGGTAAATGAAATTATATTGAATGGCTGTAGAAGGTTGTACAGGTAGTGAATAATTGTCACTTGGCTGGGACTCGAACCCAAGTCTCCCACTTTCCGGACAGGTATTCTAACCATTAAACTACCGAGTCACGTCCTTTTCACTTCTGTAAATGGGTGCTTTTATGTTCAACTTTGAACTTACTTTGTTTAGTTTTTGTTAGATTGAATGAATAAAATTGGAACTTGAATGTAAATATATAATTTATGTTACGGTCCCGATAGGTTAGGGATGGTAGCAAAGGGTGTCAATATACCAACAATATGCCACTGACTACCGATGCCGCTTGAATATCCTGTTCCCTACATTGGCCTTAATCACCCCTGAAGTGCATTGTGTCCAATATATTTTCCACCTCTTAACATTCTCAGTGATATCTCCTTAGATATACGAGCAAGCCTTTTCGATTGCGGAGGATGAAAGGCTCAAAGGGTCTTAGCGCTTCGCTCTTCAACAACAACATCCGACGAGCGTGGGTCCGCCGAAGATTTCGCCGCACTTTTCCATGCGCGCAACTCCGCAGCGGAACTTCAAGATAGGGATTGTGGAAGGAATTCAGCAAATTGTGCACATTCTAACTTTTTCTCCATTCAAAGATGCTTCCCCCGCAGACAAGAGTGATTCGTCTGGTACGTGAAGAGAATGCACGATGCGCTTGTCCGTGATTGTGAATTTCAACGGCCGCCCATCGCATTGAAAGCGGTAATGAGCCCATCGAAACGCCTGAAAATGCAATTAATTGTTCCGAGTTTTGCACTGGTTATGCAGAATCCCAACATGCGCTATCGCAATTCAATGATCGTATGTGTTATCGTGGTTATATGAAAGGCCTGGGAAGAGTATAAAGAATTTGGACTTCATTTTTTCAAAGTCATTCATCTTATTTTCAGTTTTATTATCCCTCTATCGATTGTTTATTATGATCGATTATCGAATAAGATTGATTAACGAATAAAATCTATTATTCCATACCATCGATTATCGAATACGATTCAATTGTTGTTATTATTTTAGGATTTTTAAATAATCTGCCTTTGTAGGTCGATTATCCTTTGTGTTTTATTAGGACATTCTATTTTAAATTCACAGTACATTTCCGCTTTCTTTCCTTCCCACATTATCCGTGAAGGGTATTTTCTTCCATCCTTGTGATGAACGGCAACAACAAACGACGCAGTCCTCAATGTGGACCGTGCCGATAAGGATATCGCTGAATCCGTGTCATTCATTGCTTATCTCACGAAGTTACTAGAAAATGGAGCTTTCGACTTCTACTAGGTAGTAGCTCAATTAGTAGGAGCATCAGTCCGTTAAGTTTGAGATCCGCGGTTCGATTCCCAGCTTTGGCAGGCTCTTTTGCCCCCAGTGATGGGGTTTATTTCAGACCGCACTCTTATTGTTAAGTTCATTTCTAATTCTTTTTAATGGTAAAGCATCTTAACGTATCTAAGAAAAAACTATATTAATTTCCAATACGTATCCAGCAAGAATATATAACTATTCTGAATGATATACTACTGCTGCTAGTTTTTAGTGTCTCTTGATATTTTTTTCAGCAATTATCAGTACCAGAGTGAGAAAAGACGTAACGGTACGCTTATCCTTTAAGTTTCCTGCTTATCAAGCAAATGTGACGTAATGAAACAGTTGAAACGCTGAAACACGAGAGACATAATGACTTATTATTTCCGTAGATTCTTCAAAATATAGAACATATTTTCTACGCTAGCACGGTGATTTTTTTTTCAAACTTGTATCCTCTCTATTTCCTACTCCTATTCATTTTGGAAAAATCTCCATCTTAGATTAAATTACACATCTCTAAAGAAGTGAAATGTCGCGTAGCCGCTCATAAACATGTAATCAGAGACGACATCTTAAGCCCTGAATGTAGTAGTAACTTATTCTCACTTCGGCTTAATGCAGCGATTGTGCTCGGCGTCAATTCCGCGTGCTTATCTCGAATAATA
Organism: Sympetrum striolatum; assembly: GCA_947579665.1. Classification (NCBI taxonomy): domain Eukaryota; kingdom Metazoa; phylum Arthropoda; class Insecta; order Odonata; family Libellulidae; genus Sympetrum; species Sympetrum striolatum. Next base: position 37,703,848 of record OX388345.1, on the reverse strand, counting down.
AAAAGTTGAAAAATCGCCCAATCGTCGTTTCTACGATCTTGAAAGCCGTCGTCGTATTTCCTTCTTTTTCTGTTCGTATTCTACGCCACCGTGACTTGACCAAACGGGAGAGAAACGCGGAGTGGATATTCCGTGATGAAGCTATACACGTTGCGGGGGTCGTGCACTTGCGTGTCGACCCGAGGCGATCGGAGGCGATAGGGCGCAGCGTGCGGTGGCCGCGCACGCATTCTCTTCCGTGCACAACCGTGGCACAAAGGGGAGGAGGCATTGGGGTCGAGACCGGCCTCTCTCTCTCTCTTGACTCATGTGACCAACTTAAGATGTCGGGAGATGACCCCACTTTCAGATCTCTTCTGTTCGTAACGGCCGACCTTTCTGCACACACTTTTCGACACAGTTGGATTCCAGGTCCAATTGGTCACTTTCTCCCCTTGGAGAAATGGGGTGAGAGGCAATGTCTTATTTGCCTTCTCGTAAATGACCATCTTCCTTACAGTGGAATGTGCCCATATATTTCAGAGAGGGAAAATATCTAGCTAGGTTGAATTTATTTTAACTTGATCTCTGTATCAATTTATCGATTATCGTATAGGAATTATTATCGAATTTGAACCATCATCGATAATGCTCTATTATCGAAAATACGCGATTATCGAACATACCCGACTATCGAATATGATCGATTTTCGATTGTCTTGTGAAGAACTCGAAATTAATCGAAATCGGGCCCATTCGTTTGACAGAACCGTTTTACTGATTCATATCCTTATTGTGCAGTTCCCGTTGTTAAAACCGATAAATATTATTGTGCTTTACGAGAAGAAAATGTAAATGTAAAATAAATTGAAAATAATTAATATTATGCTTCCTTCATTTAGCATATAACTTTTAACATGTACCAGCTCGGTATAAAGGTCGTTTATTCTTTTTCTTTTATTCTCTCTTCTCATTCCCCTGATGATATAATCAACTGATGTGGAAGTCCCAAAGATAAACGAGTCTCTTACGTGAAAATTTGACGCCATGTATGCGTATAAGAGGCCTATCGCCGCGAAAAACAAGGAAGTAGACTCTCTCTGAGGATAGGATTCAAGGATTTATCGTCTGATTCATGCAGAAGTTTTCGAGAAAACCTCTCAGACCTTGAAGATTCACTCCAAGCTTATGTCATCAATTGTTTTAAGCCAACATTGTAAGGACATTTTACCAATGATTATTCCTCAAACTCATCATCATGTCGCCTCTTCACTTGGTATTCATGGATGTAGTTAGTTGCCAAAGTTAGTAAATTGACACTAATGCAGAAAATGCTGCATGTGCACTCCCTTTTACGTCTTCCCGATGAGTAATTAGTTGTTAAATCTTCTGCTGAGTATTAGGTCCAGTTACTTTACCCTCTTCCGCGTAAAATTTTCTGCTATGACCTCCTCAAAGGACAGTTTTCACTAAGAAATATTTTCCTTATCTTACACCAGGAGGATTGATAGTTCCAGATGTATAATCCGATAGCCGTTATTAGTGTTTGGCAGGGGATGTATTAACACAATCCTCCTTACCTAATATACCGTACCATGTCCAATTTTCTACGTGTTAATCTTTGTATTCTATTCGTCATTCCTATTGTAGTTAGAATATGTTATTTGAGCGATAAACTGCAGCTATAGCTAACCATAATGTATGTATTTGTCTGCATTCCTTTTCGTTTGGAAATGTTTTGAAATTGTGTCGATATTCATCGCCTTGTAAATTTACAATCGCTTCAATTGCAAAAGCATCATTTTCAACCATCTATCTCCTGCTGTGAAATCTATTTTCCTTCCGCTGTCACAATCTATCAGCGTCAGCCCTTTGTTTTTTCAGCACCTTTAAAGTCGTCTCACTCCGGCGAAATCAGCCCACTGGATTTCACTGTATTTTGACGTCACCGGGCGTGGCGTGAGGTCAAATCGCATGCATTTTCATCCGCAGCCATCGTTCGACCCGAAAGGCATTCCGTAGACGTCCCAGAAGGCGAGAAAGCAGACGTCCGAAATCCCGCAGACCGAAGAGAAAAAAAAAATAGAAAAACAACTGCCTCCCGGAGGCGAGATCGAGCCCGTCAAGTATTCAAAAGCGGTTTTTTGGAAGTCCATGAGCGTCGAAGGCATTGGCTTTGCGGAATTATTTTAGCCACCCGCGGGAAAAAACGGGTGGGGGAGAGTCCGGGCAGTTTTCTTCACATTGCGATTCTCCGGGGCACCCGAGCGTCAAAATAGTCGGACTGGGTACGTCTGTTCTTCTCCAGTTGGGTCCCCCCTCCCCCTTTGCCCATCTCCCGCAAGCCATCCATCCCATACAAGGGACCGTAGGTATGCAGGAATTCCATGCTTCTTGGCAGGTGTACGGAGAGCGTGATGTCACCGTAGGCCGTTCCGGAGGCTTTTCGCCGTGCGCGAATGAGACGATGCGGGGGTGGAATTTGTCTCACCTCCGTCCGCCCCCGCGGGGAGAGTCCGCCCCCATGTCTCGACCTGTTTTCTGCCGTCTAAATCGCCTGAGGCGGGTAATCATCCTGGGCTTGCTTTTACGATAGCGTTGACCCTTTGGCTAAGTGAGGCACTTATCCCCGTTGGATTTCTTCCTGAAGTCGAAAGGACTAATGTCTTAGGATGCGTGGCCACCTTTCTGTCTTGATTGCTTACTTTTCAGACTGTTTTCCCAACCGGTGGCGTCCCACTAGTGAGACTTACAAGCCTGTGTAGTATGATTTGAGCAGGTTGCTATATGGGTTGATGTCGTTTCAACCCATTCGATTTTCTCTTTCTTTACTTAATACTTTGCTTGATTACAAATTACATTCCAAGATGAGAGACTTGAGACAATAAAGGTTGGAGAACACTGCACAGACATTATAGGTGGCGCATTGGATTTAGAAATAATGCGTGTAAAATTAGCATTATGTCATATGCATTTTTCTCCGTTATTTATTCTCTATGTTTTGTCGTAGAATTTGATTTATTTTTCGTAGACAGTGACAAGTTGTCGACCTCTCACCGGCTTGCATCAAAGATAGACTGATAGATTTTAGTACTTTCCGTAGTAGATATTATCATAGCCCCATATAGAAAAGAGTAGGAATCCCTGAATCTTGAGGACCACGCCGCATTGCGGGGGTTGTACTGTCTAACAGTTAAGTCCATATTTGGTCAAGGTAAATTGTTAAACATACATTTTAGAGCGATGTAGATGGTTGAGACATATCATTATGTCGACTTATTAACTTAGTATACATTGAGTCATTTCTGTTTTACTAATCAGCCTGGACATAACGTCCATATATAATTAAGCGGTTAATTCAGATAATTGAAAGAAAGTTAGTATTGACACTAGAACTATCCCTTGAGGTGCTCGCTCTTTAATCTAACAACACCATTAGTGCTATCAGCGTACGGTATTTATCTATTCAGCTCAATGAGATATTTGTCATGTTTTATGACATTTTCTAATTCCCATTCATCTCAGCGGGAATCGAATCCCCACCGTTTTCAGTCAGCGTTTGAGTTATTTTGGCCGAAACCGCACAATGCAGCGTTTTTATTCCTCGCGTGATTCGGCATTTGGACACCACAAAAGGGAGATAAAACCAGAATTATTTACGCAATTTGGATCTCCTCCAGCGCGGATAAGAATTTACGCAAGCGTCGTTTCCCTTCCTAGTTAATGCTTGTTATAACTTTTACCGACTAACGTCAACGAATTTGAATTCCCCATTTGAGGGAGGAATACGTGAGCTCCGGGTTGAATGGTTCGGGAAATTCATTCGTTGATATTTGCCTATATAATGCCTCGTTATATATATAGCAAATGCTGACAGTAGAAGGTGGAAACCCAAGGGACCAAGTAAATTTTCCGCCTCACGCAGATTTTCCGGCTTAGGTTGGTTAGCCCAAAGTAAATTCATCAGTTAAGAATTGCTGTCTTGAAATATGGAAAAACTAATGAATGTATAAAAGTTTAAATTAAGGTTAATAAAGTTCAGTAAATATATAGGTAATTCAATAAATATGGTATTTTTTTGGAATGCTATCAAATTCCTTTTATTAAACAAGTGACCCACTAGTGGAATAATTTGAAACAAAAATGCTTATTTAATTACAAACTTAACTGTGTAATTTGCTTAGTTATAAGAAACGTAATTATTTTTCAGTGGAAAAGTCGTTCCTGTTTATTTTCTTTCGTCTAACCGCAAATTAACTCATTATTCGGTTCATTATAATGCTTATTTATTCGGTAGTAATAACACTAGAGTTGAGATAAACTCATATGGATACTTCAAGCGTAAACTATAAAATTAAAGTCATCTATATCGAGTATTTTTCTTCCCAGTATTCTTTATTTTAGGATTAACCGTTTTTTCCTTCGAGTTTAGAAATAAACTTGGTGGAGAGGCAAGCCAATGGTAAATACTTTTGAAAGCAAAAGATTTTTGTTCCTCCTTTCATATGTACGAATACTAGTTGTTCATAAGCGAGGTTTAAGGAAGATAGATTCCCGTCAGCGTCACGCAGCTTCCGCCTTTCATCTGAAAAACCTTGTGTTTAAGCAGTAATTTTATTGTTTTCGCCTAAGACAGGTTATACTGTATTACGTCAAATGGGGGTGCGCGAAAAACTTCTCTCTCTCTCGAAGTTTTATCTCTTGGCCGCATCGCCTTCCTCCATCACGATCTCCGTTTGTCCTCCGTGAATGACTTTCCGTCTTTTTATACGCGCCATTCGTAATGCCATTCGGCCAATCTCACATCGCACGCACGAAGCCCTCTCTTCATATTTCTCTCCACCATTTTCCTTATTTAACAGCACTTTTCATTCTCCTCCTTTGCTCTCACCCACTCCTTAAACTCGCGTCGCCTTTAAATCTTTTATGCCTTTCTCCCGCGATTTTTCTCTGCTTTTTTAAATCGCTTTCTTTCCCACGTTCACCCTTCCACGATTCCTTTCACCTTACGTTTTCTCCACGTTGTTTTAACGGCCTTTATTTAATTTACCGCCCTTCGAACTGCGTTTTTAATTATCAGATTGCTTGCATTTTCCTATTTTGTGAGTGCGTTACTCTCGCCGCCCTCTTCTGCTGCACTCGTAGAACAAGAGGTTTCCATTTTCACAAGCATCGCTTTCGTGCCGATCGAAAGTTACATCAAACAATATTTTACGTGTTGAAATATTGAATGACTGATGGTATCTCACAAATACGATAACCTCAAAGCAGCCAATCCTTCCGGATTAGGAGGGTCCGACCAGAAATACGGTTTCATGTCACGATTATGAGTCCCGCATTCCAACTATTTCAATTACGCTCCTACTAAATCTTGCATTTGGAATTTTCTCAATTGTAAAGTATAGATTGACTGAGCAGGCACGATTAGCATGAACTAGCTAATCGATCCGAATCATGCCATATAGTATTGGATTTTGATATTATGTTCCACATAAAGGTGACGAAAATTTGTTTTTCTAGGGAGAAATATTTCGTAGTCGAACATCTTTTTCAGTTCTCTCCTTATTTTCGTAAAGCAGCAGAAAACTTAGCAAAATTGGTTAAGAAAAATGTCATTAGTAGCCTCTACTCATAATTAACTATCGCTTTAAAGCACTTAATTGACACACTTATTCAATTTATATCGAAAAGTATTACAATTGTGTATATTTACCCTTGCAGGGTGGAAGTATTTTCTATGCTTTACCTGTAAAATTTATTTCAGTTACGGACTTGATTCCCAGGAACGGCAATGGCGTATGGTACGGTGTGTAGTAACTGCAACATTGCTACCGAATTTACCCTATTAGTCTCTCTGATAAACTGCGGAAAGAAATGATCCTGATATTTTCCCTGATCTTCCTCACAATTTCAGAGCGGAATATGTAATGTAGAGAACACAAATACCTGATAGATCTCTATAATAACTTTTTCTCTCAATGTCCATTAAACTAATTAATCCTTAAATGTTTCAAAAATCTATCTTCTGAAGATACCCATCCTGCATCCTGAAGCATCTGAGTATCGCTCACTGATTTGTCATAGCATTTCATTTCTATTCGTTACTTAAGTGTTGTCTTTCGTTATACTTCTACTGAATCACGAATAAAATAGTATTTCTTCCACGTACTCTCTATGGTCTTAAGCTTTGTCTTAACAGATGTAATTTGTGTGTACCGTGCGTCCCGTATTTTTTACAAGGAAATACTAAAATGTCCCGCATTGGAATCCCATCCCATCTGCTCGCTCTACATTAGCATGATTCCACGATTTTAAATTCTGCATATTATCTTCGAAGTAATTCTTTCCTTTCTGAAACTTCCAGAATCGCTCCGATACATTATCATTTCAAATCAAGTTTTGGAAAGCGCTTTCTCTTGTTAATGGATAAGTTTCGTTAAGTGTTTGGTGGAAGCCCATTCACAGAGGGACTTGGCTTGAAACATATAATTAACCCACCACCTTGTGCAGCTAAAAAAACAAAAACAGGATCTGAGAATCAGGAAATTGTTTTATCCGAGCGAAAGAGTTCGACTGACTTTATGGGCTTTATGCGATGAAATACTACCTTTTCACCATTTTCACACTTTCGCAATTCGTAATAATTATCTGGAGGAAACAGCTTCACTAGCATGTATATAGTTTTATTTACTACCGTATTTTTGTTATCATTTAATGCAGGGTTTCCCAATTTTGTTTCTGCAATGGAACACTCCGCAACCTGGGAAGTTTAACGGAAAATTTAGCTTATTTTTAGGTTAGGTAATTCTTTTGTAAAATTTTAAAAATCATTTAATTACAACAAATTATTTATTTAGTAATTATTTTTAAATATAAAATTATAATATTATAACATAAACATAAAAATATGAATAAAGCATTTAATGACTTTTATTCTCCAATTCTCCAGTAAGGCTACAAATAGCCGCGGAACACCGATTCAGGTTCAGCGGAACACTGCTGTTCCGCGGAACATGGTTTGGGAAACTCTGATTTAATCAAATATACACCTTTGCATATATTACTAATATTAGTGTTACTAATAGTTTTTTTATTCATCACTGTACTATTGAGATACTAAATGATAACAGAGTTCTTACTACGAGTATGGTGGATTTTAGGGGGATATTAATCCTGTAAGCGACCAGTTGGATATGGCAGGAGGTGCATGGGCACCTAAATCCTTACCTCATGTAACCTGTTGTCCCTGTGAAAGGGTACGCCCACTATAGAAAACGATGTATTGAGTTATCTGTAAACATGTAGGTTGATACTTCTAATTTTCATTCGTTACTATGGAATTTTTCTAAAAGAACCTGTTGTCGATCCATTTTTAGCAGGGATTAAGATTCTGGAGTGTATTAAAAGGTTAGGCTATTTACATTGCAGCTAATGATGTTAATGTAGCAATCTCGGAAATAGGATTATTTTATAATCTCTTACGTTTAATATACGTTACGATTTATTCATTTTTTATTTTATTTTCATCGAATGAATGAATAAATTTAGCGATTTCATCACACCGAAGCATTCTAAAAGATGGTTTAATTCGGAATTCAAATTGCGCCTCTACTGTGTAATATATAGACTCAGAAAACTCTTCTGTACTCTGTAAAACACCCAATGTTTAATTCTTTACCCCTCTTGGATACCAATCTCAACGAGAAACAATAGGAAGTCTTCAGGCGTACTTTGTAAGAGCCTTTTGCAACCATGACCACCTTTTTTGCTCCTTTCCTCGTTCTTCCCCGTCTCCTCTCTTTCTACATTTTGGCTCTTACGCATCACTTGCACTCAACGGACTGTTCCCACCCTCCCCATCGTCACTGTTATCTTTTTCTCTCCCTGGCACCCAGTGCGCATGCGCCATCCCTCATCCCTTAGCGGACCGCCCGCGGGAACAGCTCACCTGTCTTGCGTGCAAGAGACGTGTGCGTGGGCGGTCGTGGTTTGACGGCGGAAGGGGGAAGGGCACCCACGGGGAATTCTCTAATTGGGATTCTACGGGCGCGGGACGGAATAAAAAAAGTGATAATCCGAAGATATTTACAATGCGAGGAAACTGACGTGAGAGTTTTACTTCTCCGTGGGATCGCGACGCGGTATCTATTTCCTCCTTCGAGTCCGATTTTTTTTTCTTTTTATTCAACTTTTTCCCGACTTCCTTAATTGGAAGACGAACGGTGCTGTCATATTTGAGGTCGCGAGCGGAAGTGTTGGGATGAATAGTTGAGTTTATCTGAGAGATGTAAACATTTCCCTAAGTCTTCAACGTTTCCAACTTTTGATCGCTATGCAGAACAAATAGGATTTGCGATGTCGGATCTTTGTGATGTCTTAACCATTCTAATTGTTTCTCTACTTGCGATGCCCGTCAGCTTTTGTGTTTCAAAGAGCGGAAACGTGGAGGTTTAAAAGCGCACGTTTTAAAGGAACGAAACTTTGTGGAAAATTTTCAAAGTTAGTGGGAATAGAGATGCGTAGTTCTCAAGAGATGATTTCCCAGGAATCACGATTAAGACGATGAAAAACAGAAACATAACCAGAAATGGCGTAATCTTGGATACTTCGGAAAAAAAGATAAGCGTTTGCTTATCATATTTTATTTCTTCCTTTTTGCCTCGTCTCAAACTAGTATTCTTAATGAAAACTTAGTTAGTGTATGTATAAATAACAGATAGTGGATGAATTCGATTATAAGACAATATTTTAGATACAAGATGATTTACTTCAAAACAAATTGTATACCATGAAATGGGTATATCAGTGCCAGAATTCAAACTTTGATAAGAATACTTCAGAAGAAGGCGTCGTTTTTTGGAACTCGATCACAACAAAACTAAACCAAATTTTATTAATTTAAATTGAGGAGATAGTAATGTTCCATCTGTTTTCTTTTGTAAAAATATTTTGTCTAATTTGAAAACAGCTGCCAATTTCTCTTTCGTTATGTATTCAAAGGGTCGTAGAAGACGAAGCTACTGATCATTTTGTGGTGATATCTAGTTGCTCATTTCTTATTTCCCCTATTCTCTTAATTTAAAACTAATTTTACTCTTCTCCGAGGTACCAGTCGATACTCTAAACTGCAGCAACTAATTTTCTAACCGTTTTGTACAGATTGGTCCTTTCTCTTCTTGAATATATTCAGCTTTTTAATTTAAAGCTCGATTCATTACTACATCGATTTTCTTCTGAAATATGGAAAGAACTTATATTTTTTGGTATCTCTTCCTACGCAGCATTTTTAATTTAAGAAGGTGAAATATTTCAGCAATGTGACATTCTTTCCCAGTTCCATTTTAGAGATTTATCGTAAATGCTGATTTCCATATAATACTGGTTCCAGTTCATTTACACTCGAGTACACTGTATTTCTTCAATGACTATTCATGTACATTGTTTTCAATTTCTTGTATTCTTCAATGGGTTCGATGTGAACATAGACTATCTTAATCAGCCTTCCCTGTGATTTAATTTTTCGTCGTTTCTTGAATTATTTACTGCACAAAATCTTAGCGCGGGAGCTTAGAGATTGATTTATTTTCATTTGATAAGTTGTCAAACGTAACCGAATCAAAAGAATCATAGTTTATCGTAATCGCATTAATTTTAACATCGTCCGCATATATCGAAGAAATCCAGAAATACCTCGGGGCAGGTCGTTAATAAATATATTAAAGAAAAAATGTCCCAAAATAGAGCCCTGCGGAACTCTTGATGTCGCATTGATTTCTGAGGATGAGCAACCATTGATTACAAATTTGTTTCCAGTCTGATTAATAAGACTGGAGCAATAGGAATAATGGTCTAGCGATCCTCAGATTAATTAATGAATGAATTGCTAATTTTTATGAAATCCTTTCAAAAATTCTTTCACTGTCTATTAGTTCATCTGTTCTCCAAATCTACAATACGTTTTCATCTCTTGTTACTGATCCTCAGGAAACTTTCACAATATACTCTCTCTTGTATTCATTCGAGTCCTCTCTCTTCTCCGTTTATTTTCTCCTCCATTTCTCCTTTAATATCTCTTTTTTTCAGTTTCTCTTACAGTATCACTTCGTAAGCAAACATGTTTATCTCTCTCCGCCCATTTCCATCCTTTGATACCGTTCCCCCTCTTCGGCCCCTCCCCAACCCTCTCATCGCTTCCAGCACCAACCTATTTTTACCACTTTGGAGGACTCTTTGCACGCTCACTTCTCGACCGAAGACTTTAAACTCTTTGCTCTGTTTTTCTTCCACCTCCTCGTCCACCGTGCTGGAAACCCTTCGCTTACGTATACAAGGGATTCCCGTCGTTAGCTGTAACCCCTTGAGAAAAAGTGGGGGCGCATTGCGGGGGAGGATCTCGAGAGTTCTTTCACAGCATCCCCCAGCGGATTTTGCGTTCGTTAAAAAAAAGAGGTTAGCGTAAAGTAGAGTGTCTTCCCTTTACCTGCGCCTTTCGCTTTATTCGCGACTAGCGAAAGTCTCCCGGATTTCGCTGCTTGTGAAAAACCTCCCATTCAAGGCAATTCATTCCCAGGTTACTGGATTGGGAACGCCAGCGCTAGGTGCCATCTTTCTTTGGAGTTTTAGAATCCGTGGTTTTCTTTGTGGAATTCAGTTGCGTCTAACCACTTCCCTGGCAGACTTTTTCTGTATCGAGTTGAAGATTTTTCATTCGTTTCGATAGCTGGAAACTGTTGTTGAAATTTTATAAAATAAGCAGTAAAATCATTGTATAAATCGTCTGGTCGAGGAAGATCGTATAGAGATGACAGGTAGAATGGCTATTTTTCAATGCAGAGAAAAATTTTTAGAATTTAAATCCCATGGAATTCATCAGTAATGACTAGAAAATCCGGAACCCACTATAGAAAGTCTTCAAATTAGAGTCAGTTTTTAAATTTCCTATTGGTAATTGATATACTAAGTTAAGTAGTTAAGAAAAATTATTCTCTTATTTAAACGTTCAGACGAGGACAGCAAGGGTAAACTACCTCACTACTCCCTGCCTAGTTAACCTCATCCCCCCTACTAGCCCTTGGTCGCTAATGTTAGATGGGGATGAGGTATCAACCAATATTCGGGCTGAATACTCTACAGACAAACGTTTGATTATCCGAATATTTATATTTTAACGAGAAGTTTTCAATGCAGTTTTCCTTTTAAATGCATACGCTATGAGGATATATTTAAGCACGATATCGTAATCGTCTTATTTTTACTTCGATTTTCTAATTCATGATTGGGGTATACTACGAAGGTAGGTCTTAGATAACGCAACTAATTTTGGGATAAATTTCTGATACGAACGCAAATAAAGGTGCAGTATTCAATTTAACTCAATAATATGCGCATGAGTCCGAAGTCTTGAATCTTCGCTCAGATAGAGCATGGGCGATAGTACAGTGATGTTGTGGTAGACGATAGTGGTATGAGAGTGACTCACTTAAAACTCTTCCTTTGTTAACCTCGAACAGAAAGGCTATGCTTTGTCTCTCATAGCTAAAAATCTTGGCTGGATTATCTGCATTGATAGTGGGAGTTGGTGATTGCCAACTTGCTTACCTGCGGCGCTGTAATAGTTTGGCAATGGTCTCACTTCAGAAATTTCACTCTCGTGATTTGTTTGTGATGGCGTGTAACCGTATCTACATTTTCCGCAAATACCCGCCTTTGTGAGTAGAATTTAGTGATGAATTGAATGGAGTCTTATCGTCCAGAAATAGAGGAACGCAAAGATTATACTGAAACTTGGTTTCGAGTCTTGTAATTCAGCATTGAACGTTTAACTGTTGTAAATCCGACCACCACCGAATTTGGCATTCAGTCATCCGTATCATTAAAAAATCACACTCTCTCATCTTATTCGTAAACTTACCTGAATGATTTTGGGTCCATGTTGTATGGTTGAAAGATGAACAGGGCTAAAACAGTGAGTTGAAAGTGTGACAATCCTTTTCATGGAGTTGAAACCATCCTGGTGTTGATCACCGAAAGATTGATGGATACCTACCAAGTAAAAAAAATTAAAATATAATTAATGTTCATCTTACACGACAATAACAAGAAGCTAAGAAAAGTTTCAGTGTTTTTAAAATTGCCGCTACAGCTGATTTCATTTCGTATATAAGCCTTCACCGGGAATAGAATCCGGGAGTTTGGGAACCCGGGTTTTCGTACCATATACAGGATTATGTATTAATTCGTTTTCTTCAGATGAAAGACTTCACCAATTATTTGATTACAACAGATCACCTAATTAATTAAATAGCGTCAGTTAAAAATGATCTAACACTAAATAATAATGCAAGTCAGCACATAATCCATGCAACTGAGAATCCAGAGTTATAGCGATAAGTCATTCGTTATAGCAATTTATCAAGAGTGATGGTTAGTTTCAACTAGTCAGGTTTTTAAGAGATCCATGACTTATATTATTAAGCATGTGATGAAAAAACTAAGTTGATGCAAATTTACGTCAAATTGGCTGCAATTAAACAAATGAAAAGATTAAAATTTAACTGTTACAAACTGAGGTCACCTGTGGATGACTCCATCAGTCGAAACCATGCTCGTTTTAAAATAAAATTTCCTCTGATTATCAAAAGTTAATCTTTTCATTAGTTCCTGACGGAGACTTACCACAATGTCACGGCTCAATGCAATTAAACATTTATAAAAATATGCTTATATTCAGAACAATGCAATGTTGCGTAAAATTTACGAGAGTTGGAATTATTAGACAATTAGTCCGTGTTACTTCAGCCGCGTATCTTCATCCAGCGCCTCTCATAAACTCCACAATGCATCTTTCTCACAGCCAGTCGGATGAGATTTCTTTATTAGTCGGAGCGGCTAAGGTTTTAATTGCAACGCCTCCTCCGACCAACTGATATCTCGGATTAATTATCGCGAGTGCACGCGGAATGCGAATGAGTGACGTCATCCATTGAATGGATATTATGCGTCCAATTCTTTGGCCTCGATATCCGCCCACCCACGCCTCGCCGACCTTGCCAACTTCCGCTTTTCCTCGCAATTTATTCCATCCCTCGATGGATGTCGTCACTTCTTTTCCTTCGTCTATTTTCTATCACCTCTGCTCCATTGGCCGTTTTATCCTCCTTCTGCCAACTTAACTCCTAATCCTTCCTTTTCGTTCCTTTCACTCTTCGCTTACAATCTCGCCTCATTTTCCCGTTTCCGTCCTTTTTCTTTCTTTTATTACCGTCGTGGCCTTCTCCATTCACTTTTATTCTCCCTCTGCCTTTATCCTCTTCCCATTCATTCCTGCCCGCGAGTTTCTTTTCATTTTCCTCTTCTTTCTTTTTCCTTTAATTCGACTGTTCTTTTGGTCCCTTCTTTGTTTGTTTTTCGGTCATGCTCTTCCGTTTAACCTTGCATATTTTCCTTAAGATATTCTTCTACAGATTATTCATCCTAATTTTTAATGGGTTCATAGTAATTCATATGACTCTCGGCAGTCTTTACTCAAATATTAAATAAGTGATGTGTTTTGATGATGATTTTATTTAACTTTTTATGATGTTTTAGTTTTTGATAATATATGTTATTTTACTACTTTCTTTTTTAATGATATAAAATAATAATATCAAACATTGATAGAGGTGAACTTTTTAAGCTAGAACTCTCCAGTCTAATTTAACCGACAGAATCCTGCCCATCAACGGGTAGCGGCCCGCGTACTTGTCGAACATGTTTTAAAGAGGATTCAGTCTTGTATTTATTATAGTTTTACATTACTATATTACTTGTTTCAATTTTTTCCCTTCTCCTATTTGTAACTTTGGGGTCGGCTAAAAATATTGGATAGGGCTAATGATGGTCCATTAAATTTTAGGTTTAGGCTCATATGTTTGACTTTCGTATCATCTCAAGACATTTGGGCTCGTTACACACGGAGATTGAACTCGGTATTGCTTCCATAGACGCGATAATACTGCGCAATTACTATTCAAAGGAATAGTATTCGTTGTATCCAAGGAGAAATATTTGAAAATTAAAATTGAATTCTACTATTCCTATATACATGTAATAACCGTCAACCGCGATTGATAAGTAATGATTAGATTTATGAGTACATTTTGTTAAATGTTTTTGGAAACAAAAAATATCTTATTGATACTATACTAAAACAGGAGGTTATTATTTTAGAGGAATGATTAAATCCTCGTAGAGATATGGACGGTGTAGTTCTTCCGATATGCTTTTGTGGCTTTTCACTGACAAACTTTGCCTAAAACAGTCTTACACCATGAACAGTTTAGATTTTTGATTTCCTGGTATCCAAAGTTTTGTGTACAAAAATTTCAGTTCTTTTTAACATATTGCATTGCTACACATTACATTGTCATACAATGCGTTGTTACAATTGTATAATTGCATATCACATCGTTGAATTGTGTATTATTTTAGTTCTAATTCCTCCTTCCATAGATATATTTATTTATTTTTTCCTCTTATAAACTCATACATATTACAAAATATTAAGTAAATTAAAATCTAGACACATAGGTTCCCCTAGGATAGCATCCTGTTTGGGGTTAACCGACTTTTCTGGTCTAACAAAAGTACAGAAAACAACAAAAAGGAGTCGCTGTGTCACTATATACAAGTCACTTTATACAAATTAAAAGTGGATACAAAAATAAGAAAAATAAAAATGGGGAAAAACATTGTAAATGCTTCCTCTAACGTTCCTTTTATTCCTATTCATCTCTATTCTTATTACTCGTCACCTCGCAACTTACACAGTTTTGGCCAAACTGTTCCTTCTCCAGCCATTTTTCCTCCATTCCGCATTCAGTTCGAAATCCGCCCGACTTATCCGTTCTATTATCTTCTTCATTCACGCGTCCCTTTCGACCTCTCCTAGAATCAAGTGACCTGGGTAGTTATGAGAGAGGAGTGGAGATGTTTTCAGCTCCGAATCGAAAAGAACACGAGAGATAAAGGAGTCGTTTCCCACTCCGCTTCATTATGTGTGCTTTTCCACGCTTTTCAAACGGGGGGAAGAGGCCATTATTTCACGGGACAAGTGCCCGCACGGCCTCCCTCAAAACCCCGAATCCTCTCTCCCGCAAATTCTAAGCCTCTCTCTATATCCAACGCCCACGCTGCAATGGGAAGCACTGCATACGACGCGGTCATTTTTTTTTCGTTTCGAGCCGGTTTTGCGTAGGTGATTTGCAGCGGAGGTTTAGGGTGATGAGTCGTCGAGGTCGTTGGTTCGAATCCGGATGTCACGGTCGCGCGCGCAGCTGTGCCTTCGGCGATCCTTCCCGAGCGGAATTAATTCGTTTCCTTTTCTCCTGAGATGAGGTATCCACCGCGTATGCATCCTCATCCTCGATACTTTCGTGGGTTCTTTCACGCTGTGTATCCATGCTTCCCCTGTGTGTTTTTTAGATCTTTTGTATTGCTGACTTTCTGGTTTGTCCTAAGTTTGGATGTTGGGATTATACTGGTATAAATAAGCTAGTAGTGCCATCTACTGCCGTAATATATTCGCCGAGTTCGGTTGCATTTATGTTGTATTTTTTATGGATTTATGGTCCCTTTAATAGCTTTTAAACTTTGATAAATATTTCCATCGCATTACTTACATCCTCCTCTTTGGTTTGCCTTTCTGAACATCTTTCTGTCTACCTCGTTGATGTAGAGTTTAGAGGTAACGCCGAGGTTCTGGGTTTGAATCCAGGTTATAGCATGATTGTTTGAGCCTGTCTTAAAAAAGATTAATTATGAGATTCGTCTCGTTAGATTATAATTCGCTTAATAAATAAATGATTATTATCATGTCATCAATCGATCGTCATAATCCCGAAATGTAGAAGAAAACCATACATTGAATGTTTGGCTATTGAAGATATAGCATCCGATTTTTTCTGTTATAAATAGTGTACTCATTTTCGGTTGCTTGCATTGAAATAGTGTATTCTCAGAGATAAAGAACGCGGGTACGTAATGAGTATGTTGGTGTCATTAATCCTTTAAAGCCTCCTGGTGTTATTCAAGGTCTTAACTAGAAATTTTCCAATCCGCAACGATATTCTAGTATGTTATGTAGTATTCCTTGTTATGAAATATGTCGTCTTATAGGTCTGCCGTTTACATAAGCGACCAGGCCACGTTCAATGCAAAAGTTTCTGTGAAATGGCTGATATCTTTCCTTTCGCCCAAAGTTTTTCAGCCTTTTGAAATAGCCTAGTAAAGTGACAGCCCGAAAGTGATAAGCTCTATTCTTTGCAAATTCTATATTTCTCACTTCTCTCTATTCTTTGGTTTTAGATGGATTAGTAGGGAAGAGCTGACCGTTTGGATGGATAGCGACACCACTTAAAATGTTTAGCCTCTCAGATTTTTTTACTCGTAAATTTGGCTCCTCTTTTGATTTTCACGGTCTATGCAATTCATCGTTTTTTCTAAATACCAAACATCGGGAATGCGTCGACGTTAAAATTCCTGAGGCTTTCAGATTGCGATTCCGTTCACCGCACGTCATCCTCAACAGTCGCACGTACGCAGAATTCACGAGCGGACGGAGGATAAACGCCGGTGCACCCTCGCAGGAATTAATTACCAATTTTAATCGCGCGATGAGGGATTTTTATATATTTCGGTGCGACGTTTCGTTTCCTTCGTTCCGCACGGGTGGCCGGAAAAATCCTCCGGTCAGTGCCGTTAAGTGCCGCGGGGACTTTAATTAGCGTGAAATACTGTTTATGAAGTTCGAACGACCACGTAGGTAATTAAACGAAATTAATTTGGGGGAGATTATCTCTCCCTCAGCCCTTTCGAGTCATCAACGCGCGGACTCGCGGGGCGAAAAATTAAATAAGGATCGAGTTTCCATATTCGCCATAGTTTAATTCCGTCGGTTTCGCATAATGCGAGTGTTTTGCGCCAAAGTTTACGGGCTCTTTTTTTTTCTTTCGGGTGGCGTCGGCCGCCGATGCGGAAACTCCCGCTGCGGGGAAGGCATCTTTCCGTGCTTGATGAGCTTGTCGGTAAATTTGGGCATTTCGTTTTCCTGTGTGCGAATGCACTCCCCCTCGGCTCGCTTCATGCTTGGCCGAGTCCACTTTTTTCCCGTGGCCCCGGGACGGGTTTCAGTTACATGTATACTTTGGTGCGGTATGTTTTTTTTACGAGGGTGCTATTTATTTCGGACGAAATGCATCCTCCGGGCGTTTGTTGCTTGAAACATCAGCTTGGAATCATTTGGCGGATCAGAAAAACATATTTTGTTAGTAATTGGCCGGTACGATAACCTTCCTAGGACGGTTAATGACTAGAATTAAGTGGAAAATTATAATGCGTGACCCGAGGATTGCAATTTTCGGGTGTTTTTGGAGTAAGTGGTTAAGTTGGTTCGATGAGTGAACATAAATTACCATAATATGAATTAAAGTTTTGGAGTGACATGATTATATGATGCCGTAAGACTTTTGAATTTTATAATGTTCTTATGAATTCAACTAGTAATTTACGAAATAGAAAATTCGAGTCTGTTTTTTTACTTAATCTTATTTGGTCCCCCAAAAATGTCAGTAGAGGTCAGCAAATTTTCATAAATGATAATTTTTATTTATTACTTTGAAATTAGGTCTACTGGCTAGGTGGCAAATTTTATTTCGTCAGCACTCTAAATTAAATTTAAGTTATAAGAGTCCAAACATATATCTTCATTATATATGGCATTTTAACTCGTTGGCGGAATAGTTAGCATGGTGTATGTACTCTAACTACTCAAGCCCTAGTAATTACTGGGTTTTTCCTGGCTTATGAAGTGTTGCATGTATAGGTCCATTGCTGCCTTTTTCTTATGTCTGTAGAATTGACCAATAAGTAGCATATTCAGGCTTGAGCTTTGGGAGGACTAATTTGGAAAAATATATTTTCTTAAATTTAAATTTGGAACATCCCGCATTTTACTTCAATTTCTTCGCCAAAGTAACGCGACTGAAGACTGCAATTGATAGTATGCCTCAGTGCAATTCATACTAAATTCATAATTTTCGTATATACTTTTGGGGAAAAATTTATATAGTTTTGATTTGAATTCTGAGAATTTGAATTTTGAAAATTTTAATATAAAATAACATCCTTCGTTCTCCATCCTGCTTCTTCTCTGAAATAACCTGTCTGAAATCTTTAATTGGTAGCGTGCCTGATTTCGCAATACTCTTAAATTAACCAATTAAACCCCGATCCAGGGTTAAAACCCACCTTCTCCTCCCGTTCATTCTCTTATTAAATTTCCCCGGAAGTTCATTCCGACTCCCGCGCCTCCCCGTGACGCAATCCCCGCGAATTCACCCCCGCCCGAATCCCCCATTCCCAAACCCCACTTACTAAATATCCCCGTCTTCCTCGGAAATAAGGAAAACAAGCGCGCATCGTCCCCGTGGCAACGCTCCTCGCGGGGAAAAGAGGACGAGCTGAAAAGAACCACTTTTGTTATTTCCCTCGCCACGCCGCCCACGACGCGAAATGAGCATACGTCCTCCAGTTTCCCTTCATCTATTTCTCCCGCTGTTTTTTCTATCCGTTTTTATTCGCAGCGCACCTGAAAAAACCCTGACCAATGGGAATCCTTCCATAACTCTGCCCTCGCTTCTTTATATCTCGGGAGATTTTTTCCTCCGTGTGATCCTCAGTACCTTTTCCCACCATCAACCCCGCCCAGCCTCTTGGTCGACCCGGCGGTAACCATTTCATTTACACGCGAGAAAAAATCTTTCACCCTGGGGTGAATTTGTGCTGAATGAATCCGCTAACCCTTCCCTTTCTGCTATCTGTCTCCGTACTTTTTTCATACCTTTGCCACCTGAATAGCGGAAACAAACTTTAATGAAGGGTAGACAGGTCTCTTTTACCCTAAAAAGGGTTTCAAAGCCGCGGGATGCAGCTAACGCCTCATAATTACTTTCAATCGTGTGGGAAGATGTTTTCTTTTGCGTTCTGCGATTTTGTATCTCCTCTTTCCTGCGAGTCATCGCTCGTCGTTTCGCGTTTGTTCGCGCCCGCGCGATTTGACGAGATGAACATCACGGATGTTTCCCCCGCACTCCGTTAATGCACAGCGAGCCACAAAAGGTGAAATGACGCGGGGTTCTTACTCGGGTTTTTTTTATTTACATCGCGGGGCATTTTTGGACGCGTAACCTACTTACGGGCCCTTATCGCTCCTCTTTGGGAGACTTGGGATTCGACGCTCAAGTGACGCCGTGGACACGTGTTCCTCTCGGTCCTACATCCCGATACGTATGTACGCTTCGCGGAGATAAATCCCGACCTGTCCAACTCCGAGACTCTTTTGTGCTATCTCCGGGTCGAATAGCTAGGATTTTTCGATTTTGAAAAAGTTCTTTTTTTATTTTACTTTCCTCCCACAGTTTTCGAAGTGTCGCATCGCTCGAGTTCGCGGAGATAGACGCTGAATCTAGCGGAAAGAGTTGGAATGTATTTCTGAAACTTTTTGACCGTTTGGAAATTGTTTGCATATGTCAAAATGAAAATATATCATACTTACGAAAAATTAAACCGTGCTTTGAATCGTTGTAGAAACTTTATTTCTAGAATTCTTTTGCTTCTCTCGAGAGTAACATTTCTCCTGCAGTTTAGACACTTTAGAACGTAACATCATCATGAGATTCGTCTATTTAAAAAAAATGCTTGTTGGTGTGGAAACGGAATCTGTAGAATTCGTTGGCATCTCTCGTAAATTACATGCATGCTTCTTGCAGTTTAATTACCTTGGGATTGTGAACCTTTCTTCATCATGAAATATCCTAATCGGAATATTAAACGGAATATCGTAGTGACGCTTATATTTGCGGAATAGTTTATTAGAGCGGAGTATAAAACATAAAAAATTTCTGAGAACGAAATAACTATAGATAAAATTTATACAAGAGCCTAAAAAATAACAATGTTTTTATGTAATAACTTTTTAAAGTAAGTACTCTATGAAAAAATCACTTTAAAAAGTTGCAGATGGCCAGAACGTCTTCTAAAATAATTTTAAATCATGTTAATGTCTAAAGCAAGAATAGTTTCGAAAAAGTAGAGGAAAATGTTCCTTTCACTTACATTTATCACTGTGTTTTTAATGGTTCTGAGGGCAAAAACGCTACTTAGGTATGAATGAATAAAGACATTTATTTAGGTCTATGGAATGTTACGAAAAGTGTTTTCCGTATACATTTCTTCTTTTACGAGGACTTGTTCCGCTTATAGAATTCTTCCTCAGTGATTTAAGCAAAGGCAAACTACCTCACTCCTCACCCTGCATAGTAAACCTCATTCTTGGTAGCTAATGTTAGAGGGGGTGTGGTATCAAACGGCCTTGATGCTGTATATTTCACAGACAGTACATCCGATTACATTCGGCTTATTAATTCTGTGCCATACCATTGAAGGTGCCATAATAATCATTTAAAGCACTCCTTAATTAACGAATTAATAATAATTTTTAAAATCATTCAGTCTTGTTTCTTTACGGAAGGACGACACAATACATAAGTCTTAGTAATTTTCACTCCGCGTATTTTCGTGCAACCATTACGTGTTAAAGCAGATGAAGAAATGCACAGTCGAACCCAAACATGAAAGAAGTATTGTAAAAATGTTAACCACGGTTGTTTCCTCAACGAATTTCTGCTTCGAGCAGAAATACGGGCTTAGCGGAGGGAAGAAAAGATTCCAACTGCCAATCACCCCGACAGTGGGGTCCTTGGGGTGACGCAACCTCGGATCGGTAAGGGCTCCACCGGTAAAAGACCCCCCTCGCCTCCAGCTGCTAGAGAAACCGTTCCTCGAGGCAGACGAAAAGAAGTTAACCTCGACGGAAGTACGCAATCCCGCCCCTCGGCAAATTACCTCCAGAGGAAGGATTTTCATACGTATCGAAAATTGCCTTTTGATGTCGGTTTGTCATCTTTAGAATTGATAACGTGGCCGAACAACTTGTCTGGCGGACACCTCCCTCCGTCGCAAGAGTGAGGGACCTCCCGAACCGGTATCGGAGGCTTTGCCCCCGGAGAGGGGAAGGCGGAGGTGATTGGTCAGAGTGATTCCTCCGCTTCCTTCCTACTACGCGAGCAGGTGCCCTCGGAAGCAGGGGCCAGCGCTCTCCGCGATCGCCCGAGCGTCCACTGGTAGCCGCCGGAGGTGAGGATGGTCATCGTCCGTGTCCGCGAGCCGTCGTAGCGGTCTGCTGCGAAAAAGACGACCTCCGTTCGTCGCGAGTCGTTCTTTTTTGCAAAGCGCGATGTGTTTCGGAGAATTGTTATGCTTATTTGATGGTTAAAACCTAGCGATGTGGAAAATGTGACCATAGAGCGATCTTTATAACCCCGCTGATGAGGTCCGAGAAGAACCTTTAGGAACAAATGCAGTATTGTTAACAGGGCGTTGACGGCTTTTCGCACATGGGCTCTCACCGGGAATCGAACTCGGGTCCGTTTCCTCAAAGAGCGAGCATGCTGCTTTGGCGTTCTAGCAGTCTTCCGAGCGGTAAATTCGCTTCTCCCAAGCATCAGAGGCCGGGAAGTTCTATAATACCTCAGAGAGCAAAGTGAATGTGATTTCATCTACTTCTATCAACAGCTTTTTCACGTAAATTTTAAGATAGTAATATATCATATATACCGAGAATAAATAAAAGCTTTCATCTTACGTTTATCTATTGTTGCTGTTATTTTTAAAGTTTCTACGGATTAAGTCGTTTAACACCATAGTGCCATCACGGGGAATCGAACCCGGGACCGCTTATACTAAAACCGAACACATTATAGATTATCTGAGAGCTTATTGAGCAATTACATCCCTATCAAAAGCTAACAGAAATGAATAAATGTGTGTATATATCCCTCGAAAAGCGGGAGGCTGTAGTTAGAATTTCAGTCATGTCGTTATATTTTTAACTTCTTATTCGTTTTTAGTTTCAAGGTGCACCCTAATTCGAGCTATTTAAAAATATCAATTCCATCATCTTTAATTATATTTATGTTTGTTGCAAATAGTAACCAAAATATAGTCATAGAGCAAAGTAAAATTATTAATATTAACCAATAAAAACAATGTAAAATGTTCAATACAATTACTAGCTAAATTCCATTGATGACATTAAAAGTTCATGTGCCCTCAAGTTAATTAAGGACCACCACGTAATACATAGTGTCTAGCACCAACACCCGTGGCGTCGTGCCACTTGCGGCACATCGTAAATCCTCCACCGCTCAGTTATCGCTATCTGATGAATAATTCGGGAAAGGAATAAAGATCCACCAAAGTTGCATTAATTTGCGTAGGATGCTGGAAAAAAAAACTTTTTTGCATTGCGTGGCCGAACCCTGACCTACATCCGCGGTTCGCATATCGGCCGCTAGGTGGCAGTACCTGTCGGTTGAAAAGTACCACTATGGGGCAAAAGCCCTACGCGGCGGCTCTTTTTGCATTGTACGGCGAGAACTTTGGCCCAAATCTCTAGTAAGCATTTCGGCCACCAGGTGGTAGTACGTGTCGGGTCGTATGCTACAGCATGGTAACCCTCCTATGTTAGGGAGAGGGCAGAGGTGACAAGAGATGTCAACGGGAAAACTATTTAGTATCCCCGGAATGAAATACGACCGATATGGTAACCTTAAACTTGTTTATATTCAGTAATTACAGACGTCCTTATTTTTACTTGATTAGTATAATTACACTTCAATACTGCATATCTCTTTTTAGATCGACATTTAGAATGTCTTCTTTCCTTAAACTACGTAATGTATTTTTTAAGTCATTAGGATTGAATGGATAATTAATTGTTCTTAGCGTGGCCATTGCTTAAATGAAAGACCTCATGGTTGCTGCATATTATACCTGGATCATCTGGGTTGATAATAGCGACAGAGTTCATGTTAGTTGGACATGAAAAATTTGTTTCTATGTTCTATTACAAAGAGCCTTTAAAATTCTAAGTCATTTTAAGAAATAAGGTATTTTATTTCTACTTTCAGTTTATGCTAACTTCTGTCTTAATTCCTAATTAAGATTTATTATTTTTAATCTGAGATTCCTTCAACATGCAGACTTCGGAAGCACTATAATGTTGTTGAAAATCCTTCTTAATGATGGAAACATAATAATAGTACTATCAGCCCTGTAATTATTACCAGTTTTATGATTGCTAATTGTTAATCATGTTAAAACCTTATCGGATTCGACCTACCTTTCAAAACTGAAAATTACAGCCAGCCGAAGTCGAGAAAAGTTTACCGTCATTAATGAAAGTAACATACATACATATTGTGCACAGTTACGAAAAGTTTGCTGTCAAAATCAGTCTTTTTCATGCAATTGAAGTCAATTTTTTCATTCATCTGCTTTCCTTCCTATACATTCCTAAGCATTCCATCAAACTACGGAGGCAATTGATAATAGTTTTAACATTTGTTTCTTTGAGTTAAATGTTTCGTACTAGTTATACTATGTTAATATTCTTTCTAAGGATAACGCATACTTTTTCTAAGTTTAGATCCCTAATCATGGTGTGATATATATACGGGAGAGCCTTATACACGGGGACATGCGGTAAATGTAAATCGTCAGATAAAACACTGGAATTGGTATGCACTTTACATGTGTTAAATGTTCACTATCTAGCTCATTACTAAAAGTCTCTATAAAAATTAACTATTTGGGCGCCCGGTTGGCCAAGTGGGCAGCGATTTTGGCTTTGGTGAAAGTGATCCCGGGTTCGATTCCGGTGGTAGCCTACGTAAGAAACGACCTAAGCTGTCGAAGCATTTTTAACAATACTTCTACTAAATATCCACACCTGTTAATTGATTTGTTTCTCGCTGATCACCGTCCCTAATCCACCAAGTCTTCCGTTCGCCACAAATCCCTTTACATCTAATAAGAAACCCCTCCGCCTCCAGAACCCAAAACGTCACAGCTTTTCCCGCACTTATTCACTGTTAATTTTTTCCGCAGGTGGGAGCCGCCACCTACAGCGAACGACTACTCCAGAAAGGGCGGCAAATCGAGTGAAGGCGACGGTCGAAATAAGGCGGCAGTGAGTCCTCCCCAGCCTACGCCACCCTCCCCTCCCTCCTCCACCGCCCCCGGGGCGGGAACCAAGCTCTCGCCCAAGGAGACCTGCTCCTCCCACGGTCCATCCCCTCCCTTTCCCCTCCCCTACCGTCCCCTCCGCCGCCCCTCTCTCTCTCAACGGCCCGGCCGTCTCCTCATTCTAGCGCGTGCGACTGATCTGTGAGGAACCACGCAAGAGCCCTCTCCTGCCTGGCACTAAGGCACACGCGCTCGCCCTCCATCCCGGCCCTTTCCCTTCCCTCAGTGTCGCCCAGTCCTCTAGACGGCGCCCCAAAGGGAAGAGTCCATCGGAGCCCCGAGGAGAGACCTCCAAGTCCCCCTCGCTCCGCCGCATTCGCAAGAGAGGAGGGAAGTTCCCGAGGAGTACCCTGACGCTAACACGGTGATCGCCGCGGTACGAAATGGTCAGTGGCGGCGGGGTCGGGCTTCAAAGCCGCGACCGGCTGACAGTGGCCTTTTGGTTTTCTTCGGAGAGGAAAGGTGCTCGTCTTCTGCCGGCATCGGTGTCCCCGAAGTGGCCCCAGAGCCAAGAGCCCCGGCGGGGGCATCCGCCGTCGCTCGCCGTGTGATTATGGCCGAGATCGAGACGAATCCCGTGGAACACGCATCTGCCGTCCCCGATCTTCAGCGGAACCTCAGCCCAGATTTGAAGGCCGTCGCCACCTTCAACAACAACAACCTCACGGTGGCCGTGAACAACAACAATAACGAGGCTCCGGCGGTGGACTCGACTTCGTCCGGAGGTGCCAACAAGCAAAGGAAGAGGAAGCGGTTGAGTCAGGTCGTGGATAAGTTAACTACTCAGGTGACGTGCAGCACGGGTTTGGTCCCTTTGAACAATAATCTTCAGAATCATCAGAACAACAATTTGAGGCGTGTGGGGAAGGATTCGGAAGGTGTTGGTGACGAGGACTTCGAGGAGGAGTTTGAGGAAAGTTTGTGGAAAGACGATGGCTCGAGGCACATGTTGAGTGGTCGTCGAGTAGAATTCGGAGAAAGACAGTGCGCTGAGGAGTACGAGGAGGATTCGGAGGAGGAGCAAGTGACCAAAAGGCCTCCTTCAGTGGACATGGCCCCATCGGAGCCCAAAGTGATGGTGGGTGCCGAAGCTAGGTCCGGGGCACCACCCCGGAGTCCCCTCGCCCTGAACGCCCCGGGCAAAGGGGGCGGAGACGTTTTCCGCTTTGACAGTGTCGATCGCGATCGCTATCAGCAGCTCTACGGAGCTATCTCGGAAGAGGAGGAGGACGTCTTCAGTCCCGCCTCCTCCTCCAACAAGTCACCGCACAGTTCCGCGGGTTCCCCGCAGATCCCGACTACTGATTCCCCCAAGATAAGTTTCAGCCCCCTCCGCCTTAAGGACAGCAGCATCGAGGAGGAGGACGAGGACATTTCCCCAAACAGTGGCGGAGATTGCGAGGGGTCGTTGGACGGCCATCCGAGGTCCCATCATCGCCGGAGCGGTGCGTCGCGGCATCATGCGAGGGTATGCGAGGCCGCCGAGGGAGACTGCGGGAGGAAGCCCCGCTTCCCGGGGTGCGCTTGTGCGAGGTGTTCGGGAGGCCTCCCAGAGGGTGGCGACGCGTGGCCGGAAAGGGTGGCGGTGGCGCCCGGGGGCGGCGGACTCCCCGCCTCCCCAGTGTCGCCCCTCACCCCCGCCGCCACTCCCGCCTCCCCTTCTCCCATGTACGGATTCGAACATTACCTCCACACAAAGTACCTCCCGGACATATTTCGCCGGAGGAGTCACTCCGACTCCGACTTGCCGATGTGGTTCGAGGGCGCAGTTGCGGGCGTCGGCGCGGGCGCCGGCGCCACCGCACCGCGTCCCGGAAGAGGAACGGCACCTCATCCACTGACCCTCCCATCGAAAGGAGGATCGCTCGAGTCCGAACGGTCATCCCCGCAGGACTCTCCGCTTGACCTATCCATGAAGGGCAGTCGAGAGCTGGTGGGGAGCAGCACCACGAGTTCTGAGTCTCTTACCGCGGGCGCGAAGGCCCTCGCGGCGCGGATGCCACCGGACGCCTCGACGGTGCCCACGACGGGTTTCATCGGAAGGGGCGGATTGGTGTCCGTTCCGGTGGTGAAGGGAGACGTCGCCTCCCCAACGACGAAGGAGTCCGTCGCTGTGAGATACAACCTGGAGGTGTCCCCGGTCGTCGAGGAGATGCCCCCCGGATCCGACGTGGCCTACGTCTGCCCCGTGTGCGGTCAGATGTTCAGCCTCCACGACCGATTGGCGAAGCACATGGCGTCGAGGCACAAGAGCCGGCAGCACCAAGCGGACGCGGCGTCGAAGGCCTACCTCTGCGACGTCTGCAAGAGGTCTTTCGCGAGGAGCGACATGTTGACGCGGCACATGAGGCTCCACACGGGGGTCAAACCTTACACTTGTCGCGTCTGCGGGCAGGTCTTCTCGCGGTCCGACCACTTGTCCACGCACCAGAGGACGCACACCGGAGAGAAGCCTTACAAGTGTCCGCAATGCCCTTACGCCGCGTGTCGGAGGGACATGATCACCCGCCACATGAGAACGCACGCGAGGTACGAGGGGAAGGGAGAGGGAGTTCCGGAGGATCCTTCGGCGTCGCCTGGAGTGGAGGAGATGACGGAGCTGCCCACGGACCTGCCACCGTCGCCATCCCTCGCCTTGGGGGCCCTTTCGGTTCACTCGCCGACGCCCATGGAAAACGACTGACACCCGTGGGATTTTACTCTAGGAATTCTCTGATGACTACGGTGGGACGCCGCGCACGGTCCGGCGGTGCGCGGGGATCCATGGTTCGCGGGACGTTTTTCGCATGAAGGGTCCGGCTTCGACTGAAAAGGAGTGCGCGTTCCCATCGGCGCGACTGCTGCGGAAGCACGGACGTGGTTTCCGCCTCGGTGAAGTGACTTTTCCGATCTTTCCGCGATCCTTCTTCGGCGGAGTGACGTGTGGAAACCGCCGGACGTATTGTTTTCATCGAGTTCCCCGTTACGAGGGACGGTAATCCAGTGATTTGGGGAAAATTACGGGCAGAAATGATCAGCGCTTATGTGCCGTTGTCCTTGTTTACTCTTTTGGTACGAATGTCTCTCATGTTTTTGCCTCGCGAATCTGGTTTTTCTTTCCCTGCCCGGGAAGCGTGTGGGGGTTCGTGAAGTTTTTATTGCGTTCGTCGACCGCGGGACGGGGGAAGTCCCGCGGAGTGAATCTCTTGCGTTTTCCGGTGCACCCGGAGTCACCTCAGATGCTGCACCGGAAGAGTTTCGAGGGAAAGAAATCGCAAAGGGGGGCAACTGATTCGTCAGGCGAATCACCCCCTTGTTTCTATCTCTAATTCAGTACATAAAACGCGCATTTACAAAGTCACGTCTCTCACTATCTCCATTGCTCTCTCAGATATCTTTCTCTCTCTCTAATAATTCATTCTCGTTTTTTACTCAAATAATTTCTCTCTATGTATATCTCGGAATTTCCCGTCGAGTAATCCATTAAAAAACTCTCTAACTCGGTAGTCGACTCCCAAGTGGTCGATGCCATCGCTCACTTGAATCACCGCGTTTCGTTTGTAATTTATTTATCGGAAGTTTCGGTTCGGGATAATCGCAAGACCTCACGTCAGTTGTCGAAGATGATGATATACTGCTTATTTATACAAAGTGCTCATTTTTTCGCATTCGAATTGTTTGTTTGATAACCTTATTGTTTGTTTTACCAAAGGGAAAGGCTAAATTCGTGGAAATTAATTAAGTGTTCGTTTTCCTTCAGGTTGTTACTCAAAACGGCTAATTTCTCTCTATGCAAAAGCAAAAAACCGACAGTTATAACGGAGTGACAGTATTATTAATATTATTTGTTGTTATTCGAGGTGTTTCAGTATTTCTGGGTTGATCTTCCATTGGAACGTCTTCGAAAGTGTCGAGACAGAAGAGCTGGATTTACCCTTCGCCGTTGAATTCCCACGGCGTTTAAATCAACCTATTTATTTTGACGCGATCGAATCGCCGCAGGCTGTTGCAGAGACGTTGCAACTGCACCGGATTGATTTTTAAAGCGCTTTGATGCCCTCAATCAGTTATCCGACGGACGGAATTATGCGGAGAGAAGGTTTATTTTATCTCATGGCTTTCCGGAGAATGGATCCGAATTTAATACTCCGATATCTCCGAATGAACGTCACAGTTCCTGCCCAAAAAAAGGTCCTTCCGCCATTGGGACTCCTATTTATTTTTCATAAGTCCGGATAAAAGCGTCGGGAGATGCAGTGGTGCGATTTTCGAATTCCCGCATCCCTTCTTCTTTCCTCCCCTTTGAATCCCCACCCTTTGTCTTTCGGGATGATGTTTTGCGGATAACTCCCCCCCCTCCTCCAGTCCGACTTCCTTTGACTTCCGTGTTCCGCGCTTTTCCAGCATCCCCGCTTTCCACCCTTCGGAGGGGATTGCGGAGCGCCGTAACCAGCGACCTTGCGGCTATCGATTCTCCCCACCCACTGCGGCCGCCCACTCCCAACCCTCGCACCGTAGGCGAGCACCTACCCACGCCCCCCGCCACCGCACCCTCTCGCCCAACCCTTCCGGTCCCCGACTCCCCCTCGCAAAGAAATCTCTTACTAATTCCCGGTTTCGCTAGCGCGCTTTCATTTTTTTTAATGGGAAGTCTGGGTCATTATTGCCACCGATGGGTTCCGGTCCGTCTTTCGGATTTCCGCGATGTTTCCTAGACGTCTGGCGGAAAATCCGCGATTGGGCCACATTCCTCGGCGGTCACTCCCAGAAGGTCCCGCTCTCACCCACGAGCTTTTGGAAAGTTGTCTCCCGGTAAAATTAATGCCGTTTTTCAGTCCCAATCGCATTAATATACTTCTCCGTTCCTAATCCGCGGCACGTGCCGGACCGTGGTGACATTTCAGACACCTTTCTGATCCAAAATTTACGCTAATGGTAAGGGCAATTCTTCCAACAGTCACGTATCATTCAGGAAGAATTCATTGTTTCTGCTTCAAGTTGAGTTAATTAAGCTCTATTCCGCTTCCTCCACCCACCTGCACCAAACGTGTCACCCTTCCCGCTATTTTCGACCTCCCCGCGATCTTAAGAGGGCCGATTTAGGGCACCGGGTCGCAGTTGTTGGGATATGAGCGTTCGGGAGGAGAGTTTTGCGGGAATTTAACGCGCTTTTAGGTAGGTCACGTGCTTCCGCGTGCGCATGCGTGTTGGAGGCTGGCGGGATCGGGAAGTCTGCGTTGAGAACGGCAGGGAAAACCCCTTCCTGTCTGGGAGATCCCTTGCTTGAGGTAGCGGTCCCGAAATTTTGGGCTGGAATCGCCCTAAAAAATTAAGCGAAATTGCACCACTGTCTTCTCCCTGCAATATTGACACATCTCTATGGTTAATCTGGAAAATTATCAGCAATCCAACGTCGGATTGCTTGACTGAGGGCTCTAGCGTAGGATGCCATCTGCATTCCGGTATGGAAGACTTGAGTGAGTTAATCACTTATTTGCGATCTTTAGCTGGGATAAATTTTGGCTTTACTGATTTATCTGATTTGGACAAGTAAAAACACCAAATTTCGACTTCATAACTCTGCTCTCGACAGACGTTCCAACGGAAAAAATAAATTCCATTCGAATTGATCCCTATTCTTGTTTTGTCTCTCGTCTGAAAACGCTCAAACAGTCACCCACCGTTTTGTCCTGTGAACCATGAAAAATTTTTCTGGTTTTACGTTTGTCCTCTCTCTCAATCCAAGTGCCATTCGCACCAAGTACGTTTCACGTCAGTGCATCGTATAGGAATAAGCTGGTCGGCAAGCATGCTGGCACACGCTTTTCTGAACACTCCGGTTTTTTATTCTATGTAAAAATGCAGCGTCTGGAAATGTGAAAAAGAGAAATTGCCACCCTTGTGTAGGGGGGAATTAACAGCGAAGAGTTCGTTTCTTAAACGGATTCTCGCATTGGAAAAGAACACTAACATTTCGATGTACCTCGATTATTTTTATTTTGTTTACGAACGAGTTGTGTTTTGTTTTGTTCTCGCAAAGGCACGGAAGAAAAAAAACGGCCAGTTGTGATTATTGATTGCTCAAGAATGAGCTTGTGATGAAACCAACCATTGGTACATCGTTAAAAATTTTTATTTTTGCTTTTTCATTGTTTCTGACGTTGTGATTTTTGTAAGGTTATCTTTTTTTCTTTTCGAAGTGTTTTTTTTTATGAGCCGATGGTGTGTCATTGGCGCTTATCAAAGATTTTTTTGTAATTTGCGACGGAGTCAAACAGCAACCGATCTTGATGGGGTTGCTTCCGTCACTGGTGGTTTGCTCCCTCTTTGTTCTTAGGGACGAACTTTAATTTATCAAGAAAAGGAAAAAAAGATCCGAAGCGATATATGTTGAAAAATGACGT
This sequence comes from Sympetrum striolatum, assembly GCA_947579665.1. NCBI lineage: Eukaryota > Metazoa > Arthropoda > Insecta > Odonata > Libellulidae > Sympetrum > Sympetrum striolatum. The sequence goes on along the minus strand of OX388345.1, from coordinate 37,673,303 downwards.
CACGGCTATTCCTATGGAAATGGCAATTGATGTTTATATAGGGCATTATAATATATATAAATATTATTAATATAATAATAATTATAATTATTAGTTTTTTGTGATGAAACGAGGCCAGGAAAGGGGGGCGGGCGTGGTGGTTTCTTTGTTTTAATTGAGCCATCCACTCCGCCCCCGGCCTCATGTGTAAAATTTTAATGAAACTAATATATTACAAAATCATTGTACAGTTGATGTTTAAATATTTCATCCGATTTCTCCTTTAAACCCTTAATCCCCTCTTGAATTGTCCGTAATTCACTCTTCATCGTTGATTTTGTTAGCCGATTTTAGGAGCGAAAAGACCGCGTAAGGTAACGTAATAATATACTTATGTTTACATTTGCAATTAAACGGTCATGTGGCTACTCGTTTAAATCACGGTCAAACGCTCTTTTCAATTACCAAATGAAACGTTTTTCCCGAAGTCTTTGTATCTGAAACTGTAAATCAGACTGGTCGTGCGATCCATCTTTTTTTACTTTCGTCTAACTTGTAATAGAGGTAGATTTCCATAGCAGACGAATTCACGTTAAATGAGCTTTCCACCCATTTGTTACCTTGACAACCAGTTTCTTCCAGTCAGTGAAATTTATCAAGCCGAATTATTTTGCGACTCCTCTGCAAATGCTTTCGAGGAGTCGCAATCGACTGAACCAGCAATGGAATCAAATTCGAGGAATCAAGTATTTTTTAAAACGCTTGACAGATGAAATTTTTCCCCTCTGGATCGAAGAGATAAATTCTTTTCAAAATGACGGATGGGTGGATCTGGGTATTGGCCTTTTTGTATCTTCCAGTTCCTTTTTTCGGAGAGAAAAGATTAAAAATGGAAAAGGTTCTTACGCTCAAAAAAGTGGTTGGCCATCCCTTTGTGAAAACGAAAACTTGTATACATTTGGAACGGTGGGCTCTCCCACCCCATTCGCGTTTAGAGTAGGCGGGATATAAATTTATATATATACAATCATAAATCTTCCATATTTTTCTGACTTTATATAAATATATATATACATTCACACATTGTATACATATAAAAAACGAGCATTTTTTGGCAAGTGATAAGAATGTTAACCGTAGATGTAACTTGGTTTCTTCCACTCTGGAGAGATTTCGTAGGACATATCAATCCGTCGCATTTTTTTAGGCGATGTTTGATTCTTTTCCGTCAAAGCCACACGTAAAACACGCAATCTGATGGGGTTCTTTTCGAGAAGAAGTCTTATTGCTTTCAAAGAAATATCACAAGCTTCTGAATGGAAATTTCAACGAGGTTTCAAGTGGTCACACACCACTGGCATGACACGGTATTTTTATACTTTTGCACTATCTGTCTGAGGAATCAATTTGTCTTCAATGTCAATTGGTGTTATTTCCAAAACAAAAACACAATCGGGTGAGTTTGATGTCGTGTCTTGGAAAAAATTGAATATTGAAATTAAATTTCGTGGCCAGATGACGAGAAGTGTATTTGTGTTTGGCTTCAGAGTCGAGGAAATGTGTACCTTTCCTATCATTGCTCAAAAGTGTAATCTATGCTGACAGTGTATCTCTGGTCTATGTTAGCAAATGGAAACTTGTGTCGAAATCCATTCATTGTGATCCTGCCCGTTCAACTACCATTTATGCTGATGTTCTCTGTTTATGGTTGTCTCCATGTCCAATGTGCTTTGACTGGAACTAATGTAACTTTGGTTTCGAAGTTGAGCGACCAAATTATGAAACGATGTCGAGTTTTTCAATACAATCTTTTTTGTTGTATGAAAATAGTAGTGTCATTCGAAAATTGTCTATTCGTGTTGTTACATGTGCGGCATTCTGTGAGAGTTCAGAAAAACCTGTAATAGTGTCCAAGAGAATAAGTACTTTTTAATGTCACAGTTGTTATATAATGGCATGACTGATGCTTAAGCATGCGACAGCACAAGTTTCGCTAAAGCCAACACGTTTGAGATCCTCAATGGAATGGAAAGAATGATTGGTGTAAATTGGTCAATACTTCCTCACTTTCTATCCGGGGCAGGCCAATTTTAATTCTGTTAACGGTAACAAGTTTTTCCATACCTAAAAAGAAAACGTTGAGCGATGCCTAATGAAAGCTAGGAAAGTTGTATCACGGCTCATTGAGAAAAAATCTAAAATTCATAAATGCATTATCATCGCCTTGCAAACATGAGAAGGAAAGAATTTTCGTTGCGTTTACCGAAACCAACTTATTTGGGAAACAAAAATCTCGGAAATTTAAGTTTGTACTCTCATTGTTTCCGGGATCGTCAATGGGATTCATTTTCTGATATGTAACTTTTTAACACGGCTGGTCAAGGTAAGTCGATTCGGTCAAAAGTGCATAACTCAATCAAAACGAGACCACGAGCCAGAAACGTTTCAATGTGCTTCCACTTTATTAAACCATTTTCATCTTCAAATACCATAGTCTGAATCCAATATACGCTCGTCAATTTTAGGCCATTTTCTGTATGCTGACGAAAAAGGGATAACATAAAACATGAGCCTTTTAAACAGAAACTTCCATATTCTTCAAATATCAAAATGCATCCAATTTATTAATTTTCAAGCAGAATAAAAAGACAAGAATCAAGGGTATTCTCATGAGTCTATCCTGTAGTGACCGAAATTCCATAGGACAATGCAGATTCAAAACGTTCATAAGAGGAAGGAACGCTAAAAAAGCTAGGACGAAAGGGTTGTATTAAAAATACGTAAAATACCTTCACATGGAAGGTCTTCGTGATATTTTGTATAATAAGTGTTGGATGACTGCACGTCGAAATTTTATTTGGCATCCTTTGCAAAACTCTCCCGCGAATATTTCTAGTTGCAAGCTAAAGGTACTTTTCTCACATATTCCCGCCTTTTTAAACTATTTACGCAGTTTCGAAGTCAAAGCATGAAATATATACCATAATCTAAGACAAAATCTATCTCTCTCTCTCTATCTCCAATCTTCTCAATTACGCAACGTCATCATTTGTACTCCTTTGGTTTTTTTTCGAGGTTTATAAAACACCAGATTTTCTTATTTTACGCAGAGGTAGGTTTTTGAACCTTTAAATTAAGGAAGTGTAGGCTCTATAAATCTTCGTAGGAAATATCTATTGCAAGTGAACCATTTTTTGGCGATTTCTGTGGTGGAGACTGTTGTGAATTACGAAGTTATTTATTTTTTGTCTTTGCCGGAATCCTCCCTGAGGAGCGACGAAGGTGTAAAGGCTTGGTGACGCGAAAGTGTGCTGGATCTTGCGTAAGACTTGTAAAGTTTCAACCACGGTTCATCTCCCATGCTGTTCATGTGTAATATAATTTTTGTTTGCGAAGAGCTTCGGGTTAAAATCCAATCAAAACTTTGTATATTGTGATGGTACAGGGTTCTCCGACAAATTGTTAAATGTCATAAAATTTTAAGAGCGATTGTCTGAGTGAGGGATGTTTTTTACCAGGAAGGGAAAAAGCTTAAAAGAGCTTCTGTGACGACGTTCAAAAAATGTAAATTTTTGCACTTCCTGGCGAATTGCCCTTAATTATTTGTTGAACGAATTCGAAAGTCCGAGGAGGATGAGTATGTTTCTCATGTCAGCTTATTTTCCGATTGATGTAAAAATGTTATTAAAAAACGCAAGACATGCCTCTTCGGGATGATTGTTTCAGTTTTTTATTATATTTGCTCAAAGTGTCTTTGTTGCGTGCATGTCCGTGGTTCATTGATTCTCTGTATATTCTCTTTGCAGAGCACCGGAGAATATATTTTGAAATAAACAATTATTTGTGAAATAAACCAGTCCTTTATTTATCATACAAAGACCCTATTCCCCTGAATGCGGTGTTCGCCTACAATGTATACAATGAGGTAAGTTATGTATTAAGGTAAACAATTATGAAGATGAATTATAAATAATTTTGTAATACCTAATCATTCACATGGACATTAAAAGACAGAAGTAATTTCATTCCTATTACAAATTTCCATCGAACTAATCCAATCATTACTGATTTTATAAATCGTGGGAAAAGAATGTAATGATATTTCCATTAAAATAATAATGATAAAGGACTTTATTCAGGGCGAGATTGATACTATAAAGTCTCTTCTTACATCTAACCCATCGTCATTTAAATTGTAAAGAAAAAGAGAGCTTGAAAAAAGTACACAGATGAAGACTACCTTGTGGATTTAAAAATCCTAAGCTATGCCTAATATTTATCCGGAATAAAATCTTCTTTATGAAAATAATTTTCATATAATGCCCGAATCTCAGCTAAGTTCATAAAAGAATGATCTGCAGCAGTTAAGTCATCATTTAAGCACAATCGGATAAAAGTGACCACATTAATAACTTGAACGATTCAACTTATATATGCAATTGTCCATAAAATGGGAAACAATATTTTCATTGGAGATTAGAGCAGTTATCAATAGTTGATGCTTCGTATCAAAAACTTATAATTTTATTAGCCGTTGATTCCTCGCTCTAAGTATGCTTTTATCCATCAACTTTTAATAACAATTAAAAGTTGGAGGAGTGGAGAATATAAATCGATTCTAAGAGATTGTTTTATAGAAAATTTACCGTTGTTTTGTAAGTGGTTCTGAATGTTCGTAAGGCTGGCTGACAGACACCTCTCTGTGCCTCTGTCGCGTATGTTCTTTAGCACGCTTGCACACGAATGATCCAGCATAAGCTAGTGGCGCCACTTGGAGGTGCGGCAATCCCGCGAATCAATGATTTAGAGGTATCCGAACGCAAATACCGCTTCAGCCTAGCAGAACGTGATCTCCAGGAATTTCAACGCACCGCAATTAAAATTTGAATGTGCGCCTTTATTCAGAAAATTTTCAATAATATTAATTCCAATTTACTTATTAAGTATTTTTAAGATTTGAAGACCAAAAGTCTGTAAATTACCCTACACCGTGAGACTATTTAGCCCCGATACAAGATCTGTCCCTCATCCCTCTACTACATTTATTTTTTACTAAAATCCATTCCAAGGGAATTTTTATTTATAATATGCAGGATGAGGAGTGAAGTAGCTTCTTTTTTCTCACTAAAACATCGATAAACTATGTTTTTGATAATTTTCAGTGTAATAGACCTTTCAATCTTTCATTTGTATGTATTTCTTAATGTAATTTCACTTTCTTCATTTCTTTGTGATTTATCTCCCATTGTTTAACGTTTATTTTAATTAATCTATAATTAATGTCAGTTTAGTGAAGTTGATTTATTTTATCTGTTTGTATGTAGTGCAGTTATGTTTTTTCCCTTTTTTTTGTACAATTTTTGTATTTTCACTGCCTGTCTATCATAACTCTTTTATTTCTCCTTCATTAAAAATATAGTTTTCTATCTTTAGGTTTCGCAGGTTTTTCTCACTCCCCTTCTTGTGAGTGATTACCTGTAGTGGAAATTTTTTCCTGAGCCCTCAGCTAAGGTTTTTTTTTTCAATCCACATATTACTTTTCTTCGTGAACCTTTGCAAACTATCTGTTTCGCATCTGACGATGGGTTAGGTGTAAGAAGAGACTTTCTAGTCTCAATCTCGCCCGTATGAAGGCCATTTATTATTATTATTATTATATAAGAAGACGGGAAACGTTCAGGTAAGTGATGCAAAATGGCTCTAAGAATAAAACCTTTTCATGGCAATCAATGAGTAACCAGGATGATCATCGTGATTCAGCGTAATTCACAACTCAAAAGTACTCTATAGATATTAATAGTCTCCTACTATTTTTCACATTCATGAACTTTATAAACCATTGTTAATGAATGAGACATTTTTCTTTAGCACGTTTGTGTGTAACCAAAAGGCCGGTTATAATCTAAACGCCTCAAACATTAGATAACTAGATCTTGTAGAAGAGAATAAGGCTTTTTTTTAATAGATCAACAGTGAATTATTTTTCGTCACTTTCCTCACCAATCTACAAAACAATAAACTGTACATGAATATTAAAGTGGAGCGCAATGAGTGTAAGAGGATGAATTTTATTAGCATTTCATAAGGAAATATCAACTTTCGTGCCAACACAGTCATAAACGAAACTGACAAAGGAAGAAGAAATATACATTTATCCCTATTCTGTGTCGAAAGACATTGAAAATATTCAGATTAAAAAAAAAACAAACATCATCCTATGGTAACGGGATCTATTTATTTTATACCAAATGAGAAACGAAAAATTTCAATTATAAATGATAGATTAGCAGTTATAAATATCATTTAATGCGCACCATCATACATTTACTTTAGGGAATTCGTCTACAAGGCATGCCATTGGACAACACGTTCCTTGGCCAGATTCTAATCGCGACCCATTTCAACTCCGCGTACCTAAACGCTATTAACAGTCAGTAGAGGATGGTATTGCTACATTAGTACAACGAAGGAGTAAATATGCTTACACAACCACCTGATGACGTAATAGCCAAAGATAAAGCCCTTTACGCAAATTCTCGAGACTCATTTCTATTCGTGCCGCTGCATTCGGCATAGGGATAACAGTTAGGTCGAGGAGAAACTTTATCAAGACGTGTTTAGATGGGAACCGAAAAACTATCAGTTCTCTAGTGAAGAAGCTGCAATAGCTGCATTTCCTGGACACTTATCGCCGGCGTCACCGCACCTGCAGCGGAGGACTATCTCCGCGGAGATGAATCAAGAGCAGTCGTAAGTAAGTATCGTGTTACTTGTTCCCCTCTGGTAGCGAGATTTTCTAATGAGTTATCCGTTCTTAAATTCACGAGGCCCCGTTGCCAATTTTCTACCGTGATGCCTAATCTCTTAGGTAATGAGTTCATTCTTGGTTCCTTTCTCTATCCTGGGGGCGTCAAACTGGCCGCCCGCGGGCCGGATGCGGCCTTCCAACCTCTTGTGCGGTCCACGATGTCCAGGGAATGTCGTTTTTATAATACAATAAATGTGAATCGGACTTTCAGCTTGAAACAACTATTGCTATTTATTCTTGTTTAGGGAAATAATTTTTACTCTTTCGTCAAATTTTGATTTTTGATTTCGCACTCTTTCTATGATACTTCAAAAGTAAAACAAAATCATGCATACTATTATTCTCAATTCTTTCTCTAAAGCTCCAGATGCTATCTGGAGACAAACGAACTCAAAACGAGGTTTCCAACACTAATAAAAACGAGCCATAGTTTAATTTAGTAGTAAATATGATTATAATAACAATATGACTTTACTCAGGCGATACTGACGCTAGAGGTCCTCCTTCTAAAATATACTAACGAATATCATAGACTATAATATTTTTTTCGAACCATTAAAAGCGTATATCAGTAGTTACATGCTCGTCCATTACTGACTTTGTATTTCTCCTTAGGATTATTTATTAATTGCATATTATTCTTTATATTAATTATATTCTCTCGGTTTTAGATCAAAGTATTTTTCATAATTGATGTAATGCTTGAACTTTTCTCTAAATTCAATGTATCTTTAAATAAATGTTCGTTCGATAATGTGAAGTTTTAAAGTCAAAATTAGTAAATCATAACATCATATAGTGCAGAGTGCGTAAATTTATCTTGCTTGTAAACGGCCCAAAGAATTGATGAGTTTGACCAAACATTTCTCCGCATGTCATTCGCATACCAAAACATCATTGCGTATAGATAAGATAGAAGTTCAAAAAATTCTCCTAGAATAGCATGAGAAACGAAATACAGAAGAAAATGAAGACGAGGGCATGTTTTCGGACTATAGCAGGACTCTGTCATAATGCGCAATTATTTTGTCCATTTCCTCACCGATGGCGACACCACTGGCCTAAGACGCAGCTTTCCCATCGCCCAAATTTTCCTCCCCCATCCCCGCAATTAACACCCTCGAGATTTAATTATACTCGGTCTAATTAGATTTCTAATTATGGCCTAATCCGGACAATGGAGAAATTCACGTTCTCTTTACTCCAGACACGCACCTATGCCTCGGCACGCACATTCGCGTATGCACCGACGCATTTATATTTAGTCACGTGACATCACTAGAGTACGTAACCGGATAACGGAAAACATTTTACTCGCCTCGAATCCAAAGGAACAGGTGTAGCAACGAAGGTAAAAGTAAAATTGGAACGAGCGCTCCAGAATTGAACCCTCGCCTCGGAAGGCATTTTCACCCCAGAGACAATGGCTAACTTCACCTGGCGTCGCCACTGTACGGGGACTTTTTCACCCCGTTTTTTTCCTTACTTTGCGTAGATGTGCTCATTAATCTAACGAGAATGGAGCCGTTTAAGGAAGGCCCGTTTATGATGTCGTCGAATAAGGGGAGAGTTATCCCGTTAGGGCTGGAAGACTGTAATTAAAAGACCATATGCCAATAATTTGCATACGCGCGGATTACGGTTAGGCGACAAAAACAGCGTGCTGAACGAGGATTTCGGTATCATAGTGTTTTTTTGCGATGCGCACTAGATCAAGCGAAGCCGATTCGCCCTGATGTTACATTTGACGAAAATGTGTGCCAGGCAGAAACGAAATATAGGTCGGTTTGTATTTATGCTGAATTTTTCTTGCAAGAAAAACTATTGAAATCTGATTAGTAAAGTGAGTGGAACTTCATTTTAGTATCGTAAAGGAGAAAGTTAATTTATGAAATTTAACCTGACGTAAGACTCTTCATCGAAATTGATATAATTGGTATTGATTCTTTATAGAAATACAGCATTTTTCTGTCATTCTATACGACAATTATGGGAAAAATACCTCAATCTTCTTTATACCTAGTACGCCTGTAAAAGCTGTTAACTGTCAATAGTGAATGTATTGACGGATATCAAACCAGTCTTCGGGCTGATGACTTAACAGAAGGACGTGTAAAATGCGTGTAATTTATCAAATAGAAAATTGCCCTTTAAAGTATTCTAGTTTCAATTGTAAATTAATTCTGCTAGGATAATTAACAGTTTGTTAACCTATTTCCGTCTCTTTTCGTGAGAACATTTAAAATCTGAAATAACTTCATATTATACTATTTTTTTCTGTGTACTCTCTTTCTAAAATTTTTTGCAACAATGAAAAATCCTAAATTTGATATTATTTACGGAAAATAAGGCTGATGTTTTTTTAATTCAATTTCACCACTTAGTTGAACTATTCTAGTTTATCTTTGGCCCGTTTTTGGTAATCTATTCTTCGAATGAATATTAGCAACAGTAACACTTTTTAGCTAACGCTTTAAAGGGAAAAATTAAATTACAAGTACATTTGCAAAATCTTCCTCTCAATCTACCTAGTCTCGATTATAGCAGCGCGTCCACATTGAGGCGGATTTGTTCTCAGATAAAGAGAAGTGCCAACAAGGAGCAGATCGTTTCGTTGGTGGAGAGTGTTACGGCAAAGGTGAATCCCTCTGGTGGAATTCGCTCCAGGTGATGAGACCAGATCACCGACGAAAGCTTTTTGATAATATCATCGGAATTCGAGTTCAGAATTTTTGACTAAGTAGATGACATAGTAACTTCACCAAACAGCGAGCCAAAGATAAATCAGAATAGCGTTACAAGAAAATGATTAATAAAACTGGTAGATACTTATTTCTCTTGCAATAGAGATGCAGACAGACTAGATTAGATAGGGATGCTGGTGTTAGCACACACGCTACCTGCCATACGCCACCGGCTGCTTACGGGGTTGATATGTAAATTTAAAAACCAACTTCCTATCTAACGCTATTCTGGTAGCTTCTCTAATGATCTATTAAAAAAAATCTGATGTGGCCAGCACATGACTTTCTCCATATATAAGATGTAATTATTATTCTACGACAGTATTTTCGAACTCTATATTCAATCTAAACTTGGAAGATAAGTGATAAATTTATATCATATTATCTTTTACGTCACAAACATCATAAATAATTTTTTACGATACATATTCGATGAAAAACGATGAAATTGGACTTTCGCCCACAGCACCCAGAGCGCCCACTAAGTACATAATCAGCAACTTCCGGTTTATCAGTATTTCACGAATAACTCCTAAACAATCAGTGATACAAAAATATGTTTACTACAAAATTTATAGTATATTACATTTTTTTAAACTTTTATAAATAATAGAATATACCTAAATATCATATTTATGGAGATAGTTTGCAAAATCGGAAATTTGCTTCGAAGAATAAAGCTTGACTTCCGGTGAACCGATTTACTCCAAAAACTAATCAACTCTGGCAGCACCCACCACAGTGCTATATATGAAGTTTGGTATTGATACAACTAATAGTTTTTACGTTAGAGCGCCCACTATCACACACACACACACACACACACACACACACATACACACAGACATCATTCCGAAAATGGTCAAAACGTGTTCTAGGGACCCCAAAACATGTATTTCCGTTGAAATCTCGAAGTCGATTTTTTTCATGAAAACAATACTTTCTCTATACTACGTATACGGAGAAAGTAATGAAATCAAAAGTATTTTGTGACGGTAAAAACCTACCTGCTACCATATCTTGATGAATGGAATATTTTTCATTCATCTTTTGTGGAAAATATGCTAGAGATATGCTAGAGTCTCTCCTTGGGGAATTCCATTCGAAAAGCTCCCCATCGAGTAATTGTGTTTCACTTACATGTTCCGCTCATAGAATTCTGCCTTGGCGAACAAAGCAACGGCAAACTACCTCGCCCCTCGTAATGTTAGATGTGAAGATCTTTGTGGTATTAAGAAAAACTTCATCAAATGCTGCTTAGATGCAATTATGGTTTATTCATTCAAAAATGACAATTTTAAATTATATGCTGTCATTTTTATGGACGTCAATTTGCATCATCATTATTCCGTTGAATTAAAATATTTTAACACTCTTTTGGTAGGAGAAGAAAAATTAAATTTTAAAATTATCTTTGACTCATTATCAATGTCGCTCGTAACCGATTGTATGAACGTTACCGCGGATTGACTGAGCCTGTATGATGGAATGTTTTCTTACTACTTGCTAAATGCTATTAAATGTTATTCATAAGTCATTGCGCTACTCATACGAGGACGTTTTCTCCATATAAGAACAACATTATGGATTGGCGATGGAAACAAGACCAAGTACCGCACTATTCATCTCGCGTAGAAAGTTTTATCCTCTTACCAAAGCTTACGATGATTAGCTGATGATGATGGCTGACGATGCTTGTTGAGACCAGCTTAATAGCTTAATTTTGGAATAATATTTTACAGATAGAATAAGCCATGTAGCGAAAGCAGAACTTATATATTTTTTGATTATTTTACGATTATTATTTTATCCCTAAACAACCCTTATCCATTACATTGGCCCTCATCATATTGAGAGACTCATCGCAAAATTACCAAAAATTGGAAATACATTACAAAGTGCGCATACAGGAATATCGTTGAAGGCTATGGATTTTTATCAGAAGTAATTGTCCTGTATTTACGAAGGAATTTTCCTCATACGAATTTTCCTTGTGCGAATAGTGTTTTGATTTCGAATGGAATGCAAGAGCAAACTACTTCACTCCTACTCTTACCTTTTATGCCTCATTCCTCTAAATTAGCTCTTAGTGGATAATGTTAGAGGGAGTGAGGTGCCAACCTGACTCGGGCGTAATACCTTGTAAACAACGGGACGGAACGGTCTCCCGTTGAACAGTATAAAAACAGGAAATGTCATCAGCCTGAGATGAGATGATGAGATTTGAAATGAGATGAGATTAAAAAAAGAATTGGCTACGGAAGCCTTTATGAAGCGAAGGGAATTGATAACCAAAGGTCTTGACAAAGGTATCAGGAAAATATTAGTGAAATTCTTAGTTTGGAGCGTGATGCTTTATGGATGCGAAACATGGACTTTAATAAAAGGAAGAAGTTAAACGTTTGGAGACCTTCGAAATGTGGGTACGGCTTAGAATGGAAAAAGTAAGTTGGATTGATAAGAAAACTAACACGGAGGTGTTGGAGATGGTTGGAGAGGAGAGGGCTTTGATTGAAGTGATTAAGCATCGACGAAAGAAATGGATTGGTTACATAGTGAGGGGAGAGGGATTGGTGAAGACTGTAATTGAGGGTAGTATTCAGTGGAAAAAACAGAGTGGAAGACAGAAGATGTTGGATTACATAAGGGGTGGGGTTAACGATAAGGAAATGAAGGCGATGGTGCTTAATAGGGATTATTGATTGTACATGAACCTACCGAAAAGTAGAACGCTCATGCATGTTGTCAGCCTAACTTTGCCGTTCTTCATTTTTTGCTTCCGCAACGAGAGGGGCTTTGGGTGGCGAAAATAAACCCCCCATTTTCGCAGATCGGATAAAACGCCCACTCCCTCCCGCGTTACGTGCTCCGCTAAGTGTCGCAATTGTTGCCGCAGGGGACAGGGGAGGTACGGACGTGGGCTTGGAACGGGAGTGAGTGGGAGACCGATCTGGCACCAAGTGAGCCATGGAGGAGGGCCACACCGATATCGAGCCCCTGCTTGAGGGACTCCTCCTCAATTTTAGCTCCACCCCCGTAATCGGCGGCTGCCAGCACAAACCATCGCTTCTATATAAACTGCGACTCTTGCGCCGGATGACCTCTCTCCCCTCGCGTTATCCGTTTCTCTCGATTCTCTCCATCGGGATCGCGTTACTTTATTTCCGTATCGCACCTTTCTTTGAGACTTTGTATAGCTTTTTCGGGTCGTGCATTCCACTCTCTCCCCACCTCTGCCAACCCGTAATATGTGCAATGCGTCGATCCGAGCGCTGGCGAAACTGTTGTCATTCGAAAGAACGGTGAGAAATCGAAAGAAGAATGCGGAGAGCCACGCCAAGGAAATCTACGAACCAATATGTGGAATTGTTTTGTCGCCGAATTCAGCTTTACCATCCATCTATAAATAAATTTGAATTCTCTGTAATTAAGAATCCGCAGAGGATTTTTTTACAACCGTAGTGGTGAGCAGGATAGGCTCAGATTCTATACCCTAAGAACCAACTATTATACCCAAACCTAGCATTAAAACTTTTCGCAGATCATTCCATTACCTAAACTGTCTGTTTCTCTACTTTTAAAGATAATCGGAGTTTAGAGAGAAAAATCTTTCCTAAAACTTTTCCGATAAAGGTTATTCGAGAACAAGGATGTGGAAATTTTGTTAAAGAAAATCGAATAATGATCATAAACTCTGCTTGTATAGAGTGGAGATACTTGTGATGTTTATTTTGTATTGTTCCGGTACTATATGTTTTTCCCCTTTTTTCGTTTCTTATTGATTATATTTTTGTACTCAAGTATAACATTTCAAAGTTTAATTTTGCATCGCCGTTTTCTATATTGAGTTTACGTTGTTGGAAAATGAAGAGTCCCAAGTATCATCCTAAAAGAAACCTTTGTCCCTCGCTTCAATTTTTGTGATATTTACCTATGTATGAGCATATATGACGAACTAGTAGTTAGAAAAATGGGTGGGTCAAGTATGGAGAGGAGAGATGCCGCTTAAGAAAATCATTGAGGGTGGAATACGAAAGAAAAAAACAGAGGGGAATGCAAAGACTTAAGATGCTAGATGACATAAAGGGTAGGGAAGACTACCAAGCAACGATAGAAATAGCATTCAATAGTGAATATTATTATTATTATGGGACTTTATTTGGCGATATTATAACGAAAGGTATATCACTTAGGTATGAATTGACCTGCTTAATTGTCTATTGATACAATTGAGACGTCTTTAATTAGATTTATTAAAACAACGAAAAATAATCACGATATTTACTTTCCATAGATATTTATTCGAGCTCTGTGGAAAGTAATTTTTTTTTCATTTTTTTAAAATGAAATTCTATAAAATTTCACTTGATGCTTTTAATTTTTTTTTTAGATGTATTTAATTTTTGGGGCTAGTATATTCCTGCCCTCTACTTACTACAATATATGTCAATTCTTTCAAAAACTAAATGCATTGAAAAATAGAGGAGTTGAACGCTTATATGGCCAACTTATTACACTTTCCAAGATAGTAGTTTACATAAGCGAACAATTGGAAACTTATCATGATTGTTTTTTGGATTTCTGGTTTGGATACGTTCAATATCTCTTAAAAACTCATTTTTTTCTATGCTGAAGTTTCTTAGTGTTATAGATCTAAACTTCTTCCAAGAGATTGCAAAGCGTGGGAAGGGAAAAATTAGTTACGGTTATTTGGCAAGCGATATAAAACGTAACATACACTCAATAGACCCCCCACATTGGCGTTACCATGCTTATTTGAGTTTTTTTTTGTTATTTGACTACATCATCAGCAGATTTTGGAATTTAATTGAAATGTCGCCTGCACAGAAAACATCATCAATGTAAAAAAATATGAAGTATATACACAGCTTATTGCACGTACAAGGGTCATGTAAGAAACAAAAAATCATTTATGTCAGATAAATTTTCTGGTATGCTTATTATTAAGCCTGACTTCATTATTTTTGTATTAGCAGTATGTATTCATCTGAATGCGTCACATACCGAACATTATTAATTCGGCTGTATTAAAAAATACAGTAGACTCTTGATTATAGTTGATATTATAATTTAATTTGCAGAATTAAAGTCACATACCAAGGAGAAAAAATGAAGACGTCAACTTTCAATTATTTAGACTAAGTATTAGATGGTTTAACTAGTAGAGAGCTGATGTAAACCCAGTCTTACGCACTGAGTGTTCAAAGAAAACAAAAATTTTCCAGGAAATGATATTTTGAATAGGTATTGTATGACCACGTGGTTGAAAGGATAAGTCATAAGATTCATGGGATTCTATCGCCAGAGAAAAAATTAGCTACATCGAAAAGGAAGCTAAAGAATTTAAGTCACAGTTCCGATAGATCTGTGCCTAACTTACGCGCACAATACCTTTCAGCTGACTGATTTGCTTTCAAAATGGTATATTATTAATAATATCATCGCAAATTAATTTTTACTGGTATCTTGTATTGCTCCAATACTTTTTCAAATTTTTACAGAAATTCGGTTATCGAATAATTTTCATAAATATACATCAAATTAACAGGCAATCATAAAATAAAGATCAGTTTATTTTCTATCATCCTGACTAATGAAAGGTCTACTTTGTATACTTTCAATCGTACAGAATGCTTAATAAAGGAACAAGTAACTTTGGAATGGTCGCTAACTCATCTTGATATGTGCCCTCCGATAACAGCTCTAAAAGGGCTCCCGGATAGTCATGTGGACAGCGTGTTTGCCTTTGGGAGTTTGCAGTGGGAGCCAATGTGCGAAATGACCTAAGCTGTCGAAGCACTTTTAACAATACTACCCAACAGCTCTAAAATAAGGCAATCCTAATTTATGCATCTAATAATGGTTATTTCACAAAAAACCGCATATCCATTACCTTAAGTTTTTTTCCGATAGCGGCCTCGAGCTGTTTGCGGAATGTGAAAAAATGTTCGGATGTCCATCTGTACCTTATGAAATCCAAACTAAACTCTCTTTCAAACTGTTCACTGTGAATTTCTCAAAAGCAATACTAACGAGCCTAGCTTTGCATTCATACCCTTAAAACAGTCACATGCAAAAGATCTAACTGAGCGTTTGATCAATTTGTTTGTCTCTCAAACGTAATCTTAATCTTTGTTTTTAAGGGTATAAGTTTCGAATTACTTCTCGAATGCTCCCTTGTATTTTTTCGAGGAGTAAACAAATCGTCGCATTTGAATTTTTCTCATGGGAATCCTATCTTATGGCGTGAGTCATCTAACTAAAGGATGGGCTTAAGAAGTGCACGCTTTGAAAATTGTGTGCGTAACACCCGTATCGTAGCGTCCCATTGATATCGATATCAGCTCTAGGCCTACTCTGTTACCGAAAACATCACCTTAGCTGACATCGGAGCCATATTCACTGGTATGCGAAGTTTTTGCTGAATTTATCAAGCAAACACATGACTAGCAGCGTATCTTTAAGGTTGCATGATTATTGGAGTTTTGTTCTCTTCAGCAGAGAAAAGTGCAGATCTAGTCATAGGACTTGGCACTTGGGGGGGGGGGATTTGAACCCCTAAACCCCCTAGCTGCGCCACTGACTCTTCTTAATTTAGTTGCTTGAGATTATATGTAACTTCAGTAGTGTTTGTAGGTAAAAAAAATATCGTCATTGAACTTCGGAAATTTCGATTGAAGCCACCCCTAACCTCTTTCCAGTATTGCTGTAATTTCAGAGGAATATATCAAGATTTTCTTTTCAGATAAGCATGGAAGGAATATAAAATTATTGCTCCGTTTGAATTTTAAATTGAAAATGGAAGAAAATGTGGAAAGAATAACGCTGA
This sequence comes from Sympetrum striolatum, assembly GCA_947579665.1. NCBI lineage: Eukaryota > Metazoa > Arthropoda > Insecta > Odonata > Libellulidae > Sympetrum > Sympetrum striolatum. The sequence continues at coordinate 37,656,922 of OX388345.1, read as the reverse complement.
AACTAGATTTGCAATTTAAATATTGATCGATTTTCCTCAATCTCAAATTAAATTGCTCTTAAATCACAGATTGTATGTGCGGAGGCTGGTTTGAACCTCATCCCTCTAAAATTTGTTTCCATTATCTTTTGGAGCAGAAGTAAGTCTTACCAGGCCAGATGAGGAGTGATGTAGTACTCCTCACTTACCTAGAATACTATCAGCGGGGATCGTATGCATGAGAGAACCACAATGATTGTATAAATACCTTTTCATATCATTTAAAGAGGTGACACGTAAAGGAAGGTCTTAACGGTGAAATTTTACTATGCACGAGGAAGCGTGCGCTTTTTTCACTCCTTGTTCAACTTAAACGAAGGTCATCATTCAGCATCATTCATATCTCAGAAACACTTATATAATCACGGCCATGAATACGTCTGCGAGATAAAAGTAAAATAATGATACATTTTGTCTATCTAGAACCGGGAGACAATTACTGCATCAAGATATGGCAACAAGAACAAATGGCATACACTGCGACAGTATCTTTGTCTTCTTACTCCGTACGTCTTCCTCTGAGAACAGCACTTTCTTGGCATTCCTTGGCCCTCAAACCGCTGCCTATTTTCAAAAAGGGGTGTGTTTCTGCTTAGGGGAAGGGGGGACACCGTCTGTGGCATTTTGGCTATCTTCTCACAGTTAGCGCGAAGTCAGATCAAGTGATAGCGCAGCTGCGTTCCCTCCCCCACCCATCACTCCCACTCCGTTTTCTCAGCTGAGAGGTAAAATGGGACGGACTGGAAAGTGCTCCTCCCATTTGACTCTAAATATGCCCATCTCGAATCGGGTCTCTCAACTCCGCTAAAATTGGATAGAGGTGAAGACCCAAACATTCATAACAACAATAATGGCGTTTATGCTTAGATAACAGCAAGGACATTAAAGGGGTGAATAAATTTGCCAATCTGTCCAGTTGGAATAATCTGATATGATAATCTTATGTAACATTAGCGTAATCCCTTATTACCATAAGAACGTTATAACCCTCAAGTCGAGTGCACGATAAAGCACAGAAACTCGGAGAATTCGCGGTCCTTCACTGATTCAAAAATGTTATTTGCGATCATTAGTATTACAGGAAAATTGACATTCGGTACCAAACATTCATAGCAATATTAATAGTGCTTATACTTAGAAACCAGTGGGGAAATTAAAAGGGTGAATAAATTTGGCAATAGGAGGAATCTTTTCGGTTGTAACACTCTGGTACGAGAATGTTACAAAACATTCGCGTAATCCATTATCACTGTAAGCACGCTATTACCCTCAAGTCAAGTATACGATGAAGCACCGAAACTCAGAGAATTCGTGGGGTTTCACTGATTCATAAAATTATTTGCGATTATTTTATTGAAAGGGGGAAATACGAGACAATTGCCACTCTGTACCCTTAAATTATAGTAGGTATTGCTGTAGTTATTTTATTTTTCGGGTAAAATTATTTCAGCCAAACATTTCGTATTCCACTCCGCTTGAAGTAGTTATTTTCCTTTTTTAAAAACTCCGCGGTTTCTCATTGGTTGAGACACTATTTAGTCTACTCAAATTTCTGCTCTAAAAATTTGCACATGTTTTCGCATATTTCCACTGCTTCGGTACTATCCATAGGTCTTTTAATTCTCTATTTAATCTACGTAAATCACAATCACCTTGAACTCTCACAATAAGTAATGCTTGGCATAAATTTAGCTTGGTTATTTTGCTAGGCTACGGAAAATATATATTTTTTACTGAAAACATAACTTGATTAGCAAAAATGCTAATCCCTTACCAACGCTGTTTTTTCTCTATCAGGCAACTGTTAATAAAACAATACTTTACAAACAGTTGTAAACTCGATTGATGCTGATACGAATTTCCTTATAATTTGACAAATATATTTAGCGTTCCCGCATGGGAAAATTTTCCTCTACACCACTGGATGAGATAGAACGATTGCCAGAAATACTGTTTGATGACTTCGATAAACTGCTCTTTGCCAGCGCAAAAAATAATCTAAACCACGAATATTATTTATCATGTTATTCGTCCCTGTTGTTCGCCATTCGATTTCGGCTAACTCAGCGTGTGAAAGTGATATCTCTTGATTTTCGTTTGCCAGCGTCGTGGGAGGTGCTCAGTTATCTCGGAGGATGCGATTGTAACTATTATCTCATTTCGAAGTGAGCGAACAAAAATAGGTTCAGAGACTTATCTACCTTACACTCTGCATCATTTCAGACTGACGTATATAGTTACGTACAATGGATAATAAACGCATTAGGTCTTATTATTTTGTTGCCAGTTTTCCATACAAAAGTGAAAGATATCGATCTCATACAATAAAGAGCTCATCTTATAAAGAATGCTTATATTTGTTAACAATGTGAAAACGATGCATGGTCAGACGAGAGACGAGAGTCAGACGAGACTCAATCTCGCCCGAATAAAGACGTATTGTTATCAATATTATTATTTTCCATACCATATTTTTAGTTTGGTAACTTGAAACAAATTGTTTTGTATCTATTGGTGTATCGATGCACATTATTGCATTTACTTTCAAATCAATAATAAATTCAGTAATAAAAATGTATTATGGTAGGTGGTGACATAGTTGTAAAAAATCAATTCGCATGAACATTCGGAAATAGGGTTTAAAATAAGCGGTCTCGTACTAGCTTCATACTTCCTTTTTCATTTACCTGGAAAATTTCTTTGTTTATTTTCCAAACTATTGGATGAGAAAACATTTTATTTAATTACAGCAAGCCTAAATTATTCCCCTTTAAATTACGAGTGGCTTATTTGCAGAAAAAATTGAAAAAACTTTTACTTCGAAATCTATAAATTTACTGAAAGATGTTAAGTCGCTCTTAATTATGATAAGAGTACAATTCATGCATTTATGTATAATGCTTGCGCAACGGAAAGGGGATTGTAATAGAATTTACAAAGACGTAATTTCAGAGCCACTTACTCATAGGAAAGAGGAATATGTTAATTTAACCGTATTTTTTCAGTCATTTAAATGCATGGAGGGCATTGAATTATTAGGAAGAATACTGTGTACGAAGAGCTCTGTTGTAGGTATTTAAGAAACTCCAAAAATACTTCTCAGATGCTATTATGGCGTATTTATTAGAGTGTGAAAAAATTGAATTCAAGAATTTTCCTCGATTATTTATAAATCATTCTTATCCTGCCGCTACGAATGTAAAATGTATGTCTATGGATAGGAGAAAGAAAAAAATAATTTCGCAATCACTCGTATTTTTGCGTCAGAATAAATCTTCCTCATGGCTGTATAAAATTTGGTTTTCATATATTTAGTGTCCTACCGTTCAGTAGGTTCATTTACCTTGATTATTTATGGTTGCTACTTGTTGAATACAATGGACAGTGTTACAGTAAACTCCCGTTTATCCGAATCGCGTTTATCCGAAATCCGCTTTATTCGAACAAACTTTTCCGAATGCACCTACCCCACCCTCCGAATTTTGTAGTTTATTTTTTCATTCAAAAGAGTAGGTAATAAAATTAAGACTCCTGTTTTTTTCCAGCAGCCAAATAAGGCGGAATTTTTCTTTAAGAACCCAAAATAAACGAGGTTTGTTAATCAGCATTTAAAAACTTTGAGTTTTCATTCACACTTTGGCACCTTTTTAACACGTCAACACAAATTTTTCAGTCATAAACATGCAGGCTTATTCACAGCCATATCAATAGCATTCTACATACGCACGTTTTACATCATATTTAGCGGTATTGACGCAATTTGGGGTGTTTCACGCGGGACTTCGGTTCATCCGAAATTTTCGTTATCCGAACCGGCCGCCGTCCCGATCATTTCGGATAAACGGGAGTTTACTGTATTTAAATTGTCGTTGTGCTACACATACGCGTTTAGTTCAGCGTGGAAAGCAAGAGCGAACTACCTCACTCCTCATCTTGCCTAGGAAGCCTCATACCCTCTCCAAACTTTTATGATACCTTATGGCAAGGAAGTCGAGGGTTATAGTAATATTCTCATACATACACATGGAATCTGGCTTATAGTGACTTGACTCCGATTTTATTTATCCTGAGGGAGATGAAGTCAAACGGTTCCCTCTTCCCCTCCCCCAAGACTCTCAAGACAAGCACAATAAGTAAATATATATGCAATAAATAGAGTAAATACAACAAATATAGGGAAAAACACGGGTTAAAAATACAGGTTAAAACGTAGTAATTGATCAAAGATTCGTACAATCACTATACTCGGATAAAATACGTCCACTTCACCTCACAACTCTCACACATAACTATGCGGCATCTGAATACTGTTTGGTAGCAATACGCTTTGATTGTCCCTAAAGAACAACCATACGTTAAATTGACACAGAACATTGAGAGGTACGCCGCGAAATTCCCAAAAATTGAAAATATAATGCAAAGCGCGCATAAATGAATATCATTACGCTATGGCTTTGTCCGAATTGAGCGCGTGTCGGTGCCAAAGGAGAGGGAAAAATATTTACTCCTAGCCTCACGCTGAGAGGTATCGATGGTCGACGGCTTCAGAACAACGTGGAAAACAAAATGAAGTCATCGGTATTTGCTCGCTTGTTTTTTGAGGAATCATTCCGTTGTGAGAATGCAATTTTAGGGCCGTTCACACGGATGCGACAGTCGAGATCACGTGGGAGGAGGGTATTCTTCCTCTCAGTGGCGCAGCCAGGATTTGCCAATGGTGGGGTCCAAGGCTTCCGATGAAACGAAAAAATGCCTACCTTACAGGGACTAGTATATTAATGCCCGCTACTTACTACAATAAATGTAATTCTTTCAAAAACTAAATGCATTGAAAACTAAAGGAGTTTAACGATGATATAGCCAACTGATTACAATTTCCAATATAGTAGTTTACATAAGCGAACAATTGGAAACTTATCATGAGTGTTGTTTGGATTTCTGGTTTGGATACGTCCAATATCTCTTAAAAACTCATTTTTTTCTATGCTGAAGTTTTTTAGTGATGAAGATCTAAACTTTTTCCAAGAGGTTGCAAAGCGTGGGAAGGAAAAAATTAGTTACGGTTATTTGGCAAGCGATATAAAACGTAACATCCACTCATTAGATCCCCCACTTTGGCGTTCCCATGCTTATTTGAGTATCTTTTGTTATTTGACTATATCATCAGAAGATTTTGGAATTTAATTGAAATTTCGCCTGCGCAGAAAACATCTTCAATGTATTAGAATAATGCTATGAAATATATATACATCTTACTACACAAGGTTTATATGCGCCGTGCCAGAATTTTGCTAAAGGAATCTGAAATTTATTAGATTTGATAACTAAGATATTTTGTCAAAAAGAGAATCTTTCAATTCAGTAAACACTTAAACTAAAAAATAATGTTAAAGAGTTCTCAAAAACTATGATTTTTATTTCAAAACCAAGAATGAAAAAATTTAAATAAGAAAATCACAAAATCACAGAAAAAGATTCCGTAGATTGCTCAGAATCTTCATTTTAGTCGCGTAATCAATCTAGGACATTTAAATGAAGAATAAAATCTACAGTTTAAAAAATCATTTTCTTAGTTCTTTTTCCATTATTGCAGGAATAATAGATACATATTTTTCATACCTGTATCTCTAAGACTTGCGTGATGATTGGGATTTTGTACTCATCAACAGATAAAAAGGATTGAGCTAGTCATAGGACTTGACTCTTGGGGGGGGGGGGGGGGGGTTTGAACCCCTGAACCCCCCCTCTCTGCGCCACTGCTTCCTCGAATAAATTCTCGGCTGCTCAAATCAGAAACAAGAGAAGTTTAGTGATATGGACAGTGTGATTTCCGTCATCTGGTCGGCGATTAGCTATGCCCCTAAAATAACCAGCAGTTTACAATAAAAAAATTGCCGCATTGTTCCGCAGATAAGACGATAGTAGAAACATAGGAAATGCCCGCCGAAATCCGAGATCCTCTTATAGGACAGATAGAAAATTAAGCGGTGCGAATATTAGCAGTGGTTGCAAAGCAGTGCTGCCACATGCAAGAAAATATTTTTTTTCATTCGAAAGATTACGAATAGGACATAATTCCAAGTATGCTGTACATTATTGTCATACTGATGATGAAGGCTTATCTAAACTAAATTCGTAGCCATTTGATGATTTGAGAGTCGTCTTGTAAGATATTTGCTAAAACTATTAAACTATAACGAATATGCACACCTCGTCTTATCTGCGGAAACATACGGTAAGTGATTTTTCGTTGACTATTTTTGTAGTTGATCATAATCCATTACTGCAGAATATCATTTGTTTAAAAAGGCTATAGAATGATGGATTTTTTTTACATATTATTGACGAAAATATGAAATGAGATTCATTATAAGACATTATAAAATATTCTTTGTTCGAACTCGGGTGAGGGCTCGATCATTTATGTTAATCATGGTTAATTTTAATAGTAAAATAGAATAATAAATTCGATATTTTTATAAATGCAATTTAATGGCATTAAAGCATAAATGTGATATCTTTGGTTTCTTTAGGAGTTGATTTTTCTAACGGCTGTAGAATAATTATTTTCATTTTTGGTGAGGTATCGATAGAAAATTGCTTAATTTTTGCTTCTTCATTTATTATCCCATGCTATATTTGAAGTTTATTTTTGAGGTATCGAGACGCCTTTAGGACTGAAGACCTTACAAATAATTTATCCTTACTCGATGATTGAAATACCTAGTCAAAATGTTTCATGTGAGAGTAAGTTTTGAGTCTTGAAATAAAAATAAACCTTGATTTCGGTTCAGTTTTGTTTAAGCTGCATGAGTTCGTTTCAGCTTAGATCTTCTTTGAGTTTACTTATCAGACGCACATTTCAAATCACTGTAAGTGATTAAATAAATTTACAAAATATCTATAATGGTAAATCAAAAAGGAATGTTTCCTTTCTTAAGTTTAAGTAAGAATTTAAAAGAGAGAATACGATTATCATTTGAAAGACAGGTCTCATTCAATCTGAATGATATGCTATGATTACCTCTGTTTAATATTATTTCGGCAGATGATTAAAATAGATTGACATAATTTCTCGTTGGTAAGCTTCAAATTCAGATAAAAGTTGCTGATTTCTTGACTTTGTAAGTACAGCATTATACATTCGTATGATGGCTTACTTTTTAAATAAGACAGTAATTGCATCGATGTGGATAAAATGATTGATGCTGAAATTTGAATACAACTACTGCTATTCACTGATTATGCGAATAATTAGCCTATAATCATCTCCATTCGACGAGTTCCCAAACTTTCTCGGGCACTTTGTTGAATTTGAAATTTAAATCGATTTCTACTGGATTAAGGGCGTTTGAGCTCTTATAATTTGAAAACTTTGATGGCATTATGAATATATTTTATTGAGAAATGAGAATTGATGAGAAAATATCGAGCTCCCATGATAGATATTCTTAGATAGATATATAGAATAAATAGAATTTTCATTAATCGCAGTAGTTTGGACGGAATCATTTTGGAATGGAAAAAATGTTGTTGAGATTAATGATAAAAGCAATTAATTAATTTTATGAAGAAATATTTGAACGGTCGGGGATAACATCATGTAAGAATCAGCATAAAATCCGTAAATATGACCGTGAGTGTCAGTCAAGAGAACATCTGCACGGAAAGAGGGTCCTAGTATCGAATCCAGCTTACGTCGATATATTTATTTTTTATTCATCGTTGCCAATATACGAGTAATTCGGTCACAAAGTGCTCCTTCAAACTATTCTATAAAAGCAGTATTATTTTATTCAGTATATCATGTAAAAATGTACTCAATTTCTCACGAATATTTAGAGGAAGATGATAAAAGAAATATTAATTTTAGTATATCTTGATTTAAACATTTATCTTCTCTTAATACTTAACAATGTAATGTCATTTTGGTCACAAATTACTCCTTTAATTAAATCTATAAAACTCGAATTGTTTTATTCCATTTCTTATGAATCTATAGAGGAATATAATAAAAGACCTGTTTAACTATTTTCACGAGGTGCATGGGACCTGCCCTCATTGTGACCCCAGGCTTTCAAAGCTCACCAATATTCAAGTCTTGTTCCAGTTATGCTCCAAATTTTGTTTTGTTACCTGTCATACTCTATATTCTGTTCTCGGAACATATTTATCGCATAGCTAATTATTTGTGATCATTTACGACTGCACGACAACTTTTAATCGAAGGTAAGAGTCTTATAGTTGCCTCAACCCATACAAAGATAAATTTGGTAACTGCGGTCCGCTAAAGAAGTCGATTCCGTCAACTGAATATCCTTACAAATCATTTCAGCAAACTGAATTTGGAAGGATAAATTACCTCGCCTAAATTCGATTTTCGTCTGTCGCAAGAGCAGCGGCGATGGATTTATGGCTTTTGGAAAGTAAAAATAAAGTTCGACCTGAGCAATTACATTGGATCGGACAAGCCAACAAGTTTGTCGAATCATTTGTAGTTTTCGAGGCTTTTAATCTGATATCTAGACCACTAAGCGATTGATTCCTCACTGGAGGCGATTTCGGAGACTCAAATGATGATTTAAGAGGTGTTGAAAATGGAAATTCCTTCACCATCGATGTCTAATAAATCCTTCACTCTTTTGTTACTGGGTGAAGTCGAAATATTGAATTTGCAACTAAATGAAGTGTACGAGCAATGCGATTAAAAGTATGTTCCGGTACAAGCCCTTATGTAGCTCAGCTATAAAACTCCAGGTGAGCTGGGAGACGAAGTTTTCAATTTGACCAAATTAAGATGCCGACACAGAAATACTTCAATTATCTATTTATTGCCTTCTTTTGATAATCTTTTTCCATCAAATTCAATCGACTTTAGAACGATTCAGAGAGAAATAAAGCAAATATCTCATTGTCAGCTGAAAGAGAAAAGAATTTATGGTCTACTGTGTTGATGATTTTTCAATGTATCGATAGAAAACATTCTAGCGGGAACCACAATAAAACAACAACAACAACAATAAGCAGATTCTTAAATTACAGGATTAAATCAAGTTAAGTGGGCACTTGTAAAAGCAAGCAAATTGTCTAATGAAATATTTGGCGATAGATTGGTATGCTCAGACAAGAAAAAACATTCCCATACATTGAGCACCATCCGGAACAAAAAAGTGACGCCGCGTGTAAAATTTGTGAAACTATTTCCCTAACGAGCATGATAGATTTCTGTAGAGAGACATTGGTAGTTCTACGTATTTACGCTTACGGAAAATCCACATAGATTCTCAGGTTTAATATTCACTTCACTTGCTAAGTGGGAAGCATTCCAAAGCGCTGTCGCGGAAACGGCTTGATAATTCATCAGTAGCCTCTGCTATGACTCCAGGAATTTCATTCAACTTCAATGTGACTGATATTTCTCTACGTGAGATACACGACCCTATTCCATTCAAGTAATAATAATAGTTGCTATCAGTTCAAAATAAGCTATTTTTGTATAATTTATTCGTTCTCAAGAAATACTTAAATCATTCCCATATAAGTCAATGATATTTCAATCATCAGTAACAAACAGTGCGGGTATCAAACGTCGTCTTTGAATGGCTTTAGTCTGCTTACTGATTAACCACTGTAGGTAATTTTATTGTAATTGTTTTATTAATGTAATGCGATTTGGTATGATTACTAGGTACCAACGGTCGAGGCGGATATAGTGTCCAAATATTTTATTATAAACTGATGACAGCCTATCCACTGGAAGTAGAGAGTGAATTGAATGTTTTTATAAGCGAATTTTGTCTAAATTCTTGGTTACATTTTGATGGATAGTTTTCTATTTCCTTGAAACTTATCAGCGGAAACTATATAATATATTCACACTTCTGGACTTGTTTAGTAGCCTCCACTAATTAGTGCCCTGACTCTATTTGGACAAATCATTAATTGCATTTAACAATTCCTTTCAAATAGAGGTCAATATATTTGATCCTCTGTTGGCTTACAGGATTACGCCGTTGACCCAGCTGAACTCGGTTCAAACCCTCGTAAGTCTAATACTCTAGATTTTTAATCAATTGCTTATTAGATAATAGACGTCAATTAAGGAATTTTGGATACTACAAGTACTTCATACTCTTACTTTGTGCTATGGCAAAACTCTTAGGCAGCGTTTCCAAAAATATTCTTTTTTTAAGAATATCTTTACCAAATTCTGAGATATCAACGGAAGACTTATTTAAATTTTGTTTGTAAATGTTGGAAACAAGGATTGACCCAAGTAAAAATCAAGAATATAGTTATAGTATAATCTACTCGCTAAGTGAGAATCTCCCGGTTTGTAAACTTGTTTGAACTTGGCGTTGATAGTTTCGGCCTTTACTTGTTGGAAGATCATTATGATGATAAAAATAATAGTAGAACTAATATTTTAATTAATACTAAACTACAAAATACGCCTACACAAGACCATGGTTTCGATGCATAGTATCATCGTTAGGTCTAACCTACCACATGTTACAACTTTATCCACCATTAAAAAAATGCACATGGGACTTACTAATCTTCATAATTCTTGCTGACAGCTTACTAACTTCATTTATGGTTCCCCAGCGTTCCGCATAGTTTGGAGCAAACCCTGCTGGGATGCGAGCACCGTTATTTGATATCCAGTGTTGCTGCCCTCAGCTGAAATGCGTTTCATTAAAACGTAGTCAAAACACAAAACGATAACCCTCCTTGAGTCCTGGTTCCACGCACTTCCTTTCTTGTCCTCTCTCTTCTGGACCGGTCACCCAAACACTCATTCCACTTGCCTTTCATTCAACTCTTCTCGCCGCCACTTCATCCTTAAAATATAGCTCCGCAATCCTCCATTTGCTCTCCTCTACTCCTTCTCCGCCAACATTCTCTCCCCCTTGGCCACCCCATTTAACTCCCCGCCCTTTTTTTCGACACCGCATCCTCCGGTCATACAGATTGCCATATGGGCGTCATCACCGTTACCACAGACGCCAAACTTCAAATTAAAACTGAATTATCGTCGTTATTATTCCTACAGGGTCATCGCTCTGGCGGGCGGTTCCGTCCCAAGTCGCGAAGATGGCTCCCCGATCGCTTTTATTATGATTTTTTTCGTCGTAGGAGTGTGGGGGAGGTGTGGGATGGGAAATGAGGACGGTGGTGACCGCGAGCTCCTGCAACGCCGCCCCACACCCGCATTAACACGTGTCTGACCCCACCTCCGACGTCTATCCCGATACATAGGAGATCTTCCCCATCATCGCGGGGATCCACTTATTTCGACGGTTATTATTGAAAATCCATTGAATACGAAATGAGATTGCGATTTTTTTACGGCAATCTCCTCGGTCACCCTTATCTCCCATTATTTTTTTTCGTTCCGTTACCTCCTCGCTTGTGGTTAATTATTAAACATTCGATCCTTACCAATTTGCTCTCGCCGTTCGTATAAATTGGGCGAAATCTTTTGAATAGTTCATGAGATGCCCTCGCTTGGGTGTCCGTCTTTTTCTCGCCCTCTCATCAAGGAGGATTCCTGTTATTCGGGTGGGGATCGGTGGGTGGATTTACGAGATTTTTGATTCGCGCGTAAGGGCGATTAGTGCATCGAGGTTGTAAATTGGTGGGTGTTGTTTTTTCCGGGTATACTATCGGCTTCAGGACCGTGTTTCCCTAGACGTTGATCTACATCTAAAGGTGAGAGAAACCATAGTTTTCCTTTCAACTATAGAAAAATTTCTTATATGTCAGCAATGGGATGATATATACCCCGCGGGCCACACATGTGTAAAGACCAGATTTTATTGCGGGCCGCAAGGAATTGGTACCTTCCTCATGGAATTTCTTGTGAGCTGATTTGATTTTTCATAGTTGGTTCTAGTTGCAATATTTGGTCTAATTAGCGAGCAACTTAAGAAATTTTTATCCTTAGATTCTGAATGCTCATCAAGCTTTGGGAAGATTAACATTTTTTCTTCGGTAAAAACTAAACAATAAGACCACCACGACATTTATTTACAATCCCGAACGAAGAAAATTCACATATACGATCTTCTTACTTGTTTGCTTCCAAACGTTTAAGGAAAAACTTCTTCGTGGAAACAAGGAATGGATTCGAACCCTTGTGACAGTACAGGTAATTGTCAAATTACAAGGAAACTTGCTTTATCCTCCTAATTTTATTGTGCATCAGTACTTATGTTATGCAGAACATACCTATATTTTTTAATGAGAAATTTATTTTGAAAATTGGTCTATTCTTTATTCTTCGATTTTCCTAAACTTATTTTTCTCATGTCCGTCTACGTCCGTATTTCAATAACTTTAAATTGAATATCAAATTTTCCAGCCTTATTTCCATTTCTGTTTATCCTCATAACATGCCTTGATAAATGGAATATTTTAACATTTCCTTGAATGTGTGGAGATACCATGGTAGCTGATAGTGTTTCGGCACAGTGATGAAAGCAAAGCAAAGTACCTCATTGTCTACTCTTAATGGCAAATGGTGAAGAGGTTGAACTTCAAATCGACTATTGAGCATAGGTACTTATCTTGTGTTTGTTTATCAGACGATAATCCAACATTAGTCATTATAATTACGTTTCCGAATGACTTTAAGCCCGAATCCTTTGTTTGATGGACACCAAATGCATACGTTATAGTTAAGTGAAGAAAAACGTTCATGAATGAAATGTCAAGCGGAACAAACTTGATTCCTATATCATAAATAACTAGGATGGATAACTTTCGTATATGAATATTAATATATGTCACAGGATGAGGCTGTAGGAAATGCAATGGTCGGACTGTTAAGCAGCAACGATGTGTTCCAAGTTGAAAATTAAATGATTTTTTACCGGAAAGTGAGGAGTTAATAACGAAATGCATGCATTCAATGTTCTCTTTTTCTCTGCAAGAATTTGGTTAGAATGCTCCGCGAATCTCTACTGCAGTGTCTCGGTAATGAGGAAAAAGATGCGCATACGTCTCAGTAAAAAGCCGGGCAGAATTCGATTTAAATACAAGAAAGAATAGGGATTGAAATGCGGAGCATGTCGTCTTTCTTCCGGACGGTAGACTCGCAATCTGGCAAGTCTACCGCACATGTTCATTCATTGCATTTAGTCTTGAAGGATATGTGTAAAAGCTCCATGAGGCAAGGAGATAATTCAGTGCATTTCATGGGAAAGATATTCCATTAGTAACCTACTATAGAGATCTTATTCCCTTATTTAAACATACTATAGTCTTTTTTTAGTGATCATTAAGGGATTCTATAAATAATTGATCTTATAGAAAATAATTTATATGTGCTGTTTGGGGGAAATATGCAGCATATATCTTTATTTACCGATTAAAGTTTCTTCATGAATATATTTATTTTCTCCAGGAGATGTTCTTCTGCCAGCTTTTATGTATCATATGGGAAAGAGTTATTTGATTAAATAGACATAATTTGAGAAGTTGTAAAGAATCCGATGTCTTACTCAGTACCCATGTAAGTATTCCTCAATATCTCAATGGTTAGAGCAACCACTGTGGAAATGGAAATAGGGTACTTGAGTCCTGGTGTCCTAAGGATTGTATCACCTGTTTTTACTTGAATATTATTCCTAACAGTAAGCCTTTTGCTATTGATGAATAAAATTACATTCTTTTATCGAGAATATTCCATGATATCAACTACCAATGAAATATCAGAGTCGTGGCTCTACATATGACAATGATTTTAGGGCCTTTTTCTTGGTAGTTCCTTTAGGTTTAATCATGAAAATGAAATATATGAAAGCTCACAGGTCTTCTTGTTGTTACCGGACTTTACATGGCCAGTCTTTCTAAATAACCACTAACCGCTGTCGCATTTAATCTTCGTTTCCCTGAAGTTGTAATTCCACATCATTCCAGAAAAAAAACTCGCATGGAATGCATATATATTTCGAAACTGGCATATTTTCACTTAGTTCGGAAACACTTGTACATCTCGGCGTATTCTTGTCAACCTAAGCGGCTGCCTCTCCGACTCTTGATGGATGGCATCCTCAACCGGAAGCCTTTTCGTGGCCCTCCCGAATTTGTAAAAAATATCTCCTTCCGAAGGAAAAGGAGTCCGACTTTTCTCCATCAAAACTCCTCTTTTGCGGCAAACGGAGAATTGATGCCCGCCATCCGGATCGCGATGGCCGATCAATCAATGCCTCCTTAAAACGTGGGCCAATTAAGGGTCGGAAGGAATAAGTCGCGACGCTCTCCGGGACGTCAGATTTTCGCCGCCGGGTAGCCCCACCTGCGCGCCTCGGAATTCTCGCCGAAAACGATGATTGGGATGGAGACAGATGCGGTCCTCCATAGAAATACGCACCTTTATTCAGAAAACAGGCTTCGTTAACCCGATGAATTTTTTGAGAATATTTGTGTAAAGCATCTTATGATCAACGAGGTTTGTACATCCAGAGGACAATTCTTGACATTTTGGTGGTAAGGGTATCGAAACAGCTTGCGTGCAAGCGCTCTAATTTCAGTTCCATGTCCCGAGTTCGAGTCCCGGTTAGTTAGATTTATTTGGTTAGGAAATGGGTGTGTGCGTCCGTTATTTTTTACGCCTTCAACTGTAGCTGTTCTATAAATGGTTGTTTGCGGGGACTTTAAACGGGAAAAATAAATAAATTGAGATCTTTACGAAATCTTGACAAACCAAAAGTGAAAAATAGTGACTTGGCTGTGACTCGAATCCAGGTCTCCCACTTTCCGGGCTTAGGGTTAATCCGCACACTTTCATGAGCAAAGTCAATTCTTTCTTTCCATCATTTCTTAACACACCCTTCGGTAAGTTCAGGTCCCTCTAAATTCCGAGTTCATTACTTTCTTTCATAGTAACTCTCTTAGTATCCCACCCATCACATGATATCACATATTTTGCCTATTTCTTCCACAATGTCTTTTCCCTTGCATTCTACCTTCAATTCCCTTCTTCAGCAGTCTTTTTTCCTCTCAATATATGCACCACCAAATTCTTCTGTCTACGCTTAATTACTTCAATTGATTACTTCTCAACCCTCACCACCTCTAGGACGTTAATGTTTGTTCTCCTATCTATCCAACTTAATTTTTCCATTCTACGTAACAATCACATCACAAAGGCCTAAAAAAATTCCTTTTTCAAATTCCTTCTTTTATTAACGTTCACGTTTACGCCGATACCGCAAAATACTCAACAACAAACATTTTACAAATGTTTATATTATCACATTTCTCCAAGATTGCAATAATTTAGCGCATCAGTTTATTATTACAAGATCACTAATATTAGCATATGTTACAATTAGGAGTTTTTTTTCCAAAACAGTGTAATCTTAACATATATCTCCAATTTCAACTGTGGCTAAGAATCTACAATACTTTCACGGTTGAGTTTATTTTGATTGATTTCAAGTTTAATCCGAAACCAAGATATTTTGAAAATTACGCATGATATTATACAGCAATTACATATATTGAGATTGATAGTGAATTCGTTCGGGAAGGGTGAGTAATAAAGATAGGGCCAATTAATACGCTCGATTTAAGGAAAGAATCCCCGACTCGGACGTACGCACTCGTCATCAGCAGGTTAACGTCCGGGGTATCCCTCTTCATCCTCCCGGCCAACACGTTCATTATCCCCGTAAACGGACGCGATACCAGCGGAGATACGTTTGCGAATAGCTTTCCGGGGCGCGGCCTCTTCGCCCGCATTCGTCTTTCCCGAGATGGATGGAGAGGAAAAGATTCGTCCCCGGCTACCTGTGATCGCGTTTAATGAGGTCACGCCATAGGATTTGGGGCCGAATAAATCACTATCTTAAATGACAAATAGCCCGAAACTTTCCTCGCGAGTTATTGATGGCACACCTGTCGCAACATTTTCGCCTCCCTCGATTCCGCCGGCCATCTGGATATCTCATTCGCGTCAAACTTTCCACTTTTCTTCTTTATGGCGGCCGAGAAGCCGGCCTTTGTCCCGGGGAAACTGAACCCGGGGGTCAAATTCTCTATATTCCCACTTGGAAATTAACTTAAGTAAAAATAAGGTAATGAAGTTTACCAAGGAAAAGTAACCGGCCGTGGTAGCGGAGTTGTTAGCATAATAACGCTCCAACACCAAGGTCCGGGTTCGAATCCCGGCCTATCGGATTTTTCCTGTTTGGGAATTCTCCTTTATGTCTGTCTATGGTTGTGTGCTTTTCTTCACGTTGTTGTTGTTACGATTCATTTTAATTGTCAATAAAAGCTGTTTAGGAATCTAATGTAAATATATAAAAAATCTTGGAAGATGAGTGATTAATTTATATAATATTATCTTTGACGTCAAAAACATTATAAATAATGTTTTTCGGGACATGATCGATGAAAAACGATGAAATTGGCCTTTCGCCCATAGAGCCCAGAGCGCCCACAAATTACATAATCAGCAACTTCCGGTTTATCAGTATTTCACAAATAACTCCTACACAATCAGTGATACAAAAATATGTTTCAACCAAACGTTATAGTAAATTACATTTTCTAAAACTTTTATAAATAATAGTATATACCTAAATATCATATTTATGGAGATATTTTGAAAACCGGAAATGAGCTTTGAAGAATGAAGCTCGACTTCCGGTTAACCGATTTACTCCAAAAACTAATAAACTCTAAAGAAACAAACCAAACTACTATATATGAAATTTGTTGTTGATGCAATGAATGGTTTTCATGTTAGAGCGCCCACAAAGTACATAACAGCTACTTCCGGTTTATCGGTATTTCACGAATAACTCCTAATCAACCGGTGATGCATAAATATGTTAAATACAAAAGTTATAGTAAACTATATTATCTAAAACTTTTATATGTAATACAACACACGTATATATCATATTTATGGAGATATTTTGAAAACCGGAAATGAGCTTTGTTGAATGAAGCTCGACTTCCGGTCGACCGATTTACTCCAAAAAGTAATCAACTCTGACAGCATACACCACAGTACTATATACAAAGTTTGGTATTGATACGACGAACAGTTTTCACGTTAGAGCGCCCACAAGCACAGACACACACACACACACACACACACACACACAGAGACATCATTCCGAAAATGGTTAAAACGTGTTCTAGGGACCCCAAAACGTGTATTTCCGTTGAAATCTCGAAGTCGAATTTTTTCATGAAAACAATACTTTCTCTATACTTCGTATATGGAGAAAGTAAAAAGAAAGCTAAGTTAATGATTAAGGTGGATAGGAAAATACTAGAGTAGGTGACTAAATTGGGTAGTCTTTCTGGGGATGGAAGTTGCTTTAGATTTAGATTTAGGATCCTCGTGGAATTGTTTTAATCTTAGATTTTGAGATGGTCCAACATAGCTCGTTTCGCTAGAGGAGATTTCAGGCTAGACAGTAGCATTACGACCATGATAGAATCCCTCGAATGGAATTCCTCCAGATGAGGAGATCAGATTTCTGATGATAGCTTTTTAAAAGATTCATCGGTTCAAAACTTTTAGAAAAAGTATAATATTATAAATAAAATGTTTGTTCTAGTAAAGAACGAACCCGATCTCAAGGAAGCATCGAGAAAACTTAACAAGGAAGTGATTACAAAAACAAATATTCACTCTCGGTCGTTCTTTCCGCAGTCTATTGGAGAAGCTAATAAGGTAGATTAGGTTAGGTTGGGATGTCAGTGTTTCTATGCTCCCTGCCATAAGCTACTGGTTGATTGCTGAATGTACACCTTTTATCTTCAATCTAAAGATTCAACGATTGGGTTCGTAATATAATGGCTTTGGGCAATGAAGCCTTCATGTAGAATTGATGAATCTTGATGAATAAATCAGGAAAATATTGGTAAAATCCTTGGCTTGGAGTGTTTTCGCTGTATGGATGTGAACAGTGGACCCTTAAAAAGAGGAAGTTAAACGTCTGGAGTCCTTCGATATGTGGATGTCGCAATGGTAAAATTAAGTTGGATTAATAGGAAAACAAACACGGAGGTGCTGGAGATGGCTGTGGAGAAGAAGGCTTCAATTGAGGTAATTAAAAATCGACCGAGGAAATAGATGGTTCAAATAATGAGAGTAGCTGCTAAAAATATTAACTGAAGATAGATCGCAAATAAGAACTGAGGAGAAAAGAAAGAACATATGTTTTTAACACAACCTCTAGATGACATAAAAGGTGGGGTGAACTTTCAAGAAACGAATGAAATGGCGTTGAATAGATAATTTCATGGCACATAAACCTACTGAAAGGTAGAAAATATAATGTAATTTCAATTTAATCTCTTTTGGGGAGAGTGAGTCATTTGGTCCTCCTCCAGCGATGGCGCGCGTTGCCTGCGCAACATTGTAGAAATATCGCTTTCTCTGCCCGGTTTGGAAACGATACGCAAATGCATCATGCATGGGTCAGAGCCGCGACCTTTCCGAAGGTGGGGCTAGGAATAGATCTGAATTTAATGACCGATTCGATTAGATGCCGTGCGAAATCGTTCATTTAGTTTTCTTCCGCTAAAGACTCAATCAATTTCCTTCGGAATGTCTTGCCGCAGCTCGTTACTTAAGTGGCACCTTCGTAAGTGGTTAGGAAAACATTGGGACGTTCGGCGACTTCGGTGGTATTTCTTTGATTAACTAGCCATCGAAGAAATCCTACTACTGGATATAGTTCGCAAGCATGCCTACTTGAATACGATTTTCACGTCGTGGATTCAGCTTTACGATTCTACTTTGGACACTAGAAGCTCTCCTTGGATATGGAAATATTAAAATCATTGGTAGAGCTCACGACAAATATTAAATCAAAGGATATATCAGTGTGAGTAATTTACTGGCACGACAATTATTATTCTTTAGGTGCTTTTATATTGAAGCATATTTATATATTTAATAATTTCAGTATTAGTTTAAACATATGGTAAAAATAAGGATAGATGAGTGCAAAGTCCTTCTTATGGTACAGTTTTTCAACCAGGGCTCTTCGATAACTGCGAAATATTACCTAAAATTTTGGAGGAAAATAGGTTTGAAAAGAAACGAAAATGAATGAAGTCGGGTGGTGGAAATACAGAATGAAATAGGTCATTGCTGCAGTAAATTCTTTTTCGAGTTACTTATACTCACGCCCAAAGAAAATAATAATAAAGTTAGGCCCTAACTTCCTAATTAATTTATTAGGAATCGTTAGAAGATGTATAATATTTTAAAGGTACTGCATGAGTAATATGGAGAAAAGATAGTTTAAGAGATAAATATTTGCATTGTTTTGATAATTACAATGACGTAATTTATTAATATAAAATATCGGTCGAAATGTAATTATTTCCTCCCCATTCAACTGCTATCTTGGTCACGCATTATCACCCAGCATGACTATTTTTTTCTTCAATTTCGTAGAAAATTAGCATTTCTTGAAATCGGCTATGCAATTCTTCATGTAACTGCAAAACGAGGATAAAATTAAACTGTAAATATTTCACAGGATATTTCGACCGGTTTCAAAGTCTCCGCGTCATCCTCACATCACCTGGAATTTTCACAAAGCTCAGTATTTTTATCCTTACCTAAATCATTTGAACTGGTTTTGGTGTGTGGTAAATATTTTCTTAATAAATGATTATTACTTAAGTTACCCCAGACCACGCCCCTGAACCTTCCCTATGCTGACAGTGTAATCGGCTGTCGCCCTTATTTTCCGTAGCCGAGAGATGGCAGCACTGAAAACTCGCCCTTTGAAACCATAATCTCATATGGAGTAAACGGTAAAAAAGCACGTTTATGATACATATGTAATAAAGAGTAATATGTACCAAAGATGGAATTAAGAGTTATTGATTTAACCATCAATACGTACTTTTGAATTGAATACAAAACAATTGAATAAGACGGACAAATTAGCAAATCCGAAGAATTAAATTAGTTGCACACCACAGGTAACTTTGTCGCCGTGAAAACATTCTTCGTAAATCACTGAAATGCGATGTATTCTGCTTGGATACACAGAAAATTATTTTTTCTAAATAAATTACCTATACTTTCTAAGTTCGTGCCCCAGACATATTTCTTGGCGACCAATTTTCTTTGAACGACAATGGCTTTGCGAATTGAACTGGGGACATCTGGCACTTAAAATGAACATGCAGGTGACCTGAGGCAATGCAGTATATCTTGAGACACGAGCACACCTAAAGAAGAATCCGCAACATGAAGGCGAATACGATGGAATTCCGAATCGAAATTATTATTGAGACACATCCAAAGAGATAATCTCACAGTAACACGCTCTCGGATATACACATGAGTTTATAATTCAAATGACCGTGCGACGGGCAAAGCGGAACTACAAGACGAACATTTCGAAATGAAGTTTGGGATGTGAGAATTTGTACCGAAAGGAATGCCGATCGCCTTTATAGGGATGCGTCTCCCTTTTTTCTGCTCTGCTTCGGTTGTTTTTCCTTCGAGTCATTCATTCCGCGTCACTCGGAGAAATCATCTCCTTACTCGTCGAATGGAAATTGCCGCGTTCTCGGCGGACGAGGAGCTAGATTAAACCACCGAGTCAGCAGATAAATCAGGCGATTTTCTCCCACCTAACAGATCCAGTTCGCCATCGCCTCTAGGAATTAACAGAAGGAAATTTAATTATTATCACTCCGGAGCCTTCGGGGTGCGGAGCTTTTGTTGCGCGATCATTCCCGCGATACACTTCCGGTATCAGGTTTGCAACCATTCTTTTGCCATCAGCGCTAATTTGTAAAAAAATATTCGTTTGCTTTGTCTGCTTGTCTGTCAAGTCAGAATTGATTCGGAAAGGTGCAACTCTGAGCTGAAGGAACTGAAACTTTATGTGAAGTAAAGCATGTATTTATATTTACACGAATTTCGTAATACAGATTTTATAATAAGAAATAATAACGAGATATTGATGTATTAATAAGTATGCAGTCAAGATGGAAATATATATCAGTATGTAATATTTTATAGCTGATGAGACATCTCTTCACTTTCAGAATATTATTTGAATATAATAGTGCATTTTTATGTCAATAAACTACCACTAATATTACTATTAATTTAAGGTGTAAGAGCGATTCAAACAAAGTGACCCTATTCAGTAGTGTGACGGAAGAAACGACCATTTATGGACAAGCTTTGCTAACATTTCATCCTCCAACAAAAGAAATGGACAACTTGCGAGTGGCGTGATTTAAATCGTATTTATTAGTTTCGATAATCAATTAAGAGTTCGTAAAATAGAGGTCATTCCGCACAGTTCATACTACACAGGCTTTCGTGTTAACTCAGCCATGAACAAGACTGTGAACCACAAGTGAAGAGTAGAATATTTTCCTATAATCTTAAGTAAGTTTTGAAAGAAAAGGTAATACTATCATCACGTTCCTTATTCGTGTTATATTGTACAATATTCAGAGCTATTACCTTATGTCTGTTAAGTGTTCAATCCGAAGGTTGGTTGATACCTCACCCTCTCAAACATGAGGTACCAAGAGCTAGTAGGAGGGAATGAGGCTTGCTATTCAGGATGAGGAGTGAGGCAGTTTGCTCTTGTTTTCCTCACCAAGCTAGAGTGCTACAAGAGGAACATGTCCATATAAGCGAAGCATAATCACTCCACAAGTAACACTTGTATTGGATAAGGAGAAACCTTAATTAGTGACACTATTCAGCGTACTCATACCTTGGTAGCTTTCATATCATCACATCTATGAACAAGACTGTGGCAAAAGTAAACGAAAGATTTATTTGACCGTCCTGTACAAAATGAAAAATAAGTTGTATTTCAATCACCAGGATATGGTAGCAGGAAGGTTTTGCAGTAATGAATTCTTTAAATCACAATTTTTGGACTCCTTGTTTTTCCTTTTCTTTACACCCTTAGGTTGTGCAACTTATTAATTGATGAAATATGAAAGCGGGAGACATTTAAAACAGTTGGCATGTATGTGAGAACAGCGTTAGTTACTTCTGTCCCCTTTCACTTGTAGACACATTGGGGATTCATTTTATAGGATTAAATTCAGCAAAAAATTCAAAGCCGAAGGATAAACGTGGCGAATGATCGAGCTGTGTATGCAGGTACACCCTTTCGACAATCGAAGATATATTGCTTTCCCAGTCGCCTGAAGCTTTTAATCCAGAGTGTGGTTACCGTTTTATGAGATTATAACATTAATAACGAATGCATTCATTCCTATCTCCGCAAGGATTATACCACCTTCGACAGATAATCTTTGCTTCTCGAATCATTTTGTTTTTTTCTTTCTGCCATCGATTAAAATTTATGATGATAAAACTGATTAGTTGAATCTTACCCTTACCTTGAATATTAATACTATCCGTATCTACTTGTTTATCATGCTTACCACTTTTTTACGTTTAGCAGGCGGAGATTAGTGTGGTTTAGAATGCATATTTTCCCCAAGTTCCCTCGTTTGTTAGTATCTCGTTTCGTTATTTTCGGAAGGAATGAGTTTTTAAATTGACTTTTTTCAGTGTTTATTGCTCTAAATTTTCCTCAGTATCTGATTGTCTAATATTGCACTGCGGGTGCAGTTTACCTATTACGTATGCGAAGAAAGTTAAATCGGTCAATTTATTGAAAAACTTTTATCCGATCTTTTATCTTCTTCCATGTAACAATTAAGAGTACTGATATCACGAGGAGACAGTGAAAGGTAACTTTGTAACTTGCTAACTTGCTCGAATATCTGCAATTTTCATGCAAGTCTTTTCTAGGATATCTTGATGACATTTAACGACTGATCTAAATAAACCGCTCAACCATCTTCAGGACCGGTCCCGATGTACGGATGTATCAATAATACGCGAGAAATGATTAAATAAAAAATAGAATCCGCGCCTTGAAAATCACAGATCTGTATTCTATGGAAGTAAATATAGGATAGCATCATGTCTATATATTATCTTTTAGCTAATGTGGATGCGAAATCCATGGGGTAGAACACCAAATGTGATCTTATGCAACTGAAAAGTTTCGACTGAGAAATCTTTCTAAGTAAAGGTCAATGTCAAGGAAAGTTTCTCCATTATTAGACAAGCATTTTCTTACTGAACTAAGCTCACAATAACGTTGGAATACTGAGTATATCACATGAATTGCTCCTTATTTTGCGAATATTTTAAAAGCTGCAGCGGCGTAACATTAACTTCGTACAGGAAAGAACTTGCTGGCTCGTTGTGGCTCATTTTATTACACCCGCATAAAATTGGAGACGAATAACCGATATCAATGAAATTTCATATCTGGAGCATTTTCGACATTTTAGTGACATTTCATTCCCAACCGTATGCTCTCTTTAAAGAATTATCTTGTACACCAGTCATATCAAGCCCTTATGCCAGCTTAATACAAGAAAATTGAGTAATAATTTCAACCCCATGTGTTTTACTGCTTCATGAATACGTTCTACGTCATGGATGCAATATGAGCCTTTTTCCAGAAACGGTTTGCAATAATCCAGTGCCTAATATTATTTCTCTCTTTTTCATAATTCTAAATTTTAGAACCTCCCATTATCCTCATTTTAAAGTAAGGAAAATTGAGATAACCACACTAAGACCCATGAAAAATAAAATAAATCGACAGAATAAATACTGATATACATGGCAGCACTTTCAATCTGATGATTAGAATTAAACTCATTTCTTAGTCATTACTAACGAAACTAAATGGTCTTCCAATTGTGGGAGCCAATGTGCGAAATGACCTAAGCTGTCGAAGCACATTTAACAATACTACTACTAGGTCTTCCAATTCTCTTCCAACAGATTGATTCTATTCATTGTAACGTATGGTAGTTTGAACAAGCCCTAAAACCTGAGATTTTTCGTGACCACTGAACCGCTGCAATTATTGTTTAAAAATCTTCTTTTGGAGACATTGACCACTAGATTGGAACTGAAAATGTTCCTCCTAGTGGGCATGTCTTCATGAATAAACTTTTAACAACTCCTAGTATTAAATTTTTACTTATTTAAAAAATCCTGATTTCTTATAAACTTTTTGCATTCGATAATAGTAAAATTTAATGAAAAAATCATCAGCAATATCGTAGTCACTAGTTTTATTGGGCACATAGTCAATTTTTGTTGTTTTCTGGAATTAAAATGTAGGTAGTATCAATGGCAAATGGAATTTATAAATGAGTTGTCGAAGCCTAGTCGCAGATATTGAGAGAGATGGCATTTCTTGCGTTTTAAAGGAAACGATGTGATGGTGTGATAACGGTACATACAAAGCACTACAGAATGTAGTCATGTATTAGATAATGTTCTCAACATTTCAATAATGGGTTATAACCCTATCTCATTGAACGTGCAGCAATCTCACTCATGTTACGGCTTGCCATTATATTTACATCACGGAAAACTACAGGAGTAGTACGCACAGGTATTTCCTGAAATAACGGAACATCGCAATGGAGAAGTTAGGTAATATTGTAAAAATGATGAGTCTTGCAAATCTAACCATATTGATGGATGTAAATGTAATCATGCTAAACCCCGGAAACATGTTTAGCATGATTGATCACGCTAATACAAATATGGTCTCTAATGTGTCACCGTTACGTAAGTTCTTTTGCACCAATCTGCCGTCGTGATACTTTTCGGATACTTCCTGAAAGTCTGTCAAAAAATCAAATTTAGGGAGAAATTACAAAAGTGTGGAAAGTTGGGCAAATTTTTTCTCGATATTTGGGGAATTCCGGCCGCGAAAAATTGAGTTTTTTTCCCGCAAAAAAATCATTTTTTCTGTCGTTATTTCGGGAAACGACTGCACAATAAATTATGGCACTTAGTATCATTCTCGGTGAAAAAATGTCTCCCTCGCTAACGAAACCGGTAGTCCCAAATGAAAACGGATTTTTTTGGCGGAAAAGTACTAAACGTCTAAATTTATTACCTTTTCGGGCCGTCAAAGGGAAACTTATAAAAATATTTGCGGGGACGATCACTCGCGTTAATGAATTGGAAGTCTAATTTTTAACCTCTCTTCTCGAGTGGAAGAGGTGCGGGTAAAGAGAAAGGTGCTTTGGTGCAAATAAAGATGAATAGAAATGGAAAGATGAAAGAACTCCCAAAGTTGTAAGGAAGGGAAACGGAGCAGGTGGAGGAGATGACTTTCTAGATAATAATTAAAGCGCAGACAAGTACTTCGGATAATAAAATCTTTAGGTTTTTGCTGGTAATAGGTATGAGGAAGTCAAGGATTAATGATGCGAAGCGAGACGGATTTATTACTAGATGATGTAGTATGTGTGAATCCGGCTGCCGTGGTTGAGTGGTTAGCGCGCTAGAACTGCATACTTACCGGGTTCGATTCCCGAAATCGAAATTTTTTGGTTAGGGAATGGTTGTGTCTGTTTGTAAATAGTAATAATTATTTAAATGGATGCAATTGGAATTCGACCTGTTTCCATTAAAGAAATTATTATTGTCCTTACCCCTTCCATTTGTTAATACCTCTAACGGAATTCCAGATTTTAATGCGCCTCTCCTGGAATTTACAAATCTGCTCATCTGCGGCTTATCATCTGAAATTCAATCAGCCGGGTAGACTAATCTAATGCATCAGAATGTTTTATGATAAATTTAGGTGATCGGTACGCCATTAGATTTAAATTAATTCTCTGACTTTATCGCTTAAATTCAATAATAATATAGACTGAAGCACAGCACCAAAAAAATCAGCTGGATTAAAAATCATTAGCTTAGTAATCATAAAAATATGGTGGCGATGTATCTTTTTTGACCGAAAGAAAGTCTCCTAAAACGTCGGGCACCTAATTAAAAATATCTCCCGGGATATCTTAGGATTTTGACCCCCAGAACTAAATACTGCCTTCCGGAATTAACCGTTTGCAAGAAAGTAATCCTAAATTCACGAACTCCTTATTCACCATAGCATGATTTAAACTTTTACATTGAGTCAACATACCTGACAAGAATAGCGTAGTAAATTTTGTAGGGTACCAACATGAAGTAGTTCAGAAATGTATCCGAATCACACTGTTACTGTCTCACGTCAAGGTTTGTAAGCTCCAGGGGTAACCGTGCCCCCCTACGAGTTTTTCTTATCATTCCATAAAAAGAGACATTAATTACTATGATTAATCAGTATCGTCCATTCTTCAATAGCTTTCTTTGCATCACAGCCATAAATAAGACTGTCGCAGAAGTAGATGGAAGACACATTTTCATCTTTCCTTTCCGAAAATCAGATGAAAAATATAAAATTCTCCAAGATCTAGTAGCAGGAAGCAAAATTGATGATATATTGGCCCAAAAAGCATAGAGTAGTATAAAATGTAAATGTAGCATAATATGTAAATTGCTCCTAATCATAAGAGTATGGTGGATAGGACATGGATTAAAGTAGATGGAAATTCATTTCTTGTATCTTATACCTAAAGAGGAATGAAAAACATTCCATAATGGATTAACTCTGCCTTCACTTCGTGGAACCTTTTAATGTTATTCATCAAGATGCGGTAGTAGGAACTAATAAATTCGATATACGATGTATGACTGCATTCAGTTGTTTACATTTCGACTGGTTTTCTTGATTTGTGTTGTACTTAAAATAATTAACTGGTTGGGTCATCGTGGAACATGCAAAATTTACTGTATCCGCAAAAATAACGCTTTGTTTGTAACATTACTTAAAGCTCGATGTCGGTCCCTCGTAGTGGAATAAACATTAGAAAAAGCCATAGGGTTAGAAATTTGAGTAGTTTTCTTTTAGGCGAGTATTGAAGTATGGTATCAAAGGAAAAGGTACGGAATAATGTAAGAACGGAAGGTCCCAGAACGGTTTCTTCAGTCCTCTGTCGTCTTCCGTCAAAAAGAGCTCTTATTGGACTCAAATTAGCGACTCTTTTTGCCTTTACCGACGAAAGGCCCGCTCTTGCACGACTTCCGAATAAAAGAAGCATTGCTTATTCATGAACGAGGGACTTTTTCCAATGGATTATTTAAGGTGCTCTGATGCGAGAAGGCCAATTAATCAAGCCGTGCCAAGGCTATCATCTTCCACACCCTGCAAAACGCTCTCTCGCCTTGGCACGCGCACGCGGGATGCACGGCTGCCAAACGCCGAAAGGTGGCAGCAGGGGTCATTATGCAGATGCAGATTCCACGATCTTCCCAATTTTTCTATTATAAAAGACTGCTTCGACAAGCTATTGAACCGATAGGTGAGGAGGGGAAAATGATGTAGACAATATTGTAGAACCCTCAATCACTCCCGCTTTCCAGCTTCCTCTCCTTGCCCCCTCTCCTCTAATTATAGATTACGGTCCGTTTTTCTATGTATTAAACCTGAAGAAGCTTCACGGTATCGAAACCTGGGTTGTTCTTATTAAAAAATTATTTTTGTGGACTCTACTAAGTGAGTTTTACTTTCTTTATGATTAGACAAGATTGAAGTGCTTCAAAGATACTTTGTAGAATTACATCATACAAAACAATCTAATGTAACAGTAACACTTGTACAATAATATTCAGAAACTTGTGTATTATAAATTGTGCGGATTTGTACACGTTTATGAATATTATCGTGAAAGTTTCCATCGTACAAAACCATTCATTGAAACAATAACACTTGTAAAATAGTATTTAGAAACTTATACGTTGTAAATAGTGTTGAATTGTACATGTTTCTGAATATTATTGTACAAGTGCTATTTTTACAATAAATTGCTTCTCATGATGTAGACAACTATATTTTCTTACACTAATAAATCCGAGTGGGCAACGCTTTCGGCTTTGATGAAAGCTGTCCATTTCCGAATGACTCTAAGCCGTCGAAGCACTTTTAACAATATTGCTACTACTACTACAGAATACACCTTTCAGGAATATATGGTTAATGGAATTACGTAATATGTCATTCGGAAAGAAACCCACAGAGGCTTCCATCAATACCTATACTTTTAAGAAAGTTTCAAAAAAAAGGTAATCACTGACCTTACGATCAACTGCTTCGTCCGCTTCTCTTTCCGATGTCTTGGAATGCTGATTTTTCTGCTTCTACATAGGCTCTAATTCCTTCTACATACTAAATATGGTATATCAGCTGATCTTAAGAGCCCAATGTCGACTTGATTGACGTTTCTCCCGCGTTGAATTCTCCTAGAATACATGCAGGGAGTGGAGAACAATTTAGATGTAATCAGTTTTTCAGTTTTTTCAAAGGACCCCAATTAAAGTTTTACATTCACCTTCCATATACATTGCATTACATAAAAATTAATCAATCAGACAATAACTTCCGCTTTCACTAATTGGTGGAATTCCACTCCGGTTAACAGAGTGGAAGGTTTCATTGTAAGATGTGTTTATCCATAAAAAATGAACTATATGAATCCAATGAAATTCAAATCGCGAGGAAGATCAGGGAAACTGATGGAGTGAGCCACTTCGAAAGTAATTTTTAAAAGACATTTTTCCAAGAACGATCCGAAAGTAATCGATAAGGGAAATACAACCATGGTGCATGCCACGCTCCAAAAGGTGTCTTGCAGAGCATTTAAATGAAGATGTAATTCACTGGAAATGAAAAGCTTGCAAAGAATCTAAAATTTATAAATTTGTGTTTGGATAAGCATTTCTAAGAATAAGCCTTTCACACCATTATCGGAATCTTTCCTCTCTTCCTATCGCGTTCAATTTGGATGGACTCAATCTGAAGATTCGATAGCGATTATATAGCTCGAAGTCTTATGGATGGGTCAGATTGACTCTCTTCTTCGTCTTTTTCTTAGAAGCATGAAAAAAAGCTCAAGTTCCCAGACTTTCGCGACGTAGTTCCACAGAATTCGAGTTGGGCACAAGTGTTCGCGGAAAGTAACGTTTTCGTAGCTTCCCTCTCTGTCAAGGGGTTGACGTGGTCTGCTTCAGGAAGCTCGCCATTGGTCCAAGTCTCATTTTTGAAGAAAATTTTCCATTATGCCAGTTATTTTGGTGACCTGTTCGCGAGTGGACGCTAAAGCAGTTGCGTAAGGAGTGACCGCCGACTCGAAAATTGTTTCATTGCACTGGTGATTTTCCTCTTAGTGGTTACATCGATGGGAGATGCGATTGTCACTCTTTAGGCCAAGATACATATTTAACCTAAGTGTTTAGTGTTATTACGACTTGCAAGGAGCGATGTCATGTCCCATCCCATTGTCCTCCTTTTTCACAGTGCTCTATATTTAGTGCGCTAATGAAGTTTCATAATAGTGAACAGGGTGGAATTGCTATTTCATTTCATTGTTTAACCATCATTATAGTGTCAATGTGGAAAAATGTGCGCAAATCTAGTATGTGTGTGCTTGTAGATGATTGGATCTTTCCAGATGATTGTGCACTCAGGATTTTTGAGAACGAAAGCAAATACTGGAATCAAGAAATCAGATAAGGGAATCGCTAATCCCGCTCATGACGGATAGAAAGAGGTAAATAATTTCCATATTTTGTGGTGTTGATTTTCAAATATTATGTCTATTTTATGGCTGGCGTTAGCTTTAATTTCTTTTCATGAGCCTTAAATGTCCAATTAGTCTGGAAATAGAAGTTTGAAACGAATTTCGGTCGAATATCTTCGTGCGGGAGCGTTTATCTTATTGCATATATACTCGTTTGTTAAAGCAATACTTTAACAAACTTATTAGTGCTTTCGGAAGTTGCTTTGGTAGTTGGACATCTTTCGATGTCCGCGTGTACGGAGGCCATTTCTCTGATGGACCCTACACCTCACTTCCACACCATCATAGCCCTTGGAAATGAAGGGGAGATTGTGCTGTGATGGTAGCTTAGTGGTTAGAGCAACCTCGTTAGAGGGTTCGTTCCCAGGTTACGGCAGACTTTTTCTCTTTCATTACCATCGCGTAAAGTAAAACTTCTTATTCATAATATTTTTGGATCGCTAAATAAATTCTCTGTGAGAGGTAAATCTGTTTAGAATATTATTCGCAACGGTAACAGTTTAAAAATGTCTCCGGCGAATCGCTATTAAAATTTCGAAGAGGTTGTTTGAGAAATCGCTTTAGTAATTATTAATTTTAGAGTTATTATCGCATGGTCATAAAAATATTATTAACCTTTTTACCCTAAATATCAATGGCAAGTTTAAAAAATAATGACAGTAGAGCAGTTTCTGAAATAATAAAAGGAATCTACGACATCCACCGGGTTGTGAATTCAATCGGGTATCGAACCGGGAACCGTTGGAAAACTGTGATATCTGTGTCATTTAAGTTATTTTGAAAATCCATTTTCAATAATCAGGAAAAAATTAACACATTAAATTAAACTAAATAAATAAAACTAAATTAATTAATATTTTTTTATTTAGTTTAATTGAATTGAAGAACTACATCAAACTAATCTTTGTACTGATAAATCTTGATGATTATGATTGATATTTCAAAACGTAAGTCAGGATATGTTGAACACAACTACAGTGAATGGGATTTAGAGACTATTTAGTTTATAAAGCTATTAACTCACCATTTTTGTATTGAGTAGTTTTCTGATGGTCTGCAGAGACATCAAAATTATCGGTTTTCGAATCTGGGGAACGCGTACCTCTTAATAATTAATGGTTTTAAGGTCCATATCATCAAGCTCACCAATCGTATTTTTCCTGAATTAATTCTAAATGTGCTCACGCCCATATTAAATTTTATATATCAATACTTGGAAATGTCACCAGTAGTGGGAATATCAATGGAAATGAATCTTAAAAGATTTTTTTATCACACGCAGTAATGGTGGTGTACCTCATTCCTTTAAAGCCTATATCATTTCAACACCATTAACCATTTAGCCTCCATATTAGTGTAGCAGCTATTACAAATTCAGCATGCCTTCCTAGTATTTATCCTGTAGGTAAGGGAAAATAATATTTTCCTTCATTCAGGCAGATATAGAACAAACAACTACCAAAAACTAAATGGGAAAGAGAAGCAGAAGCAAGCTGAATATAATTTATTCACACAACACTACGGTAAAAATAATTAATTATTTATTAATTTTGAAATAACTGTGCAAACTACTGTCTTTGTTTAGAGTTACACAAAATGAAGGCTTCTTCCATTGACTTTGTAGTAAAATTTTACTTTGGTATTGTATAATTAAATTACATTAATATTGCTTCTGCTACTGATTGTCCTAGAATATCTCCAGGTCAAGGACCTCACCATAGATTTTCAATGAGGAAGTTTCAGTTTCAAAAAGTTAATTTTCATTATCAGTCCAACAAAATTTGCCCTACGTGTCTCATCGAAGGTTACTTTACTTAGCCTTCCAAAATTGTTTCAGGACAGGGCAGAGCGGAAAAAGTTTTGAAAACTGATTCGAAGATTGCCGGATCTCATTCAGCTGTATCGGCGACCATTTGCACCACTTTTCCGCACCATATCTCCGCACTTCATTGGATCTTCGCACCATCTTCCTTCCCTCCTTAATCATCAGATCCTCTCCAGCCCTCGGGCACTCCGGACTGGTCAAGCGTATTTTTTCCCATCCTTTGGGTGTGGCTCCGGGAAGAAGTAGGGGCGACGGGGAATATTTCATGGCGCACATAGGATAGCGGTAACTTGGTCGCGTATATATAAGGGTGGCGTGGGGGAGTCGAACCATTTTTTTCGGTGGGAGGAAAATCAGAGGTTACGGAGATGGTCCTGGAACGGGGGGATGCTGTAAAAGGCGGGCAGGAGGGATGATGGATGGCATTCGGCTGCTTTATAAGGTGACGCTGACGCTCCCGAGCTCCCATTTTTACCGTAGGATGATAGTAATAATCGGGGATGTCGGGGGAGGAGAAACATGTGTCTTTCGAGGGTCGCGGGGTTATGACTCAATATCTCATGCGCCGAATTCTCCAACTTTCAAAATTTGCGATTTTCGTTTTCCCCTTTTTGTCGGGGATTGCCGCGAGGGGAAATTACATACACTTAAGGAATTGATTTATCGCTTCTTCCTAGTTTTTTTTTTCGCTGGATAAGTGGCGCGTGTGGGTCCTTTCGCGAGGCATGATGGGTATTTTTTCCCGTCAGCTCGGCTGAAAAAATAATGGTATATATTACTGGTCCTCCGAAGGCAGATGTATCGGCGGAGATGCTCAAATGGGGGGAAATGTTCATCATAAGAGGGATTCGCGGATGATGCTTTGGACCGCGCTCGTATCTCGAGGAACCGTTCTGGGATCGGACTACTGTGAGAGGCTCGTCAAAGTCGGAAGATATATATTCGCGAGCGAAGCCCTGAATTAGTCGATTTTTTATCGGGGGACTCAGGGTTGGTATTTTATCCGACTCATATTTTCCTGTTACGTTATATTCCATGTAAGGAATAATGTAGGACGTTCTGCGCGTCATTAGATATGTAATGGACCGAATTATGGCTCCTCTTGTTTTGGGATCGATGGAGGAGTTTGGACCGGATAAGATGGACGATTTCACCAGATGGTACTATGGCTCAAAAGCAAACGGGACTTTGAGCAAGCAAAGAGTTAAATCGGAGGTTTTGATAGGTACTACAGCGCAGTTGGTCTTAACATCAATAACTTTCTTTAATAGGTTTCTTTTCTTTGATAGGTGAGAGAAAATTTGACGTTTTTTCCTTCTCCTCACTGTGCGATCTGCCGCATGGAAGCCCTTTATATGCTTCATAACTTATGAGAAATATTTATGGTTTCCACTTTAAATCAGGATCGCTCTTAGCATCTCGGTACGTGTTAATTCTCTATGAGAGTAGTTTAAAGTCAAAATCGATAAAATGTTAATATAAGGCATGGACCGAAATTCATTTTGTTCAAAGAGATGTTCTCTTACACGAATAAATCCACAGAGAATAGTGATAATGTTACTAAGAGCTGTGGAGCAATGATGAAATGTTTTAAGAGATATGTAAAATACAGTCAAGTCTCCTTGACAAAGAAATATGTAACGAGTAATTACACTTATCTTAAGGTATTGACGTCATGTAAATATCATGTATTTGAATGACAGAAATTGATTATTGCAGTGTACCCACTATTTAGTGTAAAAACGCACTCGACATTTCTTGTCTTCGTAGGAATTGTAAATGCACCCTTGCATTTAGACCACGATTTCAAAAGTGAAGTAGGCTCCCGGATAGTCATGTGGACAGCGCGTTCGCCTTTGGTGAAAGCGGTATCGGGTTCGATTCCCGGTGGGAGCCAATGTGCGAAATGACCTAAGCTGTCGAAGCACTTTTAACAATACTACTACTATTCAAAAGTGAAGTCTTGATATATAGTGGAGGACACAGATTTAGATACTCTCCCTTACCTTATCCATTAACGCATGTGGCCGATAAATGGCTGGGGAATGGGCCAATGAGTCAACAAATTCTAGAGGCAATCTCTTGTCGCTTCAGCCATTGGTCTCACAATAGTTTCTGGCGAGAATTTCCATATATTTACTAGAGCCACACCCCTCTGTGTTCATAATATCTCTCATGGACCGGAGTCTTGCTTATCTTCTTTCCTTTTATTCTGAAAAAAATTTTCCTTACAGTAAATTAGAGACATAGGCATTGGACCCATCCTAAGTATGGGTCCGATAAATTTTGCAATTCGGTTTTTGTCAGGGAAAGAGAACAACAAAGAGGACTTCTATCATCCTTGTTCTTCTCCTTCTCTTCATCCACAAATCTTTCTATCATTGATGTTATTATTCCATTCCTTCTTAACTCATGTCCTAGCCAATTCCTTTTTATCTTCCTGATTATCTCCATGATTGACCTTTTTACACATATCCTCTTTAAAACCTCTTCATTTCTTTATTTGTCTGACCATTTTATTTCCTCCGTCTTCCTATAAATCCACTCTTCACACTTCTTTCATCTGCTTTCCTCATTGTCCAACTTTCACAATAATATAGTGAAACAAAGAGAACATAGGATACACTCAAACACTGAAAACATAAGCTAAACTAGTCTCGTTCATAGTTATACTTGCATATTTCCTTGTAATGTATTTCCTTTTCCTCGGGAATCTTCGATAGAAACTTATAATAACATCATATTCCTCCAAGTCCCAACATACCACCAATTGGTTCGCTCCCACCTTGCGGAAACTGTTGGGGTGTCCAGCATAGCCTTGGATTTCGAAATCCCCAGGAATGTTCGTGTCTTCATTTAAAAAAGTAATTAAATGTTTGCGCGCGCGAAGGTGATCGTGGGTACTTGTTCACGACTGAGGCGCGCTTGCAATTAAACCTTTTGCAGACCCGATCCGGAGCGAGGTCGTCGAATTCATCAAAATTGAAATTTAAATCATTCCGCTTTTTCACGGGTGTTGATAAGTTGTCAGAAGGCGGCGGTTTTTATTTTCGATCATTTCGCGGGGAATTGTCAGCTCTCGGATACGTAAATCATTTCACGTCCGAGTTACGTAATGGGAATGACGGTTTAATTGAATCCCATTGAGTGGGTTTTAATCGTAAGCAGGTCATTGGTGGATCGAATGAAGCTGTAAGGGTGTGGCGGACGAAGGACAAGGACGTACAGAAGAATGATAGAAAAGTATTCATGAAGCGTAAGTAAGTCTCGTGCTATCGGTGTTTTTACCTTCTCCTTACTCACGTCACATGAAGTTGAGTGATTACGCCACGACTTGTTTTTCTGTGCTTACTTTGGTTTAGAATTAAACGTTTCTCTCAAAAAAGATAAAGAACTCAGCAATTTTGCGGGGAAAACGCAGTCTTTTGTCATAGACATGGTGACTACAGCTTTTTGCAAGAGGCCTCTCCGTCCTCAAATAGAAGCTATACCGTAGTCCCCTACTTACTGCAGTGTTTTGCCATGATTTCATCGCAGATTGTTAGGAAAGCATAATTATGTACTTTTATCTGGAGTATTTTTTAAATTTCAACAACTAAGGATTGATATTATCATGTATAATTAGCATAGAGTTCAACTATAATCTTCAATTTAATTCTAACATACCGTATTATAATCGATACCTAACACCTCATTGATATTTCAAATTATGATTAACGTAAGAGCTTCCAATCTGAAAATATTTTAAGTATAATACACTTCATGGGCTAAATTGCATTTCAGATTATTTATAAGCAGATTTAACTATAGCCAATAATACCTGACCCCGGTCTTGTACCTTCTAACAATTATGTTAGTCCTAATTTTTGTTAGAACTGAAGGTTTAACTAACAGTTATAATACGGTTTGTTGAAGTTAAAGTAAAGATTGATGTCGAGCTTCAAATAACTATACATAATATCAACCCTATAACTATAGTAATATCAACCCCATAACTATAATAATATCAACCCTAAGAATATGGGGAATTTCGCACAGTAGCAATTAATGTATATTGAGAATTATAGAGGTTAGTATCCAGTCGAAGCCACCTTAATTATGAATGTTAATTTTTGACCAAGGAATAAGCAGACGCGAAAAAGTTTAACAAGACCTGTACTTGAATCCAGAACTTTCATTTGGGCATTCTGAGAGTGAATGCTCAATCGTGCCAAATGCCCTTAATTCCTTCTTATTTCTTTTTAAATGCGATCAATACAAAAATGTGCAGTTGTTTCTGATGGAACACATTCTTACGTACATGTAGCGTGGTGTGTGAAAAAAGTTGCTTGGATTATAAGTCAACGTAGATATTTAACACTTTTAATTCTCATTATATTTGAAATTGGATCGATTTTTAGTCGATTTAGGTTATATATTTCTGATCCACAGGTTTTTAAATGAAGTGTAATGTAACATGTATCGTTTAAGCTTACAACCAAAGAAAAAGATTCCTCGCACGAATAATGGTTTTAGGGAGCATTGCTGGTGGATTCCAATTTTTTTCACGTTGTAATTTTTCATGTAATTTCCACGTTTAAAATTTAAATTTTGAGGGACATAATCGATGCAAATTTTTCTTCAAAAGCTACATCGAAATTGAAATCGAGTACATTCCATTAGTCCGGAATTTCATTTTCATTTCGTGTCTCCTTATACACTCACGTCACCTTCAATCTTTACTCCGAGGGTCAAAATACCTTATGAAAACAGCTATGAACGTATATGAAGCTGTAAAAGATTAGGAGTGAATCATTTAGATCGACTGCCCTAAGTGGCTCAGGGACGACGTGTTTTAAGAGCGGCTGTTCATTACTTCGAAGTGCATTTTCTCACCACTGGTACTCGATTTATCTACTTCTCTCTCTTGTTTCTTCTTTCTGGAACTGCAATTCCAATCGCCAATTATATTCCATTGCTTTCAATCAGGCCCCCGTATCGTTCTTTGTTCATTTTTCACCGACGCCTTGGACCGATTTTTTACAAGTGGCCATTCGTGTTAATCCTCGCCTCTTAGTGTCGAAATCATCCGTTGATACGCTCGGAAAAATCGCCGGCACCGAAAAATACACGGTTTTGAGCGCGGATCGCAATTAACTTGCATCTGAATTGGAGCGAACCCACGTGTTGTCGGAGTAAATTGCGTCGGACTTAAAAAGGATGGGCTCTCGATTGACCGCGCCCTTATTTCCGATCCTACCTCCCAAGAGTATTTATAAGGCTTCCAGTGGCTGATTAAAGTATTGGGTGTACTCCGAATCTCATTGGTTAACAAGTAATTTCTCGCGTTAACGGGGCACTTGGGTAAATTAAATGGGTTTTACGAGAAATGTAAAGGCTTTGTCTATGGGTTAGAAAATAATCTAATGTGATTCATTAAATATACCAAGTTCCTTACTTACTTATTCTTAGCAATGATTGCAATTGAACATTTTGGGAAGAAATTAATTTTGTATATAATTTATTCATTAAGAAATTCAGAAAATTCAAAATACAATAATTTACAAGAAATATTAAAATCCATTAAAGAAGATGCTATGTCAAAAAGAAAGACACAAAAACATCACATTTTAGAAAATACATTACATACATATTTCAATTTTTTACATAAAACCAATATGGTCTTGCAGAGTACAGAAGAGGACTCGCCTGCAAGAACCACTTTTGCATACAAAATAGGTGTAAATTAAAAAAAATCTGATGTGGCCAGCACATGACTTTCTCCATTTATAAGATGTAAATATTTATGTACGACAGTATTTTCGAACTCTATATTCAACCTAAACTAGGAAGATAAATGATTAATTTATATCGTATTATATTTTACTTCACAAGCATTATAAATAATGTTTTTTCGGGATATGCTCGATGAAAAACGATGAATAGGCCTTTCACCCTAGCTCCCAGTGCGCTCACCACGTACATAATCTGCAACTTCCGGTTTATCAGTATTTTACAAATAACTCCTACACAACCAGTGGTACAGAAATATTTTTCATACAAAAGTTATAGTAAATTACATTTTCTAAAACTTTTATAAGAAATAGTATATTCCTAAATATCATATTTATGGAGATATTTTGAAAACCGGAAATGAGCTTTGAAGAATGAAGCTCAACTTCCGGTCAACCGATTTACTTCAAAATATAATCAACTCTAACGACATCAACCAAAATACTATATATGAAATTTGGTGGTGATCCAACAAACAGTTTTTATGTTAGAGCGCCCACAAAGTACATAATCAGCTACTTCCGGTTGATCAGTATTTCACGAATAACTCCTAATCAACCGGTGATACAAAAATATAGTAAATACAAAAATTATAGTAAAAGACATTATCTAAAACTTTTATAAGAAGATCCCATAACAAATAAGGAAAACCCGGAAAGTCAAGTACAAGATTTAATACCAGACACACCGAAAGAAGACGAAACGCGAAAAAGAAAGCAAGGAGATGATAACACCCCATCATCCCCCATAAACTCGCCACAAAGAAAAAGAGGAAACAAAATAAGAAAAGAAAAATCTGAACAAAACGATGAAGAAAGCTTTCAAAGGATCGAAACGAGATATTATTCAAAAGGAGGGCACATTCCAATCCCATACCCATCTTTAAGAAAATATTTAATAGAGGTAAAACGAAGTACCGAACCGCTAGAAAAGGCGTTCGACATGTTTTCTGACACTAAAAATTTAATCGACGTTTTGGAAGACATTATAGATAAGAGAATAATTAAAGAGCAAGCCTTTAGAATTAGAATCCAAAGGCTTCTGAAAGCCCTCAGAAAGTGTGACGAATAAGCATTTCACAACAGAGGAAACTGTTATGAAGAAGCACCCAGGCGACCTTATTTTCATAACACACAATGTGAGATCCTTACGTTCCGTGAATAAAAGAGAGCTATTTGAAATACTCTTGGAGAGATTGAATCCCGACGTTTGTCTGCTACAAGAGACAAACTTAGATGACGGCGCTTTGGATTTTGTTGGCTACAACTGCATATTCAATCCACCAACAAATGTATGTTCTGGAACAGCCATATTAGTCAGAAAAAACCAAGACATAACAGTTAAAAAGAAAGAGGTGTTAGAGGTAGGTTACGCACAAGCTGCATTACTGACCACTCGGGGAGGACAGTCAATTAACATAGTGAACGTTTACACGCCCAACAATGAAGCCCACGCTGCAGTTGTGTTAAACAGAGTAGAAGAGTACGTTACTTTAAACAGCCCAGCAGACAGCAGTACAAGAAAGATCTTCGTCGGAGGTGACTTTAATTGCACCCTTAACCCGAAGAAGGATCGCTCCACAGGCATAGAAAGACATCCTAAAACAGCTAAAATTTTGAAATGCATTATGAAAAGATTAGATATGGTGGATGCGTGGGAGGAATTTCGGAAGGAGGAAGCAGGCTACACCTACGTCTCCTGCGGACCTTACTACTCCAAGTCAAGGCTAGACCGATACTACGTCAACAAAAATGCCGTTGAGAACCTACAGCAGATAGACGTAATGCCAACTTTCTCCGACCATTACCTCGTAAAACTAAAAATCAACATTGCGGAGGAACTGGACCATTGGAAAAGCCCTTACTGGCGACTAGACAATAGCTTTCTCGAAAATGAAAGATACAATATAAAGATTAAAGCAATTATAGATAGATGTAACCACGAAGATAACTCCGATCCGATAGAGTGGTGGGAAAATTTCAAAGAAGAGGTTAGAGCCTCGACGATTTTATTCAAGAAAATAGAAAAAGACATTAGATACCAGACCATAAGAAAGTTAGAAGATACAGCGGCAACATTGCGAATAGCGAATGAAGATACGATAGCAATTAATGAGAAGATAGCCGAGTGGTATGTGAGAGAAAGCGAGAGTAGAGTCACGAGCATGGGGCTGCAGAATGTCATCGCCAGCGATGCACCAACAGGAACCCATTTAGCAAAGACAGCCAGGCGATGGTTTCCAAAGCCCATCAACTCAATTCGAACCGATAGGGGCATCACGACCTCGCCAACTGACATCTGTAAGGTAATCCGAGAGCACTTTGCGAACCTCCAAAAGGATTCGCAACAAACGGCCCAAACAGAGGAAGGAAATGAAATTTACGGGCAGATGAAAAAATTGGATGAAGACAGGGCTAACCTTTGCGAAGAAAGTTTTACGATAGACGAAATGGACGCAGCCGTTAAAGCCCTCAATAAAGGGAAAGCACCCGGTATAGACGGAATAACAGTAGAATTTTATCAAAAATTCTGGCCTCTTCTCAGGAAATCCTTTCTGAAAATGACTGAGGAGAGCTTCAGAAAAGGATGTCTTCCCAAATCAACCAGAAAGACGATAATATCTCTGATACACAAAGGAGGGGATAGAAACATTGTCGGAAATTGGAGACCTATAAGCTTGACGTGTATCGATTACAAAATAATCGCTAAATGCATCTCCCATAGGCTGAACCTCGTGATTGGAGACGTCATTTCAAAGGAGCAGGGATGCGGAGTTCCTGGAAGGACTATCCTTAACAACGTTAACCTCCTTAGAGATTCGATAGCTAAGGCCAATGACGAAAATTTACAGATAGCCGTGATCTCTCTCGACCAAAAAGGGGCCTTCGACAGAGTTCGTCACTCTCATCTTCTCTACGCCCTAAAGAAGATAGGTTTTAAGAGCAACTTCGTCAATCAAATACAAACTCTTTACGAAGACAGCCAATTCTTCATCAGGGTGTCATCATATCTGACGGCCCCCATCCAATTCCGAAGAGGCATTAGACAAGGCTGCCCATTGTCTGGACAGTTATACGCCATAAGCTTAGAACCCTTCCTTACCCAAATTAAATCTAAATTAACCGGCATGCCTATTCGGAGAGGGAGAAACCCCATACACCTAGTCGTATCCGCGTATGCAGATGACGTCAACGTCATAATTTCTGAAGACCTCGAAATACAGAAACTTCTGGACGTCTTCGAGGATTACGCAACTGTATCCGGGGCTGTCCTCAATGGAGAGAAATCCATGGGGATGGGGTGCGGTAAATGGAAAGGAAGAAACGATTGGCCAGGTACCTTGCGATGGAAAACAGACGGAGCCAAAT
The DNA here is from genome assembly GCA_947579665.1 of Sympetrum striolatum. NCBI lineage: Eukaryota > Metazoa > Arthropoda > Insecta > Odonata > Libellulidae > Sympetrum > Sympetrum striolatum. The sequence goes on along the minus strand of OX388345.1, from coordinate 37,616,359 downwards.
TCTTGGGAGTGTGGATCGGGAACGAGAAACACGACGCGGCGGCAAAGATTGAGACCGAAATCAAAGAAAAAGTGCTGCAAGGAATCCAAAAATGGTCTGTGGTGGGACGACCCCTTTCCCTAATAGGAAGGGTAAGGGCAGCGAACCAATTCATCGCTCCGAAAGTTTGGCACGTCGCGCAGTGCCAACCCGCCCCCAAGACGCTGTGCAACCTCCTTCAGTCCAAGATCGTCAACTTCGTATGGGGAGATGGCAGACACTGGGTCGATGCGCGCACCCTCTGCAGCCCGGACGAGCTGGGGGGATTGGGTCTCGTGAACGTGGAGAAGAGAATACTGGCCTTCAGATTCCAAGTCATGCAGAGACTTCTGCTGGCAAATGAAGACGAACCGTGGAAGATACTCGCGGAGGAAAGGATGTCAAAGAAAGGGAGGGGGAGAGACTTCTTTTACGAGGAAACTAGAAAAGCGTGGAATCTGATGAACGTAAAGACGACAGCAAACGGGACGACCGCAGGGAAAGATTGGGGGGACCTAAGCACCGACTCTGAAATCCAATTCTACAGCGAACTCAAAAGAGCGGCTCAACCGATACCAATGAACAAGAAAAACATCTACAGAGAGGTGGTCTACAAGACCCTCTCTGACGATCGGCCTCCCGCGAACGGGTGCGGAAAAATCCACTGGAAGACTTTCCACAGTCAACCCTCCTTTGGAAACGACGCAGAGGTGAGCTGGAGGCTGGCTCACGACAGGTGGGCCGACTGCATCTTCCTGCATAAATCAAAAATCACTAGCAATACGGACTGTATATTGTGCAAAGAGCAGACAGGAACCGCCAGACACATCGCGCTGGAATGCAAGGATTCGAAGAATCTGTGGACCCTGCTCGAAGGGACATTAAAAACCCTGACTAAGAAGAGCGCGATCACAGCCGGCGATATATTGGGGGGTTTTTCCGTCCAGAAAACAAGAATCAAGGAAACAATCCTAGCGAACTACCTACTGACCCTTGCCAAAAGCGCAATATACCATTCCTTCGTGAAGAAGAGTAAATGCGGAGGGTCAAAGACGAATGCAGTCGGCCATTTCAAGAATAAAGTCAAAGAGAGGCTCCTGAGGGAGTACACCTACCACGTCTCCAACGGCACCGAAGAATTATTCCGCACGCGATGGTGCACGGAAAACGCTTTGTGCCTCGTGGAAAGCGGAGCAATGAGGATGGCCCCAGCATTTACTTAGATTTTAGAGCTGTGATAATAAACCGTGATACGGACTGCGATATTAAACTGTGATACAAGCTGTGATATAAGCTGTGATGTGGACTGAATTTTAAACTGTGAAATTAAACTGTGATTTGGACTAAACTGTTAACTGTGATATTAAACTGTGATATGGACTGAAATGTGAACTGTGATATCAAACTGTGATACAAACTGTGATATGGACTGAATTGTGAACCGTGATATAAAGGAGATAATCACGAAACGACCTTATAAAAAAACGTGATAATGTGAACTGTAAAGGGTAAAATGTAAACCTCAATTTCTTTTAACGTCAAATAAAATAATAATAATAATAATAATAATAACACACACACACACACACACACAGACATCATTCCGAAAATGGTCAAAACGTGTTCTAGGGACCCCAAAACATGTATTTCCGTTAAAATCTCGAAGTCGATTTTTTTCATGAAAACAATACTTTCTCTATACTTCGTATATGGAGAAAGTAAAAATACCTATCTTATCTTAAATATATACATTTATTCAAAATATGCAAATTTATCTTCATTTATACTTTTGCATACAAAATAGGTGTAAATTGAAAAAAATTACCTATCTTATCTTAAATATATACATTTATTCAAAGTATACAAATTTATCTTCATTTATATATACATTAATAAAACAATACATATGTGTTCTACAAAGATTATACACAAGGTTATAAAGATATATATATTATTAATAAAGTTAAAGATATTAACAATTTATTAACCAGTTTTTAATTTCCCTTTTTGCCACTAAAATTTTATCAATAAAATGTAGATTTTTTGGTAATGTATTCAAAAGAGTTGGAACCTTAATTTTCAGATTTTGTTTTCCATGATTGTTGTAGTACTTTGGAATAATGTACCTAATACTTAGCCTTTTATTCATTTTGCGATTAGAAGTTTTTAAATCTTTGTATTTGTTTGAATAATAGTTATCTGTAATAAGTATAATATGTAATAATTTTAGTGGTAGAATGTTCTATTCTTTGTAATAATTTAAGTCAGTGGTTTTAACATTATTTTTGTTATAATAAATATATTTTACAATTTTGTCCTGAGTTTTCATAACACTTAGTAGCCTAGTAGAGGCTTTTCCTCCCCAAGTAGTTAAACCATACCTGATAACAGATTCAGCAAAAGCTGCATAAATATTTTTTTTAGTTTTGCTAGGTAAAATATCCTTTAGATAGTACATTTGATAATATATCTTTTTCAATTTGTTATTGACATGTTTAATGTGCATATGGAAAGTGAAGTTTTAATCAATGATTACTCCTAAGTATTTATGTTCTGAAACTTGTTCTAAGTTCTAATCACACATATTTTATTTGCCATTATCAAGATGAAACACGTGTTAGCACTCATGGTTATGAATTTTTAATTTAATATTTTTCCTATTAATGCTTCTATAAGTAATGTGCATAATTTTTGTTTTAGTTATATTAATTATCAAATCATTATCATGACACCATTTGGTAATTAAGCTTAAATCCTCCTTAATGTTGGCCAATGCTTTATGAAAGTCTTTGTGAGTGGAGATTAAGACAGCATCATAAGTAGTTTAAAATGTTCCCAAGGAAAAACGGACTTGGAAAAAGTCTGACAGGGCCGGGAAACCGGGGAAAATTGAACAAAAAAATTGCACTATTGGTTTCCCTTCTGGTCCTCCTGAGCCAATAATTGGCTCGTCGGGAGGTGCATAAGTAAACAGACAACCAGAATATAGATATATTATAAAATACTAAAGAATTACAGAAATGTAACTTACTTTTAAAAACTTTAAGAATACTCAGTCATTAGCAATCATAAGTTTTACACAAAACAACGCAATTATATCTATATACACATCTTATCAAAATGGATTAAAAAAGAATAATTTTAAAATTATAATGTTTCATTGTGTAGTTGGAAGTTTTTCATACTTTTTTAACGTCACTTAATGATGTTAAACACAACAGATGCGTTGGCAATTTATTAAAGATATTCGGTACAACACTGTTTAACCTCCATGATTATTATAATTCTTAGGAACATCATAATTTATCATTCTCCTTGTCTCCATACTGTGTTCCTTTAATTTTATTCTTTTATTCTGACCCGTGAAATAGTTTTCTGTTATTAAGACATAATTTAAGAGTTTATCTACTGGCAGTATCTCTAGATTAGCATAAATGTGTTTAATTTCAATCTTTACCTTAGAGGAAGTATCATATACATTTTCATGAATTGTATTGCTGTTGTAAACTAATCTTACAATTCTATTTTGCAAAGAATAGAGCTCGTTAATAATAATAATAGTAATAATTCTTCTTTATTGTTGGGCGTAATGTTGACCATTCTTACAGTAAGCCTCATTTTTTACTCTCACGAACAACCATATCCTAACCAGGATTCGAACCTGAGACTAGAGAACCGCAAGACTAGCGAACTAATTAATACTCCACCAGGCCGGTGAAATTCAGTAAGGCCAAATGATTACGAAATTTTATTTTTGGTCATTCTATTATTATTGGTGATAAATGTGCTGAAGTTTTAGGGATTTTAGGTTTGGACATTCGTTTGTCCTTTTCTAAGTGTTTTCTCTGTTGCATTTGAACACGTAAACCTCTTTACAATTTTTGCAAATTTGTATTCTTTGGTTCTTACATTTGTTGGTTCCTCCACACTTAAAATGTTTTACTCGCTGAATACTCAGAATGCTTCCCTCTAACTTTGTGTTTCGTAGTTGAAATTTAAAGCTTTTGCCTTTTAACCTTACCTCCTACATTTTGGTTAGTTTAAAGATTCACTTTGCTTGAGCATTGCCCTCCGCCGGTATTTTCCGATGAAATTCTGATGGGATGTAATTGGTGGTTTTACTCTCTTTTACGATGTCAATTTTAATGCCCCTGACTACCAATAATTTTATTTTTTCGTTTTATGACTGCAAGAAAATTATGGAAATAGTAGCTAGGTCTTTTCGCTAAAAAAATATTATTATTATTATTAAAAGTACCGAAAGGCGGTTAGTATGGGACATGTCTAGATGTAGATGATTACTTGGGTCTTGTTTCATATTTTCTCCTAAAAATATATTTATGGGTTCATCAAATGCAATAGGAACTTCACAGAGATAATTTTACGGCGTGTGACGACGATTTTGTTTCAATTAACTGGTCAGTCAATCATTTCATACACTAACAATGAATTATTCGCCTTAATTCGATCATATCATGAATTCCACGTTTAGTTGACAGTGTTGCTCTCTCTCAAGATTATAATTAAGGCTTCGGTTCGAACGTTTCTTGTAGAAATAACGAAATACTACTACTAATACTACTCTTTGCGTTTTCGTGCGTGGGTTAACACAAAAATATGATGTCTTTAATTGACACATTCTCAACGCCTCAACCCGGAGCGATGTTTCCCTCTAGTTACGCTTTCCGACATTACTTTTGATCATCATCAACCGCGAGATAAACGAGACTCCGTGTCACTTACTCTTTATCCCTCCAATTACGCGTATATCCATCGGGAGGTGGCGCGAAATTTCCCGACTTTGATCAAAGGTTCAGGTCGGGGCGGGTAATATATAATTCGGAGCGACGCGTGATTTAGAAACGCGATCCCCACTACACGCATCTTCTGGTAAAGCTTCCTCAGCACGTTCTTCACATCAGCCACTTCATGCTAAATTTAAAAGAAAGTGAATGGGATGGCCGTTTTCTTTTTATATTCCCGCCCACGCTCGCTCCACCCCCGCGCCGCCAACTATAAGCGTAGCTGGACATTCGGGCGGAGTGGGCGAGGTGTTGAGCGAACACTTCCTTCTATTCAAGCTTGCGAACCCCATTAGATAACGACTATTCGCTAGCTGCTGAAATTTCAGCTCATTCTATCTTTCGCTGTTCAGTGGTTCTTCTGATATTCACACCCGCCTTGGTAAACATATTCCTCCATCGTTGTTTAATTTCGTCCTCTCTAGTCCGTATGTGAACCATAAATTCTCTATTTTGAAATACTATTTTGTTGAATATCCACTGCGATGTGAAATGAAGTCTGATGACGTCATATCCGACCGGTGATCGTAGGTGAATTAGTTTTAACGTTCTCTCTAAGAGCATTAATTCTTGAAGTTTTATCAGAAAATATTTTTGCTTGTTTTTAATAATATAACTGATCCGCTCTGAGTGAATTTTCAAGCTCTTTTGGGGAATATTTGTAATTAAAATTCAACTTATTTGTCTTTGTTTGCTATTATGTGCAGAACCTTCCATCCTCATGGGTGCCGTTAACATGCAATGGTGTAAGTAGAAGTTTGCAGTGCATATATGCTATTTTATAAACTACGCCGTCCAATATCGGTGAATTGCTGTAAATTATTTTTATAAGGACTTCGATTCTGTTGCCAACATTTGAAAACTCTTCTGCACTGAACTTAAAAACAATGTTCAACTTCGCTCAGCCAAAAACTTTAAAAGGTCTTCTGTTACATCTACATATTCTTCTGCGTGGATCATCTCGTTTTAGAATCTTGGCTTCCCGTATTTTTCAAACTCAAATAATGAGAAAAGGAAATCTACTGGTTCTAAAATGATATTCATATCTGTTGAATAGTCAAAAAATTTCTCACAACCTTTCAATGTTATTTTCAGATTTTTAGCGAAATCTCAAGATAGGATGATTAGCATCTAGAGCTAATTCTCCAAATTTCTATATGATATCTTCCTTTGAGCACCCTGAAGGCATTACGTAAAAAAATCGTGGAATGTCGTATTTTTAAAAAGCCATTGAAGCTTCTTGGTCGGTATATAAACTCGATGTGGAAATATAAAGTATTAATTCTGTTCTGCTAATTAATGAAAGCGCTAATGCTAACCGTGTTATATCTGTAATTTTATGAAAATTTGTAATCTGGCGTAATTAGGCTCAACGTTTTCAGATATTTTCGTCGGACTTATCTTTACGTCGTTGTCAAACTTTATTTTCACTTTCTCCCTTTACTTAGTATAGAGAAAGTATTGTATTCGCAAAAAATCGACCTCCAGATTTCGACGGAAATAGATGTTTTGGGGCCCATAGAGCTCGTTTTCGCTCTTTTCCCGAACATGTCTGTCTGTGGTAAAAACGTTTGTGAGCGCTCTATCTTAAAAATTAATTATCCGATCTTTTCCAAAATTCATATTTAGTATTTTCCTTACAATTAAAAGAGTAGATTAGTTTTTGATGAATATCGCTTAACCGGAACAAAATTTTGTTTCTTTAATATCTCTGTCAGAATGCAATGTAGGTATATACAATTGCAAACAAAAGTTATAGATAATTTACTTAACTACAACTTTTGTATGAAACATTTTTTCATAACACTGATTATTTAGGAGTTATTCTTCAATAATGGTTAACCGGAAGTTGTTGTTTATCCAGAAATGGAAGGTTTTCATACATATCTCTGTCAGAATGTAATATAGGTATATAAAATTATGTACCAAAGGTATAGATAATGTATTTTAATACAACTTTTGTATGAAACATTTTCCTGTAACATTTATTGTTTTGGAGTTATTTATATATTACCATTATATTATTATTTATATAGCATAGGCTTCTGTTTTCAATAAATATGGAGAAAGTCATGTATTGGCCACATCATATTTTTTCCAAGCGGAACGTCGTAGTATTTGTGCGTTTCTATAATATTTCATTATTTTTCTGCTATATTTTTGTGAATGAGATATTTTTTCGTTATTTCCACATACAGTATTCTGGCTCTGTTAGACAAGAAAGGGAAAACTACCACATTCCTCACATAATTTAGCGAGCCTTATTCCCTCACACAGTCACTGTTTCGGTAGATAATGTTTAACGGGTAGAGGATCCAACTAGCCTCCGAGCTGATGACTTCACAGACAGACATAGTGTTAACCACCACCCATAAACTAACAGCAATCTTGATGGATTCTCCCATCCTCCCTATTTTTTCTTCCCACCTCCCATTCACTTCCCCATATCTCCTTACTCTTTTTCCCGGGGGCTCAAAGGAAAAACTCTTTCTGGCCCGTCCCCAAAAATCCCTCCACCCCCGCGAAACCTTCTATTGGTCCGCACCTGCTCCTCTAGAACCCATTCATTTATCGGCGTCCTTTACGTAACGCGTCACCGCGAAGGAAAAAAAGACTCCCGCTTTAATAAAGGAAGCCACGGCTTCTTCCGCTTTGTCCCCTTCACCCCTCGTAAACGACTCTTTAATTCATTTTCGCCGCGATGATTTTTTCCCCGGGGGTGATTCTGGGTAAATCGGGACCTGAGGTACGGTGGCGTCACCTGGCGGGATGACCGGGATTATTATTGAGAGAGGAAACGGATGAATGAATCTCGATGGTCAACATGGAGGCCCAAGTGGTGGGCGAAGCTGCCAATTTGGAGAATTAGTCGCCGGATCCAGAAATTTTTCCATCTTTTTTCTGCTTTAGCGACATCTCGCGCTCATTTGAGCATGTTCTTCTATGCCGAGGTACTCTTCACTCAACATATTCGGTTAATTAATTTTGAAACAGTATTAATTTAAGAATTTTCATGTTACCCATTTAACTGGCGTGTTTCCTTAACAGATATTCTAACTTTAGAAGCGACTTTAAGTATTTTATTTTTTTTTAAATTTCAGGATACTTTTTATGGGTGTGTATAATTTTTGTTTACTCAACAGAGTGCACAAAGCGGCAATTTTAAAATCAAATAATTCAATTGTCGTATCTGGTTATGGGGGTTGGTATTCAGAGTTCGAAGATGATTCAAGTAAAGCATAATCATATAAGAAAATAGTGTGTGTCCCTACATACGCGGCATGTCTACATCAAGAAGCAATTGTTATACAGTTAAATAAACGACCAACAATGTTAGGTTATTGAAATCAATTGGTATAATATTTTCATTATTGTATTTACTTTATTTCATCTGCTTCAGATGGCTTATACTTTTTATGATTAGGATACATCTGGATTTGTGTATTTTACTTTTTATAAATTACTGATTGAAGAGTACTCCCACTTAAAACTGAGTAAACCACAAACAATAATAGTTTATGGTACCGGAAACCGTGGAGAGGGAAGGGGACTTCCATGGTAAGATGAAGTGTGAAGTGACTTGCCTTCGCTTTTCTCAATTAGCCAGAATAGTTTTAATGGAAAAAGTCCACGTAATTACAGGACAATGACTCTATGGTCCGGTAATATAACGTATATCTATACATATTTAGCTTGAAATTTAAATAAGGTAATAAGGAATAAATCGTGTGATATTCGTTGGTTAATCCTTCTCTGTTATTAAAAATTATGATTAACGGATGCATTAGGGGGTATCAGATTGACATCTAGTATTATAATATCTTGTCAAATCCGCTTATCAGCTAATCTGATAATTAAGCTTAAAATTTAACAAAATTGAATTTGGCATATAGAGTGTATTATAATGAAAATATATTTATAAGGTTTGAAGCTCTATAAATCTGATTCTTACGTTAATCTTCATTTTATATGCCATTGAAAATTTAACTATCGATCATGATATTCAGAGTCACTTTGTCTTTGAAACACCATATTACTATTAGATTTGTGGGTGGGTCAACAGATAAAGTTATTTGCAAATACTATATTTTAATCTATAGTTTAACTCTATATACACAGGCATTCATTAAGAAGAAACTAAATTAATGCTGTTGTTTAGCATCATCCATACCTTAAGAGCCTCCATATTGTTACCGCCAGGGCTAGGGTTTGTTATATTGATAGGTTCACTTTACTCAATTTTGTGCGAGTGCAAAATTGAAAAATGTTTTATAGGAAATGAGGATAAAAGTATTCAGCACAACCGGTTAAAGAGTGCACCTTTAAACCCAAGGATAAACGGAAGTGAACAGTGTCGACGTGACTGGAGCACGAACCCAGATTCCTCCACTTTCCCCTGACCTCTGAGCTATCTGAAGAACGACTTGGAATAAGTGTCTTACCTGGAGGGTATCCTTGAGGTGTTATTCTCGGGCATATTATGATAAATATCTGCTGCTGTAGCGATTATTTTCGGCTCCCTTTTTTCGCGAAAGCTCTTCCTCAATTTGTCCCCTTCATCCCCTTTTTTAATTGTTCCTCCACTTCCCCTTCGCTTCTTCTCAACGGCCTTTTTGTTCTGACTTGGCTTCCTCATCACTCGAAGCTTATAATTGCTTCCTCCTCCACATTCCCTGATTCATGTGTAGCAGCAGTGCATCAATATTTTTCCTCAAGTTGAATTAAAATATTCTTAATTATATAAATGAATTTATGTACGAGTTGCTAGTAGGTTAATGCTTGGAGGTAACATTTTCACATTATGTAATAGCATACATATTAGCATACTCCATTATACGTATCCGTGACGCATTACATTGGAATGACAGCGTAATGAAAATACTTGATTGCTAATTAAACTCATAACCAAAGCCAGGTAGCAGCATTATCTGACTATATAATCACATTCATTGTACCATACAACATTGTAAGGTAAAACGACACATTAAATTACACTAGTAGCGTAATTAAATAACTTAGTTATTAATTAAATCCATAACAAATATTCTATTTACTTCATATTTTCATGTTATTGAACATTGACACCAACTAATTATGATTTCGCAAAACTTGTTCAAATTATTGGCTTTAATTATTCGTCGATAGAGATGTTAATAAACGTCGTCAAACTGTTACTGCAGCTTTGATTTGTTAAATCCGTAAATATAAAACCATACTTTCGCTTATTATTGAAGGAAAACATTCTCCATAAATAGAATAGTTTCTTATTATATAAGCACTGCTGCCTGAATACACTTTGCTGTCCTCTGACAACTTAATCGCTGCTCATTGGTATTTGTTTATTTAAGTTAGGAATGCATTTTTCAATGCATTAAATTTTTAATGTAAATTGATTCAATATACCTGGCGTTATACTTTCATGACGTTTCATTTCTATCTCCAAGAATTCCAAAATCTATAACGTGCTCTCCGCGATATTGCCCGATTACTCTTTACACATGAAAACTCGTTGAAGTGTATCTGGTACAGAAGCCCTACGATAAATAATCACCACTCACTCATACAGTTTGAGTTTCGGGATTTGTTTCCGTAATTGATTTGAAAGCTCTCGAGCGTACAGATGTATATTCATTCAATAGAAAGGCCTCGGGATGTGTAACAGAATGGAGTATCGCTTCCTTTGTTTTTCTTCGAGCCACTTTCCAGCAATGTCTTTTCGCACGCGCTCTCATTCTTAAACGTTATTTTTCTTTCCAACATTTGCCGCTCCTTCCTTTGAGCAACGCCCTTTTTTCTTCACCGAGGGAGCTGATATTTTTAGTTGCCTATGATCCCTGCCAAACAAAATTCCGCCTCCTTTATTATTTTTCCTCGCGATTTATTTCCTTCCAGTTCTTTCGCACTCAATCTCCGATTTATGAGGGATACACGTGAGAGAATCGTGCGATTTATGTATTTTCGGAGATGCTTCGTCTTTTTATATACATCACTCAAGATACTGCTGAAAGAATATGCTGTAAAATGAGGTCACTTTATCCGCACCTGTACTAGAATTATCTGTAAGAGGATAAATAACGTAATTTATTAAATTTTTCTTTTACGTTCATCATATGAGACATCGATCGTAACCATATCGTAAATCATGCCGTAAAAGTCATATGCTATGTAAAATTAAATAAATCAATATATGTCTTGCGTCTCACGACAATATGGATAGTTGAATTCTTAAATTAAATTCTTACAAAAATATGTCTCGTGAGTCTTAGAAGTGAAATTAAAAATTAGAAAATCATTATTCGTCAACAAATCGGAAAATTACTTTTGATGATTTTTCACAGGTAGTACTGAAAATTACCCGCTCCTCTTAACTATATGTATCGAAAGTCTTTAGAGTTTCTCTGATTCTTTTATTTCGAACTGAAACAGGATATGTTGCGCTTGTACTTCTGTATTTCATGCAATTTTAAGCAATCTGAACGGTTTCTAATCTGAGCAATAGATCTAAGCCAAAAAATTAAAATTCTCTGTGTAAAAATACATGAGTGAAATCAATGCATAGGTCGTCGTGATTGTTTGCCGTTTACTCATCATCATATTTTTATTCTTTTACCTTGAATTTACCAATAAATTACCACATGTATCATCTAATTGAAAGTAAATTATTATGATACCTGACATAATGGATAAATATCTACCAAGAACGTCTACTGTGATACAAATCATACCGGAAATGTTGGACGCAAAAGTATTGGAGACTGGGAATTCAATCGAAGCTAATTGTTAACTCGTCATGCTTGAGAGGCATTTTTATAAATGTTTGTAAGTTCGCGACGTAAATGACATCAGTAAAGCAATACCAAAGTAAAGCAGTCGATCAAATGGGCAACGTTTAACATTTCTGGGAATTTCAATGGTCGCTGAATCCATAAACAATGAGAATGAACTCTTCGAACTCTCTTTCAAGTACTTCAGGAAAAATTACATCTTTCCTCGATATCACACGAAGCAAAAGCCCGGATTGCACGGGGTTCTGAATAGTTTCCAACTTACTTCTTATGCTTTTGATATTCAAGCTTGCGAAGAATAAACAAGTTCCTTCGACTCAATGTAGCGATTTTGTGTCGAAGTTATGTTCGAACTTTTAGAGTACTTTTTTGATACTTTTGCATAGACCTCGGTGCCATTTTGCTATGCTTACATCCAGTATGACTTGGACAATGGCGGAGAGAGTGCGATTGTGTAATAGTTGGCAAACATTTGACTGGAGGAGGCGTGCCCGTGCACAGAAAACCTAATCCGCCATCTTCGACGAGAGTAACTGCAAGGTCAAAGGATAAGAAATGGCACTTTTAATCTTTACCTCTTTATAGAGTAGAATGGTAATGTGCCTTGTCCTATGAGAACTAAGAATAATTTTGCCTCGGATTTGTATGAGCGAAAAACATTGATGACATGGTTGTGACGTTGATGAATATAGCTCGTTAATTATACGGATAAATGCCAGAAAATTATAAATTCCTTCTTTAAATAGCGTATTGATTACATTTAAACGAAACGTAACTTAGTCTCAACGGAAATCGCATTTGCTTCGAAGCTTTGTGTTTTCTGTTATAAAATTTATTGCAAATTATAAATGCAAGCTAATTGGGAAGTGAAAGGAATCACATTGAATCATTATTGACAGCTATAAACGGTAGCTATGACTTAACTTCAAATGTAAAGTTATACCGATAGAATTGCGAAATGTTTTCAATATCGTTCTTTCCTTTACATATATTATCTATTTGGAGAGACAACTGGGGACAAACATGTTGAAGTGAAACATAGATATTGTCACTCGTAGAAAAAGAAAAATCCGTTTCGTTTGGGAAAGTCTGAATAAAGTTTGATGATGATATTGTAAGTATCAAAATATGAAATATTTGAACTGATTATTTATGTTATACACCTATGTCATGATATGACTGAGGCAATTGAAGCCTATTAGCGTATGAATATGGAATAATGAGTTCATCGCAACGTTTTGAAGCAATATTTGGAAGAATATCTAACCTAACAGTACCACTTCGCCGCAATAATGTTATATCTAGATTAATAAAGTACTCCTGCTAGCTAAACTTAGTACCCCCGCAGGTACATCGTAAATTGAAGTAATTTAAACGAGGATTAATTCGAGATATTTTCGTTCCCCTCCTCCTTATACAATTTGCGAGTGAATCATAAAAAAATGGTGGAAATTATAAAAATAATTACGCGATATCGAACATTTTTTCTCGATAAATCTTATCGTTATAGCACGCTCCTACGTTTCCTAATATATCATCGTGTGATCTTTTATATCTCCCTCACTTCCTGTCCTTTAGCTTGAGCCTCTTCCATGCTTCCCAATTTATTTTTTGGAATTCGCATCCTTTGAAAAGATCTTACGATCGTCTTTCCAATCCCAAATCCCAATTTTCGGGAAAATGCATTTTATTTCTGCTCCACATCCTGGGAGAAATTTGGATTCTTGTAAGAAAGGGGCAGCTGCGTTAGTTAACGATTCGAGGTTGGCAAGAGGCCTCTTTTTCATTTTCAGAAAAGAAGTATTAATGAAAATAAAGAAATTTGTTCACCAACGAAAATGATTAGCTTCGGAAAAGATTAGTTATTAAATATCTTTTAGTCAAAATACGTTTCCACGTAGGATCCAAACGCATAAAATTCACGAATCCACCAAAATATTCGGTAGCCGAGTCTATTGTAGTTAGCAGAGATCTAAATATGCGAAAAATCTTTGTTAGCCGAAATATTGATTATCGGAGCTACCTGCGAACCGAGGAGTTGTGAATTTGGCTTTACCCAGTTTTATTTCGCTTCGGCTAAATTGCTAAAAATCTTCTGATTACATCGATAGCTAAACCTTTATGAATGTTTTGATAGCTTACTTAACACCAGAAACTGTGGTATTGCGCACATAACGAGAGAGATAAATGATAGTGAGCACAATATATTCGTATCGTAAATCTATAGTTTTTACTTGTATTGTATATTGTATAGAGTCTGTGATTTACAGTGTAATGCGGGACATGTAGCAGAAAATCTCCTGGTACGTTTTAATTAAAATCACCGTGGTATATCCATGGTACTTAGACATGCGAGATCATTGCTTTAATTTCACTAACATATTCTCATTTCCACAGAAAGCCAACGTATATTGAAAATTGAGCTTATTATCGTTACCAATTACGAAGAAATGCAAAAAAACCTTGTTTGAGTGCAAATAGTAACTAGAGCAAAATTGTGTACACTTGTCTAAAGGATAGAAAAATCTTTTTTATGCTAAACTGACATGTCCCATTAGGGTATTTGATTATAGAGAAATGGTTAATGAAAAGCCTTGCCCTCAGTTTTCTTTCAACATTTCTGTGTAGAGCATTTGTATTTTTTGTACAAAAGGTGAAGTATTTTAATCCCCTTTATCCAAGAGAAAATATGGAGCGCTATCGATTGGATTTTTTAAAGTTTTATCATGTATTGATAAGATGTTTTAACAATAAATTAATTTTTCATTAATATTTTGGTTAAGGATCCAGAAAAAATACATTTAAATTACTTTTGTCTTTATTTGCCTTAATTAGTGATAATGTCACTATGGTTGTCTTAATGTGATGATAAAAAGCTTCTGACGTATTAGTGATTCGAACTGACTTATGTCCTTACTTTTAGACTTCTAAGATAAGTGCTACTATATGCCCTGCTTTTAGAATTCTGACTCGGCGGGGAAAACAAAGGCAAAATACCTCATACCTCATCTAGCCTCATTATTCGTAAACCCTCTTGAACCTCTTGGAAGCTAATGGTAGAGAGGGCGAGTCTCAATCAGCCTTTGGGTAGACAAAATATTTTCCAAAATTTTAAAAGTGCATTTTCATGTTACATACCGATAAGCAAAATTGACAGAATTTTTCTACTTGAATCATATTGGGACGTGAGCTAGTACCTCACCACAGTCTGCTAAGTACCACCGTGGATGGCTTTTCTGCCCAATTCCTTTCACCTGCAGCTTTGTCGGCCAATTCAAATTCCCAAAGTACCTCCAATTCTTGGAAAGCGAAACAAGAGTCCCCGTTGAGTGGGGTGCTAACAAACGACCGGACGCATTTGTACAAATTTTGTCTCTCGTTACTACGAGCACGCTAATTTATGTCGCCGTCCTTTCTTGCGGTCCAGATGTAAATGGATTGTTTCACCACTACATTCCAAGCATCCATCTCCCTTGGGTTCAAGGACGTTAAAGAAACAGTGTTATTCTCGGACATAATGGAATGCGAGGCTCTGGATTCTTCCTGCGTTGGCTTAATTGACATTCGGCGGAGGTAATTTCGGAATCCTAAGCAGGAGGAATGGAGGCCGGGTATGAATGACAAAGGGAAGCTCGGAGTGGTCCAGATGATTGGATATTCTCGCTAAGCACTGCCGGGGTGACATGAGGAACTGATTAGTGGGTGCTAAAAACAGCAGGAGTAGAAAAACTGACGTTTCCGGGATTCGAACCCAAGTTGTAGAAGGATTGCTGTAACCCAGTGGTCACCTGTCTTGTCGCTACCACTTCATTGTGGATATTTTCAGCTTTTTGTTCGTTTTAAGGTTGACATCGAGTATATATCTTAAATGTTGAAATCGAAGGTTGAGGCCGACAATGTGTGAAAATTTACGATTTAAGAAATTATAAGTGAAATTCGGAAGGGCAAAAACTAAAAGTGTTTCTAGTAAAAAAGGGTTACAAGTAGATAATGTTTTTAGAGATGAATTTACATAATATATTATTCTAAGGAAATTTTTGAAAGAAAGCAGACTAAAATTTGGAATTAATTAAGAATCATTGACAACAACTGAGGATACCAAAATGTCGATTCCCTCGAAGTAATCAAGATTTAATATTGCATAACATATCCAAGAAATTGCTGCGAATCATGATGCAAGAAATCGTCTATCTAATTTATTGTTGCTATGAGTATATTATCTTTCAAGCAGATTCATTATGATAGAAAACTTGTTATATATCTTGTTGTTTTCCATATAAATTCAAGCAATAAATTCAATTCGCACATATTGTTACGGCATGTGAACGCTTAATTTGAAACCAACTCTCAAACGTCATGATCTGAGAAAATCACGTGGTAGAATAGTGTATTTGCTGCTGGTGTAGATATACTTTTCACTAAGCAGCTCTTACTACATAAATGTTCTTTAATTTAAAATTTCTCATATTTCATATTATAAATCAATTAATGTAAGAATGGTTGGTGAAGCATACATAGATATGTAGAAGATGAACATTAATAGGTGATGATTTAATCTAAATGAATCTAAATTACTCCGTCTAAAATGTTTTAGCGGAAGACTTGTATTTAATAAGGCTTCTGTTCATCACAACAGTGAAAACGATGAAATATCATCACTGAATCGTTAGATGAAAATTACATATTTCAACATATCATCTTCACAGTTGGTATGTGAAGGTAAAAAAAGGCTTCTTTTCCGTAAGTTATTGAGTTCTTCTCACTGAAGGAAGTTTTAGGAAGTTATCAAGTAATTTATGATGGCTAATAATTTCAATCATTCATAGTTTTCAAGATAATCAATTTAGTCCTTTTTACCATACATTATTTTATAGTTATTTCTCTGAATCAGATTCTTCACAGTAAACAAATATTTAAGAAATTTATTCTATAAATATATCAATCTAGTAGCTAATAACGCTTAATAATGTTTAACATTACCTAATTCTTATTAATATTTTATCAAAAGACCACTATTATAATTAAAACTAATAATAACATCAATTATACAGCTGATGATCATATTTCATCATTTGGTGGTCATCCAGAATATTTTCTCATTTCTGATTCTGTTTAAAATTTGAGAGATTATAATTTTTTAATATCAGTCTTTGTGAATGAAGAATCAGAAAAACAAGTTTTGTATTAACTTACTTTCTCTGTTGTATTACTCCTATTAATGATTAATTTCCTATTGTTCATATGCAATGTTAAG
Organism: Sympetrum striolatum; assembly: GCA_947579665.1. NCBI lineage: Eukaryota > Metazoa > Arthropoda > Insecta > Odonata > Libellulidae > Sympetrum > Sympetrum striolatum. Next base: position 37,599,500 of record OX388345.1, on the reverse strand, counting down.
GAAATAATTTAGTTTGATTAGCTAGTTCCCCAAAAGTTTGTAAAGCAATTTTCTATTTAGATGAGTCACTTTTTTCTTATTATTTTTTATTTTTAGGATATAATTATGTAATGAAATTTCAAATCTTTGAAATGCTGCATCCAAACTTAACTTCCATGTTGTCATTGTAATTTAAAAATTTAGCTGTGTAATGGCTTACAATTAACTCAAGTTAATCAAATCAACATATCATAGGATGAATGTTTAAACAGAATAAAATTGTTTTGTTAAAGGTGCTTGGTTATTCTGAATTTTCTTATATTGAGTGATTCTGTTTGAATTAGAGAAGCATTAAAAACATAGCAATGTAGTTGTCTATTAGACATTAGACATGTTACACATCAATGGAAAGCAGTTAACAATTGTTGGGAGATTTTTGTTAGACGTATAAATTTAATGATGATATTAAAACAGATGATAATCATCGGCAAGTAATTTGCTTTCGGATTTTGAAATAAAATATGATATAAAGAGTTCAATTCTGCAGTCATAATACCATAAAAAATATCTGCACCCTGTTAGTATTGCTGAAAATACTTTCAGTTTGGTGCATAAAAATGCGGAAATGAGTTAACAACTAAAGGATTATAACCGTGAATGTGCATACATCAATTGATAATTATTTATTGTGGTAATTGTATTCGTTCTCAAATCTTGTTATTTACTACCCTACACAATAGCCCATCCTAACAGGTCTTGTTTATTTTTATAACAAATGACTTACATTATTTGTAAATTATTTGCATAATTGCTGCTTTAAGAAATATTTACAATAATTTCTAATCCTTAATCCGTTAAAAATGTCTCCATAGCTATTCCGAATAGATTTTTTATTTTTTTTCGACCTCGTTGCTATGACAACGGCCGTTTACTTTGGCTGAAAGTTGCAACTTGATATCGCGAAGTGGATTGGTTGCGGCTTCCACGAGCTGGCTCCCTGGCGGTGGTGTCCTAGCCTCTCTCCGACCCCCTATTATTAGTAGATAAATCGCCTTGCCGTTGACCAATTTCTTTCAATGAGGAAGCGAGGTGGGAGACTTCAGTTGTTTTTCGGACCTCGGCGAGGGATGATCTTAACTAGTGATGGGAAAAAAACGTTTTTTTTCATGCGAACGTTTTAAAACGTTGAATAAAAAACGTTTTTTACATTTTATTCACATATTAGGATTGAAATGAGACATTTATGTGTATATTACTCATTGAAAATATAAACTGATCCATTATCTGTTCCAAGTAATAGTTATTCAACAAAAAATTGAAATTTATGGCGTAAGTTTATTACAAAATTATGCACAATGATGCGCTGAAAATCACATTTGAATACTCGGTGATCTCAAACACGTAAATCTTGCTGACTTGTCATATTAAAGAGTCAATAAAGGAACCAAATAGATTAAGCATGTAATAGTTATGAAAATTATAATAATTAATTAATATTTAATTGGATATACGAGGGTCATCCGGAAAGTAGTACCCGTTCGTGAAATAAAGACACAAAAGTAAATATTAAGAAACATAAAAAATTTTATTTGAAAGAGGATACTTTAAACTACTTCTCAACATAATCTCCAAGCAAATTAAGGCATTTGTCATAACGTGTGACAAGTTTCTGTATTCCTGCTGCATAGTTCTCCGCCGCCAGCTCATTGAGATACAGGGTCACGCCTTCTTTAAGTTCTTCATCGCTGTCAAATCTTTTCCCCGCCAAAAAGTCTTTAAGCTGTGTAAAGAGATGAAAATCTGAAGGGGCCAAGTCCGGGCTATACGGTGGATGGTCGAAAGTTTCCCATTTGAATTGCTGCAAAAGTCTTTGTGTTATCCCAGCTGCATGAGGCCTGGCATTGTCATGAACGAGAATGACACCAGTAGACAATAGACCTCGCCGCCGATTTTGTATTGCCCGCCGTAATTTCTTTAATGTTTCACAATACGCATTGGCATTAATAGTGTCTCCACGGGCCATAAAATCAATAAGCAATACACCTCGTCGATCCCAGAAAATGGTTGCCATGAGTTTCCTGGTGGACAGAACTGTCTTGAATTTTTTTGGTTTGTTTGGTGAATGAGCATGATGCCACTCCATTGACTGTCGTTTAGTCTCAGGTGATGCATAAAAAACCCATGTTTCGTCACCAGTAATTATGCGAGTCAAGAAAGAGTCTCCTTCATCAGAATAACGTCCCAAAAACGTCAGTGCTGCAGCCATACGCTTGGTTTTGTGCTCATCTGTAAGCATGCGAGGGACCCATCTTGCACAAATTTTTGCATAATGCAGATGGTCTTTAACAATTTCATGAACAATTGTTCGAGAAACATTGGGAAAATGCTCACAGATGTCATCAATTGTGACGCGCCGATCGTTCCTCACGAATTCGTCAACTGAGCTCACCAGTTGGTCTGTAATGACAGACGGTCTCCCCGAACGCTCATCGTCGTGTGTGTTCCCCCTCCCCATGTTGAACATGCGACACCACCGCCGAACAGACGACTCGTCCATTACATTGTCTCCATACACCTCCTTTAATTGGCGATGAATATCACATGGGCGAACGTTTCTTGCATTGAGGAATTTAATCACTGCCCTCACTTCACAACTGGCGGCGTTCTCAATTTTTTTTAAACATTGTAAACAATCACAGAAACAACACAGGCAATGCTAGCGTCACGCAACTTGGCTCAGAGAAGGCAGACAAACCACTGAAGCTATCTGACCTTGTCCAGCGGCTACTCGCGTCGTCAGCACTTCATGCGGCACTAACGGGTACTACTTTCCGGATGCTTCCGTAAATGCTGAGGAATCCTCCAGTTTTCGAACGGTAAGGGCGGAGTTAATATAAATAATAAATAAATTATTTATAATACTCGTATTAATACGACTTGCCTCGAATAGCAGAAACATCTTCGAAAAATGGTTATATCTTTTCAGTATATCGATAGTGGTTTTTTTATCTAATACTATAGGGGATTAATTTAGGCTTAAAAACAGTAAAATTTAAAACAAACAGCAGCAACATTTTTGTTTGACATTCCAATCTAATTATGATGACACATGTTTTGTTTTAACAATTCCGTTTCGTAGCTTAGAATCTTGAAATAAATGAGTTATATATGTTCGTAGGTACGTTTCGGTCTGACTCAATTTTCTTACAGATTGCATAGAGTCCAGCGGACTTTTTATACATGTTGTAACTTTTGTTTTTTTCAATGTAGAACTTGGTCAATAGACCATGTGATGAGGGCGAAGGGGTGATTCGATGAAGATGAAGGTAATGATATATGTTCGTAGGTAACTATAAATAAGAAGGATATATTTTTACATACTTTTTAATCATTGACAATATCATCTTCCGTGGTATTAATTACAGCCATACTTGTATTATTTGTAGTTAAATTATAGTCTGTAGGGCACAACTCTAAAAATGCATAAAACTCGATACAAAAGCAAAAGAACCAAAGTGGCCATATGTTTTGGATTGGATTAGTCTGTAACTGTGTCTTCAAATTCCTCCACAACGCCATCTAGATCTGATTCCTCGCTGGAAAGGAGTGAAGAAATGTTCTCATCTACACCCGCAAGTGTAACAACTTCCTCTCCATCCAGTTTTCGAGAGATTATCGCTTGAAATTTTAGCTCTTTTGGTTTCCAGTAATTTCAAGTTGTGCTTGATTAAAATAGGTTTCAAAGCTCTTTCATTAGTCCTGCGGTTTCTTCTTAGGCTGTGAATATTTCCGTGCTTGCTAAAACTTCTTTCCGTCGCCGAGGATGTGGGTGGAAGTGAAAATGTCTACGGCAACTCAACAGATTTTTGTTTTTGGGCATATTCCCTTCCAAAAAATTAGAGGCGAAAGTTTTTTTAGATACTGAAATGACGTATGGTGTCTTCCACTTACCATCGTCAGCCACGTTGTTTGCCATCTCGGAATGAATTTCAGCTATATTCTCTTCACTGAAGGTGGGATCTGATTTGGCGAGAATATCAACAAATTTGAAAATATCAGAAATTTTTGATGGTTCCAAGCTCGAACCTTTTCTTGAAGGATCAAAAAATGGCAAATGGCTGGCAAATGGGCCTTCGTCACGGCCAAATCTCTTCTCTTTTTAATGAAATTTATTATTTTCCAACTGCGACCATCAGTAATTTCAGTTGTGATCATGCAAAAATGAATTACTCTTTCTTGCAGATTATTTAAAAAATCCAAAAGTTAAGTTTCGGACAGTACACGTTTTTTTGTGCCGTAACGAAGCCTCAGGGATAGATTCTTAGGATTCGCATCAATCGCTATCTGTTGCAGCACACTATTGTTAGTAATTAATGATTCCAGAGCAATAGCTGTGGATAAGAATCGAGTTACTGCAGGGTTTTTTTAAGTGATAAAAATCTTTTTGCTCTTCTGAACATCTGAAAACTAAGTTCGAACGATGATACACACTCCCAAATAATCCATGCAAAGATACGTCTCAGAGCTTGAATGCGGAGCACTGAATTGGATGAATTTAAACACGTAAAAAAATTTCTACACTTCATCATAGGTTGCTTTTACAAAGCTATAAAATCGTTTTAATTTTATCAGGAGGACAAACTTCCACAAAGTTACGCCTGAAAATGTTGATTTTATACAATGCATCAGTGTTGCAAACACTTGCGTTTCTTATAAAATCGTTTTAAAAACTAGAGAAATACATTCTTTACAAGATATCAGTTCAGGTCAACTGCAAAATTTACTAATCAGGATAGTAAATCTATCGGATAAACCACGAAGAACGCCTAACAACATTGACGAAAAAACGTTTTTTTCACGTTTTTTTCAAGACGAATGAAAAAAAAACGTTTTTTTCAAACGTTTTAAACGTTTAAAACGTTTCATTTTTTTCGAGGTTCCCATCTCTAATCTTAACGGCTCGACTGTAGTGTAGATGACAAGTGTTACCGTTTTTTGCCTTTATTTTTGCGGAGAAGGTTATTTTAAATTTAAATAAGTGACTTTATATCACTTATGATATCGTGAAAACCTTAAAAGTATTATAATTCGCGTAGTTTGTGATTATTCAGTGTTAACTTAATTCGACGTAATACGTATCGCGAGTGGTGCCTGCCAGTTCGTGACGTCATTATGAACTACAAGTTGGAGGTAAATTATTCATCTCGTAATATTTTACAAATTACTATTATTTTATGAAAATTATTGATTATGCCAAAGTGATTACTTTTTGGTGATGATTATTTCCTGAAATTACAATTTATATATTTCTGCTTGATTTTTTAACGTAATTACGAGACGGGAGAATAATTAAATAAGAATTACATGTACCTATAAGCAACGTTTGTAGCTTTGACCTCATGATGAGGTATAACTGATTTTTCTTTGTATGGAGTCTTATTTTTGCTTGAGATTTTATGAATTAACATTATAAAGTTTACATTTCTATATGTAATGCATATTTATACTTTTGTAATTATTTATTTTGTTATTACTTTTCATTTATACATGCTTATTTTGTATTTAGTTGGGTTTATTGTATGTGTGCGTAGCAATATTTTTTATGTCTTTTTTAATTTATTGTTATGTAAGTTAACGTTGACACCAGTCCTTGCGACTAACTGTGACGGCTTTGCACATTAAATAAATAAATAATAGTTGTGTTAAAGAATTAAATTCAAAGTGATACACGATTTATTGTGTAAATCCATCATATCAAATGAAGAAAATACCTTGTATTTTTATACTGGTGAATAAAAATTACAGTGTTTTTCTCCATCTACATGTGTTAATAAAAATCATAACTATTCATGATTTTATCGTTGAGCTCGAAGTAAATCTTGTTCGTATCAGATATTAACCGATCGACAGGCCATCTGATATCTTCATTTATAGAATGATTTTTAATTATAAATATTCTATTTCGGTTTATTGTGCAGAGAAAATTACTTTAAATATTCTACAATCTTACGTTACGAGTTTGTCGGCCCTTAAAAGCTATTATTATCAGCAGAATGCCGCTCAGTTTCAAATCAACATACCAAATATCTAACTGCACTGATTTCCATTGTATTTAGGTATGCTATATTATTCATATACAACTTACTTCATTCAAACTTACTGTAAACTTATGTTAGAAATTTTATTTAGTTTGAAAGAATACTCAGTTGAATGTTAATCGTCCATTGACGAGGATATTAGATTTTTAATTGAATTTCAATTTTATTACTTTTTCAAAAATGTACTAAGAAATTAAGATATACTGTCTACATAATAATGTAGTATAAGAATAGTAGTGATACCGTATATTTTAATTTCTTATTTCGTTTTTAGAATGAAGTTCCACTTGAGTTCACTTGATACTATTAATTATATTTCTTATTATTTATCACTGAAATGATTTGTATCCTGAGACTGATTCTTGTTTACTTTTCGTCTCGTTGATCTATTCTTTCTCATCAATTAACGATAATTCATTCTTTCTAAGAAGCAAGAGGAAATTTCAAGGAGCGATATTTTTACTTTTTACTCCATTATTCTACACAAGCGATGCTAAATAAAAAAGTGAAGTGTTAATATATCATCGTTTAGATAAGATGCCTGGAAAATAGTTTCATTTATTGCGGTCATCATGTACACAATTTGTAGCACGTTGCATTCATTACGAGGGATTGTTTTGTATCGTAAGTTATTAACTTACGGGCGTAATTTTTAACCCTACCTAAGACCGAGGATTAGCAAAACTAAGCGACTGGCAGGGCACTGCGCTATCTACGAATAAAAATGGGTCGCAAACATCCTCGGATAGGAACGTTTGCTTAATTTCAGCTGGGCAACCTGCATTCATCTCCACAGCAAGCTTTTGACACCACGCACATCATCAACTCTTCGTGGCGCACCTCTTGTCGAAGTCTTTCGCGACTCTATTCACAGCCCCGTTTTGCCCTCAAATCCCTGATTTTTTCCTCACCATCCACGCTCTCCCACGCGTGCCCCTCACTTCTGGGGCTCTTCTTCTTTCTGGGGAAAAGAGGCATTCGGCGAGGGCCTCGTTAGCGACGGGAAGATCGTTGACGTAATGTTTTACACTCTGAATGTGACGTCACGAGTCCTCTCCCGCGTTGACCTAATGAATGAGGGGATAATGCTCATGGCGGGTGGATGCGGGTGGCACCAGAAGGGCCCTCCAACCTTCAATGCGAGCCTTGAATGAACCCAACCTTTAAACGAAGCCATTTAGCGCCGTAAACAAATTGAGGACGACTCAAGGTTTAAGCATTCAGGCTCTCGTGGAAGTGTGTACAGGGGTGCAGGGATCATCTCGGCAGTTTTATTTCAGCGCGAAGGATACTGAATTGGGAGGTGGGTGAATCGCCATTTAAGGCTCAAGTCGCTCGCCACTTTGTAAGAGTTATCTCTCGGGGACTATTTTGGAGGATTCACGCTCGGTTAACTGGGTTTCATTCCAGTCCATCTAGCGAGAAAATTTCTGTTTCATGCGATATGTCTAGATGGATTTGGTCAAATGAGAGTTTAATTTTCAGTTTTTGGATTTTTTTCTAAATCCGTTTCCAAATGCATATAACGAACTCTCTCATACAGAATCTCATCCGGTTTCCCTTTAGTCTGTCATATTTATGCATATTCGTATTTTAATAATTCCACTATCCTATTGCAGACACCAGTTTAAGTATGTATTATGTATTTAACGTAAATTCGTATCGTCGCCATATTTTACAATATTGCCAAAGGTGAATGTTAGATGTAACGCAAAAAAAACTCTCAGGCTGATTGGATAGTTAGATACTGAAATATTTTACTCAGCCAGCTCATTCAAATATTTTATTTCGCATAGAATTTTGGATCTGAATTTACAATAATTTTATTGTATTAATATATATTTTTTGTCATCAAAGAGACACGCACACAAAATATATTCTTATTAAATTAGTAAACGAAGGATAACGCGAATTATTAAAAATCAAACGCTTCTATCATGAGCTTAATCAATTTTGAGAATTTTTTGTTTGAAAATTTCATTTCCAAAGAAGTATTACTTAATATTATGCAAAAGTACATATCTCCTAGTCATTGACCCTCTCGAATGTTTAACCTTTATTTTTATCTACGAGATAACAGCCACTGAAAGTGGTATAAGAATATTTTCATGCTGATGCATCCTCTACTAAAGGCTTCATTAACTGATATCAGAATATCAATCGATAATTTTAAGCTATATATAAAGATCCTAAAGCCCAGAAATGCACTTCTAATAGTTAACTGATTTCTTTGTTAGAGTATATACTTCTCATTAAAAATGGGTTGATGAAGTGACATTGAATTCAAACCTCCCAATTAAAAGTTTTTGCTTCGCGTTAACTTAATTACTTTTGATGTAATTAATAGGATGCTTGTGTACAGAAACGTATCACCTCATTAACACGAGGAGGATCGTACAACATTTGATTGACCCGGTGTATGTATTTCCTGCTTATCAGAAGGAAACCGTGCGAAAAAATTTCTAAGGCTGCAACACAACTCGTGGTAATTGCGGGTTTCTTTAATTGCTACGTCGGTCAGCAAAACCGTTCTCACGTACAGCTGTTGCTCTATTATCCTCTTCCATTATGATTGCTACGCACACTTTTGCAGAAAAAACACCTCAGTTCCGCTTTACGTCGTTTATAAATTATTTCACGTATTTGTTACCCACTTCATATCCGATGGAGAACAACGATGCATCGGGAATTTTGAAATAATGGTTTACCGTTGATTCCCTGTGTTTTTTTAACGTTTATCGTCTATCCACCGTTATTCAATGGTAGATTAACGTAGTGTTTTCCTCGACATAAATCACATCCCCGTGATTAAATTGAGTAGGGGCATGAGAGCGATTGAATGGACGTAAATGGAAGCCGTAATGAACTAGCGAGCGCTACTTTATCAGGGAGAAAGCTCGATTTTGCTCTTTACCCACCTTTGAATGCATGCAATGCCTCGCTGGAAAATCTCATAATCCACAGTCTGTTACGTGCAAAGAGGGGTAGTGTGTGGGTGCTGGAAGTGGGGATTAAAATCAACGCTCGCGGTATTGATGGGACCACTTGAAAAGCTGTTTGTGTTGCAAGTTTCTTTGGCGGGGATTGGAAATTATTTTCCGCGCAACTTTAGGCGGTTATTTATAAGAATGAAAATATAATTTTTGTTATTGTGTAATGTATAGCATATGTTGTTATTCTTTGAAGGCTTTGATGACAATATTTATTTTTTTTCAGTATTTTGGTGCGATGTCGCGAAAGAACTGGGATGAAGAAGGCTTATAACTCTTAAGGTAATTGCACAAAAGTTTAAATTAAGATACTTATGCATTTCTTTCTGATAACGCATCCTGATGAATGGAATATTTTTTCTTTTAGTATTCCTTAGATGAAATGTATCTATCGTTTACTGTCTTTTCGGTGTAGTTCAGAACTATTAAAACATTAGGATTACTGAGAGATGGGTGGCGATGAAGAATGATATTCATAAGGTTTAGCCCTTTACCTCGGAAGGTCTCATATTTTATCCGTTTGGTTTTTTATGATTCACTTATCTGGAATTTTTCCACTAATATCATTCAGGTTCATAGAGTAAAGCATGTGCAAATTACTTCATATTCGTAGTGGGCTTCCTTCCCTAAACAAAGTTACTGTTAGCTGACTGTTGAAAATTTGTTTCGATCTGGCCTTCTGGCTGAATACTTTACATGCAGTATCATAAAATTTCTATAGGCATATTGAAATTGCAAACTCTATCACATACTCATATTTAATAACATGCTGAATCTTTAGCTGTGCAAATTTTTTTATTGTCATCGTTGTTGGAGTCTGATTTCATTTTGATTTGGTTTAATATAAAAACATACGTATGATTCTTGGGACAGAACTTATTCTCAATTTCACCTTCTCCATGAGAAGAAATTAAGAATACGATTTGAGGTTTTAATTCCCGTGTAGGTACTACATTTGTAATTACTGGAACTTAGAAAGAATAGTTAAATTAATTTTTAGGTCCGGTTTCATAATGTATGGGTAAATTTGGGTTTAAATGCTATATATAGCCATCGATTGTGGCTTTTATAATTGAAGTGAAGATTGCAGATAATCTCCATGCTGACTGTACATAATAATACAGGAACCATTATCATTATGATAGTATCTCCAGATAACCGGCACCGGCACCGGCAGTAGGATTTCAAATTGTCTCTTGAGTATATAAGTTGATATTTAATTTTCACTATCGATTTTGAATGAATATCTTCATATTTTAACAATATTGAAGTAGTAATTTACATACTTATTTAAATTTGAATGCGCGCGGAAGATTTGAAGTCTCCATTCAAGACATAAATTGAAATATCTGCCCTGTATCACTATAGGTTTATAATGTTAGTATGCATCATGAAATGATCGGTCTAGCCGAATCTGCGGTTGGTGTTGCTATGAAGCAAACGATTATGTGCATCACAGAAGGATACAACATCTGAATATATCGCCTGACTTATGAAAATTTAAATATAAATTTACATAATTATTCAAATTTGAATGGGCGTAGATGAACTGTATACTTAAATCAAGAAATCATAAATTTAACTAATCTGCCTGCACCACTAGATAGCGTATGAAAAATGTTACTGTGCGTAATAAATTGATCGTTTAACTCAATTTGAGGAGTTATTTCGTGGAAGGTCATAGTAATAATAATGAAGTATATTAATACAAAATTCCGTGGAAGTGTACGATTAAATTACTTCATTTTTATTATGAATTGATCAGTCCAATCGAATCTGCGGATGGAGTTGCTACGAAGTCAACAAACAATCTTGTGCATCAGAGAAGGATACAGCATCTGAATCTACCATCGCAGTTCCTCTGCCTTCTCACCGCAGCTTCTTCATCTCGCCCTATTCACCCTTTCTCACGGTCTCATTCGACACCTGCTCCGCGGCTGCAGCGGTAGCTCTCTGCCCGCAACAGAGGCGGAGAGTCTCAAAGCACTCGGATAAAGAGTCATAATCGATAAATCAGCTGACCGGTCTAAACCAGCCTCCCGCCACTATCTCCCGCGCCTTTTTCTCCCCCTCCCCGTTTCCACCCCCGCCGCCGCCTCCGGGGTCCAGATGCCTTCACGTCTTCCAACATCCCCGAGAGATTTACCTGCGAACATATTCAACCCCCGTACGGCGTCAGGGGTTTTCTTTTCACGCGTCCATTTTCCCGCCCGTCAGCGTACGGTCGTATCTCTCCCGCTTGACCATTCTTTTCCTCTCGGGAGATCCCTCGGCAGTCGCCGCGGTGTATCCCGGAGGCGACTCGACGGTGCACCTCGTAAACTGCGCGGATAGTCCGTGGCTGACTATCCGTAAAGGATTCTAAATTCGACTTTATCTCGCCGTCGTGGATTCGGAGAGGGTCGAAGCGTGCGCTTGTACGCCATCTTGGAATTTATCGCGGGGGTTTCTTATCTCTTCATTCGGAGATGATTTCGTTGCGTTCTTTGGGGGGTTGGGAATTAATGGCGGGACGATTGCATCTGCGGAGGTGTCGAGAGGTTTTCACGAGTATTTTATGCTACGATGGAATTTATTTTAGCGAGGATTATCTTTGGTGAAAGTGCAGACTTTGGTATTGTCAACTATATTATGCATATTGCCATTTTTGACGCTTACACTTCCTTGAATTAAGATTTTCTATGATGGTGGTATGTACTACTATTATATATTGATAATGTGATATTCATCTTTTCTCTTTATTTACATGCAATAAAGAAATTTAAATTTCATTTAGTTTCGTTCCTGTCTTTTCATGTTTAATATGGTAATCTACGGAGATATTGAGTAATGTTGGATTTACTATTCAATTTCATCTCTTCTCTCTATTGAATGCTGTGGAAAGTGATATTCACATAGTCACTATGCTTCAAATTTTCGATCAACTTGACTTTTTCCATTAATAGCAGAATAAATAAATAGGAACCATCTTACTTTTCGTCTTATATTCACTTTATAGCCTTTTGTTACCTAATGGTGGAGGATATATGGTTGAAATCGACCTTTTTGGCTGTAAGTTTAGAGACAGACTTATATCTAACAATATACTCATTAAATGTATACCAAAGGAAAGGTTTGTAAAGGTCCTTTAATTACCTAATGAAGATCTTTTTTAAATTATAAAATAGTAGAAATACCCTTGGATATCCGTGGAATACTTCCCACTCTACTAAAATTGATTTGATTGAAAATTTACAGAGGAGATTTATTAAATGGCTTTGTTACAAAGAGAACTTAACATACAGTAGAAATGACTATGTGCATCTTTGCAAAAATTTTGACATTAACCCTTTATGGGTTAGACGTAAGGTTTTTGACGTCGCTTTTGCGCAAAATATTTTATGTAGCAATTATAATTCTACTGTTTTATGTAATCTGTTTGGTTTAGCAGTTCCTTTTAGAAGAACTCGCCAATCATCCCTGTTAGCTGTTCCCTTTTCTAAAAAAACTTTGCACATGTACTCACCGATTCCAAGAATCGCCAGAGTGGTGAATGAACTCTCTAGCTATGTGGACTTTTTTGTGGACCCACTGTGTAAAGTGAAAAAGATTGCTTGTAAAATGTTTGAATAATTTTTATTTTCTTATTTTTTGTAGATTTTTTATGTGTATGTTTTTTTATGGTTGACCACAAAATTAAAGTTTCGTAATTTTATGATAATTTTATTATACATTAATATTATACATATTATACATTATTATAATGGATGTAACTGGGGAAACCTGTTTCCATTAAAGAACTAATAATAATAATAATAATATGATATATAGTAGAATTCTGAATCTAAGATAAGCGTTATTCCTGACCTGACCACTTCAACCAGGCAAATAAGCATCGATAGTAGATATCGTCAGCAAGGTTCATTGGACTTTCTTGTTTTATTATTTACGCATTATTTTGATTCTCAAAACATTAAATTTTTTCCGTTTTATGTATGAAGTCCCTATTTTCAAATCACGCATAATTATGGCTGAAGCTTTTCTCTTATTTTTGTCATATTGAAACGATTAATATGCAGAAATATTTATAACCACTGAATAAAGTTTTTTTAGGTGAAAAAAGCATATAGCATTTAAATGTTAGACAACAGTTCACCTTTGAATCGCCTTGATGAATAAAACTTTATTGATCTTAAAATATTTATATCAAAAATAAGATTGAAAAATTGGCTGAACTTATCAATATAACTTTGTAAAATTTGCGTCGCTCCAGATCTTTGCTTAAGATTAATTGAATCACTTATTTCCAGGAACGTGATTTTTACTTGTTGTACCTACATGTGGACCGTGAATTGTTCGATTTTTATAATCTTGCTTCGAATTTAATTTCTTTTTTCACCATGCATCTGATGAGTGGTAAATTTTAAAAATTGTTGCCAGTAAATAAGCCTCGAATTATTTATCGTTCGCTCATTTCAACATTATTAACAGTCTGTGCCTTACATTTGATGTGTTAACATCGTCGGATACGAAGAGCGGCATATGCATTTCAAACCCCATAATCCATCTGAAAATATGCGCTTTTAAATGCATGTTGAACATTTAAATCCATTACAGTCCGTCCGCTCTCGCACGGAGCAGTTTTAATGGCCTAAGCAATAATATATCACTGGCTCTCCATTGGCCCAAACCCGTTACACTTTCTTATCTTTCATCCGGAAGATCCGGCATCTCCAATGCATCACCCATTAAGATTTTCAGGGCACAATAAATATCTCTCTCGTTCGAGTTGGAAGCGTCGCTTTTATTAATGAGTGTGGGCGTAATCCACCCCAAGGGATCCCTTATCGGCCGCGGCATTTCTCTCCCGCGCAATTTATTAACTCGGATTTGAGTTTGCGCTTTTCCGCATACCTAATCCTTGTAAAAATAACCGAGTTGTATGAAGCGAAAAAGGAAGGAGTCACTTGGAAGCTTTTTTCGCGGCGGAGTAACAAGAGTTTTCCATTATCCTCGGTTCGTTGAGAGTTTTTGCAAGTCGGGTTGACGTTTCCCCTGATAACGACCGGGCTGTTTTGTTTCGATGCGAATCCGCCATTTTTATGCGCTCGGACACCCGCTATGGGCCTTAATTAAGAGGATTTATGATGAGATATCGAGAGTGATTTCGAATGCTTAATTTTATAATCTTGGACTGGATTGTGCATCATAAAATGAAACTATCATAAAACGAGATTATATTCATTATTTTAGGTTGCGATTGAATGCATTAAATTTCTGTAAAGGTTCTAAATAGTGTCAGGGATTTCGAATCCTTTGTCAGGTGACTTATAAGTCTTAGTGGCATCTTAAAAATATAGCTTATTATTATTATTAAATGGTAGAATATTTTTCAAAATCTCTTTTTCTTTCTTAAAAGATGGCTCGAGCCGGTGAGTCCAAATCCTACCAAGTTACTTTTGATCAATATTTTTGGAGTTAATTATCAATAATTTATTATATCGTCATTATGTTATCAATTAATGTCATCAATCTTCCAAGTTATGTATTTTTTGTCACTTTTTAAATTCTAATGTTCGAATTTCGCACATTGATTACACAAAAGTTTCCCATAGCGAAAGAACTGAATCAATGAAATTGAATAAGAATTTGAATATATTATTTTTAAATGCTTTATTAATAGACGATGTCGAAAATATATCTAGAAAACCATATTTTTTTCTGGAAATGTAGTACCAGTGGAAAACTATGCAGTATTTGAATTTAAGCGAAATTATTATTTTTATTATTACTCATTGAAAACATTTACAATTCCGTGTAATGATTTAAAAGCAGGATTATTTCTTAAACATAAATTTAACTTCATTTAGGGTGGATTGGAAATTTCGAGTATCAGAGAATAAATTGAATTAGCATCTGTGTCTAAGCAAGATCTTAACTGTTTATCGATAAGATCTTGAAATTCCTGGAATGGTTCAGTAATGATTCGTCTATCAAACATATTTCTCGCTTTTTATTTCATTTTCAAATACCATCCTTCTGTAAATGTATAGACGTATCAAACTCAATACTTTTAAAGTAAAATTTTCTTTGTCATTTTTCGTTTTATTTTGTTTTAATTTTCCGAATACATGAAAACGTTCCGTTACTGAGGCCATATACTTCATTTTTTAAAATTAGATATGCAAGAACGACCACCCAAGGTAATTTGTCAGTTATTTTAATTACTGAATTCCAATTTTGTATGTATTGGTTTTGGATTTAATTAATACCCGGAACGGCCTTTTTAATTGAACCCGATGTGCTGAATAGTAATATTCTAAGGTTTTAAGAATTTCGGGCCCAATTTCCTCTGAGTATCGTGCATCGTTAATTGATTTATGGACCGTTGCAAAAGTAGTTCCGTAAGATATCAGCGGAACGTTGTTATTAAACCTTGCGGTAAAAAGTTATCAGTCACTTGATGAATTTATTTATGGTAAAATTATTCATGAGAATGGCCATTTTTTGCATTCAAAATATTCGTTTCGGAGAATTTCTGAAGGTTTTCTTATTTTAACTTCTATGTTTGAGTAAAGAAGGCCATACAAATTTGTGAGGTCTGTCTAAGAATTCCTTCTAAAAGTCATTGCAAGCTGATAAAAAAATAGTGCCAAATGTCGAAAACGCAACAATTAAGAAGTAGATGCATTATATTTGTTTGCTGAATATTTGAAAACAGCAGACATTTTGAGTGATCGCAGCTGAATTGGCCGGCAAAATGTGGTTAAAGTTAATTTACTTTGTCTTGGAATGATCCTGAAGTTGCACACAGATTGAGGATCTGTGAAAGGTTCCTCTTAGTATCTTAAATTCAAAAAGAGATTAGAGGCATCAACGATTTTTCTACTTTAATCGAAATATGCATTTTGTACTTTAATTACGCATAAGTGATTGATATTTACCACAAATCAGTAAATGAGGCGGGTAAATTTATCAGCGTTTCCCAAATAAATAATACGAGTTATATTATATCTAATATTTATCTATATTGCTACTAGATTCATTACAGCTCGAAAGAGAAGTAGAGGGAAACAAAGCAGTAATTTTTTTTTTAAGTTTTAATAAAAATAATTTAAGATACTTATATATAGAATTAGTTGAATATTTTCCTGGGCGATAATAGCGAAACCTTTCTATAGGGTCACAGGTTTCTCCCTTATAAGATTTTTTGTGTTGGTATCTTGGTTTTCTCACCTAGTGTTTCGTGAAAATCAAAGAAATACTCAAAATTGGATATTAGATTAGGTACACGTAATATTAATTATTAGGTGGTAATTTCAAACATCTCTATAAAACCTATAATAGGATGAATCTGATTTTGCGATAGATCTACTGAATGCAGTAAAAAAATTCTTTGATAACAGCATTGGCGTCTAAATAATTACATCTCAAAGTCCTCATTTCAAAATTCGATGAAATAATAAAGCATTGAAATCGTAAAAATCTCTTAGTGGCACGAAAAAAATTGCTTTAAAATTTTACAAATTTTAGTTAGATTTTCCTTGTGCCAGATATTAATTTTAATTTTGTGTGTTTAAAAATTTGAATCCTTGATTTCGATCAGTATAAATGACAGTTATATTTTGATTGTGTGACAGCATTTTTGACTTGATTTTATTGGCATCTCATAATATTTGAGGTTACTAGTTGAAGTGCCTGTTGATTTCCAACGGGGAAAATAGAAGTAGGATTAAATGTAGTAATTGTACTTGAATTTCTATCCCTCGTATTAGCTTAGCTCCATGGGACAAGTTATCAAAAACAAGTATTATTCTTATAAGCCGTTTTGGGAACTTTGTGCTAGAGGAAGATCCCGGGTTCGATTCCCGGCCCTTTCAGACTTTTTTCAAGTCCATTTTTCCTCGGTAATTTTCCCGGGTGCACGCCCTCATGTGCAAAGTCACCTCAACCCTTTCCTTATTTGTATTATTCTTATAACATTTCTCACAATTTGTACAATGCCTGCTATAAATTCAACCAGAATTGCCTGTTTGGCAGCTGGTTACTTTTATCTAACATCTCATAATATTTGAGGTTTTTTATTTATTGAGGACGCCGAATACAGTAAAATCCCGTGGCAGGAGGAATTTCGGCTCTCCAGGAAAACAAAGAAACATCTTATAGATATTTTTCCAGTTATGAAAGGATCATTCAAAGCGTGAAAAAGGCTTGTTATACGCGAATATTGATGCTTAGGGCCATCATTCCTTGGATTGCCCAATAGGCTCGAATCGATGGGGAAGACCATTTTGTAAGAACCGTTTTTTCTTTTATGTCTTCACACCTACACCTCCCTAACGTGGGGAAGGACGCAGATCTTCGCCTAAAGGTCTCCGAAGTGTGGCATAGCGGGATTTGATTCTTTCCGTGAGATCCAGTCGGCGGGTACTCTTTTGAGCATTGTAGCGCGGGTGGGTTTTGGTCAGAGGTTTGGGACGCATGGGAAAACACCCTCCTCCACGGTTTCATTCTGCATTCCCTTTGCCCTCGGGGCATCTTCCGTGTCCAGCTCCGGAGAGGTCGTGGGATTGTGCGGAGGACTCGCTGGCTCCATTATCCATCCCTCCTTCCAAGACGTACCAATCTCTGCTTAGGAAGCGTGTTACCTTGCATTGTGTAACTCCCGTAATCCTTTTTTTTGCCGCGCGATTGTGTCTTTCGGTTTGTTATCCGTATGTGTTATATTGAGAAAATTCTTTTGATAAAACGGGTTTCTTGATGTGTTTTGAGTTTCGGAGAGGATCTTTTGATGGACTGAGGCTGCGTATTTATGTGATGTCGTTTGGTGGAGGGATTTCATGTCTTTTAGACGTAACGGAAGTTTTTGATGCCTCCTGTTCTTTATAGTTTCTGAATTATTCTCATATTGTTGTATCTTCATAGAATTATATGATATCAATTGAAATACTCTTAACCTCCGATTCAAATACTAAGGAAAATTGAATTTATTTGGTAATTTTCATTTTCTATCGAATAAAACCCTTAGATTAAATTTATATTTATTATTTACAAAAATATGGTTACGGCAAACAATTACAGCGACTATTAGTAATTTTGTGTACCAATGAGAGTAAAATTAGTTATGAACTACTACAAAGTAGTTTAGTGAAAGTAAGTGCGAGAAAATGAGAAATTACATGAATGGAATATAGCTCGAAGTCGACCAATGGAGGTGTGTTAACATGCTTCTTAGACCAATCAATAAGAGGTTTCTTACCGATTGTGAAAGACAACTAAAAGTTAAAGAACTATCACTCTTGAAAGGTTTATCGTAAAATAAATTTGGGTTCTCGGATAAATAAACAATTTTTGAGTTTGATGACGGCAGTGAGATTTCTCAATCGAGTAGTAGTAGTATTGTTAAAAGTGCTTCGACAGCTTAGGTCATTTCGCACATTGGCTCCCACCGGGATTCGAACCCGGGACCGCTTTCACCAAAGGCATTTCTCAATCGAGTAGTTTGATTTTGTCGTATGTTATCACTAATGTTTGTACATTAAAGAATTTAAATTCCACGCATTGAATAGTACAGAGAAAGATGATAAGCATAGTTACGTTAGGAGTACTACTACTTAAAATAAAATCAGTATAAATGTTTTTGTGGAACTACAAACACTTAAACCATTAACTTATTTCATGTTACTCTTTAAGTCATCTAGTCAACTGTATTTATTAGAATAAATTTTAGCTCCAAAATAATTTAAAAGTATTTCCCATAAAAACGAATCAAAGTTGATTGCAAAACGAATTCTGTTGAATTCTGCGGGAGCTGAAAATCGAAGGAAGAAATGAACCCATCAAAGTGTTTATTGGACTGCCAATTTTTCGAAATGGATTGTCACGGTGATGAGGCAATGCTCACTTGCCAATCGATTTTATGGCTCAATCAAGGGGGCGCTCGCCGTAGACATCGCATTCGCTTTAACGAAATTAACATCCACATCTATTCGCACGTATTTTAGCGGCAAATTTCACAAATATTTTCGCATAACCAAGTTGCAATTGTCTTCGAATGTTAATTTTCCCAACAGAATCACCATACTGAATCAAATAATTGAAGAAATAAGATTAATTGATATCCTCAACTACTAAATCCGTCCAAACTTAGATATCACAGTTTACATCATGAACTATTTAATAGAATAGAATTAACGTAATATGATACAATTATGTAGTAATTCTTTAGAAATAATTGAAGTCGGTTAGCATTTGCAAGCCCGGGGACAGACTCTATTATGCTCCTGGGTCCGAACCTGAGTCTTTTATAGGATAAGCGTATCTTCAACAGGACATTCCTTATAAATCTGATGTGTCCAATACCAAATTTGTGGAAGGGATTCTGTATTTTGTGGAAATGATTGAGTTTTACTCTTTTTGTAGGACCTTGTTTTGTTTATAAATATGATCCTTGTGTTTTTGAATGGTGCCGATTGTCCGTTCAGAAATGCCTCAATTCAAATCAGTTCCTCCATTTCCTCTGATTCAACGGAAGCAGAATCAGAGCTATCCCGAGGCGATTCAGGGAGGGTTATTATTAAGCCATTTATCGATAATCCTCGGGATGATTCATTTCCCCGACAGAACCACCGCAGCCGTCTCTTGATATACGGGAAGTTATCCCTTAATAAGCGTTCTATACCAGCAAGGAGCGGATTCCGAGCACTTTTCCAACCGCTCCCCCATTTGCCTCCTGAATCTCGTCCAACCATCGGCACTTACGCCTTACAGTGGCTCTTATAAGCATACCTGGAGTAAGTTATGTACCGCGGGGTTTATCTCATCTCAATACCCGTCTTCCACGCCTCCCGCTTTCCCCGTCTTCTCTTCGAATCCCCGTTCCTTCCGCGGATTACGATTTTTTGCTTCGTTTGCTCAAACCTTTGAAATTCCCTATCAGATCTCCCCAGTCCATATTCGTTCGTCCGTGGCGTTTCCATTTGCTCTATCCTGGTTTTGATCTTCTTCCTTCTTCTGTCTCTCTTCTTTAGCCTGTCTTCTTCTTTCCTCGCCGCTTTTATCCTCTTCCCGCCTTCCGAGATTTGCTTTTCGGTCGTTCATCAAAAAGACGCGCGGCAGATTAATGCTTTCTTAATGAGGAAAATGAAGCTTTCTTGGATGGGAGACGATTTTTCGATAAACTTCTTCCTGGAAGGTTTTCCGCTGGGAAGGAAGCCAGGAATCCGAGCTGTGCGATGTTTAAGGTCTTTGGAAGAAGTCTTCATAGACGATGATGATAGAAGAAAGACATTTTTGAAAAGTTGTGGTTTTGATTGTATTTAATGGGCAGACATTTCTGATGTCGTGACATTTCTGCTATTCACGTCAGGATTCATAGTGATGTTCCTGCCGCCATGCTCTGAGGACTCGAATATATTTATTTTTCATTTGGTACAGGATAGAGAAAAATGTATCTTCAATTTCTTTTTGTTACAGTCTTGATCGTCGCTGTTATGAAATGAAAGCTACCGAGGTATGAGTGGATAATTGTACTAATCAATGTCTCTCCTTACGGTGCGCAAAGAAAAGTGTTACTCATAGAGTCATTGTAATTCTCTTACGTGGACATATTACATTTATAGCATTCTGGCTCAGTGAGGAAAGCAAGGGAAAACGACCTCACTCCTCATCCTACCTGGTAAACCTCATTCCTCTCTGCAAGCTCTAATTGGCCTATGTCAGAGATGGCGAGGCACCAACCGGCCTTCGGGTTGAATGCTTTATAGACATTCATAGTGAGGAGAAAAATGGTTTAAAAACCGTCAGCCACTGTATTGCACAGATGAGTTTTAACTCTTGGATTTAATGCTAGTTAAGTATAAAACACAATAGTTTTGTTAGTGTGCATCTACGTATTTTTAATTACCCTACAAGCCGCCTTTTAGCGTGTGGCAGGGTGACCACCACGGCTTTACCTTCTCTAATAGTATACTTTAGCGTATAGTTGTGGGAGATGAATTCTTGAAGCCACTCGTTCCACCTATCATCTATAGCTCTCATCTTCTTTACATTATCAGAACAGCATTTAAAGCAGAGAGACGTGTGATTTCGGGTACATTCTCTGAGAACTTGCTTTCTCTGAATTTATTGAGTAAATTAGGTCTTTTTTTTAATCTTTCATTTTCTAAAGATTTCTATCCTGCTTCATGAAAATTACCTTCACAAATTCTTCTCTGACGGTATAGGCGTATTTTTTTTGAGGGTATAGAGACATTAATTAACTTAAATAACTCTTATATTAAACATTTTTAGCAGCGCCTATTTTATTCTGCCCCTAATATATTTATGAATGCAGTATTTTTCATTAATCTTTTGGTAGAGGATAGGTGAAAATAGATCTTGCATTTACATTTTGTCTCAGTCCGATACTGTAATATAACCCTATTAAGTAAATCACGCTTTTATTTGTAGTATTTACGTACAAATAATGGTGATTGGTGATACTAGGTGGTGACATTCATCTTGGTCACTCCTTATTGTACCTTGTGAACGGCGTTATAGCATGATTGTGTTGTGCGTAATGGTAGACTTTTCCCATATTCGGTTCAAAGACAATGCAAGGCTAAATAAACTTCTTTCCTTATTTACTTGTCTGTGAGTGTTAAAATTGAAGGGAAGATGTTCAATTACCCTCTGGGGTGATTTATTTACTGGCAGACAATTTTTTCGCATTTATTAACGGTTTGTTGAATTCGTTTTGGCTGGCACGTACGAATTCAGAGTAACTATTTGCAAATAGCATTTTCTGGATCATTCTTTTGCACGTTAGTCGAAATGTACGCATATATCGGTACAAGTTAAGTCTCTCTAAGAATTTAATTCTAAATTATCACGTTCTTAGGAAACCCAACTTATTGAGAGAGAGTTTTTCTTTGATATAAAATATCAATTCATAAATTTATTTTGGATGTGTTTGGATGTTACTCATTTAAGTAATTTTGATGAATTTGTTAACTTCAACTCCAGCTGTTAAATAAAGTAAAAAAATGTCACAAAAAGTAATTGAATATATTTATTATCTAAATGCATTTTCATTTCAAATTCAAATATCAAAGTTAGTAGTTAAGTAAAATATACTATTTTCTTATTCTTAACTCCATTTCATCCTTGTCACATTCTTTAAATCCTTTCTCCAAAAGCCGTAATTATATCTATAATTCTGTGCACCTCCAATGTTCTTAATACACGCATAAGAGATGGAAAACTATTGCTTTCGACACATGTTTCTTTTCCAATCAACGTCCTGCCACCTACTGGCGAATAATGAAATCTTAACCCTTGCAAAAATCATGTCTTCATCTTTCATGCTGAAGAATTATGATACAGTGTAAATGTTATTTATGGTTGTTAACTAGATTTATGCATCGCAATCGGAATAATTTGGTTTACTCAGTTGATTATATACTTGAAAAAATATATATTAGAAGAAAAACGTGACGGGCGTTTTAGTCAGTCTTTGAGTCTGAAAAATTACCAAAAAATTTATTTTCTCCAAAAATATCATGATATGATACTATTATTCATCTTATAAGGTTCAAGGGAAGCTTTCAATAATTTTCAAAATCTAAATTGAAAGGAGATCTAGCGAGATGATGGAATATCCTAATGTAATCTTAAAGATATTCTAATGAAAGAGTCATTGCTTTTTTATGAAATAATCCTCGTGCAACCATTAGTCATTTTACCAAAGGGGTGGCCTTAATTATTCAGATTTGTTCCAATTATGTCATGAGCAGCAGAATAACGATTGGGGAAGATTCCAGGGCAATAATCTTAAAACTCTAATTGGTTCGCCAAATTTTCGATTTTCATCTGAAAATATTTTTTGTATTCCTTAACTATTTTTGGTAATGCCTCATTAGGTTTCACCAAAGGAAATATTTTCCTATTGAGTATATCCCATGAGTTTTTGTACATTATTAGTATATCGTTACTAAAAATATCTCGTGAATACAAATTTATGCATTAGATACCATTAACTGGTTATATAGAACTTAATAATATGAAGATGGTTATGGAGATAAAATTATTATGCTTTGCCGAAAGAATGTAAATCCAGGCAAAAATCATGGTGGTGTTTGACTGGTGCTGTGTTGGTGTTTATCCATAATTTGTAAGGATTTTTCTTTCGCTCTTTACTCTTTCATTTGTTTCTCAATCTGTAAATATTGTGATGACGCACGAAATTGGGTCGAAGAGAGTTCCACATGATCCCAACTTCGCCAATAAAGTCTATATGTGTAACTATTTAATCAACACCAAGGTCAGCAGAAACAACATATTTATTTGGAGCCATTAAAAAATTTTCAGTAGTTAAAGATTTTCGACTTCCTTCTAAACGGATACTGCTCCTGCCTGGTTCTATTCTGTTTCCTTTTCCAACACTCATAATTACCTTTGTGTCTCCCTCTCCCCCATCTCAACCGTTTCCTCGAACGCTATTTCCTCTACCTTTATCCAGATTTCACTCTGATCTCTTTCTTCGTCCCCTCCACTTCATATTTCCTCCTCCTCCTAACCCTTTGGTCTCGGCCATCAAACACCGCCTCGCACCCCTTTGGAAGCAGCCGTTAATCAGGAGCCCATGTGGGGGCGGCACCCAGCCTCCCGCAGGAGCTTCGGGGCGTAATTTATCGGCGTCGTCTACGGGCCTTCCTTTTTCTCCCTTTAATTCCCCTCAAGACATCTTTCCTCCGTAATCCGAGTGACCGCTGAGGGACTTCATCCCGCCGCTCCCGTACGTCTGCAGGAGTCGCACTGCCAAACGCATTGAGTCGTTGGAAAGCGGAGTCAAGGGTGATGTTTGAAACAGGGTTGCGAGGATACGAGAGGCAATGTCTAGGAAGCCTACATTCAATGTTTATGATACTATGAAGCTATCATGACATTTTTTAAACATGCTGTCATAAGGTACTCCTGTTTCAAATCTGACCCTACTGCGATTCAAATAAGACTACCTATACTGGCGGGCATGGATCAAAGAAAATTAATTGGTTCTAAAAATGGATATAAAAATAGGAAATAAGCAGTTTAAAGTAATGGAATTTTTTTCTGACAATGGTGGAAAATGTATTTTAAAATCGGCAGTCGTGAAATGGTTGAACTACTGTCTTTTGATTTACCAAAAATTACTTTATTTGTGTAGTTAATCAAAGCGCAAATATATATTCGTCAACAAAGAATATACAACAACAGTAAAATTGTAAAGATCTAAAAATCGAAGATAATAATTATTCTAGTCTTGATTCGCTTTTATTGAGTGGATAAAAAGACTTTTAGGTTGACAAACAGAGATTATGCAGATTTCTCTTCTAAGAAAACCTGAGGAAATCCTTTGGCATAGTCTCCTGAGGTACAGGAAAGGGAAAAGAGAGGTTTTTATCTTTTGGAGGGTCGTCGACTCCCCACCTCGTGGATTTTTGTGTCTATTCGAGGGTGAATTAACGCGCGGCTTCGTTCCAGAGGGTGTTCTGCTTCTCGGTTGAGGAATTGGGAGTCTTAAAATGTGTAGGATGTACTAATGAAGTTTTGATGCGTTGTTGAAGAGGGTGGATGTTTTCTGGTGGTTGATTTATTTGGGATAAACTTGCTGAAATGAAAGATGTTACCGCAATATAACGATATAAATTGATGCTAGTACCGAAATGCTAATCAATACTTACATTTGAGAATAGAAATTCTACTACTGTAGTTCCATAAAATCGATATCATTCAAAATCTTTGGATATATTTCTAATTTTTTAACTGATATTCCTATAAGATTAAACTAATGCTTTGTTCACCAAAAAGATGGGTACAAAAATATATTTAGGTTTTTCTCGGGAGTTAACTTTCTAAATTAAATTCTGCCTTGGTCGCCCTACAACTCCAGCGAACTTCGCCTTGAATTTACGTGTTACTCGGTCGGTAAATCTGTCTCACCCCGAGCAAATTAAGGCGGATTAAACGTTTAGCGGGTGGGAAATGGAAAGTCAAATGAGAGCACGAATTCCTACCATCCGACCCACTCATAATTCACGCTGAGAAATAGCTAGTCGTTAACCGCACGGGTTTTCGAATACTCGTGACGAGAACTCCGACGCATCCCACTTAGGCAAGGAAT
The DNA here is from genome assembly GCA_947579665.1 of Sympetrum striolatum. NCBI lineage: Eukaryota > Metazoa > Arthropoda > Insecta > Odonata > Libellulidae > Sympetrum > Sympetrum striolatum. Next base: position 37,574,313 of record OX388345.1, on the reverse strand, counting down.
AATTCCCAAGCGTCATTTACTTTCAATAACACGACCCCTGATGGACCAGGATTTTGCAGAGTGGGGCATTTGACGGAATTAACGGGGCACAGATTCCGATCTCGCGTCACGATTTGCCCTGCACGACACTGTGACTTCCCCGGACTTAATCATCTTTAGGTTTAATGACTGATTATTGTAAAGAAAGAAAATCTGGAACACGGCTGTTAATGAATTAGTGGTATAAAATCTCCAATATCCGATTACCTCTTTAGAAAGGAAGCTTACTTAATGACTCATACTTAAGAAATACTTAATATCCCCTGAGGAATGAAAAATTACTTTCAAATTGTGCATTTGGTGTTTCTAAACAGGGTGGCTAATCCTCTCCTGGTTTCTTCGAATACCGGTGAAAGAGACGAGGCACGCCGCAAAGACGGCTATTGGAGATATTAAACCTCTACACGCATTCATGAGTATTCTACCTTTCGGTAGGTTCATGTGCATTCAAAAATCGCTATTTAATGCGATAACTAACTTTCTCGTAGCTTACCCCATCCCTTATGTAATCCAACATCTTTTGTATTTGTCTTTCCCTGTTTTTTCTCCTAAAGTTCTACCCTCAACTACAGTCTTCACCAATCCTTCTCCCATCAATATTTGACCCTCCCATTTCTTCCGTCGATGCTTAATCACGTCAATTAAAGCCTTTTCCTCCTCAAACATCTCCAGCATCTCTATTTTTGTTTTCCTATCCACCGAACTTACTTTCTCCATTATACGCCAAACTCACATTTCGAAGGCCTCCAAATGTTTGACTTCCTTCTTTCTCAATATCTAGGTTTCACACTCATAAAGCAAAACACTCCAAACCAAGGATTTTACTAATCTTTTCCTGATTTCTTTATCAAGACCTTTGGTCATCAATTCACCTTGCTTCATGAATGCTTCCTTGGCTAATGCTATTCTTTTTCGAACCTCATCTTTGCGTCCTCCATCCCACGTAAGAGCACATCCCATGTAAGGAAATTCATTAACCTGCTCTACTTTTTCCCCATCCACCCTTATCGTTAACTTAGCTTTATTTTCCTTAAGGAACCTCATTACTTTAGTTTTGCTTACGTTAATTCTCATACCAAACTCCCTTGCTTCATCATGAAGTGCATTTGCCAAAATGTGCAAACCCTCAATGATTTAACCCTGGTTTGAAGTTTTTCGCTTTATTATTATTATTATTTTTGTTGAAATAGCTGCAATTTAGACCCACGTCCATGCTGGCAATCTTATACAAGATCATACATGTTTATATCACTAAAAATATTACCCCAAATAAGTAATATATTCAATAAATGATACGATAAGAATACAATGAAAGAATCATCGTCAAAGTGAGAATGAGGAGAAAAGCCCCTACAAAACATTTATGGGTGTGAAACTTGGACATGAAGATTATCAGTGCTCATTCTGGTATAGTATTCATCATATTTTTCGATCTCATTAAAAAGCTCCACATCCTGTGACGTAATCCCCGGTCGTGGATCGATGACCGTGGCACGAGGGAAACAAATGATTTCGAATTTCTTGTCACTCAAAAGGAGCGCGAAAAAACACCGGCGATGGGCAAAAAAAAGGTCGACATTCGCTGCCCTCTTCGAAGGATTTATTCGGCGGGCATAGGTGGGTGGCCGTAATTGAAATCGCAGCAGGAAGTTGGGATGCTCTCGAATTAATAATGCCCCATTTCGCTCAACTAATAAGCGAACGCCACGCGAAGTAATGTGGGAACATTCATATCGCCTGGATTCGTTTCCTTCTTGTTTTTACCACATCTTCCTCCAGCGGCGGGCAAAAACCGAAGCGCCAGGAGAGATCGGAAGGTACAAAGTGACCCGCGAATTATTGCCCACGCCCTCTTACATCTGCGGAGGAAGTGTCAAGGTCGGAGCGTGCCTTTATCATTCATTTAAAAAGGGTTTAATTTATTCTCGGGGATAAAAGTGCCCGCTAGAGGAGATTCTTAATGGACAGGGGAAGGTGCAACGCGCGAAGCGGCTTTATTTTTGCCTGCGGTTAATTCGCGATGAGCATGGGATAATTGATTTTGCATGTCTTTTTGCTGGAAATTATGCTTCCTCCTTGGTTATCTGTAAGAAGAGGCGAATCTCTAAGGCCTGCATAGCATTGGTAGAGGTTTGTAGAGGAACGAGTTTTCGTTTAGTTTTTACTTCAAGGCTGATTATGGTGAAATAATTGGTATGGAACTAAAAGACGTATTTCAGTTCTCATTAGGAAATCTTTAGATTTTAAGTAATGTGGAACATAACGAAAAGTGATTTTACCTTATTTCCCGAAGATATTGTATGTTTATTTATAATTCAGTATGTAATATATCACCGGGATCACATCGTAAGATCCTGAGATTATGAGTTATTTATTAATTCGGAAAAAAGCGTCGATTTCCGTCTGATATTTTGTTTGATTGGGCCCAATCTTTTTTAGTTTGACTTTTTAACTATAAACATCAGTTTTGTTCACAACTAAACTAAAATCCAGTTGAATGGCAATAAGATTCTTATAAGAATTAGCAAGTGGAAAGCCATTTATACTATGTTTCACTACTTCTTCACTTCTGCTTTACCTATTTTTGCTTCATAGATGGTTATCAACTATATTTTTATTTTATTTGTGACGAAATGAAGACTGTGGGTTGAATCAATTACCTTTCTTCGATACAAAAAAGAAAGTCGCTGCTGGACCTGGCTAGATGTAGTGAGCGAGGTTTTACAATTAGCCCAATATATCAACTTGGACGATTCTACCGAGATGAATCTTATTTTTCTGCCGGAAAGCTCGTATTACATACAGAGTGGTTATCGGTATTTTTAGAGAAGAGTAGGACTTAGCAGCTCAGTCGGAGCACAGTTCTTAGGGAATTTCGTCTTTCGCCGGAGAGTCACCATCCTTATTTTCTGTCAACTGTCATTCATTTACCATTCATTATAACTTTGATTATCCTGCTTTTAGCATACATACTTCTAATATGATCCTGTACCGGTTTGTTTAGTATAATGTCACTCTTATTACATATCTTTTGCTGCTGAATTTTGAGGCTGATGCAAGCAAACTTTTGTGTGCAACAATTTTCGTCTATTTCTTCAATTCCTGGAGTTCATGGTATCATGGTGGTGATAATGACTGCAAGGTATTCAGACCGAATGGTGATTTAGCATTAGCTACCAAGAGCTAAAAGGGGGAGGGGTGAAGCTTACTTGGCAGGATGAGGAGTGAGGCAGTTTACTCTTGCTTTCCTTAGTAGATCAGAATGCTATAAGCGGAACATGCCAGCGTGAAAGAAGTACAATGAATCTACGAGTAAACCTTTTCTTAGAATTCCATAAGGATAATCAGTGCCATTATTCGGCATCACTCATTCCTTTGAAGCTTTCCTGTCATGCCATGAATTAGAACATGACAAAACTAAAGTAATATTTAATATTCGCTACATTCATTCCCTATCCGGTAGCAAAGAGAAATCAAAAATATTCCATTTATCAAGATATGGCAGCAGAAACGGATAATAATGATAAACAAGCCTATTAACATAGATAAGTATACCTAGGATAAGTCAATTTAATCCATGCAATCAAATTCGCATATCGGAAAAAGTCATACATTTGTATATGGTTAGTTATTCATTATCACCTAGAAAATCACTTGCGTGCGAAACGTTGCTTCTCAAGCTAGCACTGCCAGTGAGATCGGAAGAAACACTTCTGCAGCTTCCAAATGACCCAACACATATTCTCCCGCCCTATTCCGCGATGCGATCCGAAATACCGATCGGACGCCATAATAGTGGTGTTCCTCCCTTCGCAATCTCCCTCCCGACAGCGTCCCATATACCTCTCCACTTCTCAGGGCCGTTCTCTTCCCATTGATACCTTCCACGCGCGGATTGATAGCTTCTATCGACTGCATTCGCCTGGTCAAAGACATCCGAGGAATCCCAAGTGCGCCAGCTAAGATTTTCTCCGTTCTTAGTTACCATGTGGGCGACGTTTTCCTAGGGTTGCCCCTTGTTAAAGACGAGGGAGAATTTTTTTCCTCCGACCCCCTTTTCGATTGTCATTCTTTTTTGATCGTTTTCGAACCCGCCGCGGGGAGGCGCGCGCAGCGGAGGAACGAGAGCATCTCGAATCCTCAGGTTTGAGGAGGGAGAAATCCTCCGGTGGAACTATTTCCGTCGCAAGGCACGCCGGGAAGGGTTCGGACGCGTGGGCTAGCCATTCGCACAATGCCGCTGTCCATTGAAGGGTGTCGCAGGGGGAGGGTGTCCGCCATGCATCCTCACTGACTAATTGAATGTTGGTTTATTAAAGGAGATGGTCAATGCAATGGGCGGAACCTCGTGCGGGACACGAGTGCGGAGCGATTTGTCTTGCAATTGTGATTTTGTGAACGTTTAATGCCTGCGGTGGCTAATGATTGATTGCGGCAACGGATATTTTGATCAATATGGATTTTTTTGCTGTTTTCTTTACTTGGGTAAGGAATTCTCTTGAAGATATCCATATACGAGAGAGAAAGATACAGTAATTACCTTATCAAAATAATTATTGCCTATTCTCCTAGAAGCAGTATTGTTATTTGCTTCGCCAGCTTTGGTCATTGGGCTCCCTCCGGGAATCGAACACGAATCCTCTTTCACAAAATTAGGACACGCTGCCACTGACAGTACAGAAACCCCAGCGTATTCTGGCTCACATGCAGTAAAGGGGAAATATTTCAATAATATTTTTGTTTGTAATTTTCTAGCTATCAGGCATTAGTAAATTAAGTATTTCTAGTTTATCTTACTGTACCGAATAGAGGTAATGTAGGTTTAATTTAACTTTGTAAACAATCACCTTAGCTGATAGCTCTGATAATTGAAAAGCTACCGAGATGTTAATGTTTGTGATAAATGGCAGATATACCTGATAGAATACAATTGATATCTACTGTTATTGATATTCATATTTATGTTGACTTTTATACGGAAAACATTAGGACTGAAAAAAGTAGGGGCTAACTTAATCGCTCGCTATCTTTCGTATTGGTAAATCTCATCCCTATTCTCAACGATTGGCATATTATTGGGTAGAGTTTGGATCTAAAACCGGCCTCTAGGTAGAAAGCTTTATTGTTAGGTACTGGCATCTTAGGATTTGGCAACATGTGCTGATTAGAATTCTTGCCAAAATGTATGATACCGGGAAAATTTTCTGTCATTTAGTTGAGGTGTGTAAAACTAGTCAATACCGATTGCACCAACTATGGTCCTAAGTTAACGTTTGACGTGAAAGTGATGTTATTAACCTTAGATATCATTAAGTTTTGGCAGATATATGTGAGAATATTATAAGTGTTATTAGAAAGTTGTTTGAGATGACTGAGAAAGGGAATACAAGTCTTTTAGTCGCATATTTCCGGGAATTTGCTAATTCTTATTTATACTGTAGGAATGCTACCATGAATTTAACCGAAAAACCTGTTACTATTGACGATATTTGTTAATATATCTTCCCAAATTGGTTAGTTCTTTTGCATCGATGGTTCTCACCTTAGAACTCTCACTTCCCGTAGAATAGCGGCTAATAAATAAATTTAGTCGCTTTATTCATACTTGAGCAAAAACAACAGTCTAATCCTCGAAGATCAGAATAAGCCATAAAGCTATGATCGTAAGAAAGCACATTTCTACGAGATGCGAATTCGGCGAGAATTGTAGAAAGAGTTTTAGTAAGATTTTATTTCTCTTCTAAGAAATCAATTAAGTTTTTTTCCTTTTTATACCCCCTCTCACACGTGTTTACCATTCTTTAACTTTTGCCCTCGATACCTTTCGAATTAACTTCCAAGCATGTCTTCCGAAAATTCTTGCTCCGGGCTGATCATAAACTTCTCCTCTCGCGGCAGCTTGGCCCTCCGAAGAAATTAGTTCTAATGAAGCCGTAATAATGACAGATGGCGCAGGGATTTCGGGGGTGGGACGGTTTTTTCCTGCGGAAGCTGCGATCCGAACGGTGTAAATCGTCGCGATACGTAACGCCATCTATGGAGTGGATGAGGGAGTTAAGGGGATGGAGAAGGGGAAGGGGAAATCCGACTTGCGCCGTTGATCTCCCGGTAACGTGTCCAATGGCAGGAAAGGGGAGTTTCCCCCTCTCTATCTCTCCATCCCGTTTTTTATTCCCCACCCCCTCGATCTTCTCAAGGCGGAAACATCGTCTCTCTTTTATCCCCCCGAGAAAATAATTTAAGAACGGCGGAAGCGATTTATTAATTGGTTTTGTTTTCGCTTTGTCAGGTATCGGAATGTATGGCACTCTCTTACTCGCGATGTTTTGTTCTTTTTGTGACGAATCTGCAGCTCTTCCTCTTCAACCTCCTACTTGGATGTTTTTATTGTAATTCACCGGTGATTTATTTATGGTATATCGGATGTATCTTACTCACAGACTATTGAACCTGGCTAGCTATTATTTATTTATTTATTAGAATTTTCGCCGCAGTTAGACATGTCTGGTGACAGCATAATTGTGACTTTACATTTTATTATAATTTTAACATTACTATTACATTTATATCACAGTTAAAATTAATATATAATTTTAGTTATGTACAGTTATGATAACTCACAATAAAAAACAAACAAAAACCACATAGTCATCCATTCAAGATCTCCAGGGTTCTTGGTAGGCCTTCACGGCTTACATAATCCCCACCGTATATCACCATACCAATTTTTAATGGAAAAATAAAATATAAAATTACTAATAAATGAAACAATGCTCGCTAAATATTTTCAAAGATATATTTTCAAGGCTGTTAGTTTTGTCAATGAATCTTCTGGCACATCTGGCAAGGACGTATGTACAAGAATACATACACGGGACATCTTCAGGCATATCGGTCAAGGAAGTACAAGAATATACGAGATTACACTGGGAGAGGGGAGGTAGGGAAGAAGGTGATGTGTATACATTGCTTAATTATTATGGCTCCCTTCCTCAATGTTAGGCTTAATTAAAGGTTTAAAATCTACATGAAATACATGACCCCTGAGGAGGGGAGCAGAACAGAGAAGCGCTTTTGGTGTTCTCATAAGTGCGGTGATCTTTTCTTGTTTTCTCCGAATACCGGTGATTGAACGAGGAACGCCGACAAAGACGGCTATTGGAGATTTAAGGCCTCTAATTTATTATCAGCCGTGTTCCAAATTTTCTTTCTTTGCAAAGTTGATTTTGATCATATCAGATAAAATGTTATAATAACTTCGTAGCTGCCACCATGCCATGATGAATAGAATACTTTTCATATGTATTTTCCTGCAATTTTCTTCACCGACAGAGAAATATATTTCTACATTTCTACTTTTGTTCAGTCGCACTCTTAGATCTGATAATGTGAAAGCTACTGATGAATGCATACTGCGAATTAATTACATTCTTCGTGGATATTCTGCCTTAAATGCTTTTAAACTTCTTATTCGTTGGGTCATTGTGTTTTGCGATAAAAATTATCTTATTTTGTCCTGATTCTATAGCCGATACAAAACGATCTAAAGTGGTCACATGTGATATAATGCCCTTGATACCCTATTGACCTATTTTAAATCTCAATGAAATGGTAACATCGGGAAATGAATGAAGGAGTACACTAGGTATATAAGGCATGCTACTGTATGCATAAACGGCATGCATCTGTAATAAAAGGGAAACATGTTTCAAGGGAAATAAGTAAGTAAGAAAATGCAACGGATTTCATGATTTACTTGTTTCAAACCCGTTGACATTGGTTAACGATATAAATGAGAACCCTAAGTAAAATTATTTCTCCAAGAATATGCATATATCTTCCGCTACTAATTGATTATGATTCATACGATCGGTGTTTCTGGCATTTTTTGCCAAAACCTAGACTACCTGTATTAAAACGAATCGCACGTGCTTTCCTGAGGAAATCCCTCCAGAACGACTTAGCATCGAATCTGGTTCAACTGTGAAGAAGAAAAGTAACTTGCTGGACTTTATTTATCGATATTGAAGAACGGAATGATTTTTAAAACGTTTGGTGAAAAGCACGCTCGCACATATGTACTAAATTAGGTGTTCATTTGATTCCTAAACATAGGTCCAAGTAAAGTAACAAAACATTCAGAATAATTCACTCTTCGTGTATTTAATCTATTACAGCACATATAAAGGTAATTATAACCATCGAATCAGTCTTCCATAGCAGCTTAATTGAGTATCTCTTGGATGGAATGGGAATATCTGGGCAAAGAACAAAGACCAGAGTATCTCATCATAGTATAAATCGATCGGTCTTTTAGTTTATTACATTTTGGCTGTTATCGTATCATTAAACCACCAACTTTATTCTAATCATGTTATTGACCATTATCTCCAAGAAATTTGTTTCTAATTACTGCTAGAGGTCTTTTGGCTGGGAAAACCCTGTTATGGAACCACTACCACCTTATTGATTGTAATCACTCTCTGACAAGATGACAATTAATAATTAAATCAGACAAGCTCACTTTTGGCCATAAAAAGCCTCATCAGACAGAATAGAAGGAGACATTGTTCTACTATGATAACTCGATTGGATAAACCAGCTCACGTCAAGGAGATCTGATTGTGAGTTCGAGCCCAGATACTTTGTGCATTTTCCATTTCAGTTCTTCCTTTTAAATCAAGCATGTCCCATGCGTCAGTCAGTCTGACTAAATAAAATTTAATCAACGATAATCAATGTCGAGTAGAAATTTTATAAACCTGTTATAGGCTCCCACGCGAAATTAAATCCAGGACCGATTTTGCCAAAGAATAACCCACTGTAGGAGCCCATCAGATTCAGAATATCAGGAGTGTGAAAGAAGTGAAAAATAGAGACTTGACTGGGACTCGAACCCAGGTTTCCCACTTTCCGGGCAGATGTTCTAATCACTAAACTTCCTGGTACTAAACGGATACTTTAGTGGTTAGAACGATTCCCCGGAAAGTCGGAGACCTGGGTTCCAGTCCTAGTGCAGTCACTATTTTTTAATTCTTTCAAACCTTGGGCTCAGCCGCACGCTTTCTTGCGTAGCGTTAAACTTAATTTTTCCATCATTCGTATTTTTCTGAATTTCCGATTCAATAACGAAATCGATCGTGAAAAATTGAAGTATGAATCAATTCTATATTACACAATCAGTACTAAAAATACAACGCATGTGTGAACGTTGAGAAAGTCTGTAATCAAGCGACCTGCGTTCTGGTAACCGCTTTTCCGCATTTAAAAAAGTCCGAAATAGGGCTGAAAAAGGAGGAAAAGGAAGGGAAGATGATTCGAAAAGGGGAAAACCCGGTCGAGGAGCAGTTTTTGGAACACGGGGAAGTGGATGTGCAAAACGAAGGCTTTTGGTGGGGAAAGTGCGAAAGAAAGACGGTCGGCGTTGAGTGGGTGGAGATACGGAATGAATGGTTAGATAAAAAGGATGATTTAAGAAGTCTGCAGCGGTGTTTCGGAGGCTCACGAACGAGGAGCGGAAGATAGTTGGCGGAGATCAAAGAGGTAATGGGATACATTGATTGATTGATCGTTCCCTCTCGAAATGTTTTCCTTCATTTTTACCCTCCGAGAGCGTCCGATTGATGGTTGGGGTAAAAAACATTCCCCACCTCAGATGTAGAGTTTATGGGAGGCTTACAGGTAATCGATTATGTGCCGGGGATAAAAAATAAAATGCCGTGTGGAGGCGGCGAATGAGTGTGTGCGAATCGGAATGGTGTTTCTGCGGATGGGATTGGAGGAAACTTAAATTCCTTGGATTGGAGTTACCAGCTTAGAGTGCGAGAAAATTGCTTAATTCTAACCATGACAATTCAACCAGGTTTATATCGATTTCACTTTATTATTATTGTCGAAAATGCTGGAAATGTGGAGCTTACTATAGGTGGCAAACGCACACATTCTATCGAAACCTCCTTAATATTGCGTAGTCCCAAAAGATACTAGTATAGCAACAACTACAATATAATCTCATAATTAATTATTTTTAGCCGCGTTTTTTTCAAGTATTCATCCCAACTAGGACCAAAACCCGTCCAAAATCTCTCCTAGGCAGTCGGTCATACAGTATAATCTATGCAAGATGCCATAACTTTGCGGAATTCTATGACTGGGTACAAATAGAATACACTTAGACAATATTCTACTTAAAACTTCTACAAAATGTTTATTCTCTACTGCATTTTAATAACACAACTTTTACATTAAATTTATATTCTACTCACCCAACCTTCTTATGTCTATTCTATTACCTATTTATTATTTGTTCCGATTACAGTTTCCATTTAATATTCCCTATCATCCCTTTACTTTTATCCATAAACTGGTTTGACTTATGGATTCCAGGACCAGTCGTGCGAAATATTCATTTACCTCGCGTGATAGATATTTCATTAAGGCATAGCGATAGAATGGAAGCACCTAGTATTCACTTATTACTAATTTTAACGGAAGTTACCATCAGTTTCTAATTGTTGTTTTCCTAAATTTTCTTAGATATTTTTCAGAAACTACTTTTATAAGAGCATACAAAGTAATACCTCGGCTTATCTTTTCATAGATTTATAAACATAAATTTTGACAATATCTAATGATAATTTTGGGATTTTTTATTAACTCCGCAGAAAAAATAGACTACCAAATATTACTGAAATAGTATTCTTCGTACTTTAACCACTGAGGCAAGGGTTAAATCGATTATTATTCACAATACATTGTGCATAATAATCGATTCCTGTCATGCTGGACCTTAGCATGACTCGAACCAAGGTTTCTCAATTTCAGAGCTGGTATATGTATATGTATTGTGTTAATAAACTTCCTTTCTCTCATCTTCAACTGAGGATACATTTCAGGAAACTCCTCCTTTCAATAATGACAGACCTGGTTAAATATTTATCAATCCACTGAATATGCAGCGTTGGCAGATTCTTCATACCGCGGAGAGACGTATAACGAAGTCGTGTAGAGTGGAGTAATGGGCGAATTTATTTTCTTTCCCCAATTCGGGGGGCGGGACCGGAGCGAGATTTATGAAACGGGGCAAATGCGAAAATGCCAGTCGAGGCCCAAAAACGGCGTTTTGGAAGCAATCCAATGGGACCGGTTTGGATAAATGTGCAACGCCGAAAATTTTAAAAGAGGATGGAACGTGATAGGCAGAAAGTGAACATTTCCGTTGCGAATAGTTTTTAAGTGGGCCAGTTGGGAATGAGAAGTCAAGGCGAATCGGACGAATTTATCGGCAAATTGCGGCGCCTTTTTCATTCTGCGAGGGACGTTGCCTAATTTTGGAATGTTGGCGGACAATGTTCACACCGATTTAAGTGTTTCCCTTTGATTTTTTTTTACTGTGCATAAGTGGAGTTGGATGTTGATGAAGTGAAATTTTTGTATGCCTGGGAATGCGTTGCAAAGGTGTGATGCCGGAAAAGAATTTGTTGAACCAGTCTTTATTACAGGTATATTGATGTTTTTCAATTTTAAAATTGAAATACCCCATCGCTAATACTCTCACTTTTTAACCCTTCTCTGAGATTAGAATTTTATCAAAAATCAGTCTTCTATGATCAAACAAAAAATGAAGAAAACCAGTTGAATTTTAAACTAATATTTGTGTGTATAACTGTGGCTGTCTTGAAAAGATAACTATGCTTAAACTATACAAGTTAGCAACCCGGAAAGGTGAAAGGAGACTTTCCACGGAAAGAGCGTGCACCTAGGAAAGTTACCAAGGAAGAACGGACATGAAAAAAGTCTGACAAGACCGGAACTCGAGTCTTTTGACTCCGAGTTGAGATGACTTTTTTCATACCTGTTCATCCTTGGAAATATACAAGTTAGTTATTGAAATAATTTTGCTCTTTTCAACTAAAACTTCTTTTTTCCGCAACGTTATAAAGTCAGTCGACGTCTTATGACCTATTCAATTTTATAGTAGATGTTTTTGAAATAACCTAGCACAAGCAGCAAATTGATACCTTATTAATTTCTTTGTCTGAATCAAAAAAACTTGAGGAGTATAGGAATTTTACATTGTGTAAATAGCTACCACCATTACATCGTAGCAATTCATGAAAAGCTATAGTAAAAAAGTGACCGATGTACAGAATTTGAAGATGATAAGATACCTTTTCTTAAGAAATAACTATAATTTCTATTATTGGTCTAGTTTTAAAAATTCTACCGAAAACTAAAGAATGTCCTACTTACGTCCAAATCCACCCGTAACTCTATTTAACTAATATTACTCAATTACTTTCTATTCCATCTTAAGCGATCATCAGTTCGATTACTTTCTCCTCTCTTTTAACCAATCATAATTTTATTTTGAATTCTCAAAACGTTGTTTCCGTTACACATCTTGAAAAACGCCTTCTAATATTTTCTTCCAAGATGTTCCAGATAATTCATGAAGCTAATATTTCCTTCAAGAACTCTTTGTATTAAGACCCATAACGGAAATGTTGCGAGGGATTAAGTTTGTGCATATTTTCAGGTTATTAAAGGCATCGCGTGGGTAGTATCTCAAATCGAATGAAGGTAATCGTCGATCATATTCGCCCAAATTCATCGTCTGGTTTCCGGGTACGAATGCACATTCGCTGGGACCCTATCGGCCCGGATCGAATTAATAAATTCTACCCGTTATGAATTACTACGTCTTTCCACCTTCCCTCTCGCCGTAGTTTACGGCGTCTCGTCCTCCTCGGATACCCTGTGAATTTTTCTCTCAGGGAAGCAGGCTTCACGCTTTGAGAAAGGATCCGAAAACTGGAACGCAATGTCCGGTTTTTTTTCGTGTTAACTTTCGGTACTCTTGCGTCGGTCGTAAGTTTAGGTCCGCAACAGTCGCGGTCGGAAGGAGGGAAAACAGAGAGATCTCTTTCGGCGATACAGGTTTTCCATTAGTGGACATCTGTCGCAGGGAGGGACCATGCCCAAATCCGCGTCAAAAAGCTTGTAAGGAATCGCCGGATTTGCTGCTCTTCGCGACGGTCGAATTTATCACGATTCGCTCGCGGAGTTTCCCGTAAGACGAGTGTAGGAAAATTGTTTTCTCTTCGGAGTGACTATCTTCTATGGTTGGTTGGCAAACTTAATTTCATCCTAAATGTGTTCTCTAAACTTTCTGCTTTCTCAGACCTCTTTGCTTTATTCGTTTATTGTCCAAGATCTACGATCGAATTGATATTACTAAAAATGTCAACTTAATTATATTTTGTTTACTATTCCAATGAAGAAAATGATGATCTTGATATCATAACAAAGATAAACTTTCAGATCATTCTAATTTTACCAACCACGGAGTATATATAGATACTTTTCCATTAATAATATCCTTATCAAAACTATAACGGATTATAGTTGACCACAGGGTCATTGGAAATCAGTTGTGAATAAGATGGTAAATATAATCTTTGTATCAAGTTTGGCTGAAATTTTTACGCATGATTTCAATACATCTTCTGAAATATTCTCTCTCCCTGTATCCTTCACTTAAGTCCTGCCTTTTTTATTTAAGTATAATGATTAAAAAACATGATAATCAATCCTCGATATTGCCTTACATAAAATAATAAAAGATTAATATAGGGGTTACTTTTTACAACTGTAAATCACAATAGTGTAGTCAGTGATATATGATATTATCATCTAATTTTCAGGAATTAAACAGGTAAAATATCTTGAGTCTTTAATAGATTTTCCTAAAAAAGTCGTAAAAAAGAACATTCTCAACACATCAGAAATCTGTACCAACGCAGTGAAATCATGAAGCATGACGAAATAGAATAACAATGTATCTTACTTATCCTTTTCAATTCTGTATTAATTCAAATTCCGTTTTACCTTTGTCCACATTTCCCATCACTATTAGCTGCATTTCTTAATATTAATCGGAGCTATTGCTTTACTTGATAATGAAATGAGGACAAATTTGCAAGGCTATGGGTAACATTGGTAATTGCTGCTTCTCGCGAGGGTCAAATTTATCGCGATTCGCTCGCGGAGTTCCGCTTAAGACGAGTGGAGGAAAATTCTTTTCTGCTCAGGGTGACTATACTCCATGGTTGGTTGGCAAACTTAATTTCAACCTCATTGTGTTCCCCAAACTTCCTGCTTTCGCAGACTCCTTTGCTGTATTCGTTTATTGCCCAAGATCTATGATTGAAATGATATTATTAAAAATGTCAAATTGATTATATTTTGTTTACTATTCCAATGAAGAAAATTTATTCAATGAGCGCTAGCGTAAAATTATTAGTTCCATTCGTTAATAAGATACTTATCAGAACTATAATAGATTATAGTTTACCAAAAGGTAATTGAAAATCAGCTGTGAATAAGATGGTAAATGTAATATTGGTATCCAGTTCGGCTGAAATTATTACGCAGAATTGTAATATATCTCCGAAATATTTTCTCTCCCAGTATCCTTCACTGAAGATCTGCCTTTTCTATTTGATCATACGGACTAAGAAACATTATCATCAAAACATCATTAGCTAATAGAACAATAACTCAGAGTAATTGTTAAAAATGCCGCTAATAGAGCTAGGATATGTGGAGAAAGTAATCGGTTAAAAGTGATGTTTCTTGAAGAGTAGCATTTCAAAATCTAGTAAACCCAAGTGTAGTGAGTTTGTAGGAAAAGAAATTGACGTTAGATTACAAATATCGATGCATTATCCAAATTCTTACGACTTTCTGAGGGAAGCGTCCGAAATGATCGGAGAAACATTCGGCGGACGGCTATATTTATCCGAAAAGAAAAAGCGCAGCGCTGCATTCGGAGGAAGCGCAACGCCGCGGAAACGAGCCTGGGAAGATTCTATCGTAGCAAAGCATTCCGTACGAGGAGCGGATGGAATCTCTCGAATTTTATCATCGGAATAAAGATGCGTAACAGGAATTCTTCTCGACTCAGAATCCACTTTTCTCGCTAAAATATCTCTCTTAGCCGCATCTCTTTATCATAATGAACGTCCGGGGTGGTGGCCGCGTTCCTCTGTTCGGGAGGCAAAGATTTTTCCCAGGCTAAAAGTCATCCTATAGATAGATTAAGAGGGGGAGAATGCTTCGCGGGGTATCCTGTTCAATATGCACAAGATGAAGGAGAGCCTTGCCAAGGCTAAAAGTCCAGCTTTTGCGGAGAATCGAGCTCTAGCCAACTGCTTAGAATGCCATTAATTTAAGTAAATAAATAAGGGAATAATATGGTAATGAGGGGGAGGCGTAGCGAGCCGTGGTCTCTCCGATGCAACTATCACCGAAATAACTTCTGGCCATAAACATTTTGGCAGCGGAAATGCACGGTTTGATCCGGGTTTGTGTCTCCTGTGATTATTTACGATCGTTATATTATTATCAACCTGTTTAGAATACGAAATGTTCTTCTCCTAACATTTAGGTGAGTGTGATATAATGTTTGATCCTTGACGTAAAAATTAAATCATATCGAAATAGAAGAATAGAGTCATTTATTAGATAATAAAGTAAAGATACATTTCACAGTATGATCGGCTGTCTTCGTTATGATTCCTATGCTTTTTTAAATGGCTGTGTTTAACTCTCTGTTCTAACCGGTAACAATTGAAATAGTTGTTCTCATTCGTTATTTTTTGTATTCCAGTATGTTACGGTAATCGGTATCAGTTTATTCATTGCGACATTTTTTTAATTATGCATTTCATTCCAGCTGATTCTAGACAATATGATTCGGTTAAGGGTTTCTTGGTTTCACTCTTATACTCTGCTGATTGTTAAAATAATTATCAGGTACCAGGTTAATTAATTTGGTTAACACATTTGGAATTTAGCTTTAGATCACTCAATTTATAGAAATGAACGGAAAGAGGTGTGGATCAATGTTTTAAAATATTGTTTCTACGATCGTATTATCGTCATATTTTTTCGAAGATATTTTACTATAAATGGGATAGAGGAAAAACAAAACTATTTTTACAACTTTTTCCGAAGTTGTCACACAGTGATATAAGATTCTAGAATTCCACAGAAATGTATATAACTGTCGATAAAACTTTCTCATTAGGAGATATGATTCCGTATTTTTTCAATTTTAGATTTTAATTTAAATGAATTTGTCTCTTTTATTATAATCAATAATATTTCCAATTTTTAAAGTAATATCATTATGGAGGTAGTTAGTCATCTTAACTTTTTTTGGAATGTTTAAGTAGATCGCCAGTTCTCCGCTGACTTAGCTTTCAGATACACAGACTTAAATTTCCGTTTAATAAAAAAAATGCAATTCCCCGAGATTATCGTGACGCATAATGCTCGAATTTGCATCTCAACATCTTACCTCGGATCTGGATGAATTCATCTTCCGTGGCATCTAGTTCTCCTGCCAGCTTTCTCATTCAGCATTTCAAGAGCAAATTAGAATCTGAATGCAATGGTTTACTCGGGGAATCGGAAAAAGGTGTTTTTTTGCATTAAAATACTAACTCACCAACGCTCGGAAAATTAAGTGCGTACACGAAATGTTAACAAATAACCGAAACCCTAGCACAACGAAATGCACGGGGGCGATTGGAAGTATTCAACCGCGGAACGAAATTTATCGCCGTATTCAATTTTCGCCACAGCTGCAGGCTGAAAATTTCCGCGGAATTTTATCGACACGCGGTTTTTTCGCTTTAGCTAAGAAACACGACTCTCGCTGCTCGCCAAAGATCCCGCGAAGCTGATACAAAGTCCCCCGAGAACAGGTGTGGGAGTGAATCGCGATGCTCTTTTTTTCCTTCAATTTTTCTCCAATAATTCAAACGCGCTTTCTCTCTCTCTGTAGAACTGAAATGAAACGAGAACCCGTTCGCAGTCGTCGGAAAAAAACGCGATATGCTGTCCCGATGTGAAAAGGACGAGGAAATATATTGATTTGTCAAGTCGCTGTTGACGAGCTTCGCGGCTATAAGTGCCGATGTCGGCTTCCGCGTGATACGAGATAAAATTGTAATCGCGTGTAGTTAATTTAGACTTTTGTGGCAAAGACAAATTGCTTTTATGATTTATTAATCGTGTCTTTTCCCTTTTCTTGCAGAACAATATTTTACGATAAATTCCCCGTAATTATTGGGCTTAATTTTGATATCTTGTTTTATTAACACCCCGTAAAAAAATCAAGAATACGTTGTCTTCGTAAAAATTGGAGCATTTGCATATTATGTCAGTTAACCTATAAAATTGTGTAACAGACGTATGAGACTTTCAAAATTTTTATTTTTTCGTGACTTTTGAGATACACTTGATGTTATTCAGATTATTAATAATCATGTCAAGTTGAATCTGTTGATAGTAGTGGTAGTCTCCCTTTCTAAGCGTATCAAGCTTCTGGGAGTTAGCAGGTTAAGGTTGCTAATACTTAGCCTAACGGTATGGATGAAGGCAGTGTGGCCGGCTCTACGCTTCTACCGCCTGCTATTACCCCGAGTTTTACCTCCGGTACTCATTTTTACACATTTACAGGCTGGGTCGACCTGTGGCCTCCCTGAAAAATACCGGCAGGTAATTTGCCGTGGCTGAGAATTGAATCTCTGCCCTCTGCGTGGCTTTTAACCGCTACGCCGCCGAGGCACGAATCTGTCGATAATATGTGGAATTAAATATTTATAAAATATCATATATTGCTATAATAAGATTTTTTGGAATTTATTTCGGAATTAAATATGCGCATTTCACATATGTACAAATATAAATGCATACATCTGCAAGGATTCATTTCTTGCGAAACTGGTACTTGTTGATCCCGTTTAAATATGATCTGCTCGACGTTTTTCTTTCATTATTTACAGAAATTCATTCCAGTTTTGTAAGTTTGGAGCTTATAACTGTTTGGAAATGTTCTTTCATCAGCCTTCATTTTTCTAAGCTCTCGTTTCATTTTCCGTGTGACATGTTCTTTTTCTACACAGCTTCCCCGAAGAATCTGTTTTGCTTCTTTCTTTCTTCGGCTTTGAGTCACCAGCTCTTAGAGCCTCACTCATCTCCTCAAAACTCAAAACTATGATATCATTCAAAATAGTTTATCCACGTGAGCTCAAGTGAATGTGATATGTATTGCTGGCAAAGATAGCGGAACTCAGTTTGAAAGCAGGGAAGACGAGGAAGTTCCCTTAGAAAAACAGAACTTCTCATGGGAGAGATTTTAAAAGGAGTATGTATTTGATTTAGCTGCAAAATATTAACAATTAGGTTTCGTTACGTAACTTATGCCGTTGCCTCAAACTTTTAAACTATAACGAAACATGTAATTTTATAAAATTACGAATTTTGAACATAATTTACATTCCCGTTTTAAAATTACAATCCACCGCGAGATGCTGAGGTGCTATCACCTCGTTAAATCAGAAATTGCTAAGTTAACTTGGGAGCATCTCTAATCTAAAAGAGAGGAACATTTAAGAAATTTAGCATTGATGACACTATTCCACATTTATTCTACATAGGTAAGAAATTTTGATAAAATGAGGTTATTGCGTCTGTTTATATTCAAAATAATATTGCAAATTATACAACAATATCGCATAGCTGAACCAATTAACGTTATAAAATCTTAGGTTTCGAAAAAGAAAGACCATTTTTGGTTGAAGCTCATGCAATACCTGGGCTTCGTTTTATGGTACTAATATTTCTCCTCCTTTGTCAGAAAAATAAACTTTTCATTTGTACCATTTCTGCTACTGATACACTAGGTTCATTATAGTATTAAAAATTAATTTTTAACTTACGCTTCCTTTCGTGTATTTTCTTTTCTATCCCTTAATATTTTTCTTTTGGATGGAGGGATTTCCTCTCTAAAAAACATTTGAACACTGTTTGTGTAAGCGTATAATAGAATGCCTGTTCTGGTCAGTAATTTCAGATTTATAGTTTTAAATGTGCAAATTTAATCAATCGTTTTATTGGCAACTGAAATGATACTTAAGTTGTTTCGAGTGGAAATTTTTATTTGCTGCTCAAATCCGATCGATCTAGCTATCATAGAAATACCACCGCTCCTTGGCCAGTCCCACTCGTGCGGAAATAATAAATAAGATGCGGGGAAATAAGTTAAATGAATATTTCACCTCACCTTTCCAGTAGCGACAGAATCGAGAAAAATAACCATTCCTCCTCATCGCTTACTTTTCGGTTGGTTTTTGTTATTTTTGCCGCGGACCGCGGATGAATCCTCAACGTTTTCCAACAGCGCAAAGGGAGCCTTCGGAACAAAGACAATCGGGTTGCAAAGGCGGCGCCTGGCAGTAATTTTTCACGATGGGATCGGACAAGATCCCCGGATTTCGCATTTTATTCGGAAAATGTTCCTACCAACGCACGCCTCGCCTCGCCCCGTGAATAGCGATCGAATGGGCCAAGTAATCCCGCCTCTTTTCAGAAGAGGATCCTAGTGTCAAAGTGATGGATTGACGAGATCGGCTTTTTTTGTGATGGCGCCTCTTCTGGAGTGGCGAAAAGAAAGGACGATCTCGTGAATCACGTCTGAATCGGCACGCGAATTTTCGGAATCCTGGAGGCCACTTGTGAGACGAATTTAATCCCGCCCTCCCACGTGGAAATTTGTTTTAATAAAACCGACCGTTTACCGCGATCGGCTAGGATTTGTTTCCCCATTGTTTCGGGCGCCCGGAGATCTTTACGATTGAGGGAAGAGGTTTAAGGTTTGTCGAGATTCCAGCGATAAGGTCTTTTTCATCACGAAAAGCGAGAGTGGAATGCTCGTGGTTTACTGATCGGGGAAGGAATGGTGCGCTGTCCGAAAGGTGATCGAATCTGCGTGGGGTTTGATCGAAATTTCAGACGTTTGTTAAAAAGGAGGTTACTTCTCGATCGGAAAGCTCAGTTGTCATATTTATTTTGAAGACCCCTCATTTATGTTCAAAGCAATTCTAGAACACTGAATATGTTTAGATTCATAGTGCCCGAGAAGGAAACAGAAATTAAGATCTAATCCAGCCGCAGGTAGAATCAGTTACACTTCTTTGTAAGAATCATTTTGTCAGTAGTATTAATAACACTTCTTTGTAAGCTTTATTGGAAGAATGTACAGTTCTATTAATATTATTTATGGTTAATCATATAATTTTCAAATTAGTGGTACCGCTTAACGTATCATGGAATCAGGTCGCAAACCGTTTATTATTTATGCATCAATAGATTCGATATTGAGACAAAAGTCCCATCGTATAATATAGGAAAAGCATATTCTCGATAATTATTACATGCAGGTTTCATGCTTAATTCACATTCGGATTATACATTTTCAGAATTATATAGTAATCATTCCTCATATATTGTTTACTAACGTATTTAATTCCAGAAAATTATTTTTTGTTACCTATTCGTCTGGTTCATTTCTTAGATATCAAATTAAGATTAAAATAATTTAAGTAATTAAAAGTAGTTATTAAGTAATTCAAAATTTCAGATAAAAATAAAAAATTTTCGCGCGCGGATTTAGTTTTATTACTTATTTTTTCATGGTAACGGTAGTCCAAGTTATGAAATTAGTGATGATAAATGATAATTTACCTGTATTAATGTTCGATTAGTGGTTATTCAATTTCAAAATTTATTTCTCAATTAATTAGATTATAAATATTTCTAATATTTATTCTTTTAAGTGATTCGCCATTCTAAATAAAGGAGAAGAAATTTTGTATTTCGCTAAGAACAAGAATTCGCAGTTGAAGGTAATTCATTTTTGTCTTCGCCATTCATATCACAATTTTCTGGGAAAAATGGAACGTAAAATATCGTGAAAATATTAATCTAAATTTTCGATATGAAAAAAGATGCCATCCAGCCTCCGGGTACATCCGATCACATCGAATTCATCTCCTAGTCACACGCACGCAGGAGCTTTACGGATCAAAGAATATCGCTCCCCGTTCCACTCGGGGCAGACGTTTCGAACCGATAAATTCCGTTAAGTTTAAAAGGAATAAAAATAGAAGAAGCACGCGTGCGCCGAGTTTTGCGAACGAGATCGCGGTTTTATTCCGAGAGATGACTCAAAAGAATTCTTCCCCCGCAGCCTTTTTATCTCCACGAGAGAGATAAAGGGAGAGAGAGCTGGCATGAGTGACGAATATCGTTGGATGAGACAATTCTTTCCGCAGAGGCATCTCTCCCTTATCCCATTGTTTCCCGTCTGCCAACCTCTTCTCCGACGGCCTCTAGCGGAGGCAAGCGTCGAATTCATAAATACGAATCCGACGGAGTTTGGGAATCGAGTCACGACTGAGGAGGTTGGACGGATAGGAAAATAAAATAAATAAATAAATCCTGAAAGGTGGAACTGTCTTTCTCTCGCTCTTCCTCAGATTCTGATTCCACAGGTTTTGCGGGTGAAATACGTTTTTCGAAAAATTTCGGGATTTAGGTACCGTTCTGCGGATTGTAGTTATTATTTGTGCGCGCAGATTGATTTTGGAATATCAGGAGATTGTCTTTGATTTTCTAATGCCCTTCTTTATATCCTTCCTCTTTCGTAGCTTTCAATTTTTCACCTGAAATTTCAAGTTTATTACGTTATCCATTTCAAAAGGTTAGTGAAATAATGGAAATTAAAGAGTTAAAATATTAATTTTTATGGATGACGTTATCAATCCTTTTAATTTACGTAAATAAATGTTGAGACCAATTCAGATCATAATCGTAGCGTAGGATACGGTAAGTGGAAATAGAAGTGACGGTAAAAAATAAATTATTCCGAAAAGAAGTACGAATAATTTTTCTTTTTTCGAATACACTTTTAAAAAAGCTCGTTATATACGACATGAGCCACTTGAATTTTGTTATTAAAGTATACTTTTTGAAAAAATATTGTGTTAATTGAATTAACCCTTATGCACTGTATAAATATATCTAAATTTTCTTTTTCGTCGGAGATTTAATGTGAATGATGACACATTTTAAGGCATTATTTTTTACAGTCTTCTCAACGTAAATCCAGTTTTTAGAAATAGTGAGGCTCTTTTTTTCTTGACAATTTTTTAAAGTCTTGCTAAATCGTAATTATACCACGGAAAAACAAATTTGTAAGAATTTATTCTTTTATTTCGGTTAAAGACGCTTCAAGTTTGAAATTCTCTTCGTACCTGCATGTTTTCAGAATTGGCAAAATTTTACACCTTTATGATATAGCTGAACAATTAAATCAGAAGACAACTGTAAAACATTTTAAGCTCTTTTACTCCATGCGAATATTTCATTTTAGCCAGTAAATGCGTGACTATAATACCCGTCTAGCTTATATTTCTACTTGAGTCAAAATT
Source organism: Sympetrum striolatum (assembly GCA_947579665.1). Classification (NCBI taxonomy): domain Eukaryota; kingdom Metazoa; phylum Arthropoda; class Insecta; order Odonata; family Libellulidae; genus Sympetrum; species Sympetrum striolatum. Next base: position 37,551,928 of record OX388345.1, on the reverse strand, counting down.
AGTAAATCTTACATATGAGAGTAAGGTAATGAGAATCATGTTTCTTTTACGAAACTGGTTTAGAATTATTTCTCTGGATAAATTACCTTTTTTCTCACGGAAACGTAATTAGCAGGCATACTTATCACTTAATTTATTTTAATTCTTTAACATTCACATGATCCAGATGATTTATTTGAAACAAAAATACCAGGAGTAAACCGCGATGTTTTATGATATTCATTTATCATATTGCCTGATCGTTTTCATTTATTTAAATGAGACTTCATGTTAAATAGGAAATTATATACTGATTCATTTACCACCCAGAGCTAGAGAAAATAATGGATCAAATTATTTAAATTGTATGCAGTTTCAGTGAAAGTAACGTTCGCTTGGTGTCTGCTATTTAAGTTGCTAGGTAACCATTGCATTAATATACCTACATATCGCTAATTATGTTTTTCTCATCGCAGATAATTATAATTAATAAACTTTTGTAAATATTGGAATTCACCATAATTCCGCTTACATTTGATATTCTTCCTAATGATCCTATTATAATGTAAACTTTTGGCAGGTTTTCTGATAACTTTCACTGCTATAGTTATTCTATTTTTCACAAGAAAGCTTTATTTATGAGCCTCTCTGATTATAATAAAATTTATTTTGATGTTAGTACTCAAAATGCCATTTGTTTATGCACAACAGGTTTATGAGTAGATACTGATTCTTAATATTTAAAGTAATTATTATCTATCCGGTTGAAATAACGAGTCGAGCGACAGCGTCAAGTAGTATTTCATGAGATTGTGGAAATAATGAACAAAAAGCTTTAATGTGACAAAGGTAACATTATTAACAACGACAGGGATACAAGCTAAGAACTTAAGTACTGCAAGTCAACAACAGCTCACTTGTACAAGCATATATTAATTTTTTGGATACAAACAGGATACCAACACATTTTCTTATAAATTTTAATAACTTTTATTTCTTGTTTATGAGGAACCCAGATTTAATCTTGATTAATTTTCCCCTCTTTCTTGACTTTATCGAACTTAAATGCTTCTTTGGGCCGGCAGAAAGTTTTAATAATCTACGTTTTCTAAAATTAAGATTTTACTTAGACTAAAAGTATAATTTTTGACGCTTAATAAGAATCTAGTAAACTTCTAAGTAAAATTCGTTTTTATCTCTAGCTGACTTCACTTCTTTCACAAAATTAAATTGGAAATACTGGTTTTAGAAAATCAAAATTCTTACTTTGGTTGGGGAATATCGATTAGGATCCGAAATTATGAGAATAATATAGATTTTTCTGAAAATATGCGGTCACAACCAACTGTTTCTCTTGACGACCAATGCTATTCTTGAAACCGAGTTTATGCATTGTTCCTTAAGAATATACGGAGAGTTCAGGGCATAAAAAAATGAATGCTGAAAATATATGTCTTCATGGATGGGATTAAATCTTCTGTGATTTAAGTATTTCTAATTACGGCTAACAGATCGCAGGGACAAACCTACGTTCGTACAGGAATCGGATAAATTCTAGATAGTTATCATTCACGGGATGGAATTTAGAGAAAATTTTGTAGATTTCGGAAAATATTTAACAGAATTCTACAACGTAGATCTACAAAGAAGTTTCTTATTTCAGGCGAGTTCAGGTTATGCCATAGGGTTAAATAATATTTCATGACATTTAAGTTATTTTAAACATTTTTAGGCTTAAAGTTTACATTTCCAGCTTAACATTCTATCATGAGGAATAGATATTTTAATGGATATTATATCAGATGCAATAAATAATATATAATACTATGAATGAAATTCATGGCATAAATAAGTTATTGATGCAATATATAGAGATAAATTTCAGTTTCATTTAAGTTCCTTTCACTAATTTTTACATTTTCAATCGGTAACTTAATTTTTATGAATATTGATTGAAAATAATAATTAACATCTATACCCTCATTATTATATTTTAGTGATTGGTATTTTGTCGGAAATTTATCATATAACCTATTCACTGGATAATATCACATTATCATATCAATTGTAAAGCCAAAGAAAATTAAATTATAATAAAGTTACTGAGGAAGCCTTCTGGTCCCGAGGGACAATATGTATTAAATTTTTTTTATATATATATATATATATATATTAATGAATCCAATTGAATTCCGACATGCATGACGAGGTAGTTTACTGTGCCTGAAATTGATTTATTACGAATTTCCCAATATATGCATAAGGACCTAGGGCGTCGTAAGAAATATTTTCGGCGGTCGCTTCAAATCTCAAATTCGGTTTATGAATTTAAGCATTTCAAGGGATGATTTTCTAAATTATGAGTAATGAAAGTATTCATTTAGTACATAGTGCATTTTAAAGGTATTTTTTTAAAACTCAAGTTGACGTTCTAATTTCAACAGATAAAAATGGTTAACCAATCATGTCCTACCAATCCCAAGTAAATAGTAGGTTAAGGCTTCTAACTCATGAATATGTACCGATATAAAATGCAGCCATCACTACGTTTCTACTGCTTTTTTACGATGTTTTACCTCAAGTGCTGTGAGTTCATTTTTATAGATAAAGTCAGCCTAAAGCCTCAAATTACCATAAAACTCCCATAGCTGGAGATAGAAATCCAGCAGTCTGCAGGCAATAGGAATGCATAACCTTTTCGTCGCGGAAGTCTTACAAAAGGACGTTCATACATTCTTTCATTCCACGGAACGTCCTGACTTTTATGGCAAATCCATGACAACCATAGACATAACTTGGCATGGGTATTCAATTATGGCGAAAGGCGTATTTTTGCGATGGGTTCCACTTGTAAGCTTCACAATTTGTATTCAATTAAGTTTTTTTCACTCATGAGTCCCATTACTTATTGGGTTGGGTGTTGAATTCTTATGATTGGTGGTGATGATGAAGTTGGTTTTGGTGCTGATTTTTAGGGCCTTCTGCCCTTCCTCTTCCTTCTTTTACTATCCTCTTCACTATTCCTTAACCAGAGAAATCGAATAAGCCAGAATTCTAACTCGGGGCCTTCGTTATGCAAAACTTGCTAGCTAAGCCGTATACACAGCCATTCGGGACTTCTACGAGGTTCAAAAATGAAAATCAATCAGGAAAATTGTTCTTTTTTGCTAAATGCAGAAGTAATGTATCTAATGTACGTGACGTAGTATTATTAGCTTTACATAAAAATTAATACCCTCCGAACATATTTCAGGAGGAATGATTGAATGTTTGAGGTAGTAGAAGTCATATTTCATCGCTTTCTTATGATTCGAATGATCGCAAAGCAAGTGACAGACTGAAGGTGTTAGGGCCCGAATCCCATGCTAAACACGAAGCTCCCGTCGGGCCCAATATTGGGTGTGGTCTCTTTTTCGACCTTCCAAAGAACGTTCGCCGTAGAAAACGAGCATCGCAAGCTCCCGAAGGCATCTGTTAACCGCCGTGCGCAGTTAATGCGTGCTTCCATATTCCAAGAGCGTGTGCGTCGGCGTTTTGTGGCAAAGCACGGCATCACCACTCCCTCTGAAATGTCTCGCATGCACCCACATTTCTCGCCTCCTCTCAAATGGTGTGGGAATTATATAAAATTCAAACGCCGGATTTTATTATGAAGAAGGTGACAGAATGCCATTCTAAGATGGAGGGTACGAGAAGAGCTACCATTTCATGTGACTGGAGCCTTATATTTCGTGATTAGCACGTTCGCTTTGGTTATTCGTAACTTTTAAACGATATCAAAAGTTCGAGTGAGTGACTCGCGAGTTATGTATAGAACGTGCTTATTAAAATGTTAAACATCCCAATTCGTGATTTACGATTATAATAAGATCTTCTATGTGCTATGGAATTACCATTGAAGCGCCCCTGAAAGCAAGGGAAGGAAAGATCATATCCTAATTTGTTTATTCGTAGGGAGGTTCTTTCAAGTTAAATTTCTTTGTCCGTTCTATTGAAATTTAACAGGCGCCTAATGGAAAAATTTTGGTCTTATCGAGCCTTCTAGAATTGAAATTATAATAGCTATGATCGATATCTCACTTTTTTTTGGGGTTAACTGTTGGAGCCCATAGAAAATAAAAACACAAAGTCAATGGCATTAGTGGCTAATGGTTAGAAGTTGTCTCGATCTATGTTAGATTCTCGCATATGGTGCGGATTTCTAGTTCTAATTTTCAGATGCAAATCATGCATTAACTAAAGTCTAGTTATCTCAAGTTCCGGACTCGTCTCTATTATTTAGAGCAAGGAACATATCCTAAATGTCTCGAGCGAATCCGTGTTATACGCTTATGGTTTTCCCCTTGTAAGATAAATTAACAATAGCGCATAATTAAACAATTAAAAATAACAAAAAATAGTACATGCACATTATTATTTGTATGCAATTAGAGATCCTAATAATGTAGATATGAGTAAAAATTTTTTAAATTTTTTAGAAATTATAGTCTTGGAAATTCTCTTTGTTAAAATCAGCAGTTCATATCCAAAATTATCCTCGCAACATAGGCGGCACGTTTGAAACGGATACAGTTCAACTGCGAATTAGTTGTAAGTGAATTAAAGCGTACAAAAGTAAAATATTGTGATTGGAGTATAAGGCATAACCATCGTAAAATTTTGTTGCTTCTTGGAACAATGAAATTTGTATTGAACCACAATGGAATACCATCACCCCTAAACTACATTAAAGTTGGCGATACGAAAAGTTTAACAAGGGTACCTTACAAAAGGTCGAGGTTTACCTCGGTTGTTATAAGAGGGGTAGCGAAGCCGTGGTGTTCTCTTTGAGGAGGAGATTCCAGAATCATCGTCTCCTTATCGCACTCCCAGTTTGAACCTCAAACGTCCAATATTACCTGGATTGAGAATGAAACTTCATGTGGAAGATGGCGTCTGAGTTACGGTCTGCATTCTTTATTTGCTGAGCTAGAAAGCTATTTAACTATCTAACTAATTTTAATGCTGTCACAGCTATGAATAAGGCTGAAATTGACGTAATTGAAAGCATTATTTTTGTTTATCCATAGATAAGGTAACTTATGAGAAATATTTCATCCATCAAGGACCGGTTTTAATAACGAGGAATCACTCAGCTTCCCACAAGGATGTATCATTATTTCATTGTAAGTTCGCATGTAAGATTACTTTTTCATCTCCATTATTGTCATTATAGTCATGCAGAACACTTGTGTTTCTTTTGGAGTGTATTTTTGTTTATGCTGCGACTTTCATGCTATTACCTGACGGTCCAAACTCAAACGTAGCTTCTTCAGACGGTTCTGGATAAAGGTAATCACTTTGCAAGTATATGGGTACACCGTAAGACAAATAAGGATAAATGGAAATTAAATTAAATTCATGACTCGGACCATAATCCAAGTCCTCCACGTTCCTGGTCCAAGGCAGTAGCCTAAAAGCTTAACTTCTGTCTACTCGTGGTAACGTAGTGGTTAGAACTTCTGCTCGGGAAGTGCAAGTCCTGAGTTCCAGTCCCGATCACGTTGATATTTTTCACCCCTGTTTATCCTCTGGCTCCTGCAGACCTCTGGTACAACGTTTCCAGATCAATGGTGCTGCGGAATGCGCGATTCTTTGGATACTCATGAGCAGCGCCGCTAATCTCCACTTTGCTGCTGCCAATTACCTCGCGGCCTCCCCCTGTCTCCCGCCGTGCGTGGCGGGGGGCGCCCATGCCTGTGCTGTAGGTGCCTCCCTCGTAAAACACTTTCGCATCACTCCCTATCTCTCCCCATTTCTCTGCACCGTCCCACGCTCAACTGTCACTGGCCCACACTCTCCGTGTTCGCTCTTAAACTCGCCGTTGTTAAGAGGTTTTTTCGCGCCTCCGGATTAGAGCTGCTGGTTGCTTGAATCCTTCTCCTTTGTTTATTACTCTACCTCTGTTTATTTACTTTTGTCGATCGCTCTTCGGGTCGTATTATCTAATTTTTTTACTTCTCGGATTGCTTGGCTTCCGTATTCTTCTAAAAGGGGGAAGTGATCTTATGCAATTTGCTGTGTCATTTAGTCGAAACGGTTGCTTTATCCACCGGCCCAGGCTTCATCCTCATATCAGATTAATGGATGTAGTCTTCTGTTTAGTTAAGAACCCATAGCAAAGGGTATTGAGGAATGTATTTAGGATTAGTTACTGGTGAACTTCTTTGTCCGGATTTGTTAATGATCACGTAGATGTTTATTCCGGCTCTTAAGAAGGGACAGTATTATAAGATGAGAGATTTTTGAGCTCTTGCCGCCAAAGTTGAAGAATGAAATGATGACTGAAAAGAATGAGGCTTTTCAGAAGATATTGTTGAAGGAAAGTTTTTGTACATAAAATTGAAACATGGGAATACAGCATCAGGATCATGGAAAGGAAAAATATTTAGAGAGTTTTGTGAAAAAGTATATAACATAAATATTATGTATTAATATAATAATAATAAATAGTATACAATGAACATACTTAAGTGCTTACATCTTAATGACATATAGAATATTTTATAACGCAGGGAAAGTGATGGTCGAATGAAATAGAAAAAATACAACAGAGATTATAGGATTAAAAGGCATTGAATGATGTAAAGCAATGGGTTAATTATCTAAGATATATAGAAAAAATGGTGCTAAGTTATTCGTTTAAGTTCTTGAAGAATTCACGCAATATTAAATGCAGATACTCCAAATAAAGACATTGTTATAATTTTTGTGTAACTTAAGCCACCGTAGGAGATGAAGTAATTAAATGTAGTATCTGTTTCCATAGAAATTTATATTTTCATTGGTCCTGAGAATTCAAAATTGTTAAAACATAGATTAGAATTTTTTAATCAATTTAAAATGGCAATTTAAATGTTAGCACTTACTTAGAATTGAGCTAACGTTCTAAAATTTCTAAGTTGAGGATTAATTTCCATCTTAATGTATTTAAAGTGCTGATAATGAGATTATCTATATCCATCTAGGAATATTTCGTTTTGGAGCAAGAGAAATCCTCAAACAGGGTAAAGTACAAATCTCTATTTAAAAATAATAGATGGAATAAAAATATTTTCACCGAATATATTGACAGATTAGGAAATAACGGGAAAATGGGGATAAATCACTTTACATGTGGGTTAGCTCGAGATCGGAATCACCATTCAGCCGAGAGGGCATCTATTGCTTTCGCTTCTCACCTATTGAAGAACATTTCTGGCATCGGACGCGGGCTCAGATTTCAACAAGGTAGACAAATTAGCGGCATGGAAAGCGTAGAAATGTTCGCTGAAACCGAATATGCAAGGTGAGACGGCATTCAAAGAAATAAATCTCCTAATTTATACATGCGAAAGCGGAAGATTCAAATCGGCTCCAATTTTATGAACCATCACGGCATCAACAAGTGCGATTTAAATTAAAAGCTCAGGGTTGAAGGGGAGGTTTTCTGGATCAAATATCAGTATAACTTGTGGCGCTAAACATTAACACGTATGCCTATCATCTCACGGCATCTTTTCTTGTTCTTCCGCGAGCCCACGTTCGCGCGAGGAGCAGCGTCCGTTGGGAGGTCACCCACGCCCTACGTACACCTCTTTTCGAATATATGTACACCAACATTCCCTCCGTTCGACTCCCACTTGCTCCTTGAGAAGCCCCGAGGTTCCCATACACACTCTCGTTTGTTTCAACTAGCTTCCTCTTCCCATCCAAAGGGCAAGGCATTTTTCTTCATTGCGGTTGGAATGAAGTGTTTATATCTCAGATTTTTCTTTTTCTTGATATGAGGTTTGGCTTTCAATTTATTCGAGAATTGATTTCTTCCTGTTCGCGATAGAAATGGAGTATGCGTTACGTTACGTTTCGTTTAAAGGAAACGAGTCGAAATTTAGTATTTGTTTTTTTTTCTGCCGTTACTGGTAGGATTGCATCATTATTATTTTCATTATTTCTACAAACCTTATGAAATTCAAAGTAACTTTCACCAATAATAAGCGTGTTATTCATTTAGCAAATATATCGAGCTAAACTTAAAAAGCAGCTTGCTTCTCGGTTCCCGTATAGTCATATGGACAGTGCGTTTGCCTTCGGTGAAAGCGGTTCCAGGTTCGATTTCCAGTGGGAGCCACTTTGCGAAATGATCTAAGCTGTCGAAGCACTTTTAATAATACTACTCCTTTGCCTGGTTTCCGTTTCGTAAATCGACAATTTTTTCCCTTCCCCAAAACGTATTGAAACAGGGGTCGCCGTATAATTTTTGTATGGTGGTATGTTTGATAAATAAATAATCGACCAATTCAGTGTTAGTATGAATTTCTACCAAGTGAAGATACTTTCCAGCATAAACGAAGTTCATTTCCCAATATGCGTAGTAAAGTTCCTGTCATTCATTTTGTATGAGCACTTTAAGGTAGGAGTTACTTTTACTACTATTTTATTTTATACTTTTTTCACTAAACAACCTACCTCACTGCATATCTTTATTCATCATTCTTTCTCGAAATATCACGGTAGCTATGGTGTGATGAAGGTCATGAGAATCCTGCCAGCATTCGGACTGTTTGCTTCAGCATTGATTAATTTATGTATAAATATAACAAACAAAACCATCTTTGTAAGAAATGATAAGCACAAGCCAGTCGATACACTTAAGTAGTAGATGATCTTCAACAATGGCGACACACGTAATATATCGGTTGTAGTGCAATCATCATACTCGTTTGAATGATGACTTACAACAATCTGCGATAGTTTTCAACGATATTTTATAATTATACTATTCAATCGTGAAATAAGTACTCCTGTCCATTGCAAATTATCAGTAGTTTTATTGCTTACGGTTCATCAGTGATAATCTTTTTGAATCTTGATATACTCGAATAATTATAGGGCGTTTTACCCGTTTATTATCCAAAAAATACAAGATCATTGTATAAATTATCATGGAATATTATCTCTCCATCCTTCTTTCTCTTCCCGGTGAGACTATTTTGAGGTCCACCAGGCGAGCACCTGCATCTTATTTTCAATTTATTATTTCGGCTTCTCTCCGGCAGAGGGCGGGAGATGACTGTGGAGAGATAAGGCAGAGTTCGCAATATTCATATGTAACTATTTCTCGAGGTTCGCCATAAAATTTCACGGTCTGCGTATTTTAAAGCCCTTCCGCCGTATCATGTTGATGATGGGTAGGCGTTGGTAGATGGACTATATCTTCTACAAGAAGGGGAATATAAAAGAAAATTGCAAATGGATGCCTTAATCTTGAAAATACCAATTTTCAGTGACCAGAGGTTTTTCTCAGTTAAGACTGGCTAAAGAATTTTTATGGTGCTAGATGTTTTCTGCATCTCAATAGACTTATAAAAAATGTAGAATGCTTTAGTCTCTAGGCCAGAGGTGGTTTTTATTCGGTGGGCCGGATAGCACCTCATTTGTATAAAGACTGTATGCATATTTCGAGAATATACGATATTTTTTATATTTATTTTTCTTATCTTTATTCTTAATTACAATGAATACTTTGACGTATGAAAAGCGTGGGGTAGGTTGGAAATGGCGAATTGAAATAATCCTACCAACATGTGATTATCAATTGTTTAGGATAAATATATCTTCGTGTTCCGAGTTAAAATATTCGGCAGGTCGAATTTGGATCGTAGACCACAGTTTGGGCAATACTGCTCTTGATTGTCCTGTAGTTTACATTAATATTACTGTTAATGTTACTATTATTGTTTCTTGAAATATACTCTTACTGGCATCAATACTATAAGGGGGAACGTTTCTCAGACTGATAGCAAAGAACTTAAACATTTGGGCCGATGAAAGTATTTCATGAATTAAGCTCTAGAACACTGTTTTTAGCTTTTTATTTCGTAAACCTATTCCACGAAAGTAAGATTTCGTTTTGAATTACAAAATGTCTTACGAATTCAAGATTTTCGTTAACAATCAGGTATTAAAATTTATAAAAAACATACGTTTGTCATTGAAATAATGAATGTCAATGCTTCACTCTATGTAAGTAGTGATTAATTATACCAAATTATCCTAAAAGCTATTTTTTCATGACCAACGGAAATAAAGCAAAGGAGAAAAGACTCCATAGTTTTTCACACTGTTTATTATCAATAATATCAGAGATATGTCTCGTAATAACCAATAATAATAATATTGCAATAAACAGTGTAGAAAACTACGAAGTCTTTTTTCTTCCTTTTACAGTAGCCTTCCAAAAAGTGGCAGCGGAGCATATTGATTTTATTAACAGCATATTTCTCATTTTCGACTATATTAAGTATCATCGATGCCAAAAATTCTCCTTAAAATTCTCCTTTATTCTCTCGCCTTCTTAATTTGAGTACCTATGTTCTAGATTTATTTTTCCCGCGTGTCTTTCCGAACCCGAAATATACCTTAGTAGCAATGAGGACTACTCGAGCAATATAAACCCAAGGTTGAACCGCTCTTAATTTTACCCAAATGCATCCGAGGGACGAAATAGATCCGCCAAGAGAGAGAATTCGCGATCGGAATCCATAAATTCATTAATTCTCGTGGATCGCATTACCCTTCGTCGCCCACTCTTCGAAGCGGACACTCCTTCCAATTAGGAAACAGCTTAATTAGTCCGCCTTATCCCCGATTATCTCTTCGAAATCCCTTTTAAGAGACAAGATATCCTCGAGATAGCGGTCGCGTATCCACCATTACCATGCCACTCGCGCCGTGATAAATTAGATCGGCACCTGGTCCTATTTCACCCGCTCATTCGCATTTTATAAAGTAGAACCGTTTCGAATCCACGCAAAAGCGGGATCCTCCATAATGGAGTCGCCGTAACAGATGTATCCCGAAAGTTTTTCAAGCGCGGTGGCAGGACGGCTCGGGCCCCCGCGCATCGCCCCGCCCGGAGGCCCTTCCAGAACGCCTTCCGAGGACATGCGTCCGTAATACGAGAGCAATCGCTTTGGCGTATCTATACATTGAATTGCTATCTTTGGAGAGATCTTCATTTGGTCGCTCCCGACTTAAACCTCGCATTTTTCTCACTCTTGCCTTTCGACACGCGATGCTATCTGCCGGTTCACTCCTCCCTCTATCACGGCCGCGGACGCAACTATAATTTCACCCACCTCTTCGGCTGCCTCTTCTCGCTGTCGAATCTCGATTTTCTGGACGACTTCATTCGGTTTCGAGGTCGATTTTCTCGCTCTCCCCGTGAGTTTTTCCCTTGCGTCGGAGGGCGATAAATTGCGGCGCTTACTTGCGAGGCATCGATGGAATACTTTTTGTTTTCCTACATTTCGTTGCGTTTCCAGGGGATTTCTCGATGTCTTTCGAAGTTGCTAAATCGATTGGTTTGAGACCATTCTTTCGAGAGAACAGGAAACCAATGTGCCTGATAGTTTCCGACTTAACCTTCCAATGAAATAAGGTTACTCACCCATGGGTTAAAAATTTAATAATTATCAGTACAGAAATTACAGGTACCATTACACAGTAACAAATAACAAAAAGGTACCGGTTTCATATGCATCGTCTACCATCTTTCCCTTGAAAATGTGTTGATATTCCTTAAAAATCTGTAACTGTAACTACTTATAATTTATTATTGCAATCATAATGTAATGTATTTAACGTCATTATAAAAATGAAGCACATCTGCACATTCAGACCGAACCTTATTTGAATACACAAAGCAGCTATGTGAATATTAGCCAAAAAGGATTAAAATGCTAGCAGAAAAATTATTTTGTTATAGATTTTTTGGTATTACTAATACTGGTCCTCCTTTCAACTGTATTCCGTACAGTAGTACGGAATACAGAATACAATACTACCTCTCGATTTTTAATCTTGTATAGATATATTTTTTATTATTTAATTCTTAGCTTCCTTGCGTTCGTAATTTGTGTTTTATTATAAATAGAGTTACCAATTTTGATAGCAAAAAACTAGGATTTGGAGGGAACTTTGCTTCAATACCTTGTTTTATTCAATTTTTCCAGTTTGTTAGCCTAATTTTAACAAGAAACTCAAGTACCATTACCAATGGAGCATTTCTGTCCCATCAAGTTTGTCGTAATACCTCAATTGGTATCATAATTATTTTCTTATTTAAACAATTATACTTCATATACGGTCTGAAGAGAAGCATAGACGAAGAAAGACATCTCTAACAACCGTGCTATGGTAACGCACTTTGAAATAGGAAATGGCAATAACAATTTGAGAAGTCAATCTTGCAAATTTCACTGTATCATACGTAATATCAACCTTCTTTATCGTTTTATATGATCTCCATTTTATTATTTCCCGCCTTCACCCTCAAGTCTGTAAATTGCATAAAATGCACTACTTAATACCTCATGCACTTCCTTCATAATCGAGGAAATCCATTCTCCCAAATCCGCATGAATTAGAATCATCAACTTGCGCTAAAGAGTATCCGGTTGCATACAGATGTGCCTGCATGCGTTAGCTATTCAACTGAATTTTTTGTGCATCTTAGCACTGAAATACCCTACCGAATATGTGCATCGCCGCCGCCAATGGGAGCAGATCTCGGTGAACGGTTACTCCAGCGAATATGATCCGTGTAATTTATGTACATAAAGCGTTGTTTTGGGTAAGAGTGAAGCGCAGGTAACCGCATTCTATGCACGTATTGTATCATGTAGACATAATGGCGTAACGCCTTCGCTAAGAGGGATTCGCTTCCTGTGGATTTACATCCCGCATGCAATTTCTTCCCATTTCAATTAATTTCTCTCTTCCTTTCCCATCTCGGCTCACCATATTCCCGTAGGATTGTTCGACCACTCCCTCGTTCTACCTTTCACTTGCATCGTAATTCTTCTTTTCTCTTCTTTTCAACTCCCAATGTACGAATATTTATGTCAGTCTTCATTCGATGACGTTTCTTGTAAAGGTAGCCGTATTTTTAAATCCATAAATCTAGTTTTTTTTATTTTCTCAAACAAACAGTACGCTGAATAGAAAGGTCTACTTGATAAATTTTTATCTTTCACAATGTTAAAATCTGAGCATTTTGTGCCTATCTTTCATTGTGAAAAATAAGCTTTCAAAAAATTATTAAAACATTTTCTGATATGCTTTTGTAAAGTATATTTTTTAACCACCCCATGAAGTAGAACCTTAGTAATGTGTGAAGATTATTTTATTATTATATCTTTTCACGAAGTCACGCTTTTGAATTATTTAATTTCTCTTTTTAAATTTAAATGGTTATATTTGAAGTGCTTTGACATCTTAGGTAATTTTGCACATAAGTTCCCAACTGGGATCGAGCCCAGGACCGCTTTCACCGAAGCAGTACGCGTTGCCCACATGGCTATCCGAGACCCAAAATTCATTTCGAGTTGCTTATTGTGTCACGTATTGAAAATTAAAGCTTATAATCGATTAAAATCGAAAAATCGTAACATTACTGGATTTGCTCGCCGTCTCAATGTAGATACGAGAATTCATTCTCAAGAGAACCTTTTGAATTCAAATCACAAAAGTGTCTTCTTATACTTTGACATTACTGCCATAGGAGGTTATGCATCATTGAATTTTGTTCATCAGGGTGTTATCCTTGATTAACGTTTCGACCCTTATAATTCTATAAATAATTTCGATATATTTTCAAGGATTAGGGTACGGGTCGAAATTTGAGGATGGGAAATCTTAACCACCCGAGTAGCCGAATGTTATTTGATTAAAATCGTTAAAGTATTTGGTATTCTATATTAAAAGTGACTCAAATATTTCTTTCTATCAATTATGATATCCCTGTTTGCTCATCAATGTATTTGTCGCAACTTGCCATCCACGTTCGCGGGAATGTTTTTTTTTAATTTATCAAATGATCTATTCCAAATTCAAGGATCATTATTGTTAAATAAGGCACTCTTAATGTTGGATGTCACTTCCACAGTAGTTTTCTTCCATGTTTCTTGGAAAGTTATCATGTCTGAGAGGCCTACTAAATTCACATTTCTTTCTCTAATTATTTCTAAAATTTCACCTTTGTCGGGCTCCCGGATAGTCATGTGGACAGCGCGTTTGCCTTTGGTGAAAGCGGTCCCGGGTTCGATTCCCGGTGGGAGCCAATGTGCGAAATGACCTAAGCTGTCGAAGCACTTTTAACAATACTACTACTACTATTACACCTTTGGTTTCAGTCGCACGCTTTCCTGTGCTAAGTCTATTTTCATTTCCATCGTATATCTAACATTATCCGTTTTTTTTCGAGAACAACTGTCAAGATTAAAGCAAGATAGATAATTAATTCAATTCAGTCGATGTCCACATTGATAGATTGTAACTGAGTTTGTCGTTATCGGATACGATGTAAATCGGTGTGACTTGTTTGAAAGCCAGAGAATTATTTTAAGATACTGATTATCATTAGGAATTTCGCAATGAGTTTTGATTTTTTTCTATAACTTGTGCGTTGGTTACACATTGAGTCAATTTCTTACTGAACTGTAATGTCAAACGATGGTCAATTTTCAGTTCTTCATTTTTCCATAACCTTTAGCGAGGGTTGCGCATGAAAGACAAATGAGGTATTCACAACTTCGTTTATTTTCGAAATCCTCTCCTTCCATTCCCATCAATCCTATCATTTTGGCAAGGTATTCGCGAGATGGCATTTTTTGCAAGATTTCAGGCTATTCGTTTTGCAGAGAGATGCGCTTGTAACTTTTCTTTTCCCTCATTTTAACGAGCCAATTGGCATCGCTTCCGTCATTTATCTCTTCCTATAATCTGTAGCTTCCGCATCTTTTGTTTTCGTTCTTCCATGCGAACCGAGCACCATCTGTATTTCGTATCTATAACGTCGTACCCTTACATGCATCTCTGCCAATACTCGGCCATACTTTTCCCTAATCTCGCGATCTCCAAGGATTCTTCCTCTGTATTTATGCAAATAACTGTAGTCGATAATTGCACCATTTCTCGAGACTAAACATCTTGGAAATTGCCTTAAGAAGACTCGCAGAATTGTTATATCTGTCTCAGTAACTCTTCAAGTCGATTACACTCGCTCCATCACTTGCAGCGGAAACTTTGTCGGAAAGATATTAATCACTGACTTTGATAGTTTTTTGGGAAGTCTTTGATGAAGACAGTTCCAGGTTAGATTTCAGCCGGAGATGATTTTGACTTTACATCGAGAAGTGATGGGGAACTTCCAGAGTTAATTAGATTAGGAAAGAGAGAGGGAGAGAAGGTTTGATGTACTGACAAATTTATTCATTTATCCTTTCTCCCAGACGTCAGGTGGCAGCTTCAACAAGTAACGCTTATGATGCAAACACATTCTATAATCCCTAAAACTTGAAAATTATTACACAAGTGTCTATCCTAACATGACATCTATCTATAAATATAAAAATACATATAGTAAGGCTGTATTAAATAATTTTAGCTCTAATTGAAATCTTTAGGTACATATTCTATTACATTTACTTTTGCAGAATTGCCATAATTAATCTATATTAAAATATAAATAATAATAAATAGTTTACACCTCTATATTGCTTAGTTACTCATTAATTTGTCAAATTGTCCAGTTTACTTAAAAATTTACATACTTTAATATTTCACGAAAAATTCCAAGATCTTTCTCTTAATTCGTTGTTCTTTAGAAACAACTGCATGGGCCGTGACTTCGTGGTATGGATCCACCAGGAAAAAAAGTGAAACCAACGTTTACAATACCACAGAATATTTTATTAGAGTATGGAGTATGGTTATTGAACCATGGTCGTAGTATAATAAAGTATTCCGTGCTATTGTAAAAGTTGGTTTCACTTTTGTTCCTCCTTGTTCTTTGGCAAGCGTTTGAAGGCCTTTTCAGACAACATTATCCTTTATACCAACTGATCCAATACCAACTGATCATTTCTCAGTCTTCCATAGCGCCATGAATTTGTCATGAGACGCTGTTATATTTCCTGAAACCCTATCATTGCAGATCATATAAATCGTTATATCACTATCAAATGATAGAATCTTCAGCCATGATTTTTGTGGTCATCACTGTGTCTGAGGTTCGAGAATGTGCAGCATTACCTATTCAAGTTGGGAGTTTCTCTCTCCACGTTCACATTTTGACACTAATGACGGCGTGGCGTATCCTCCATCACGATGCTAAAAAGATAACAAGTTTAATTCATTTCCGTTATACTAAGGCGTTGAATATTCGTACATGGAGCTGGATGAGACTATCTATCAAATGTGGATAGGAGAAAAAAACAATTTTGAAACTGCTGAATTAAGTTTCTGCGCTTATCGAGAAAAGCATGGTGCCAAGGAATGCAATTTGGCAGGTGGTGTTGGAAAGAAGCGATTCATTCCTTTCATCATCAATTCAAATCAACACTGAACCTATAATTCCTGAAGATCGTTAGGGAATCAATGAGCTTCGCAGAGGTGGTATTTGCGAAGGTGGCCGGGTGCGAACCAAATTATCTACTTACGGATGATTAGCTATCGATAATATAGTTAGAGAAGGCCTTATTAAATGTTTCTCCTGCAGCAAGGAATTTTTCATCGATGATATATGTCATGCTGTCATTCCAGGTGTAGAGTTCTTCTGTTTTGCATTTTTCTTGGATGTTGAACGGCAATTTGAAGGGGTAAAGAAAGCTTCGATTAGTATTTATTGTAAATTAATGGCATATTTGTGCGAATAGTCGGATGCCCGCAACAATAAGATGACCATAGTAGCTACGGAAAGAGCTTATGTATGTTAACATCCCTGCGTTTATTCCTTGGTTGTGTAATATAACTGAATGGGTTGTTTCCGTGAATCAAAGGGTTTCAGTGGCTAATAGAAGAGTTATATAGCCTAATATTGTGACTAGTTTCTTCCATATAATTGGTCAGTCTCCCTCCTGAAATATATTTTTTGGAGAACTTAATGATATATCAGGCTATGGCTGTACTAATATATGGTATGCTATCATTTTCCTACCATCGTTTATTTAAAATGAATCATATCTCATTAATTTGTTTGTGGAGGATAAAGAAAATATTATTTTTCATCTACTCTTGTCTCTGTATTGCCAAATGGAATCATGAATATTTTTGATGGTTATGATTATGTGAGAGATTTTGTGGAATTAATTGTGCTAAACAGTGACATTCTTTAGGTATTTCATTATGTAATTCTATGAAAAGTGTTAACCATAGGGTCACTGTACTGCACTTATGTGAACTTGTTCAGTTTACATCAACCTAACTCCCAGAGAAATATAAGAGCGAACTGCCTCATGCCTGCCTTATGTAGCTAGTAATAGAGCGGATGAGTTTTAAAATGGATTCACTGAATAATATACTGCCTTTCCAGCCATTCACTTTATGCTGTTAAGAAGCTTCACGAGTTTCTTTCAACGAAATCAGACTCATTTCTCCATGAAACATTTCTTTTCCTGCGTTCATTCTTATTTAATTTTATTATTTAAATTCTTCCGTTTGGATAATCATATCTGATTTTGTTTACGAAATTTTCTCACCTTCAATCTTGCAGTAACAAAATTTTAGCTATTATTGGTTTGATATTTATCTCGCTATTTATCAGAAACTACCGCATTTTACATATTCGTTGATCCCCAGAATGAACTTGTAAATCGAACACTTCAACTTTCTTTTCCGCGTTTTATTCATTCCTCATCCGTCCAAAAATTCCGCATCGTATTCTTGGAAGCGGCAAAGAAACATGAGGAGTGGATTCGAATGACGGAGATGATCGGGAGGCTGCATTCACTTTAATACCCGTTCGGAAGTCCTCTGTCTCCAAGGAATTTGCTCCCAGTAATTGTCA
The DNA here is from genome assembly GCA_947579665.1 of Sympetrum striolatum. Lineage (NCBI taxonomy): Eukaryota > Metazoa > Arthropoda > Insecta > Odonata > Libellulidae > Sympetrum > Sympetrum striolatum. The sequence goes on along the minus strand of OX388345.1, from coordinate 37,534,080 downwards.
TTCGCATTTCTTCTCGAACCCCTCCCCTCCGGTGGGACATCCATCCAGCTGGCGCACCACTCAAAAGCACCGAGAGAGAGATGGACGAGCATATATTTCCTTACCCCTCACCCCCGCAGGCCCCGTATCTGGCGCGGCCCGCGACCGCCATCCCGTGGGCGCCTTCCATCGTCCGCGCCAATCAAACGGGAATTCAAAACGTACGAGGTGCGGTGGCGCTTTGATCGAAAGACTGCCGCCTCCTCGGACTCCCTGCCTCAGAGGAATTCGAACTCCTTCGGAGAGAGTATTAATAATTAGTCCGTCCCACTCGTTTTATGCCGAAGCTTTATTTGCGGTTCTCTGGGGATCGTTACCGGCGGTCGTTTGGAAATCAGTTTCGCTGATAGATCTCGCGAACTATAAGCGATGATGTTGAGGAATCGGTTCGCTTACTGCGCGGGGGGACTTATCTCGAGCATTGATGTCGGACCTTTATCATTAAAATGTAAAGTGAGCCGCTTTGGCAGTTTATTCGTGTCGCCGAGGAACTAGCGGTGGAGTGGCGTCTGATCTGGAGTCATTCGTTAGCGATGCGGCCGAAGATTTGCCTACGATCGGCATCTCTATGCCAAAGATTCATTCTGTTTATAGTTGCATGGCTTGGTAATTGGTTCCTTGTAGGTTCTTGTTGTGACGTTTCTTTCTTGTATGGAAAGTGTCAATTGGAGAAATATTACAGCAGTACACCCGACCGCTTACTCCTGAAAATACCTTCGGTTACTCTACGTAACGATTTTGTTTTTATCATGAACTTTTGCCGGGATAACTATGTGGGATACTGCTGGTTTACTAGTGAGCTAATGATATTGGTCACTAACATCTTAATAGATATGCAGCTAGATATTCTAATCTGGGGAACAATACCAAATATAATTTCTTTAATTCTTTCCACTTCATCTATTTTGATTTGTCAACGTAGACATTTAGGAAAAACTCTTATCCCCTGTAATGTGCTTAATAAGGGGTTAGAAAGATAAGACAAATGATGAGACTTGGGATTGGACCTCTGGAGTCGAACGCTATTCCATTTCAAATTTATCATCCACTTCTGTTAAATATACATCTGTATACATTTCTTAATTGTTCACAATTATGATGTAGAAGTCTTAATTTCAATTATTTCTCTTTTCTGTTCGCAATTTTAAAAAGAAATACCAAATATTTTCTAAAACCACGAGTAATGATATACCTTTTGCTTAAACCTTCATTGGAAAAGCTCTTTCCTCCTCATGATTTACTGGCTATGACTTCTTGTAGAATTTACGATCACAATCGATTCACATAAATTAAAACAGTTTTGGTTTTATAGCATGTTATGCAGGCACCGTTTAGATCCTTTCCCGTGGAAGTTACTATCTACGCGTGTATGCCGAAAAATTAATTTTTTGAAATGACTACTCCTGCATCTACTTCACAGATTTCTCCAGCGTAGTATCAGCGGCCCAAATAACATGGACACCGTGAAGTTTCATTGTTATATTCATACCACTGCAATTAGGTGAAGATGGTTGTGGTTATAATTTAGAAATGCAATATATAAACAAATACAATTAAAGAAAAGGGTTAACGGTACTTAGCATATAAGGGCGTTCACCCAGAAAAATTCCCAAGGAAAAACGTCTGACGGGGCCGGGAATCGAACCCGGGATCTTCCTCTATACGGGAGACTCCCTTAACTATAATAATTTATAGAAATTATTAAATTATTTTTGTTAATTTAAATTATCAGATTAAATAAAAGCAATCAATTTATTAGAACTATCTGGCCGGGTAGCTTAAAGACAGTTTACGTTATGCACTTAGTAAAAAATTGTGACAGCGGTGGGATTCGAACCCACGCCCTTTCGGACTGGTGCCTAAAACCAGCGCCTTAGACCGCTCGGCCACGCTGCCTGTAGTATTAGTTGTAGTAGTACAATTTCTGAAGTAATTAAAAAAATTATCATCAGTTTAAATCTTATCTCTTCTGTTAATATCATCCCATCCCTTCCTTCGTCAAATTTCAAATATCTTTAGAAGCTTTCAAAATCCTAAATGCAACACAAGTCTTCGAGGTCCCATTTGCTGTGTGTATTCTTAACGTAGATACTAACTTGCACAGCATAGCATTACTAGTGAAATTTTCCATCGCTCCTACTGACCACTCTCTTAAAGAAGCCGAGTTACTTGATTTCCCAACTACATGAGATTCGGTGTGGACGTAAGTGAGCATCGGAGAGAAGCTTCGAGCACTGCTACAAAAGAAGAACAGACCGCGCCAGCTGGACCGGATAAATAGCGAATCTCTTGATTTAATCAATTATAGCCTCGTGGGATCATTTCACTCCAAATTTCCTCCTCGCTGTTTTCAGTCAATAAAAAATCGAAATTCTCTCTTATTGACATTTGGTTTTCGATTCTGAAAGTCGATGATTGAATCAGATATCGATGCAATTAAAGTCCAATCATGGGAAAAAATTGGATCCTAATTACAGGGGATCGAACGCTATAGCATCAATAGCAGCTGCGTATGACTCCAGCCGATTAGCGGTAATGAGATTTAAAATGCTTCCTTGTGCGTGAGCCGACCGCTCATTTTTCAGTTTGACACCAAATATATATATCTGCCTCATCATACTGCAGCGGTACTCAAGCATATTGAGTCCAGGATATATATCTAGGCATTAGCTCATTCGTTGGAACTGAATTGGCTGTGTCATTATATGGGAGCATTAATTCCGACTTCTGACTCTACCGCTACAGTTTTCTAAGCCTTTGTGGCTGTGTTTGATGCGCTGAATAAATGAGCGAAACCTCCAGCAATGAATCATTGAAACCCATTTTCTTCTGACTTTTATATTTCAAAATATCCTAATTTTATATGGGTGGAATAAAGTAGCATAATTTCATCCGAGATAGATGAAGAATTATAGTTATTTTTAGTGTAAGTTAAAGAATAATTTCCTAAAATGGAAATAAAAAAAATATATCAATATACGTAATTAATATTACGTATAATGATAATTTAATTTAATTAACGTACTTCCGACGAAAAAATGGTATCCACATACAAATTATGAATTAATTTGAAAATTTACCTTTAGTTAAAAATTTATTTATTTTGATGCTGTCCCAGGAAGATGTCAAGAGCGATTTTTTGTCACAGTTCTTAGTAAATAAATAATATAGTTCTCTAGAGCACTCAATTATTTATTATAGTAATTATAAATTTTATTTTATTCGTACAGTGAGGTCAATCCAAATTTGCCTCTCTTTCAACTAATCTCTCGATTTATTACATGAAAATGTTACGGAACGAGTTACGAAATACGTCCTTTGTAAGGTAGTCAATAATAAATACGAAGTTCCTCACTTGAACAAGTAATAAAATTTCAACGCTCAAAATAACTTTTATTTTATTTTGGGAATGTGACAAAGAAGCTCAAAGTTTAATATCTCAACTCTCTCAAAACGTTTCAAACGTCCCCGTATCTTTAATCAGCAGCTGTTAGGGAATTAACCGCTCCTCCGCCTTTTAATTACTTGTATCTCCTACCAAATTCCGCCAATCATAACCTTAAATTTATTTATTTATAATTCTTTGACCATCGCGGCTCAAAGTTATATTCCGAGTCCTCTCTGACTATCACGTTAATATATTTTCCTTATCTCTGAATCATCTTCTTCGTTCTCATTTAGGTGCTTCCTTTCAAATCCTCATAAATTTTCTTTTATCCTATCCATCCTTCACGTTTCATTTCGCTTCTTTACTGAATCGTATTTTTGGATTATCTTCTTTTTTATTTTCTTGTCATCTTTCCTCTTTTCATTACATTCCCATCCCTCTTCCTTTCCTTCTCTTGATGCAAGTCTTATTTGGTATCAAGCCTATCGCTAGCTTGTGTAACATTGTGTAAAAATGAATAATATAAAACACTTGGCCTCGTTAAGTGAATTTCGGAGAGCTTCGGTCCATCGTCAATGTATATTTTAATTATTTCTCTTAATGTGGATGGTTTATGTGGGGGGAACAAATTCTGATAGTAAGATTATAAAAAGATTAAAATTGTACAATATAAGTATGTTTCACTTTGGTAACTTAAAATTATAAACATTAGAATGAAATAAGACGAGGTTCTTAGCCCGCAATTGGTCGCGTCAGGTCAAATTGACCAGATCGGTTTTGCTTCGATAAGTGGTGTAATAGAATCATGTCGTTTTCAATCGTTCTTTTTTCTTATCCCCAATTCTTTGTCCTTATATTCTCTAAGTAACGTATGATTTGTAAAATGATGCTATGTTTTTCTGTAAGAGACATTTTGACCTGACATGACTATAGGTGTAATAGGTTGCTCTCCGCCTTCGACCCCCCACATTAGGTTGATTTTATAATAAAAAATGGTGTAGAGTTCGTTAATTTAATAAATAAATTCATGGTGATTTTAGTTTATGTTCTAAGCGTAAGAAAAATTTTTACAAGTACAAAATTGCTGTAATGCAGTCATATGTTTGTGATTTTTTATTTATTAAACTTTGGATAATTTTAATATAAAATATACTAAGCAAATTTAAGGAAGTTTATCTATTAAACAAGAAAAATAATGCAATAGAATCGTGAAAAAAATTTTGTAAATTTTAATTAATGCAACTCTGGTCATATCAACCCGGCGCGTCCAATTGTGTAAGTTTTTAGGTGCGACCATTTAAGGGTTAAAATGAAATATAGGAACATGAAATAATTTGCTTCCTTGGAATTAAGAGTCAATCGATCCAAAATAAAATAATATCGGTCGCACAGCCAAACTGTGAATGGTATGACCACAAAAGATCCTAACGAACGACTGGGTAACGGAAGCGCTATTGTCAGTGCTGAAGATGATAAGCGTTATATTCTTTAATTAGAATACTTCTATTGGGAGACTGACATTTTTTTAGAATTTGCCCCGATGATTCGATACGATTTATAAAATTAGTACCTTGTGCTTCTTGGATCTCTTATAATTGTTGAATAGAGCTCCCAAATGGTCACATGGACAGCGCATTTGCCTTTGGTGAAAGCTGTTCCTCGTGGGAGCCAGTGTTCGAAATTATCTAAGTGTCGAAGCACTTTTAACAATACAACTACTACTAACTGTTATCCAGAGTTTCCCGCTGGTGGCTGTAACTATAAATTAAGTCACCAACTCCAAACACCGTCAAAATTTGTAACCGGACTCGTTTACAAATTTTAATGGTGTTTGGAGTTAGTGACTTAAATTATACTACTAACTGTTGAATAGATTTAAGCTTCCCATTTGATTGGTAAACAGTATATTTGGAACATTTAGTTCACTGTATTTATTTAAAACATTTATTTTCAATCTGTTGAAATATTTTTGTATTCATTATTTTTTATAACAAAACTGAAATGTCATAAACGATAGCTGCTTTTTGAGAAGTGTAAGTTAAAACCAAAATAATATAAGACCGGACATTACAGGCATAATTATTCCTTATATACATTCCTTCAAAACTATTGGGTTTTTATAGAATTATTCTTTCATACACAATTCAAACGTTGTAAATCGCATGGGGAATGTATAATGATCTTGTATATTGAGAGATATTACACCGCCAAAGAATGTGTCAGATATAACGCCCACGTCGTATTTATTATAACTCCAGGGTCTCTATTTGAATTTCTTTAAATTGTTAAGTTTGAGGAAGAGCTTTAGGTTAACTTAGCACACTATATCGTACACCCAGGAGAAATCCAAAAGTTGTACGGACCAAAAAATCATCGGAAGTTCCGATCGCACAAACATTTTTCTCATCTGATTCTCCTCTGGATTTGGATTTTTTTCAAGATTGGTGTGAAGATGCTGTAAGCGCCACAGTTAATTAATGGAGGCGCGATGGCGCACCTCTACCAATTAGAAGTTAGGATGGCCAATCCCATAAATTTCGGTTTCCTTACTTAATCCTGGAAACCCGAGCTTGAATATTAGTACGTTCGCTTACCTTCTTCGATTACCTACAGTATCCCCAGGTTCCCTTCGCCCATTTCTTCCTGCTACAACCCTCCTCTCCTCTCTCTGTTTTCTTTCTGAAGCCTTCCTTATCTCATCTCCCAGCTCATTAGCCGCCTTCTCAGATTGCAGCTGTTGAACAGGTTAGCGGAGGCGGTGGAGTTGGCGAGATGAGCCTTGTCCACTTTTCAAATGGCAAGAAATGAAGGAGAGGTTTGATAGGTCCAATCCAGCTGCCCCCGAGAGAAATGAAACAGCTTTTCGAGTCCGATTCCCCGCTTCAATTCCTCCCTTTTTAAATACTGCTCTCCTTGTTTTTATTTATGGCTCCTCCCTTCACTGGATGTGTCATTTCCGTTACGGGGGATGGAATTGAAGACGATTCTCATCTGTTGATGTTGTTTTCCGCTATTTGGAGGGAGAATCGCTGGAAAAGAAAGTGAATTAGTTATTAAAGGTGTGAAATCGAAGAAATAGGAAAGTATGTGCATAGGTCGTTGGGGTCTCGCAAAAATGCATGGCACTTTGCTGCGCAGAGAAATTGATACAATGTGGGCGCTTATACTACACATAATTATAAAATACCAGGAGAATATTTTTGAGGTAGAGTCTCTTGGTTTTTGCTCTAAATTTGTATTCTGTGCAGTTACATAGTCTTTCGCGAAAGTGCTGACTTCTTTTGATATGCATACCCCATGTCAGCCTCTTTACATTCAATTGACGAAGCCCTGGCTTTGTGGAACTATATACAAGAGAATATAATGACAAAAAAAGCATAAATTCCGCATGAAGAAGTATTGTTTAGGTTAAAAGTATATAATTTTAATTACATTCATATTATTAAAAGCTGTATTCAACTTTTAACAGTTTATTTAGTTTATTTATTCTTAAAAACTACAAATAGGCACCAGGCCAGGTCGTAGTCATTTCTGTGGGAGGAGGGAAAAATTAAATAATCTGCCTGGTATGATCCTCTTGTACGAGTAATACGATAAAAGCTACATATCTAAAGAGATACCCAAAAATTTTCAATCTTATCAAAATTGAGGGTTTGGTCTCAGAAACGTATTTGTGCATAGTGATATATTTATGATATAATACAATCGAATTTTTTGCGTGATTCTTTCTACAATTTCAGACGTAATATTAAGTAGAATAACCAGAAAAAGTTAATATCTTTTAAAATTACCCCATGCACTTAAATATTAAAAATTGACCGATGTTCACGTAAATTAAAGTTGGGATAGAGCAATGGATATAATAATAATAATATAATGGCAACGAAAATTCAATTATGACAGTAATAGCTACAAGATACGAGAGTGCGAAGAAAAATGTTGAGGAGGGAAATGAGATGAAGTTGAAAAATGTCTCCTCTGATAGCGATGATCGTTAAGGTGTTGATATGGTGTTGATTCGTCGGAAATTGATCCAAATGTCAAGGCGCGCAGGGCGAAGAGAAATTAGCAAAGGTATATCTTCGGGTGCCTCACCTGCTCTTGTGGTGTTTCGAGGTTTCTCAGGTAAGCGTGAGGTCCTGCCCAAGCTGATCGCCATTAACTCTAACGGATGGATCTCTCTATATGGGAGCCCACCACAACTCCTGTCAAAAGTGGCGAAAAGATTATGTAACCGATATTTTGCCTATCCATGTCTCCTAGAATCTAGCTGACGCATCTCCGAAAATGAGAAGCTAATATTTTTTGCAAAATCATAGGGTATAATCGAAAAGGAATTATAATTTATCAATCATACACTCCAGCTGCAGCTATATCGATAGTCAGGTGGCAAATTTACGCGAAAATAAAGCAAAAATTTGGTCGTAGTCGTGAAAAAGTTGTAAAAGCTACTAAATAACTTTAAAAAAACTTAGTTATTTAACGCCCCCTTCTCATGGGCGTTTTCTCACAGGGTTATAGCGTTTTTTCCAAGTGCAGGGTTAGATAGTTTTGGAAATTCACAAAAACAAATTGGCTTTTTATTTTATTTTCCCGAAAGCTCCTTAATTTTTTTATAGCGTAGGTTTGGATGTAAGAAGAAACTTGTCTTAATGAAGTTCTGAAATGTTGTACTTTTTATTTTACTTGATCGAAAGTATTCGTAAATTCACAACGTCATTGTAGCGTACAGGAGTATCTTAAAGAGCAATGAAAGCCTGTTGACTCGGCAATGATTAAAAGGTATGTACTCTCGATAGCGCATCCCTTAGATCCTTGTGTTTTGATATTCTGTTTCATACTTCCTATGTACCTCGTCTTTTGAATTATTATTATTTATTATTATTTTCCTCTGCGTGAGCCTTTCTTTCAAACGTTAAAAGTTTCATGGGAACTTTCATTGCGTCCTTTTTTCTGATTTGATTAGTGATTTATTTCTACTTTTACCTTCTTCAGCGTTTTCTACAATGTATAAAATTAAAAAAAAGAAAATGGCTTAACAATATCGTTTTATTTCATGCAATGATTTTATTTTCCGGTTATATAATAGGCGATAATTCCAATCATGGACAACATTACAAAATTCTCTGAGAAATATAATTAACCGAATCTTTACTGTCAATCTCACTTGTGTTGCTACGTAATTCCATATTTTTTTGTTCGTCATATTTTAAGTCAATTAAAGATTTACTTTTAGAGTGATGAACAGTTCACCAAAAACGCTTGTGATTAACAATGCAAAACGGGTTTTATCTATATAGATTTGTTCTGCATAGCCAAGATTTAGTACATCAGAACTGATGGAGTTCTGAATCTAAACGTACCGAATGCTGCATTGCATACATTTGAGTAAATTGCAAAACCAGCGTTTACCACTTAAAGCAATAGGCGGTCATTGGGTAAATGAACGCCACACAACTCCTAACCAGCATCTTTACCTTCGCCACCCCACCCATTTAAAATGACGAATTAAGTTATCGACCCGCTTGTAAACATCCACGTTTCCGAGCGGAGATCCAATTTATAGGAATCAATCGTTCCGCGTGTATTAACACCGACTTAATTCAGCAGAGCAAAGCGAGTACGCGTTTAGATGTAAACTGATTGCGCTTATTACTTTGAATTATGTATCTCTCTCCTCGGAACGCTTTCAATTATTAGCGGCCCTTGAAAACGAGGGTTTCGCGTCTAAAAAAGTCAATTGGGGCTAATAGTTCGCAATTTATCAGATGATATCCGTTCGGAACTTTTTCTCTCTGTCAAAGAGAGCCATCTACATCTTCGAGGCGCTCGATCGTTGATTTCTATACATGGTTCACGCTAGCAAATGGCCTCACCTGTTTGCATACCTTCGAATGGGGCAAAAACGTGCATATCTCTGCTTTTCTCCCCTTCTGATCGATGTCGAGAAAATTTGCCGGAACTGTCAATCCGTTATCTATGGTGTGATTTTTTACGCAAGCATTTATCTCTGTTGGAGTGATCGCGGGTTTGGGTAAAAGCTGTAGCAATTAGCGGTCTTTTTTCTAACATTCCATTCCGTGCATCAAAAAATTGACTGAAGATGAACTAACAGATTGTGATAAGTTATCTGCAAACTGAAACTGGCGTCTTAAGGATTCTGAAAGTGCTTCGGTAGCCTGTAAATTTACTCACACCTGTCATTTTTCTTATGTTATAATTTATGACATCCATGCAAGCAAAGGCCAAAATAAATAAAATTAAATCCTAGGCATCTTTCTATTCTGTTCGTTGCTTAGTTTTTGGCATAGATTTTCCTCATCATAACAAGTTGATATGATAATGTATAATACCCTGGACTTAGGAGAAATTGAATGATAAAACTAATATTGCTTATTCTACTACTAAAAATTACGAAATTAATTTACGTAGCTTGTTGAATTTTTTTAACACCATTCATCGATGTATTCTAATATATTTTGAAATAGAAATATTTTTTTATTTTATTTTTAATGCTTAGCTGCTGTTGCCCTTCACCGGTGAAGTCCCCCGAAGATCTACTGAACTTATCAGGAGGTGCTTCACCGAGGCAACAGCAACAACGAACACACACGACCATTCCCTGAATCGGAAAAATCCGATCAGCCGGGATTCGAACCCGGGACCTGGAGGTAGGAGCGATAGCTTAGATGTCATGCTATCCACTCGGCCACCAAGGCCGGTGGATGTCTCTCCTTTACAATGAAAAAACGTCTGTTTTATCTAAAACTAGTAAAATTTTGCAGGTAGTACATCTTTTTCTGGTCTTATCCTCAATTATCTAGTAGAGATCGATGTACACTCCTGGCCAAAATTAACGCAGCACTTCCCTAGCGATCCTTACGGCCGGTGCTGCGTTAATTTTGGCCAGGACAGTACATGTCTCATACTTTTCCTGGAAATATATTTATGATGCATTTTACTTAATAATTTTTCAATGGCAGAGTTCGGCATCATACAATGACGTTCACAGTTGTTTACAGATCATATATTACAACAGAATCAACAGAATTGAAAATTATCAAAACATAAATCATCATGAGCACTAAAATAAAAAAATCATCAGAAACACATGACTTATTGAATCCTTACACCTTCAATACCAATAAATGTTAACACTTCAATTCAGGTGAAATACGCACAGAGATAACACAGCATAAAATATAAGAAACAAAAAATTACATATGTACTTTGCTATTGTATTATTTGTTTCTAATTATTATTATGAAAAATTGCTTCATAAGGCACTATTTAAAAATTAATGAGTATAGTTATTATTTCATTCATTTTTTCCTATTGCAAAAATATCGAAAAAATCAAGGAATGTGCGATTAATATGAACAATGAGCGAATCTACTTCCGTTATCAATTTCTATGCTCGTCAAAATATGTTTGTGGAGTTAATGCTAGTTGTATATTACAGAAATCATGATAAGCCAAATATCAGCTTGAGTGTATCATATATCTAATAACTAGCTGTAAAGGAAATAACGCTGGGTGTCATTATAGATTAATGACTAATTAATCGCAGAGTTATATCACTGTCTTGATTCCAGAATTGATAATTAAAGTCGTAACAATAACATTGTTCCTTCTTATGTAAGCCATAAAAATGTATTGCAAAGTTGAGTATCTGTTAAATTTACGAACATACGCAGCAAGGAAATACCTTGTGGAATGGAAACAAGGGATCTCTCAGGTAGAATCTTCCGTAGTTTGTAAAACGAAATTTTTAAATTAACTTCCTTATCTTCCGCAAAGTGAGTTGTCGGTTGTTTACGCTAACCTTTCACGCGATTGTCCGTGAAACCGAGAGACATTTCGCTCTCGAAACGTATAATTTCAGCAATTCAGGAACGAATCATCGCTTAATGACACCGGACGCTTTGAAAAAGAGATCTCATATCGCCATTTTAGTTAATATTCCAATTAAGAATAAAAACACGCAATTTCCCCCGAGGAAACGAGAGGAGTTTTGCTCGCGAAAAACTGAGATGTTGTAAATTTCGCGTCACTTTGGCACTAAACGGTTTCAAAATTTAACATCTCTCTCCGGGATAAACTCTCGTGAACGCTTTTCTTCTTTATAACGGATAATAAAACGTTATATTTCCTAACACGGATTATCGGAACAAAGGAAATTATATAGTGCGGAGGGATGGTTCATTTCGATCCTTATCTCCCTATATGTGAAGGGAAAATAAAGCATCACCGTTTCTTCGGAATTCGTACACGGCTCCGCCTTGCGCTTGCCGACGCTCACCTGCTGCAGCGAGCGACGCCAGCGCCGTCCCGCAACGGTGCTCCCATTCTCGACATTCCCGCATTATTAAGCATGTTAATCAAGTCGAGTCATCTCCGGCGCGAGCCGAATAAAATGCCAGAAGCCTTCGCGAGAGATAAGGGAAATTTACGCGTCAGTCCACCCTTCCGACACCAGCAATAAAAACAACAAAAACATATTTACACCTTTGCGAAATCGCCGCAGGGAGAAATTCTTTCCTTTCTTCCGAGAATTCGCACGTTCCCTTCCGATTCTGAGTGTTTTAGCGGAAATAAAAAATGCACCGCCCGCTCACAGTTTCTTTCGCCGTCGAAACTTATTTTGGTTTCCCTCGGAACAAGGCCCGTTCATTATATTCGGCGCGGAAACACTGTACACCTGCCCACCGGTCCAGCCTCGACCTTCCGGGCATTTATGTATATGGCGAATTGGTTACACGGCAGCGCGGCTGCAGCAGCCGAGGGAACACGCCCTGTCATCTTTGAGGGCTTGTCTTTGCAACACCTTCCATGCTAAACTTGCCAAGAAAGGAGATAATGATAAAAAATATTATTTTATGGAGGGTTACTCATGTTACCAAAGTCCTATAATACATATCTTAAGTAATCTGATTTTTTACCAAGATTTTCCTAGTCTATGGTACGTAATCAACCCTCGCGAACTAAATGAAAACCACAAACTTTATAAATTTTTTGAATGACTTGTTCGTATCCTCCACTATCTCTAATGTAAATTCTCCTTTAATCAGAATTTAATTGATGAATTTTATTCCGTGCATCTTTTCTCGAAGGTTACTCGTGTTCCAAAACTACGGCACTACATATTTCAAACTATCCTAAGGAATAAAAATTTTCTGCAGCCAATCAACTCTCGTGATCTAAATGAAAACCTTAACCTGCATAGATATTTTAGATAACTTGCATCCTCTTCTATCCTCAAAAAATAGGTTTTTCTTTATTTAGAATTTAATTGAATTTTCTGGTAGAATTTTCTCATTTTAACAACAGCTAATATCCACTAACCCATTGTGTAAAAAATCTGACATCTTTCAATTTTTCCTCGAGAAATCTACTTCTAGAAACCACCAATTTTTCTCTGGTATCATTGTAACACTTGCGTTTTGCGACTTGTAACTTGCTACTATTTTATCTGCAAACTCTCTATAGATTTTATAGTTTTTACTCGTTGTGACTCTTTCAAAGGGCTTATAGTAGGGTTAAGGTACACTTAATGGTTTTTAGCACATTGTAAATAAGGATTATATGTCTTACTTTCCACCAATATCGTATCACTTTAGCTAACAATTACCTTAATTTCATTTGTGGTTTTATCTTTACAATTGATCAAATTCTAAATTAAAATGCTTTTCAATTCGGATTTCGTGGACTGAGGAAAGTAAATAACTTAGCATGAGAAGTCGTGCAAGGTAAACCCAAGGAGAAACAGAAATGAAACAGAGTGATATGACTCCCACTCTCTGGGAGGTAATCTCTATACTACCATGTCGCATCAATCCCAGCTTTGTTAACAGAATGCTTTCACAATTAACTATTTAGCTGTAGTGTACTTTAAATTTTCCAACACTATAAAATCTTAGCTAACTTCTCACAACTTCACTTTCTTCAGTATCATACTTATTTCTTCTTTCGTATATTTTCATAATTCCTTTTTTTGCCTTCATCTTAATTTTGGGAATATAATGAGAAAATTCAAGATGCTAGTTCAATTACTCTTTCCCTGAAACATCTCCACACTTATCTTCTGTACAATTTCCTTAGAGTAGCGTTTAACTATGCACACGTTATATTTCATTCCTTGCCTGCGGTCATTCGCAGTCCTGGCTTTACTCTTTCTCTTATTTTACCCGCTGTTTTTGCTTCGTATCACATCTCAGTTTTTGTTTTTTCTGATTTTATCATAATTCAAATCGGCTACCTTCCTTCTAAAGGAAAGCGAAAGCTGTTTAAATTTTAAGGCGCGAGTGTAGAGTAAATTAGAGAGGATAACTTGACTAGAAGTAAATAATTGATGAAGTGTGAAACACGAATAATATGGAACATTGAATTTTAATGTGCATATTATGAAATCATTAAGGCCGGTTTAAGAGTGAAATAGCAATGTTCTTTTATGTTATCATAAACTCGACATAAATTGTAGAAAAAAATCAATTGAAATTAACTCCATGGAAAAGACAGATTATCATACTAAATGTAAACGCACGGTAGAATGGAATAAAATATATAAAAAATGAATGTATTGTATGCTCTGTTATTATATTAGTTAGAAATTGTAAGCTTATTTGATTTAGGCAAAGTGAAATGGTATGGAGAGGAAATAAAATTTCTTAGATTTTAAGCAAAATTGTCTTCAAAATACGAAGAGATCATGGAAGACCGGTATACTTTGATGGAAAAACTAAAAATAACTGAAAATTTTAAAGTATACTACAGGAGCCTATAAAATAATTTATAAATGTGATGGATTGAAATATCACAAAGAACCTTCTAAAAAATTACCAACGATAAAGTCGTAGGAAATAGTTTACACTATTTAATGATAAATACTAATATACCTGCAAACAGACGACTGATACGGAAGTGAATGAGATGAATGGCCAAAAACATTAAGATGTCCCTACTAAGAAATATGTTGGATTATTTCCTTGTTAATTAGGATAGATTTTATTTTTGTATAAGTTGCTCAGCCTATCGCGTGTCGCATTATGTCTAGATATCACTCTCTCTCTCTAATTATGTTCTTCACTTATACTCATATACTTGGGTGAATTTAGCTTTGTAAAATTAAATATATGTCAGTGAATTTTCTGTCAAAAAAGTTAACCTACCTATCATATTTACTCTAAATGCTATTATTTTTTCAACTGCATTGATACGTTCGTAACTGTTATATTTGTTTGGATTCATGAAAATTCTCTTATACATGCACAACTACATATTTTGTTTATACCCATACAAAGAATACAAATTTTGCTAATTTTAATTTTATATTGTATCTCGTACTTTGAATTCGATACTAACATGGTTGCTTTTGATATTTCTACATAAGTATATGTCAAATTCTGACTTTTATTTACCATTGGCACTGAGAGACCGCGAGGTCACTCTAGAAACATAGCAGCTCACTCGCACAAAAAGAATGAGATTAATTCCGAACTTCCTTTCTTACCCTTGATGTCTGGCTAGGTCCTCCCACTACCAAGAGATAACTCCTTCCTTCTTTATGTATTCACGATGATGAGCGGAATTATTGTATAAATGCGACCTCAAGGGATAGGAAACTCCCAAGTGCGGTTCTTCTGAAGAGATTCGCCTCGGCTGGGAAAACCTGTAGGACGTCGGGGAAGGAAATATAAATAATATTGCTCGAGGCGCCTCCGTTCAACTAATTCGCAGCTTTAACATGATCTGGAATCATATAAGTAGCACCATTGGTAACGAGGTAGTTATATTCAATAATTTCGACTTGCCAACCGGCGAGAGAATAAAGTATGGCATGTCGTTATTCTTTGCGGAATATCGCCTGGAGTCGTGGGAATAGAAATGCAACTTGCATTCTCTTTCAGAGCATCCCCATACCGCGAGTTTTTCATAAGGTCGTCTTTTTCCCTTATACGTTTTCACTCTCTGTTGAAGAAGCATAGAATGCGTAATACATTCTTCTTCCTGGCGAGCCAGAGAAAACTATTGAAATATGCGATATAGAAGGAAGAACAGTAAAGCTAGCCGCGTAACTGCTTAGGTATATAAGTATGGGCTAAAATTACTTTTCATTATCTCTGTTTTGTATCAAAGTGAAGGAAATTACATTGAATATTGAGGCATATGAACCAACCAAATGGTAGAACGCTTACGTTTGTTGGTGTTAAATGTAAACTATTCCTTAGGAAATGTTCCATTTATCTTGAGATTTCAGTTCAGAACTCTAAAAGTTCAATTATAAAAAAGTAAAAATAGAATAAATTAATTAATTAGTCAAAAAAAATCACTGTCTCCGGAGATGTCTTGTAGAAATACGTCATACTGAAAAGGGAATGGTTGTACTTTTTCACCCGCGTGTATTGAAACTGATAATATCAGACGATATTAATGATATAAGACTAGTGTCAGTGATTGATCTAGAAGATGGCGATCAATCATTTAAAACTAGTCGCGAATTTGTTATTATTTGTTTTAATAAACATCGTGGAAAAATTACCGTGATTTTCTTTTTCATCATTAGCTTGTCAAAGTTAATAGCGTTAAAATTCATATGTAAAATAGCTAAACACTCAGGATGGATACCGGTTTTTAGCAGTTAATCGGTATTGAGCAATAATACTTACAAGGGAAATACCAGGTTTGTGGGAAACGGAACTTTCAGGGCTCATTCTCTGCTTAAAAATAATGGATAATGTCCGACCGTTTAACTTAATGTGCCTTTGTTTATGAAAAATTGGCAACTGGAAATCGAAGTTAGGCAACCCCGCCATACACATGCATTACCATGTAGATGTTAGTTTGGATACATTGATTTAATGCACATTCATAAACACGTTCATGATAACTTTCGTAATGTAAAGTCAATAAATTTCTTACGTTGTAAGTATGAAATATTAGACAGGAATTATTTTTAGACATTTTATTCATTATATTCACATGCATGTAATTCTTACAAAAAGCACTATGTCAGATTTTGTATTTTTATCATGCTTTTATTGTTCGTGAAATTCACAAATATAAACAAAAACCAATGTTAATCCCGCTACGGTAACATTATTAGACGTAGGAGGAGGCAAAGGCAAATAGGAGTGAATAGGAGCGAAGGAAAAAGAAGATAATTTAGGGCAGTAGTAGATTATGGGAATCAGGAAGGAACATAAAAGATTCGGGATGTTGTAAATGAAAGTCGACATAAATTCGGCGGAAGCATTCACAGTGGTGCAGACGGCGGCAGCATCACAAATACCGAATAAATAAAAGGACGGATTCGAAACACACGAATTAAAAAAAACCTTTTCGGTATCCCCGAGTGCAAACTTATAGGAGCAATTCAAATAAATGAAAGGAATGGCGTATGAATATTAATGGCGCGATCTTCTTTATTGCCCTCGGAACCCTGTTCGATTACGGTCTCGAAAAACGTGCCTCCTCCAACCTGCGCCGGAGGATATCGACCGGCTTAAAATGTTTGACGGCGTTTCGTTTGTTTTTGATTGGGAGGGCATCGTAGGAGAAAGGATGTACACATTTTAGCTCCTATGTCTTTTTGAAAGCCGACCGTTTCCGAGTCTAATTCGGCAGCGCCGTTACGCTCCATTCCTTATCGGAATTCTCCATCTCGGCGCCAGGAAGCTCCTTTATTTCCGGCTAATCTGTTTACATTTATCTGCGGAATGGATTAATTCGGAACTATTTGCTCTCATTGGTTTGCGAGGGATAGTTTGGGGCGGTTTATCCCGCGGCTATTTTAAATTTCTAATTTTCTCGCTTATTTTTAGACCAGGGTAGAGAAAAATGGATCTTTCATTTACTTTTGTCGCAGTCTTGATCATAGCTGTGATGAAATGAAAGCTACTGAGGTATGAGTGGATAATTGCACTGATCAAGGTCTCTCCTTATGGACTGACAAGAAAAGTGTTACTCGTAGACTCATTGTGCTTCACTTTCGTGGGCAGGTTCCGCTTCTAGCATTCTGGCTCTGTGAGGAAAGCAAAGGCAAACTACCTCACTCCTGCCTAGCGAACCTCACTCCTCTCTGCAAGCTCTTAGTAGCTTATGTCAGGAGGGTGATGCACCAACCGGCCTTCGGGCTGAATACTGTACAGACAGACATTTTTAGGCTGTCGTGAAAGAGTGAAATAACATATTTAGATGTTCACTCTGCGCTGTACCAGACACATCGTATGCACTTTCTATTCTTTTAGATCCCTTTTGTTTTTTATAACGAGGGTACCTAAACCTGAAGTATTTTTCAGCGTTTCTTTCCGTTTTTTGTTCTTTCAAAACGCTCTAAAAAATGCTTAAATCTTGTTGATTATTTTTACGTTGTAAGATTTATTTTGTTTTTGTCTTTGATTAAAAATTAATGCCAACATATAATTATCGAAGAAGTCATTATAAACGTCCACAGTTGGAGTAGTTGCATTAAGTTGCAAACGATATTCTTGCCCATTTATCACGGAATACTTTGGGATTTATCAATGATTTTTATATGTAAGCAGTTTTCCGTGAAGTATTGTTTATTAGGTATGCTACGTGTTGCAAAGTTATAGTGTTTATTTAATTAAAGAAATGATTAAAATCTTCTGAAACATGGTATTCATCTGATTACTTCTACTTCCTACCAGTTAAGCAAATTTGACTAATTCACTTGGAGAATAATGAAACAGTCAATATAGTATATATTGACAATAAATTTATTTTAATACTTGCATATGTTTGATTTAAATTCATTCCATTATACCTTTAAATTAATACGTTTTAATTGAAAGCTTAGAAATTTTGGTCGAATGTGAAGTAGTTTACAGTGACTCTAAAATAAACAATGGGATTAATTTTGTTTATATTTCCACAAAATGTCCGTTTTTGGCTGGAGAAGTTACGCTACGATGGGGATAGAAGATCTTAACCGCTCAATCTATGAAGAATACCTGGAGCAAGATGGCACATCTTTTCTATCCGTGAGCACCATTTTAATAGCATTTGCATGCTGCATGTCGATTACTAATATCTGCAAAGTTATTTGCTATTTATAGGGACCCGAATTGGAGTCGCGAATTCATTTGTAATAAGTTTATCGTATGAAAGCAAACCTCTGATTTAATTCTTCAAATCATATGAAGTGCAACTTTTGATTTTATTATTGATGCAATTTCAATACTTTTCCGAATACGTTTATTGTACTATTTAAAATTATTATTTCCCTTTGCATCAACCGTGTTGCATGTATCATATAATATTTCATTTATTATTTAATTCCGTTACTCGGAGAACATATTTCGTATGTAAACCGAAATGTGTAGTATCACATGGGAGTAAGAAAACTTCGCAATTTTTTCCACACGATTCAATCATGCTTTAATAGTATAATAAAATCCTAATATTAGCATACAAAATCGTGTGAAATAATACTGTTTTCTTATTCCCAGTGATACGATGGCTTTCCACGAAGTATCGCCGAAGCATATTAATTTTGTGAAATGAAGAATGCTCCTTGAAATAACCTATGAACACAAAATGTCGCTTTTACTTTCGCCTGCAAACGAAATACTTATTTTTATCTATTTACTGCTAAAAGTTTTACTAGCTTACGAAATTTAAACTGTCCAAAATCTTCATCAATTTAAAATAAGAACCAATATTAATAGAAATTAGGTTCGGAAAATGAAAGACAGAGCTAGTTCCTTCTCCGTTAATAGCTTATCGTGGCAGCATTATAACTCTTCCCGTCATTTACTTCGCACAACCTACTTCGTTACGCAGATAATGAGAAAATCACCATCATATCCGGGCAAGATATAAATTCCCAAACCGATTGCCCCCGAAAGTAATCGAAATCTTGATGACAAGCCCGATTTCCGATGCCGAATCGAACCTCTGATGCACGAATCTCCTCGATCGAATCTTAAACAATTATGGGAATATTCATTCCAATCAGGAGCATCTATTAAGCATCGATTCAATCTGCGATAGGGGCGAGGGTGGGGCTCCATTTTCCAGAACGAATCTCGCATAATGTCCAGCGGCTATACACGAACGCAGTCCATTCCAAAAGCTCATCAAGAGCATAAATCTCATCCCACCCGCGTGCGTAAATTGGAGAAGGGCATCTCATTTATCGGTCCAGATTCAACTCCGCAGCCCGTTCCCTAGCAATGTCCGTAAATCTTCGGCTCGCGGAGAAGGAAAGTCAAATTAAAAATGAGGTAGCTGGGAAGATAAGGGACCTTTTCTTAACTAGTGGGAGTCGAGATGAATTGGTCGGAGCCGAGGGCGTGAGAAGATGGGGAATTAGCAGTAGTGGGAGTAGAAACAAGATTGCCACGAGGTTTCCTTTCAAAAAGGTGGGACACTTAGTCTTCCGCTACAAAGGTGTTTCAACATTCGACCTTTGCAAGGGGGTAACTAGGTTGCCCTACATTATTTTCGATTATCTATCTTTGATCTTTCGCAAAACTGTTACACTTCTACTTTATCTTGATATTGAAAAGAGACTAGAGAAATTAATGCATCCAAAGGAAAAACGGACTTAAAAAACGTATTAATTGAATCAATGCGAGAATGTGAAAATTTTCTGGCCTGGTAGATGGTTAAAGAAGCATACTGGATAGATGAAGATCCTGGGTTCGATTCCCAGCCCAGTTATACCTTTTACAAGTCTGTTTTTCTTTGCGATTTTTCCTGGGTGAACGCCCTTTTGTGGAAAGTCATCTTAACCCTTTTCCTTGAAATTTATTTTATTACCAAGTTGCCTGTTTATACTATGAATACTTTATGTCCTTAGAAAATATTTCTATAAACCAAAGTATATCTCATTACACTGATATTTAATATCAAAAATGGCAAAATGAATTTCATGTTCGATATTTTTAGAGATTTTTACGTCCCCGTATTCTGATACATAAGCATATTATTCTGGTCCTCTTGTCTTCTCCTATTTTGCTTGACGAACGTCTCTCCTCAAACTTCCTAACCTCCATTGCAATGGCTTTGGAATACCAAGGTTTTCAGGATTCATACTCAGAGCCGTAAGTTAGTGTGGATCTTCATAAAGTGTATTGCTTGAAATATTTTTCATTTTTAATTCAATTCATATTCAATTTATGAAGAATTATTACGTTGTTTTCCTTCTCTTGAATTTTAAGGCTACCAAAGGGAACACCAACCTAACATTACAAAGAATTGCTAAATACTGTCAGAGTATGCTTTTTTCTAAAAAAATACACACGGGTCAAGCCGGTGCCTCCAATTCACATTTTTATGCAACCATGCAAAGTTTGAGTTATGCAACCAAGTGAGTAATCGTGTACATCGTTAAACTTTCCAGGAAGAAAAATATTTTTTCTGATTGCGTTTAACAAATTATTAATTTTTCTCTATTAAATTCTAACTTCATACCATCGAGACTCTTATACCTTGGTTGTATCAAGTAAAAGGAGGGTAAATGAAAATTTAATTTGTTATCTACGAATATGGCCCTCGTAGGCCCATGTAGAAGTAAGTCGAGTATCAGTTTTTGAAATAATTTTTGATGATTTTTACAAGATAGTATACATATTTTATTATGAGATCCGATAACCAAAATACAAAAATAATAAGAGCCATATTTTCAAGGACTAAATTGAATTAACTTTGATACATTATGAAAAAATATTAATAAAGTGTTAATGACTAGATTTCTCATTTCAAGGATTCGTAGACATATTTTCATATAAAGTTCCATATATTTTACCATCTCTGATCTATGCATTTCGAATCGAGGAGAGATTTTCAGTATTTCTCATGATTCCAGCGAAAATTAGTAAAATGTAAAAAGCAACATCTAGAATGGAATCGATAGAGATTCCCAGGCACCACGTCACTATTATGCTAAGAGCGGGTACTTGTAAGCATCTAATGACTGTTATTACCCAAATTATGAAGCTTCAATGGCGGAAGAGCGCAATTTGGGATGCTCTTATTCTTCTTCTCTGTTCTCTTTGGCGTCGAATGGAAATTTCGTGGGATTGTAACACGATACGGCTTCATCTTCATCTCAGTTCATCGCTCCACGAGTAGTAGTATCGAGATCTCTAAGGAAAGATATGAATGCTCGAGAGATGGGATGAAAGATAAGATTAATGTCGGATTTAAACAGGGACTGAGAAGTTTTTTCGAGTCTTCTCTACGCAGGAATATCTTGCGTGAACTAAAAGACCAAATGAAAACGTCTATTAAAATTTTATTTGATAATGTGATAATAATGGCCAGTAATCTCTATGTCATTCAAATTACAGTTGCTCTTCAGAGGAACATTTTGTTCCGTGCTCTGTTAAATATTATTCGATAAACTTTATAGTTTTGAACTTTCGAAAAGTTTGGATTGATGATATAGATAAGAATATAATTTGTTAACATCTGACTATCAGTAAGAGCACGTTAAAGTGACGCTTATTTGCTATTATTGGGGAAAGTTTTCGAAAATCTTGGAGTTGAAATTATAAAAGACGGAAATAATGTGATGATGGGAGAATCTGCTAGCATTCTCGTTTTATTTCGCATTAAATCGTTTAAGGAATAGCATTGGTATCCAACGTTAAAAATGCAGGATATCAAAGACAATCATATAACCTGAATTTGTATTTATCTTTCTTAATTAGCACGTAATGGCTACCACTCTTCAAATTAGAAGTGATATTTTCACATTCGTTTTATGGAAACGATAATGAAGAATCGCTGAAAATTATTATTTAATCTTAAATAATGCTTTAGAAAGGTTTTTTTCAGGATTTATTTTGTTCATTATTTATTCTAGGGGCTTTATGGCGTGTCAGTTTCCATGTATTTATCAAAATAAGATGTATTTGATGCTAGGATTTTATCTTATAAATCGCAAGAACACATTCCCTCTTGTTTCGGTTTCACGTTAAAGAAAGTACAGTAGTTATGAAATAGAAGTAATACTAGTTCAGATTCCATATACATATTTTGTAACGAGTATCAAAATGTATTCGATACCTACTCAATTGATTATTGCCATTTCTACTCCACGTAATTCATCCATAAATTCATTCTTCCCAAATATGCTTCCCCTATATCTTTCTCAAATTTATCCTATGTGTTTATCTTGTGAACTGTATGAATGTTCATTATTGTGCTAGATATTGTCCTAGTAACGCCTGTTCTAAGTACTTACCTCAATGGGAAAACTCCCTCCGCACCCTTCCACGGAAAATCTCACATGCCCTATTTTTTACAGAATTCCTCCCCCATACCTCCAGCACCCTTTTGCATAAACTCTTGCATTTAACTTTTAGATGCACAGAGTCTATGTATCTCTTCTCCCCGAGGCTCCCCTACTCCCTACCCTTCGACCAATCCCTTCAAGGAGGAGGGCACAATAGGCAGTGTCCATTGGTCGATTTTCGTTGCCGCCGAGTGGTTTCCCCCTTAAAAGAAGTGTTCCCTATCCTCCCACGCCGACGCCCTGGGGGGAGGGGGGTTTTGATCCCTCGGCGCGCAGATGCGGGGGAGGTGGGCGTGTCCTCTCTCCCCCTCCCTCTTGTGTGGGAGGAGTGAAAGGGGCCCTTAAGCGCCGAGAGAGCGCTGCGGGGGCGCCAGGCGCAGGACTCTCTCCCCACTCGAAGGACAATGCCATTGCGCAGGCGGGCGTAAAAAAAATCATCCCTTCGGGGCTTTGTGCTTTAGTTCGATTGGAGACAATGGTGCGATTCTTATAGCATTGGCTCATGCTTAGATTTTCCTCGGCTTAAGAGGAATTCAAAATTGCTGTTTCATTCTATCTTCCTTGTCGAATCTATTTATATAGTGGATGCGTTTAATGGTTTTTAAATACGTTTTATATAGTGAAAACATGATTGGACTTTTCGTTTTATTGGTCTTTCATATGTAAGCTTGGTGCTGAGACTGTAAAAAGCAAGTAAAATTGAAATCTCTTTATGATTAAAAGAGTATATAAAGATTACACATCTTTGGGAGAGGTATGTTGCTATTTTTATTATAATTTGACATTTGCTATCGCTCTATTTCATTTACGAAAAATTGCAATTTGTATATGGAAAAATTATTTTCTTTTTCTTTTTGTTAGTCTTCCATATGTGAACTTGATGCTGAGACTGTAAAAAGTAAGGAAATTTGAAATCTCTATACGATTAAAAGAGCATACAAAGATTACACATCTTTGGTAGAGCAAAGTTGCAATTTTCATTCGAATTGCATTAATTTTTATTAGATAATTTTTCGAATTATCAATTTTCAAATTTACGTTTTGACATGTATTTACCATCTCTCTATTTCATGTACGTACAATGTACAAATTGCAACAGAGTATTTTATTTTATCACATTTTTATGAAACATAGATTTTCAAATTTCGCAGCTATTTTATTTCAGTTTATTCTTCTTCAAATGTTTGAATCTGATAACTTCTACAAAACGAGTGTCGTTTTTTTAATAATACTTTCACCAAACTGTATTGAGTTACCTGCGATAACTTTAGCAGTGGGAGTTGCAGAAGCTTTTCATGATAATTGCTATTTTGAATTTTTGTGGACTCTCCGCACCTGAATGAATGATTAGTCGTATTACGGAACGAGTCGAAATCTTCCTAGAACTTTGAATATTTGCTTCAAATGGATTGACTACAATATCCTAAACATTATTTTAATCGATATGAAGGCTAAATATTTGATATGATAAATTTATATAACAACATCCATATACTAGCGATATTTTAAGATAAAAGCATCGTTAATTTTCTACTTTTCATAACATTATGATGAAAATGCAATTAACAGCTTATGGCTGATAGAATAGTCCTCCTCAGAAAAATCTAAATATGTACATCATAGGTTGTTGTATTTATTATTTCCCAAAGATTTCAGACCAAGTTGGTGCCAGAACCGTGATGTACTTTCTAATTAGAAGGGATATTACCTTAATATCAGCTAATAAACTGCGATATTTCAAACATCCATTTAGAATTTTGCAACTTTGGAAAATGAAGTGTGACCTCTCTCTTACGATTTTCAGTCATCCGACCTCAAATAGAAAAAATGGAAAGTTACAAATCAAGTTTGCGTAACCTCATAGACGATATATTATGATGTTGAAAGGCTGAGGTAAGCTAAGACACTGGTCTCATTATCTTAAATTGATTGTTATACGCCGCAATGCAGATATTTCCTAAACAGGTTCTCTCGGAAATTCGATTATAGCAGCAATAAAATTGCCTGTTTTAGTACTCGAATAGGACGACAATGTATTTATCCTTTTCTTTTGACAGCGGAATGAGCCGTCATGTAAACAAATTATGTTCTTGCTTTGCTTTCCCGTCATAATTCAATGACAAAATTACAAGAGGTAAAAAAGTTAAGGGAAAAAAATTTACTTCGAGTATAACGTGTGGAACACGAAAGCTGAGCTTGCTGTATATCTGTCACTACAACATATTACATGGTTTTTCATGGGTATGAATTTAAGGAAGGATTGCTAATTGCGAAAACTGCCAGTACTAAGCGTAACTTTAATTGTACCTATCAAGGTTCTGGTCCTGTTGTGTTTAATTATGTGTTAGATGCAATAGGAGTCTTAATAGTTTCAATTTCGCCATTATTAACGCTTTTCTAAAATCTCATTTAAAATTGACAGACGTTCTAAAGGCAGCTTTGTTTTAAACATCAATATCCAAATCAGGATGATAAGGATTATAAATAGCCAATCACATTCAGCCTCAAACGATTTCGAATCGAAATTGCGTTTTGAAGTAAAATCTGAAAGAACTTGACTGGGCTTAGTGAGTGAGAGAAGAGAGCTAAATAGACTTACATGCATTTACCATTTCACATTTGATTGTTAATGCACATGTATTTCGTTTTTTTTTTAATTTTTTCACCCACGCGTACCACCTGAAACATTCCGGCGTTTCACCGGTTGGGAACCCCTGGTTTAGATCTGTTTTTAGTCTCCAATTCGATTCCCTTTTCCTCTTCTCTAATATTCATTAACTTTGTGATGAGGGACTTAACATATTTTTAGTAGGGTAGACCGGGGCTAAACGGATCATGGGGCTGAACGGATCTTGCTAAGGTATGTCGCTTCTCCAATCAAAGAATACATATCTTCCGTATTGCTGGTTTTAATTTTGATAAAGTCATCTATAGGTGCGTATATGAACTACATAAACAAGTGGCTGGAAGTCTTGCGCTCACGTCAGTGGCCATTCCGGGAAGAGTCGGCGAACCATGTGGACGTGTTTTTATCGTCAATGTAATTTTTTTAAACAACATCAAATGATTTTTCTGCTCGGGATACGTTATATTTCTAATTTTTTTGAAATATAATGAAGTAGTAACTGTTGAACAATGATATACTAATTAGTTTCCAATC
The DNA here is from genome assembly GCA_947579665.1 of Sympetrum striolatum. Classification (NCBI taxonomy): domain Eukaryota; kingdom Metazoa; phylum Arthropoda; class Insecta; order Odonata; family Libellulidae; genus Sympetrum; species Sympetrum striolatum. Next base: position 37,508,226 of record OX388345.1, on the reverse strand, counting down.
ATTAAGTATTGAGTTATTTTTTTTAATTTTTGTAATTGACTTTTGCTATTCGGGGCTAAACGGATCATAACCTTAAATGTTACTTATGTTTCTATCTTTAACATTTATTAATTATTCTTATTTCCGGCATACGTGGTTAGAAATAGCCATGGAAGAGGTTGTGCAGAAAGTAAAATCTAAAGCTATAACTCTGCTCCAAGCTGCCGTAAACTACCTTACAAATCGCTTCAAAGAAGAGTTTCTTCTCTTACTGGTATAGTCCAAGTCATGGGGGCTAAAACTGTGATGGATATCGAATCTGAAAAAAGATTTTTAGTTAGAATATTACATCTGTCAAAACTAGGATTTAGGCCGACACCAAAATATGTAAAGAAAATGCCTTTAATTATTGTGAACGCTTGGGAATTGCTCATAATTTTAACCAGGAAGCAAAGATTGCTGGCCCAGATCGGTTCTATGGATTCCTCAAACGAAATTGTCAACTGTATATCAGAGGGTCTATCAAGAGCAAGAATAAATGCTTCAAATGCGAAGAATGGTGTCATGAGAATTGCAGCGAAAAGATGTTTAATAGTCACTTCATCCGAGCAGTTTGAGCCAGAGAGGGGTGCCAATTAAAACACAATGACCTTTTATTAATAAATAAATAAAATTCCTTCATTTTTATCACTTAATCATATTATATACTCGTATATATTCCTTTTTTGATATATACGCAACATGATCCGTTGAACCCCCTTAATGGGGGCTAAACGGATATTGGACGGTTGATGGTTAATTTCAATTTTTGTGAAAGTTTTCACAACAATACATATATAACTTACCTCATTAGTTTTATGAAGAGTTGGCATGTAATTTCAACTAGTTTAAAGGAATATATTCCCAATATTTTTTTTGCAATACGAATTAGGCGGCGGAGTGATCCGTTTAGCCTCGGTCTACCCTATTTTCGTTTAAGTTCAAGTTTTTCTTACATATTATTGATTCATGTCATTCTGTATGTGCGAATTTAAAGTAATTTTCTTCCGTATTTACATTCTTCTGCGAGCTAAGAATATTTCTATATTTATTAATCGTCTCAACTTAGTAGTGACTGTCCGGGCTCGGATTTTCATACAGATGTCAGCAATTCTGCTTGAAAAAATTCCCACCAGTGAACAACATTTACAGTTCTCCAGTGTAGATATTTTGTTATCGAAGGTGAAGAAGCGTATAGGGAGTTAATTGCTCACTTTGATCTACTTATAGTATGTTTAGTCTTCAATGAAAAATCTTCTCAATTTGATAGACTTAAATTCCTATAAAGCATAGCTCTGGAATATAAGTTGAGCTCTTTTGGTTGTGTTGATTGGGAGTTTTCTTTATTTATTTGAAACAAGAGTAGAAGAATAAGAGCACTTTTTTACCATGAACAAAATTGTATTTCAACAATTTTAAACTTTCAACAAATACATCGAGTTAAATACGAAGTAAATAAACTATCTATTTAAGGTCGAGAAAATGAGTGGTCCCATTTGAGGGCTTTGGTCGTTTGAGAATCACCCACTTCGCAGCATTACGCGATGCGAGCCAAAATCCATTCTCGAGCCCGAAATAAATAGTTCGAAAAAAATTGACGTCAGCATGTTCCTCATAAGATGCTTTTTTAAAAGGTGGGAGGAAATTCTCTTGACCTTGGACGATTTCTTGTTTTCACCTAACAGGACCTCAACCACCCACAGTATGCAAATGCATAAGTCTAATTTCCCCGGTGTAAAGGGTTGAGCTCTTTTATTTTCCATCTCTTTTCGATCCATTTGCTCCTCGAAATTTTTTGGTAGATTTTGCAAGAACCGGTCCCAGCTCCTGGGCCCAGTCAAGAACAAAAAAAACGGCTCTTCAAACTGTCTCGCGTGTACACACCCTGCCCGAAAGCGCTAATATATTTGGGTTTTACCGAATAATCGCATAATATTCGTCCCTCTTAAATTAGACCCGAAGAAATTTCCTCCCCCGGCCGGAGTGGATTCTTTTGCGAAATGAGTTGAACGCGAACGATTTGCATAACACTCAGGGTCGGATTATATTCTCGAGGAGAGGGAAAGACGTAAGCTTATCTCGTTGTTTATCTGCTTTTATGGAGTCGCTTATTTCGAAAAGGTGCCCAGGTTTTGAACCATTACGAGCAAGTGCTTTGGATAGCGTGGTTGGCGTAAGTCTTAAAGAATCAAATTAAGCATGGAGAGTTAGACCAACACTCTAGGTCTATGCAAATCGAGTATGCTTCGCATTCATTGAAATTTAATTCAGAGTTTTTGATGTAACGTGGAAACATTAATAATTTTGGAAAATTTTCAAATTATTTAATTTAAAAAAGAGCGCCACGCGCCTGAGTATTTGAAGGTTGAATAACAATGGTTATTTCAAACTACTCCAGTATAAACATAAAAATGCAATTTATTACAGAGTCAGGGGAATTTCATTATTCAGATAGAAAAATATAAGTCCCCAATAACAAATTTGACATCTCTATCTTAAAAATTACGATATATTGCTAATCCAACGCAGATACCAATTAAAAAAAATATATTCGGAGGACCTAATTTTAAACTCCTTACTCTATTTGGCAGACGAGTATATTCATCTCTTATTCTACCATTTCTTAGTACATTTCAATAAACTAATCATTTTGTAAAGATTCTGCTTATAAATGTGGTCCCAGAAAGAGCACTATTTACAAATATGGATGAATAATGTTTTTTAAAATTAATTAATCAATATGTTTATTAATTAATTGGTATTATTATTTCTTCATAAGTACCCCCATTATGTCCACCCTTAATGTCACGGTTTGGCTGAAAAAATTGATTTATTGATTTTATTTTGTCGTTTTTACATTTGGTTAATTTTTTATATGGTCATGTGCAAGCAATATCAATATGCTAATGCATGTATGTTTATGTATTATTAGTATATCAAAGTTTCAGATTTTATTCAATGACCTAACTAATTAAGGTAAATCCAAAAAGTAGAAGAGTAACAGAATTCTATACAGTCTAGTGTAAAATAAAATTACATCGCGTGATGTTTCCAATGATGTCTGGTTTTGCATTTAAGTTTCATGAAGTAAAATATACAATAAGAAGCTAGTGGGAAAAAAGTAATTACATGCCAAACATTTTTAGGATGCAGATCTACTAGTCACTTCTGAATAACCACTGGGAAAAATTTGCATTATGTATATAATTCAGAGGTAAAGTTTGCTATGATATCCACACTTTTCCAAGGATTTTATTGTTTAGCAGTTAATTGTCATCAAATAGAGGTTAAAATAGGCAAGGCGTAGAAGCTATCACTCTCTCTGGTATCCAAATTTTGTATCATTCAGCCAAAAGAATTGTCAATGGATAGAAAACTTTGGGAGGTCACATTAAAAATGTTTGATGATAAGGTGCCATAATATCTTAATTTCAAAGTTGACCTTTCCTCCCACAAGAAAATTTGAAAACTCACCACACAATTGGAACTACCATTTTTTTCATAGGATCACGTCCTTTACGTCCGGCCACCTGTCACACTCTATCCATCGCAATCCGCCCACCAACTTTCTTAGAGGGAGGAAATCCTTCTTCGATAATTACGCCCCGTTTTTATCCATCGGCCGATGATGATGGCGAAATAATGACGAAAATCGACTCCTTTTCAAATCCTACTCCCCCGTCCACCCACTCGGTAACAAAGGAAAACATTCAACCAAGGGGAACATTAGTTTTTTCCCTCCCCCTCCCAGAAAGGGCAGTCTTAATTAGAGAGGGCAGGAGGAGTATGAAAAAATCGGCGCATTATAAAGCGATCTATGCGCTGCTCCAATTTTTTTTCGTCGATATCACTTCTTGATGGGGATGCAACACGACAACCGCGAGGGAAGGAGTGGGCGATGAATTATTTCGAAGCCCGCAATAATTCGCTCTGGAGTTGCAGCAGTCACGCTCTCCTCGTGCAGTCGTGGTTCCTTCCGGGAAGCGGAGCAGACCGCAATGGGGTGAGGGGATAAAAACCACCTATCTCTCGGCCGGGCTGACAAATGGGACCGGGGTGCTTCTCGGCTGGGAGAAGGAGCAGAAGTGGGATTCGCCTCTAATTTGTGGTCGTGAAGCACGGTCCGGGATTTGCATCTACTCGGATGAATTTTGTCCTTTTGTTCTTTTACCCCTTTCCAACTTTAGTGGGATTTCTCCAGTTGAGGTCCCTCTGGATTTATTCGTTCTTAACCTTAGGGTCAGTAACCTGCTACTTTGAGATGGCTTATATATTCCTCATCTTAGACGTTCTTCTCAGAGGCATTATTGCAAAGATTATTCGAATTAATTACCTTTCAGCTTATTCAAATAAAGGATATCATTTGAGTTTGCACTCTAATTGTACTTGCTTTGCCAATAACCTCTCACGGAATATTTTGAGGGAATGTTGTGAAAGATAGACCAATGGTTAAAGCTGTCGTCTGGAAAATGGAAGTCCAGGTCTTGGCATTTTTTCACACGTTTTCGTTTTGAGATAATATAATCTCAATGATGCGATATCTTTTGTGACAAATTTGTATTGACTGGCCCATTGCAATGAAAGCAGGGCGTTTTATAGGTCTTCAGGTATGTGCGAATGTAGATTCCACTTTCGTTTTGAAAATGTTGCTAGATTTATAAATAATAAATATCTTCTTAGGGATATCTAGAAAAATTAAACATTTATATATTTTAGAAACTATCTCTTTTTTCTTTAATTTGTTTGCAGTAATTTTCGAATCTCCAGATAATGTGTAAATGTATTATTCCTCGTTAGAAATCCAATAGATCAGTCTAATTCTGTATTGTCAAAAGAAATTGATTATTGGTCAAACATTCTGAAAACCTGAAATAAATTGCCGCTTCAAGTCGTTGAGAGTATATAGAATCCGCGATAACCTTATGGTGGAAATTATTAGTACTAGCGGAAGTGCCCGTTGAAATTAAACGGGGATAATAAGTAAACATATATGAAGTTATACTCTCTCACGATTTTAGCAGCTAATGGTTGACCGGTAGAAGACCCTCTCAGCGTTTAGGTGGATGACTTTATGGTTTGTATATTGGTTCGCATTAAAGATTTTATCTAGGAAAATGGATTGAGAATGAAATTTATGATGTTTTGATAGTATATAAGTATACATATACTTGTAGGTATTTCATTTGTATGCATTCGATATAAATGAGTATACAGTTACAATGGCTCTTATACGATTGTAGAAAGCCAAGAAGTTTTATAGACCTTTAATGATAGATTCCAACACTACATGCCTCTCATTTCTCCCATTCTACAGATACCGTACATTACTTATGAGACAATATTTAAATTCACTAAAGTTTAAATCTTCTGTACGCGTATTTAGTGTCATTTTGGAAAATCTCCAACGCCTATTGTGCGTAAAGCACACACACACTATCGTCATAAAAGGTTGCAATAATACTAACTAAGGTACGTAACCTAACGAACGTACTGGTAGAAAGTCTAACATACTAAAATATTGAAATTTTGATGGCCAGTTTTCAAAATCACGGTTATATGTTAGTGAAACACTTCAATTAAAAACATAGGTAAATTACATTATGCATTCATGATTAATTGTACTAATAAATAAGTTAATGACAATACTCGTATGTATGTTATTAACTATGTCCAATTCGTCTATGTTGACGTAAAACTGAGTTCTGCTTATACTTCATCAGTAATAAATGCAATAATTTAATCTTTATTAACTTTAATCGGCAGTTCTAAACTATATAAATTCAAAATGAAAAGAAACACTGTAAATTTTCCACACTATTTTATTTTAAAGTACGACCGGTTTCGCTACCGGAGTAGCATCTTCTGGTCGTACTTTAAAATAAAATAGTGTGGAAAATTTACAGTGTTTCTTTTCATTTTCAAATGGCTTTCCACAAAGTAACGCCTGAACATCTTGATTTCATATATAAATTCATTTCACTTCCAATGTATAACTAATTATAACACTTTTGAAGTATCTGAACCTTAAAAAATACTTCGCAGCACCTAACGTCTGTGATATGATTTACAATAAAGAAAAAGGCAATGTCGCGAGAAATATCTGTTTAAAGGAAATAGACAAATTTATTCAAAATATTTTGAGGATTTTCAACCGAAAAAACCACTAACAAACTTATTTTTCAGCGATAAACCAACTGAGGCGAGAGGCTAGCTCTTTAAATTTCCGCCATATAGTTTGTTTACATCCATGATGCATTGCGGTTAAAGTTACTTTTAAGAGTTAAATACCAATTAAGGCTTAAGCATTGACAAAAATACGTTTTTTTAGAGTTTACGTGAAGATTACAGTCAAGGTCGACTCTAAATATATGTTATAATACCGGACCTAAGTTTAGAAAATCAGTTTTAACTTAAATATAAATCAATACTATGTAATTGATAGTGACAATAAGTCATAATTACTATCGCATTGATATATTTTTAATTATTTACATTCTCCAAATAATTAGCTGGGCCCGCGCAAATATTTGCGCATATAGAAATTAAAGATTTGACAATACTTCATATAAAATACATAGTTCTTAATCAACTTTCCACTAGTGTTATTTTAGGTACCGGAAACTAACATACATCTTATTAGACGTCCATTGACAATATTTTAAATTTATACTGTTCCAGGGGTAAGAAGCCATGCTACAGTAAATTTCCTTCCATAAGGAATATATAGGTAAGGTAGGACGTGAATTGAGGGAGTTACAGGTGAGATTTCAGCTTGAAATCGTACGCATAATTACAGATGGTCATTTTGTACTGACCTAGATATCTAGAGATATTTCTTAAATGCCCAGGGTTCGATGCCAGGATGGACCCGATTCTCCCATGTGGAATACATGGGAAAAATATTAAAAGTAATTCTTTACTTCTAATCGATGAGATGTACGACTATGCACCATGATGATGATCAATTTCTTGCATTTTTACTTGAAATTTTACCTTTAGCTCGCAATAAGTAAGTATACCTTACTTGTAGTAACATAGTTGATCGTTATCATACAAAAAAGTTATTTTTCGTAGTAGTTTATATTACTACAAACATTAAGATACTTCATTGATCAACTTATTACTAAAATAATCATAAAGTAATAATTTTGGGTGTAACAATGCAAAGAATTCCAAAACTGAATTTACAATTGTGGAAACTAAAATAAATGTATATTATTTATTAAGCTTTTCGGTACTTCAGACGAAAACGTTTCCTCAGGAGGGTTTAGTTTAAATCAGTCAAAGTATACCTAGTTCTTTTCTTCTGAATGCATTAATTAATAATAATATATAAACAGACACATTAATGTAATTATTGATGACCGATTCCATTTCACAAAAAGTAATCACTTTCAGTCAATCTATGAAAATTGTCATCGGGCCACCTAATTCAATTGCTTCCCATGTGGTTACACTTCAATTAAGTACCAATTTAAAATATTCACTCGTCTTCGCGAAACGCAATCACTGTGAAAATGACGTCTGAATGGTTCACTACTGCCTAGTAAAAGTTTCTCGTAAATTAAATAGTTAAAAGCAGGTCAGTTGCTGAATATAAAAAAATAATGAGGTGACATCGTCAGCAGGTAATTGTCTCGGAGAGGAACACTAGTGTAAAAACCATGGCATTTAAACCAATAACAGTAGGATATTAATTTATGCATCACTAAAAAGAATAAAAATAGGACGATTTAAAGTAGGTTTTTTGTGCTTGTAATTTAAATGGAAACGAATTATGGGTTCCGGATTTCGATCCCGGAGACTCCGGAAATGAAACTATTAAGATCACATTAGGATAAGAAGACATTTTAAGAAAGGCACAAAGAGATAACGGAAACGATGATTATATAGAAATATATTCTATATGCCCCTAAAAACCAACAACAATTTTTTTCGCGGAAAGTAAGTGAGTTGTGTAGCTAACTTTTACCCCAATACTAAAATGTGTAACATAAACACGGAAAACCATCTAATAACACAAACTCAATCACAATGCCAAAACAGAAACGAAAATTAAACAGCTCACGATAAGATAGTACATTTATATGGAGTGAAAGCAATCAAAATTGCCACAAATGAATCACTTTTTGTATTCTGCATATAACAAAACATAAAATTGCTTTACCTTTTTGGACAGGTAATCGATGTTAGCGATTTGCTACATTGATCACTGGATGTTCTACTCCTGTGAGAACCCGAGCATCGAATCAAGAGAAATCTTTACGATCTTCACTGACTGCATTTTTGTCTATCTCTAAATATTCATCGTTGATGATATATTAGATTTAATACTTAATTCAGAAGATTATATCAAAAACATCCGCAACGTACCTGTTTATTTATATGTATTCAGTTGAATTGATCGAGAGAAAGCAATTATAAGAAGCACAATACTAATAAAACTGTTTATTTCACGGAAACACTGTTAAAAATTACGTTGATATAAACAAAGTTCGGTTGCTACAGATAAATAAACAAAATTTGAATTTTTTAAAATTTTGGTATATTTTTCGCGAGATTTTTCGGAGGATATTGTTTTTATCTGCAAATGTTTATAATATAATTATATATATAAATGTATAAATATAATTTCTTCTATTGTATATCTAATATAGTGTATCTCTTATTTTCAGCATTAGTTTTAACTGATCATTTATTCTGTATGTCTTCCTATGGATAAACTCATGAGCTCAAAATGAAAAATCTGATGTGGCCAACTCATGACTTTCTCCGTATTTATTGAAAACATAAGCCTATGCCGGTAATATATAAATAACTCCAAAACAATGAGTGTTACAGGAAAATGTTTCATACAAGCTTTGTAGTAAAAAACATTATCTACAACTTTGGTACATAATTGTATATACCTACATTGCATTTTGACAGACATGAGTTTGAAAAACTTCAATTTCTGGGTAAACAACAACTTCCGGTTAACCATAATTCAAGAATAACTCCTAAACAATCAGTGTTACGAAAAAATGTTTCATACAAAAGTTGTAGTAAAATACATTATCAATAAGTTTTGTTTACAATTGTATATACCTACATTGCATTTTTACAGAGATATGTATGAAAAGCTTCCATTTCTGGATTAACAACAACTTCCGGTTAACCATTATTTGGGAATTACTCCTAAAAAATCAGTGTTACGAAAAAATGTTTTCTACAAAAGTTGTAGTAAAGTATATTATCTACAACTTTTGTGTGTAAATGTATAAACCTATATTGCATTCTTACAGAGATATTTAAGAAACAAAATTTTGTTCCGGATAAACCGTAACTTCCGGTTTAGCGATAATCTCCAAAAACTAATCAACTCTTGGCATTGTTAGGAAAATTCTAAACATGAATTTTGAAAATGATCGGATAATTACTTTTTAAGATAGAGCGCCCACAAACTTTTTAACCACAGACAGACAGACAGACACACAGACAGACATGTTCGGGAAAATAGCTAAACATGCTCTATGGGCCCCAAAACATCTATTTCCGTTGAAATCTGGAGGTCTTCTCTATACTACGTATAGGGAGAAAGTAAAAATTGCTTAGGTCGTCATGGAGATGAGTTGTTTACAACATCAAAATATTGATAAAATATTGGTGCATTTTATCAAAATGTTTACAATTTCGAATAGTAAACGATATTCTACGACAAAAGTAAGAATCTCCATTAAATTTCCTTTCTTTTGGTACTTGTCTCGACTTTGTACGACTTGTGTTACTAATTTAATTTTGCGAAAGAAACAAAGCCTGCAAGCGATAAAAGTGAAGTTTACGTGTATTCCTTATGGAACCGTATTATGGACTCCTGGGTTCGAACCCGGGCTTTATTAGTAATGGGAATAGTTTTCCTAGGGGTTTCTAACTCGTAGAAACACAATGCAGTTTGTTTCGAATCCCTAAGTCAAACCGTTTCTGAAATAAAGGGGGGGACGGACGGACAGACGGACGGACGGACGGACGGACGGACGGACGGACGGACACTTCGGAAATTATATATAAAGACTAGCAGAAGTACCCGTTGATTCTCAACGGGGATATTTAATTTCATAAATACCAGTGTAATAACCTTGATCGTAACAAATGCTTCATAATTGTTGGTAAATAGCGAATACCAGACTTTCTAAACCAATATATCAAGAAATGTAAGTTACAATTAAGACTACAAAGCCGCTCCAACTCAATATTCAATCTCATATACTTTGAATGAAAAATTTCTTCAACTGAGAACATATAAGTATACTCTAAGATCACATTAGGATAAGCAGTACCACGTTTAATGTAACGTTTTCATACAGGTACAAGAGGAGAACTGAATCAAACATTTAACATACATTGCAGAAATAAATTATATATCACTCGAAATAGAGAGAAATAAATTATATATTATATACCCGTTGCATCTCAACAGGAGAAGGAAGTACTGTTAAATACAAATTCTAATACAAAAGCTCCAAACGATAAACCAAATACTAATTACCAACTACTTCAAATTGTCCACTATAAGTAAATGAAATCGTGTGAATGTGTGTATTTATGCATGTATATGACCATTATTTTCATATAATAACCATGCCTCAGTTTAAAATTCCGGCAGCGAAGCATACGTAGCAAAAGAAGTTGGTTCACTCTGTGGTGCAAAGTACCAAGTGAGACCACCCGACCCAAAAAAAACCCTAATAAACAAATGCTTCAAAGTGTCAGAGTGAGTGTCAAAGTGAATGAGACCGTGTGAATGTGTGTATATATGTATGAAAATAACCAAGACTTTCTTAGAGTAACCCCGCCTTTGATTAAAAATGCAACAGTGATGAAACGAAACGAAAGAAAAGGGGGATCCATCATATATAATTCCTTCTCCGGATTCATTCATATCTATTATATTTAGACGCTTCTCCGGATTCATTCATGTATCTATTATATATAATTCCATCTCCGAATTCATTCATATAGATAGATAGGATACCAATTCACAGGCTAAACCACAGGCGTCATTTACTTGAAATTACTTCCCGAGAAGATTGCATCGAAATTCAATCCATAGTTCACAGCCAATATCATCTCCCATTTTTACTGATATGCTTCAATACGCCTGGTTCACCTCAAAATTAACAGACAGCCAAAAAATTTTTAGGAATGTTAACTAAGTTTGCTTTTCAATAGAACTGCTCAAAACTCCTTGTATATGTCAGCAGCCATCATTTATTTGTTGCTCAAATTACCGAAATATCTTTTGCATCGAATGCTTTTATGATAATTATCATTTGGGTGCTTGCGGATGATTAAAAAATTGATTATGAATAAATATAATTTTTATTCTTCGTGACTTCATTATTCTTCCATACACAATATTTCCGATCATGCACATTCTTACGATGTATGATGATATTTGCACGATTATCAGTATAATATTAAATTAATTACAAAATAAAAAGAATATAAAACAAAATTTGTGAAAATGAAAAGGAAAAAAAATTTTGGTCTACCAGGGATTCGAACCGGCAACCTTATCATTATGAATCCGTGATGCTGCCGCATCAGCTAGTGGGAACCTTAACTACACGGTGAATTTAATACTTTATAAATCGCCTTAGTTGTTTACTACATGGAAATCTACCTAAAAGTTTCGTATATTTTATCAATATTCTCGCAATTTCGAATCGCAAATGATATTTCTCGACCAGAATAACAATCTTTATTCTATTTTCCTTCTTTTGATGCTAGTTTCGACTTCCTACAACTGTTTTTTCTAATTTAGTTTTGCAAAAGAAATAAACCTCACGACGAAAAAATGAACTTTATGTGTATTTCTTATTGAAACGTTTTGAATCTTCTGGGTTCGAACCGTGGACCTTAGGGAAATAAAAAGTAGCCTATACTCTGCGGGGGGTTGACTTTTAATAATGTACAAAATTTCGAAGTTTTGCGACTCTCGGTTCTCGAGTTTTTAGCGAACATACATACATACACACACACCCACACACACACTCACCCACGCACACACACACCCACACTCGATTTTATATTATAGATATCCCTTTTTAATTTGAGAAGAAATCTTTCTTCTAAGAGACATGTGATGTACTTAACCATGACACTGATCTTCATTATTTTTTAATATCCGTATATCTTAATTATTTTACAAAGATATGGATGATAGAAGCAGTAATAAAAGATATCATTAATTTAATTTACTAATTACAGCAACATTGCTTGAGATTTTAAGAACACTTTATACCTGGTGATAATATTTTTATGTGTGTGGATACTATGCAGCCAAAGACCCTTGGGAATGAGGCCATGCTGTGAAATTTTTGCATGTTGAGTCCAATCTCTCGTTTGCTTGTTGGTAGATTTATATATGTCATTGATTGTTCAGCAATGGCTCTAGTAACCTTCTTAACTGTTCGGCTAGCAGTTGATTTATGGACACCAGTGAAGTCTGCTGAAGCGATTAGCATCGAACCAGTGGCATAAAATTTTAATGTCAGTAGAAACTGTTCCATTGCTGACATCGCCTTATTTCTTAAAATAGGAAGTGTAATGATCAAGCAGTTATTTCATACATCAGATACTTTGAATTAACTTTGCAATACCTTGTTGTTCGATGCTCTATTTTCATCGCAATTTTTTCTAAAAACTTAACCACTGTTTCTTTATTTAGTCTAAACCTTATAAAAAACTCTTCTTCACTCAATGTGTTGAGATAATCCGGTCGAATCTTAAATATTCTAGGATTTCTTGTTCTCAGCAGTACTCGAAATAAAAATTCATCGTCGTCATCCTCAATATCTTGAAACGTTTTCAATACTTCCATTTCTTGTCTATTATGTGAGGTAATAATAAATATCGTTATTAGAGAAGTATTTAGCAGTATTATTTAATATTATTTACCTGAGATAAGCATCCCTTTTTAAAGGGACTCGTTTCTGAGGTAGGAAATTATGCTGGCTGTTTTTGTTTTATATCACTCTGCTTAAAATCTTTCTAATATTTTATTTGTTAGATACCTTTCCCCATTTTCAATACTTTTTATCAACAAATAAGTATAAAAAGTAACTTGCGTCAAGGAGTACGTCCAACGTTATGCACCTTCGCTGGTAATACTTTTATCGAAGCCTTCAAAGCAATACTTGAGACCATACACGTTGACAGGCAGGCCTACTATTAATTCAGATAATTGTATAATAGTTTCCTCAGTTCCTTAATTTTACTTTCACACGAATTTCAATGTTCTTTTAAGTTACACGACATTTGCTTTTTCTGGCCAGTAGTTTCCACATCAGAAAATGAAGAGCTTGTTGAATCATGACTATTATCTTGATATCTTAAATGCTCAAAATCATCCCAATATTAATATTATATTTATTACATATATAATAACTTATTGTACACATCTCCGGAACCAATATAGTTCTACGCGTAATGAATGTGACAGAAAAAACGACCTTAAAATATTTCATATACATTTAATTGGAGTCATACCAACTTAATTAGAATATCCGAACAAATATTTTCCAGAAATTGTGGAGTATAAACTTAATTTTCATCAACAAACCAACTGAGTTGATAAGTTAGCAGTAAAGCTTGTCCGCCATTACTTGTTTACACTGGTTTACTCCCATGATGCGTTGCGCTATCAATCAGTTATGGACTCGATCACAACCCAATCTGTTTGATAAGATAACAAACACTTTAACTAACAGATACGGCTTAACCATCGATTATAATACCCAATTTTTGAGTTAACCAGGATGTTAAAGTTATCCTATAGATAACTACACATTATAATACCGGGCCTAGGTATGGTTTATTGAATAAATTCAACAACCGCATTCGTCGTTAATGGGAACGGACTTGTTTATAACCTCAAAAATCTCTCTAATATTTCTTCTATTTTATCAAAATACTGGCAATTTCTAATCGAAATCGCTATTCCACTACTTAAATAGGAAACTTTAATAAATTTTCCATCTTTTGATGGTATGCCCGACTTTTAACAATGATTCTTTCTAATTATATTTTGCAAAAGAAATGAGGCCTGCAACCGATAAAAGTGAAGTTTACGTGTATTCCTTATGGGACCCTATTATGGACTCCTGGGTTCGAACCCGGGCTTTCTTAGTAATGGGAATAGTTTTCCTAGGGGTTTCTAACTCGTAGAAACACGATGCAGTTTGTTTCGAATCGCTAAGTCAAACCGTTTCTGAAATAAAGGGGGGGACGGACGGACAGACGGACGGACGGACGGACGGACGGACGGACGGACGGACGGACGGACGGACACTTCGGAAATTATATATAAAGATTATTCTTGTTCGCAGCTTTTTCCCTCATCACTTGCTTCTGGTCCCGTATTTCATTCTTAACCTTTTGGAAATTACCTCGTCATCCGGCCAGACGGCATCAGAGCATAACCTAGTCGTAAACAATTTATTTTCTCTGCTTGAAATGGTTTTCAGCGGAACAGGTTATTTCCTCGGCTGAAAACAAATGTAGAATGTCCCCAAGGTCTCCTTTATTTGTAAGATTCAAGATCCCAGTTCGATATTTCCCAAACTATATGAGGTGTGTAAATACAGTAACGGAGACTGAATTTTCGTATTTTTGCATTCAATTCATCCACATTGTCTCCTTTGAAGTAATTGTCTTGGGAAGCCAAGTAGCCAAGTAATAGAGGAGATTTTTCCACTCTTTATAGTAGTGACAGAACTCGGTTAATGGTGTTAGCTTCAGTTACTGCAGTTGCAATGCTTTCTAATGCCCAAAATGACGTCTATTGAGGCGATTCTTCATTCTTGGGAAGAGTAAAAATTCACTAACACCAGTAATGATATGTTTCAGAAGAGGTTTCGGAGGTTCATTTTAAGGCCGCTCCGAAAAGTCAAGGTACGTTTCCTTCATGTTGCTCTTTTAACCCTGCGTAAAGATTTTCCGAAACCATTTTTGCGCATATTTTCGTTAAGGGTATTCCAGGAGAGATGTCCCACCTAAGGAAATAAAAATGTGAAACTTCGCGATAGAATATAACATTTATTGATTATGAATAGTATGTAAACAAATTATGTTTAAATATATTTCCATCAATTATATTTAGGTTTTTCTGGATTGCCATCCAAATGCATGGCCATTCGTTTGGCCTTCACTCCGAGTGTCCGGGTGAGACCTCTGTGAAAGAGATGCCCTATTAGCTTAAGCTGCATTTAATCTGAAAAGCGATTGTTATATGACACAATTGTTAAATTTTACTTGAAATTTGGATCTAACTAAACGTTTAAGTTAACTTAAACCTATTTTGAAGTGTCAGTTGCAAAACGTTAGGAGGCATCTTAGCCTCCTCTAGTGGCTTATAAATAGCATACTGAAGCTTGGTCATCAGTTTTGTTTTTCCGAGCGACATCATTTTACTCAAAAATACTGTCGTTTTAACCGAAAAAAATTTTATTACAATTTTGATGCTTTTGACAAAATTTCGAAACTTCGAGGCAAAAATTCTCACAGAAGATATTTCTTGATTTCGAAAAATAAATATATTTGTAATATCCATATGAGTGGGCTACTTTTGCCGGGTATTACATATCGATCAGAAAAAAAGTGGCAAAACGCTCCACCCCAATGCTTGCTAAACAATACGTCATATTTTGATCGTGCATAAAATGGTATTCGACCGTGAATTTGAATTGGAATTGGAATTCAAATGTAGATTACAAACGTTTTATTGAATAAAGCCTTAATCAGCAACACCTTAAAGTTAAACTGATACTAATAGGGCTCATATATCAGAAGATAGCACTGGGGCATCTATCTCGAGAAGAGCTGGGGCTATCCTTTCAGTCCTGGAGAGATGATGCCCTTGCAGCCAGTGGAGCTACACTTTGTCCAAGATGGCCAGTCACTGCACGGGGATATTAGTTGAACTTATAGTTACAAGTTTTCGCCCTTTCATTCAAAATATTAAAACATTCAAACTGATGCCAACCAGAAACATTATACTCTATCCTATAACAGGGCGATTTTTCCAGTACCTACTTGAAATTATGTTATAAAATTGCGTAAAAAGAATTAGTCGCCGTGAAACTCTAGCAGATAGACAAGTACATTCCAACTAACTGACGAACACCGTCGGTAGAGCAATCTTGTGGTTTCCCACAAATACAACGACTGGGGCATCTCTCCTGGTGGGGCATCTCACCCGGAATTACCTTGTACATTTTTTTATTTGAATATCACACTGTAGTTAATAAGGTCAGGGGTAAGGACCCTGCAGTCTCCAGGCCACATGTTTGGTGATCATTGAGATGTTTTAGGTATTCTCTGAAAGAAACAGCTGTATTTAAATAATTTTGTTTTCTAACTTGGCTAATGATTCCAAGAGGGAAATAAAGTGGAAAATTTTCCCTTACAGTTTTATTAAAGAATGAATTCGTTTCCTCATTGAAAATTCTGATATTTATATATATGAGTGCAGGCAACTCGCAACACAAAAATGGCCTGATTTTTTCCCATGTAGGCTTTCTTATGAGACCGAATGTTAAATGTGATTTTTATATCGAAAAAGGATCCCCACCCCTAAATCAGGCAATTCTCTATCCAAATATTTGTTTTTTTTTATATTGACTTGTGTTAACATGTGTAATCGAAATTCCTAAAGAGAATTTGAGAGTATGGAGCAAGACATTTACGTGCGTGAATACATTATTTTTGCCCCTATGGTGGTACTTGCATGCCTTAATAATCACTATTATTTCCATCTGCTTAATCCGATTCAACAATTGCATTAAATTTCCTTTTATAATTAATTATCATCTTTAATTTGACAAATGTTTTATTCGATTGCAGTGAATACGTATGTCATCGGATGACAAATAGGAGTGAGATATGATCTGTCTCATCCAATTTGCAAGTGCAGAGGATGCAAAAAAATGCTTTCGTAGTTTCAGGAGTAGGTGTTGAGTAGCTCGTGGGTGGGGCTTGTGTGCTCTGGATTTGAATTGCAAAAATTGTAAGTTTCATTCTCACGCATTGTTTTTAATCGGTATATATTAAAATATCGAAGAGGTTTTTTTGGATCCTAACTTATGCGTTTTAAAATTCTCAAGCATGGCGTCACATCTTCTATCATATTCCTTTTGGTCTAATGTACGTTTTCAGTTAAGAAGTCCACATTTAATTTGTTTGGTTACATCTACTACGATCTAACTCTACACCCATCTATTATGAAATCTCCATTTTTTCAATACATTGTTTCCTCCGCACCATGCATTTTACATAGAAACAGAATAAGAAAATTCCAAACTAGGTAAGATAGGATAGGAAAACTGTAAATAGCTTTTTCATCTTTCATCAGTATCAGTTTTAGAAATTTAAAATAAAAAAATCTCCAAAAAATTACGAACAGTAATCAGATTCAGTTTGGATTAATTTCGCCGATACATCCATCTATCGAAGAGAGGTGCAAAGCGGTGTGTTTGTATCTCTCATCAGTATCAGTTTCAGAAATTACAAACAAAAAATCGTGCGGAAAAAAATTACGAAAGACATGCAAATTCAGTTTGGATTATTTACATCGATACACTGATCCATCGAAAAGTGGTGCAAATCGGTCTGTTTACCAATCAATTGACTTTCTAAATCACTTGGTTTATGCACGGGGCAAGATATATCAGCAGCATCAGCGATAAAGACCGCCTGAGATGCTTAAAGATAGAGGAGGTAGGATGATACGGATATCTTTGAGTAAAAAAACGACAGGCGCGAGGCTCTTCCTTACTCCCCTTCTTAGCAATTCAAATTCAGATGACGTTGATGTCCCATTTCTAAATAATCCCCTCGAGGCAACCTCCGCCTCCTTCCTCAGGCACGACGATCTGCCCGTTCCTCCTCCGCCAAGTGCAGACAATGGCTTCGGGGGCGTGATGGTGACACTCGGTGGGTGGTGGCAGAAGAGGCGGTGGTGTGAAAATGGGGTTGGAGGAGGCCCGCGGGGGCGGAGGTTAAGGAGGAGACGTGAGAAGGGTTTCCAGAGACCGGCCGTGCAAAATCGGGACGTTTGTTGCTGTAAAGACGAAAAATCCGGGATAATCGGGACAAAACCATGATTTACCGGGAAGAATCCGGGACATGTTTTACAGGAAGTGGAAAATAGTGACTCGATTGGGACACGAACCCAGATCTCCTACTTTCCGGACAGATGTTTTAACTACTAAACTATCAAGCCACATCCTTCTCACTTTTGTAAACTGAATGTTTTATGAGAAAGATAGTGTCGCCCCCTACAGTGGCACCGACCACCGCCACGGGTCCTCACCGAGGTAAGAGACCCATAAAGCGATATTATGAGAATTTTTTCTCTTGGAAATATACACATGATAGAAATTAAGTTTTAACGTTGCACTAGAAAGGGTACGTCTTAACCCAAGTTGTACAAGAAGTGAAAAGTAGTTTAGTAATTATTGTAGTTTGGAGTATTAGGATACCTCTAATTAGCTGCTTTATTTCGGTTTTCCAATGATGCTAACAATATACAGGCTTTTAATGCATAGATTGTCATAAAATTTTATTATTTTCAATGAAATACAGACTATTTTATATTCATGTATGTAAAGATTTGGAAACGTCATAAAGGTAATAAAATTGAGAAGAGAGAAAATTAAATCAGTTGATATTCTACAGGTTTTTAATCCAATTTCAGTGTAATGGAATACAAGTTTTCAGTTGAAAAACATTGATTTATGGTTTACTAGCGCTCATAATACGTCTGGCGATGAATATACCGATCAATGAATAATTTTTATCATTGGTAATAAAAACCTCATCTGATAAACAGAAACCAACTTAGTAAAAAATTATAATATAACCAAGATATTTGGGCGTTCCGAAAATGTGTTTCTGGACACCGGGTGTAATCATTGAAATCCGGGACAAATCCCGGAAAACTCGGACGTCTTGACACCCGACGCATGAGGAAAGTTTCGCAGAGTATGAAAATGGCGAGAGATGTGGGTAATTGCAAGGAGAGGATAATGAGCGAAACGAGATGAGCGTGACATATCTTTCGCCGTTCTTGGTAGTCGAGCTTCCATTGTGTCGAGAAAGAGTGGTTTATTCAATTTCTCTCGAGGAATAAATCTCGCATTTTCCGCCATGATCCTGTCATTTTCGCTCGCTAATTTACGCCCCTTTCTCCGGAAAGGTTTCCATCTTTCGAGCTGCGTCACCTCCGGCTTATTTTTCATCCCAATTCGTCTCACTGCACTGTTTTACGCTTAATCATGACGGATTGGCATCGACCCGAGAGGTTTCTTTTATTCGCGCCGTATGTTCGTGAAATGCAACTCTTCTTATCCCCTTTTTTTTCGCTATTTGTTCATGCCTAAGGAAACTAATGTGGTTGAAGGTATTAAAAAACAAATTCTTCAGTTCCTCTATTGCTAGAAGTTTGCAGTTTATTTTGCTTCAATGTAAATACATTTCCTCCAGCTATAATTCTTGGAAATTGCCCCTTGATTCTGCATCCATCCGGCCATAGAATTTGCGGAAATTACCAGGTGTAAAAGTATTAAACCGGAATTTCCCTATAGATGGTGCTTGCTATCAGTTTAAAGACCGTAAGACTGCTTCTGCAGCGCCATCTTCTTCCTCTTCAACAGCTGAAAAAGTTTGTCAACACGCAATAACCTAAGTTTCATACACCGGTATATTTTTCTATAACCTCAGACATATCGAGTTTTGTGCCCACGAACTATGATTTGCGGACAGCATTGGTTTTCTGCTATCATTTGAAGAAAACTGCAGCAGAATCGCATAGAATGCTTGTCGAAGCATACGGTGAACATGCTCTTCGCAAAACTCAGTGCTTCGAGGGGTTTAAAAAATTTGAAAGTGGTGATTTTGACGTGAGAAACGAGGACCGTGGGAAACCACCGAAAAAGTTTGAAGAGAAGGACTTGGAGGCCTTATTGGTTGAAGACGATACTTTACGATAATTTACGATTATTTGCGATACTTCCATAATATTCAAATAACAGAAGTGTAATTTTTAGAAAAAAATCCGCTTTCATACTTTTACACCGTATGTGCGCAGTCGTCTCCATGCGGAAATGATGTAAAAACTATCCTTCGTCGATATTACTCAAATTTCAATTCCATATTAGCTAAGCGAGCGGAACAATTTTCTAAAAACTTTTCTAGACCAATATAAATTGTTTTAATGGAAGAGGGTGAAACTATTATCAGATTATTACTCCCTATGTTTTAAAGTAGAGTAATTTATTAAAGTCTTGATTATCAGCATTGGCAATCGTTGGAGATTCTCAAAACAAAGGAGTCTTAAAATAGTAGTTTACTTAGTAAGGGTCTATTTGAGAGTGCAGTTAATCAATAATTAGTATTAATTAAATAAATTATAATAATAATTAATGTCGCGATTATGAATCAAATGAGCAAATGATATTTTTTAATAATAATTCGGTCATAATCTTTATATATAATTTCCGAAGAGTCCGTCCGTCCGTCCGTCCGTCCGTCCGTCTGTCCGTCCGTCCCCCCCTTTATTTCAGAAACGGTTTGACTTAGCGATTCGAAACAAACTGCATTGTGTTTCTACGAGTTAGAAACCCCTAGGAAAACTATTCCCATTACTAATAAAGCCCGGGTTCGAACCCAGGAGTCCATAATAGGGTCCCATAAGGAATACACGTAAACTTCACTTTTATCGGTTGCAGGCCTCATTTCTTTTGCAAAATATTATTAGAAAGAATCATTGTTAAAAGTCGGGCATACCATCAAAAGATGGAAAATTTATTAAAGTTTCTTATTTAAGTAGTGGAATAGCGATTTCGATTAGAAATTGCCAGTATTTTGATAAAATAGAAGAAATATTAGAGAGATTTTTGAGGTTATAAACAAGTCCGTTCCCATTAACGACGAATGCGGCTGTTGAATTTATTCAATAAACCATACCTAGGCCCGGTATTATAATGTGTAGTTATCTATAGGATAACTTTAACATCCAGGTTAACTCAAAAATTGGGTATTATAATCGATGGTTAAGCCGTATCTGTTAGTTAAAGTGTTTATTATCTTATCAATCAGATTGGGTTGTGATCGAGTCCTTAACTGATTGATAGCGCAACGCATCATGGGAGTAAACCAGTGTAAACAAGTAATGGCGGACAAGCTTTACTGATAACTTATCAACTCAGTTGGTTTGTTGATGAAAATTAAGTTTATACTCCACAATTTCTGGAAAATATTTGTTCGGATATTCTAATTAAGTTGGTATGACTCCAATTAAATGTATATGTAATATTTTAAGGTCGTTTTTTCTGTCACATTCATTACGCGTAGAACTATGTTGGTTCCGGAGATGTGTACAATAAGTTATTATATATGTAATAAATATAATATTAATATTGGGATGATTTTGAGCATTTAAGATATCAAGATAATAGTCATGATTTAACAAGCTCTTCATTTTCTGATGTGGAAACTACTGGCCAGAAAAAGCAAATGTCGTGTAACTTAAAAGAACATTGAAATTCGTGTGAAAGTAAAATTAAGGAACTGAGGAAACTATTATACAATTATCTGAATTAATAGTAGGCCTGCCTGTCAACGTGTATGGTCTCAAGTATTGCTTTGAAGGCTTCGATAAAAGTATTACCCGCGAAGGTGCATAACGTTGGACGTACTCCTTGACGCAAGTTACTTTTTATACTTATTTGTTGATAAAAAGTATTGAAAATGGGGAAAGATATCTAACAAATAAAATATTAGAAAGATTTTAAGCAGAGTGATATAAAACAAAAACAGCCAACATAATTTCCTACCTCAGAAACGAGTCCCTTTAAAAAGGGATGCTTATCACAGGTAAATAATATTAAATAATGCTGCTAATTACTTCTCTAATAACGATATTTATTATTACCTCACATAATAGACAAGAAATGGAAGTATTGAAAACGTTTCAAGATATTGAGGATGACGACGATGAATTTTTATTTCGAGTACTGCTGAGAATAAGAAATCCTAGAATATTTAAGATTCGACCGGATTATCTCAACACATTGAGTGAAGAAGAGTTTTTTATAAGGTTTAGACTAAATAAAGAAACAGTGGTTAAGTTTTTAGAAAAAATTGCGATGAAAATAGAGCATCGAACAACAAGGTATTGCAAAGTTAATTCAAAGTATCTGATGTATGAAATAACTGCTTGATCATTACACTTCCTATTTTAAGAAATAAGGCGATGTCAGCAATGGAACAGTTTCTACTGACATTAAGATTTTATGCCACTGGTTCGATCCTAATCGCTTCAGCAGCCTTCACTGGTGTCCATAAATCAACTGCTAGCCGAACAGTTAAGTACATCACATGTCTCTTATAAGAAAGATTTCTTCTCAAATTAAGAAGGGATATCTAATATATAAATAGAGTGTGGGTGTGTGGGTGTGTGTGTATGTATGTATGTTCGCTAAAAACTCGAGAACCGAGAGTCGCAAAACTTTGAAATTTTGTACATTATTAAAAGTCAACCCCCCGCAGAGTATAGGCTACTTTTTATTTCCCTAAGGTCCACGGTTCGAACCCAGAAGATTCAAAACGTTTCCATAAGAAATACACATAAAGTTCATTTTTTCGTCGTGAGGTTTATTTCTTTTGCAAAACTAAATTAGAAAAAACAGTTGTAGGAAGTCGAAACTAGCATCAAAAGAAGGAAAATAGAATAAAGATTCTTATTCTGGTCGAGAAATATCATTTGCGATTCGAAATTGCGAGAATATTGATAAAATATACGAAACTTTTAGGTAGATTTCCATGTAGTAAACAACTAAGGCGATTTATAACATTTTAAATTCACCACACTAGTATGGTGCCCACTAGCTGATGCGGTAGCATCACGGATTCATAATGAGAAGGATACCAGTCCGAATCCCTGGTAAACTAAAATTTTTTTCCTTTTTATTTTCACAAATTTTGTTTTATATTCTTTTTATTTTGTAATTAATTTAACATTATACTGATAATCTTGCAAATATCATCATACTTCATAAGAATGTGCATGATCGGAAATATTGTGTATGGGAGAATAATGAAGTCACGAAGAATAGAAATTATATTTGTGCTTATATTTATTCATAATCCGATTTTTTAATCATTCGCAAGCACCCAAATGATAATTATCATAAAATCATTCGAAGCCAAAGATATTTCGGTAATTTGAGCAACAAATAAATAATGGCTGCTGATATATACAAGGAGTTTTGAGCAGTTCTATTGAAAAGCAAACTTAGTTAACATTCCTAAAAAATTTTTGGTTGTCTGTTAATTTTGAGGTGAACCAGGCGTATTGAAGCATATCAGTAAAAATGGGAGATGATATTGGCTGTGAACTATGGATTGAATTTCGATGCAATCTTCTCGGGAAGTAATTTCAAGTAAATGACGCCTGTGGTTTAGCCTGTGAATTGGTATCCTATCTATCTATATGAATGAATTCGGAGAAGGAATTATATATAATAGATACATGAATGAATCCGGAGAAGCGTCTAAATATAATAGATATGAATGAATCCGGAGAAGGAATTATATATGATGGATCCCCCTTTTCTTTCGTTTCGTTTCATCACTGTTGCATTTTTAATCCAAGGCGGGGTTACTCTAAGAAAGTCTTGGTTATTTTCATACATATATACACACATTCACACGGTCTCATTCACTTATAGACTGACACTTTGAAGCATTTGTTTATTAGGGTTTTTTTGGGTCGGGTGGTCTCACTTGGTACTTTGCACCACAGAGTGAACCAACTTCTTTTGCTACGTATGCTTCGCTGCCGGAATTTTAAACTGAGGCATGGTTATTATATGAAAATAATGGTCATATACATGCATACATACACACATTCACACGATTTCATTTACTTATAGTGGACAGTTTGAAGTAGTTGGTAATTAGTATTTGGTTTATCGTTTGGAGCTTTTGTATTAGTATTTGTATTTAACAGTACTTCCTTCTCCTGTTGAGATGCAACGGGTATATAATATATAATTTATCTCTCTCTATTTCGAGTGATATATAATTTATTTCTGCAATGTATGTTAAATGTTTGATTCAGTTGTCCTCTTGTACCTGTGTGAAAACGTTACATTAAACGTGGTACTGCTTATCCTAATGTGATCTTAGAGTATACTTATATGTTCTCAGTTGAAGAAATTTTTCATTCAAAGTATATGAGATTGAATATTGAGTTGGAGCGGCTTTGTAGACTTAATTGTAACTTACATTTCTTGATATATTGGTTTGGAAAGTCTGGTATTCGCTATTTACCAACAATTATGAAGCATTTGCTACGATCAAGGCTATTACACTGGTATTTATGAAATTAAATATCCCCGTTGAGAATCAACGGGTACTTCTGCTAGTCCCTATAAAATTACAATAAATGAATATGTAGAAATTTAATTTAATTACCTAACCTTCACATACCTAAGAATGTAATTAATTTGGAGTTCAATAAACCGTTGTTCCTCTATGCGTTTGAAACCAGTTCTAGTTCGTCTGTTATGTCTGCTCCGCCATCAATATATAACTCAAAATAAGTGATGGACATCTCATAAACACGAATTCTCTCTTTCAAATCAGTTTTTTTAGGCTGATTTCCAAAAATAAAAACAAACACAGGTCCCTCGGGATAGGGTCACAAAATCTGGGAACGCGTCGGAAATCCTCGATAGTGAGGCAGGAAAACTATCACTTCATATAGTGACACACATTTGATGTGAATAGTGGGTTAGACGTGGGTGAAATATCGAGAGAGATGTCAAGGACTCCATCCTCACCTTTCCACAGAAACGCAGAAAATGTTTTTTTTATTGCTTCCAGCCTTTCAGAATGATGTTTCGTTTACCTTCTCCCAGAGATTGTTTTTGCTGGACGGATGGAAAATGCTAGATTCCTCGAGTTTCTTGAGTGGGAGATAAAGGATTCTTCCGTGTCACCTTCGCGTGGTGATGGAACGGCAACGCCTTAGTTAAATATGGTAATTATTTTTGTCTTACGTTACTGCTTTTTAATGGCTCAGCTTCCGAAGATCCTGAAATTTGCCCAGTCTTAAGCAAGACCTGTGGTAAAATTTTTCGAATGGAATCTTTCCCAGATGCTACATCTGAATATGAAATTTGAAACGACGGAGTACCACTTACCTATCAAATTATTTTCTTAGATAAATATTGGATGAAAATGTAGGTAACAAGTTTTAACTAAGATCAATCATGGATACTTAAGAGAAAATATTTCTATAATTTACATTTTTTAGGAAGATAAATCTCCCTTTTATGTCTTTTTGTAAAGGATAAAATGTTCTAAATACCAATACTTGCTTTAGAGGGTATATGAATGTTTGTATCTTGTAGGATATTAATGTATGTACATTAAATATAATCGTTGTATTCTTATTTTCGTATTTTTGGAAATCCGGAGAGTGGACAGCGCGTTTCCCTTTGGTGAAAGCGGTCCCGGGTTCGAATCCCTGTGGAAGCCAATGTACGAAATGACCTAAGCTGTCGAAGCACATTTAACAATACGACTACTACTTTGGAAATGCGGACGTTTCGAAGTTAAATTCTAAGAAAATTTTAGTGTAGTCGAGAACAAACTATTGGATTCCAAAATAATAATAGATATTCCGTGCAAAAATAGTTAAGTGTGGCATACAAACATGAATGTTATGTTGTTTTTAAAATGTTTTGTGATTTTCGTTTTTAGCGTTTTGTTCAGACTGTCCATCAGTTTATGCAATATCTTCATATATTACAATCCAACTTCATAGTAAAAATCTTGGCCGAGAGTAAAATACTATAATCCTTCTGTAACGTTATTGTTAATATGACCTGATTAAAGGACGTAGGAATTCTCAATCACATTGTTTAAATTATGATCTTCCACGAGTAATAAAGTATTTGTTATTCAAATAACATGTTGAAACAACATAAGTATAGACTAATGTTAGGGAAATTCCTTTCCATATAATTTAATTACAAGAAAAATCGATATTGTGCTAAATTTTCACATTCAAGTATTAGCGAGTCGAGTATTTTTAACCCCGAACCTTTTGAGAACAGTAATTTTTTTCTTTTCGATAAAATCAAATAACTTATTTATTTAAAATTTCCGTAAAGTAAATTAGTTCCAAATGATAGGTTTATTTTAGATAAATAAGTAACTGAATACAAATCGAAAGTTATAGAATAAGGTATGCTTTAAATTGAAAAAGTTTCGACGGGTGATGTATGGAAAGATTAGACATCACATCAGGAAAGATATCGTCGTATCTACGTTCAGTCGAAATTGCGACATCGAGGCGAAGTGGCGAATGTGAAAGACTTCAAATATGAATAGATGTGGGACGGAGGGACACGTTTAGGCGTAGGCGGAGACGGCGTGGGTGGGGTTGGGTGGGATAGGAGAGAGAGGTCGAAGGTCGCGCCCCCACCCGACCATTCGGGGAACTATACCTCCACCTCTGCTTATAACGCGAAGAGTCGAGCCATTGCGTGTCGCAATGACGCCGGAGACAGGACGATCTCCGAGATATCTCGAAACGCGGGCCAAGAGCAAGGGAAGACATTCCTTCCGCCATAAATCCGCCTACGTCGAGGAGAAATCCTAGAACACAATGCTTTTCTATGTGGAGGATAAATTGTTTTTGCCTCGGTGGCATCTGGCTCGGATAATCTTGACGTCCTTAAGAGAGGAAAAAAATAGAGGGACCCGTTCTTAGGTTTGGTTCACGGTGTTGATAACATGGCAGTTAAGGATGTCAGTAATAAATAAAATGATGGGAGCTATTATGTTCGCTAAAATGTTGTAACGGTAGAAGATTCGGTAGGAAAGGTGTGATGGATGAAGATGATTCTGGTAAATTTAACTGCGGCTAGAAATAGTTTTCATATTTCCGCTACCTTGAGACGCAGAGGTTGTATAGTGAGGAAATTTTATTCGCGTCACAATTGGGGATACGTAGTTTGTGAAGAAGTATTCTTTTATTGCGAGATAGGTTTGTTTGTCTGAAATGGCAGTTATATGGAAACTATTATATTTGTATGGTCCCTTCATAAATTTTTCTATTATTGAAACCTAATTAACCAAAAAGCATTTTCAATCAATATTTTCACTAAGAATAGTATGGATTAACTGGGTAATGAAGAAAAACAATGTAAATTTTCCAGACTTTTATTTTACTGAGGACCAGTTTCGCTACCGGAGTAGCATCCACTGCTCAGTGAGGTATTGAGAAATGGAAAATACGAGTAAAAAATTCAAATAGGATAGATGGCTAAATGATTAATGTAATTAAGAAAAAAACTGTTTTTCGTAGATTTAGAAAAATATTTCAGAGATGTTATTTTGATTTATCAGCTTAAAGGTTAATTCTGTGCTCATCTAAAATCTCAATAAATATCAATTTGAGTTTCAAAGTTGACGTCATTCGGCTTTATTAAAGACAATTTAGTTTGTAATCAACTATTCAATTAATTAATTCTTTGATGACAATTTGATTAGTTATCTTTACTCGCACTTTTCAAGAGCTCACAAAATGGTCTCTGCGGAGTTGAGCCCCGCAGCTAAAAGAGTTTAAGCAATAAGAAGCAATAATATACCATAGGGACCTTTGACAATCAAATAATGAGGGTAAAAATAATTGAAACAAGCCTTTATAATTGACAGTTTAATGAAAAGATAAAAACTAGAAAAAAAATTAGTTATACGCAAATTTTGTTGATAAATGCATCAAAAATCCTATCATAATCAATATTGGAAGGTAAAGAATTATTTTATTTATTCATTTCCTATTCAGCGATAAATCAGACTCCGTGTACTTAATTCAGCTGTCACAAATCACTTTTGCAAGATGCACTTAAAGATACAGATGTAAATAGTCTTATTAATATTGATGCGAAAATCTTAGATGTGTCAATAGCCAATGCATGTGGTAAATCGCCTCACACATAAACGATATCTTTACTTTTATGGTAAACTGTTAAGTTTTTCTTTCCTCTACGTTTATACCATTTGCCCTCTTTCAATAATCTAATTCAAACGCCCGTAGACCCGACACTTTCGTCCCACGCAACTGCTCTGTCGCTTAATTTCGTAAGCTAATTATCTTTCTTCTCCGAGCGCATTTAATTCCGCCTCACTTTGTATCCTTTTCTGTCGGAATGACTTTCTCTAATCCGCCTTCACCTATCTAGAGGGAATTTATAATGAGAAATCGTTTCGAAACTAACGCCCGATCGTTTCTCCGAAAAAATTCTAAGGGAGCAAAGTGGATTATAATCGCCGCTTAAGAAGAAAAGGAATTATTATCAGCCGAGAGAACATCATGAATAAGAATGGGGAAACAGTGTACTGTCGAGACGAGTAGGCGAAATGCACTGCTGAAAGGTTTAGTCGGTTAGTTTTAAAGATGAAGACAGCTTCGTATCGTTCATGCTGAAACTACGTTGGATTTGAATGTATTATAGTAGATTTTATGTTACCCAATGGGGAACACCTCAGCTCAAAAATGACAGTTTAAAAAAAATTCCTTCGGAATTTTCAGTCATCGAATATAGCTTCCTAGAATCGCATTTTCTTTCGTGAGGACGCACATATCGCAAAATTTCCTCTCTATCTTATTTTTTTGGCAACTGTGAATCATGTTTTTTATACGCTTCGTTAACTTACTGGTATTTCACCAACTGAATTTTTAAGAAAGTCATTTTCATACATTTCATTAAGTGAAGCTTACAGGTAATGGAAAATATCTTATGACAGATAATTATGAAACGATTTCAAACTGTTCGCAGCTGAGAGTATTGTCTTATTTTATGTGCCATCTCTGCGTCATATTAGTGGACGTATTCGAGTGAAATTTATTTTCTGCAAATCACATATGTGCTTATGAGAAAATCTTACAATGATACATATTTTCTTCTAGATGTTATCTTATGAAAATAAATTACCATTTATTTAAAAATTAAATTTATTAAAAATGCTTATGATTTTATATTCACATAGATTCTATAGATTTTTAATAAGTCTGTTAGTAAAGGACTATTTAAAGCTTTCTTTTCAATTATAGTTGCTTATATTACTTAAACGTATTCAGTCAGTGTTCCGGAGCTAAGAGAGATATATGGCTTTAAGATACATCAAGATATATTTGATTTTGCTGGTTACGTAATAAATGAAATTTACTTTGAATTATTTTCTTTCATAGTCGCTTCTGGTGAACTCAAAGGTTTTGATCATACTACAGGCATTTACATTTCTTGAAATTTGCGTGTTATGCGCTCATTATTTGCAGTTATATCTGCTATTTAAAGTCTTGAAAAGCTTTTAATTAAATTTTGCTCTCTGAATTTAAAAATATACGGCGTCTCAAGTAAGACATGGTCCACTCCTGAGATGTCTGGATGATAATAAACTCAGCACAAAGCAAGTTTATTTTCGAATCTCGAGATGTAGCCAGTTTGCCAAATATAATTATGTATTTATTTACCTGTTTCGGTGTATGTTCGAATCAAATGGATATGAAATTATAATATGGGATTGCATTGCATAGCATCGCATACTATAATGAATGCACACATATGTAATTGTATTTCAAACAATGTATAAATATTTAATTTTTAGTTCTTGTTTAAGGTATCAAAAATCTAGCGTTTCCTAAAAACATACAGCGAAAGTTAAGAGAGAATATACTTATGATCTTAACAATATATTCAGATTCATACCTACTAAAGCTCCGCGGATCTGATTCATCTACTCTGGGATAATAAATTTAAGGATAAGGGTTAAGGTAACTTTGCATATAAGGGCATGCACCGAGGAAAATTCCCAAGAAAAAAAAATCGCAGAAAAATTCCCAAAACGGCTTTTTTAAATGTTCTGGCCGGGTGGCTTAGATGGTTAAATTAGTCAGAGGAAGATCCCGGGTTCGATTCCCGACTGAGTCAGACTTTTTTCAAGTCTTATTTTCCTTGGGAATAGTA
Organism: Sympetrum striolatum; assembly: GCA_947579665.1. NCBI lineage: Eukaryota > Metazoa > Arthropoda > Insecta > Odonata > Libellulidae > Sympetrum > Sympetrum striolatum. The sequence continues at coordinate 37,478,122 of OX388345.1, read as the reverse complement.
AATTTATATAAGAAATATCTCTAATCTTCTGAAGTGAAATCTGTTGGAACTCGACCTTCACAGCAAAAATCAATGAAGAAGTTTACTGCTTTATAAAACCTTTTGTAGAATAGTGCAAATCATCTTGAATTATTTTTGAGAAACTCTGGAGAAGAATCCTTTGCATAGGAGAAGATTGGAACTGAGCTTTATAGAGTAGAAGCGAAACGAACGGGAGTGATCGAAGGCGAATGACAGAGTAAGAAAGATGGTCAGGGTAGAATAGTTGGGAGCAAGTCACATCGGGAAGTACGTGTTAGACATGGAGAAAACAATCTTATTGAGGGGGAACAAACAGAAGAACGAGCGGGTACGAGTCTATATCGTTTTGCTCGTAACCTCCATGAGCATGAGGAAAGAGTGGGTGGGTATCGCAAGCGACGTGGAAGGATTTCAGAAATCTCTCTTCCCTCGTGGAAGCAGGGCCAACGGAAAACGGCATTCCACGCTTTGGAGGAGCAAAAGAAACTTCTCAAAATGTTAAGGGATTTTATCACGTAATAAGCGGTCTGCAGAAGACCATGAATAAAGTAAACGAACCCAACAGGTGCAATGTACTTCCAACAGGAGGGCTTAAAATATTTGTTTCCATTTCTTACGACACTTTTTTGATGAAAATGCATTTTCATGGGCATTCCATGCTCCGAAAAATTCTTATTAGTAATTGAGAATTCGAGGCAATTATTTTTTTTTATCGATAATTGGTCAATTTGAAGGGTTATTTTGGTAAAGCATTGTAACCGAACCAGAAATGGAGTTTATCGTAAGTAAACATAATTAATCATAATGAACGTTTTCCAGTATGATAGTGGGATCCGAAGTTGGTAGCCCATTGTTTGCCAAAGTAACACAATCATCTTTGGTCTCAAGTTCGATTCCCGGTGAATGCCTTGATACTGATATCTTGGAAAAACTAGAAAGCTACGCATTTGATTGGTATCACATATGGTGCGTACTAGAAATGCTAATGAACTGATGTTAAATTCAACACGCTGACACGCACAGCCTACTGTGTATGACGATTGGAAAATGTTTAATCCTTCCGGGGATATTTCACCATACATATTTTATTCAAAAGTTGATTGCTTTTGAAGATGATTCTTGTTGGAAGCAGTAACTATATAAATCTTTTCCGGGATGTTTGCATCTAATACATTACGGATAAAAGCACGTAGTTTACCGAACAAGGGTGAGATGATTATATTTATATATTGATCACTCAAGTATGAGCTGTCCATGAATTATTCATCTCCCAGAACAATCCCAGATTATGGATTGGGTTTCATTGAAAACGTTTTCGATTAAATATGAATTGAATTCAGTACAGCGAGGTTACAGTTAAATAGCAAACGTCTACAGTATAAATTATGATTTCTTACGGTGTTGAACTCATTCGATTAAGAGCAATCGCATTATTCTTACAGTATATAATTGCGCAATGCACATCATGTGTCTATATTTCTTAAAGTTAGCGATGCGAAATTTCAAAGATTAGTTCTTCAAAATTTTTAAACTATAATTGCACTGAGTCAACAGTTTATGATAATATTTTTTAAGTGAACGCTCTATGACAGTTAAAAAATAACCAAGGAAGTCATTTTTAGACGCATCAATTTTTTACAACGGGATGATCACTATGATCGCATTTTTCTTACATGTCTTAATTTCAGTTATGAAAGTATGTACTTGAAGGTGATATACAGTTCTACTTAAATATTCATTTCTAGAGAAAGGATATTGTAGGCTATGGTTATTTTATTTTGGTTAGCTTTGGACGAATCTCTTAAAATTGGATTGAATTAATCTCAATATATTGAGCAGCATCGTATGTCATTTTGTAGTTTAATTGCATGAACTGTGTTACAATGTCTTAGAGAGACAACACCGGTTTTCAAAGAAGGCTAAAATTGCGAATGAGTAATTACAATAATACGACATTTTCAGAGATTTTTTGTCAATCTGTAGTACTATAAACGCATGAATTGTGTTACAATGTCTTAGAGAGGCAACACCGGTTTACAAAGAAGACTGAAATCGCGAATGAGTAATTTCAATAATAATTTCTACAATTGCATAATAAATGTTGAGCACATCAGACTCGCTGGACGTTTGTACATACGTTTGGCCTGCTTCCCGATACAGTTGAGGTCGATTAAACCATGGTCTACTATAATGGGAGTAACAAGAGAAAGCAGATATGCGATTCGCGGCGTCCAATGGGAGACAGTCTGAAACGACGTCTCCGTTGGCGTTAAAGAGATTTCGTCCCTCATTGGAAATGGTCCGAGAGAGACAAAGGGAGATATTTAATGGAAAAAGCGGAGAAAGTGGGAGGAGAGATGGGAGAAGAGGTGGAGCCAAAGAGATTTGTTCGCTTGATTAATTCCCTGCGTCCGTTTTCCGTAGTTGAGTTGAAAATAATTAGGAAGCAATTAGAGGGAGGATGCTAAATTTGCTTTTTGCAAATTCTTGCTGCTTCCGTGCATCTACAGGGGGCAAGGTCTCAAAAAGTGCATGGTGATAAAAAAGCGTCCTTGAAGGATTTGTATACATCTCGGATCAACAATGAATTAAAGCTCGTAATGATTTTGCCATTAGGGTCCTACTTCATGCATATCTACACAGTCATTCAGCTCCTCTTTCTGTTGGGTATAAATAAACTGATGAGGTTTCTGGGCAGTTTCCGTTCGATTGATATTATGAATATAACTCAATGAAAGAATACAAACAGGCTGAGACATCCTGATAGCGACAATTCAATAATATATCTTATGTAACGTTTTTATACGCAGCAGCTATACATTAGTGTTCACCTTTCGGTAGGTTCATGTGCATCAAAAATCAAATGACACAGTAGATTATACAGGTAATTACTGCAGAAAAGGAGCATTTGTTCTACAGTTTATGTATTTTACATATGTAGGTATACGTACTAACTTATTACATAACTGTAATTTTACAGTTTCACTAAGTCCCCCCAAGTGAAGGCCGAAGTGATTGAATTCAATATTTTTAATTACACATTTAGCATAGCAAATCGTTATATCTACCAAGTCATTGTAAACTCCAATTTTCTCTGCATATACTTCTGTTTATACAAATAAGTGTATACTGCGTGTATACAATTGTTTACACTTATGTTTATACTGCTGTATAATGGGAGTTTATAGGCCGTCTTTTAATATCTCCAGACCTTCTTCACTGACTTTTGCTTCATTTACCATTTTAAATCTTAGTACACATAGAGCCTACATATGAGTTTATCACTTTTATTTTGGCAGATATATTTTTTAAAAGCTCACACACAGAACAAGACAACCTGGAAGTGCGTGATACAAAAGAAAATCGTCCGTTCTTCTTTCGCGTTTATTTGCTTCAACAAATGTTGTTAGGTAAACAGTCTTGTTAACAATCAAACAGTCACTTGCAACAAATTCATACCTCAATGGTAGTTTTATCATACTTATTGGCTACAAAAGGACACTACCCAATAAATTCCTAAATACAGATTGATGAATCAAAATCTGCCTTGAGGTGAGATCAATGGTAAAAAAGAGTATTTTCTCTAGGAAATACAGTATAAACTCAAGATTACTCCCTTTTTGAATGAGGAAGCATTATGCCGTAGCGATTTAAAATTCTTCGAATTCCACCGCTGGAAACCATCTTGCTATATCCAATTTACTCGGAACTCTTTCGTATTATATTATCATAATCGTTTCACCTCGTTTTCATCCGAATTCGTGATAATTGGACACTACCACTAATTCTGTCTCTTTGCCGAATGATCAAAGTGGGCCGAATCATTTCCCGAGCTGAAAGTCGTTCAATTAGGCCGCAGGTTTTAATCTTTCCCCTAGAAATTAGGAGTCGATGATTGGGATTTATCGATCTTGATCAAGAGGTAACTGTAGAAAACAACTGTGATTTTTATGAAAATGTGAGGATTTGTGGTCACAATTTACGCTCTTACATCGGTAAATTAACCTTTCGATTAAATCGCCAGTGGCCTCGTGGCCAATACCATAATCAGATATTTTAGGGAGGACTCGACTTGAGCTCCCTGAGGAAATAAATACTTCGGCTTTGCCGGTGGTATTATCTGCTGGCCTCACCCCATTGGTAGCCCAAACGACCGAATATGTATGTTATTTATCCATCATTTAATTGTATCCTATCATTTCCCTCTATTACTCCTTTTAAGTACGCAATCTGCGTCCCCCGCCGCATCACTCTTTCCTTCCAATGTTACGAAAGATGCTTATCAAACGATGCAACTCGCCCACCGAAATATCCTCCCTCGGAATGCGGAAGAAACGGTGACCCCTTCATAATGATACCAAAGTACGAGTTTAACATAGCTCTCTCTCCGACGTCTCCAACTTCACTTTTCTCTTCAAGGGCGTACCCTCTGTCATATGTGCCAAGATCCGTTCATGGGCAGAAATTAAGAATTTGCTGTCATTACTTATTTCATTTTCATCAGAAAGTGTCTCAGAATTCAAAAATTGGTCTCCATGCTATTTTCTTGAATATTTGTGCGAGTTACTTTTCGAGTTGTGAATATGCTATTTTTATAATACTTTGGCTTCCAGGTTATTTTTCTAATGAAATTGGAACGTAAATTTTTTTGTCGTTTTTCGTACTCAGCTAATGAATTTTTATTGTATTTACATATCTGTGATTGTTTCAGTCCATAATAGTTTCAATTACATCACAATTTACAACGCTGAAAACAGATTTAAGGAAACTAGCAAACAAGATAAAAGAGCTTAGGTCATTTCGCACATTGGCTCCCACTGGGCATCAAACCTCTTTCACCAAAGGTAATTCATCTTCCTTTAGAATATGCATTGAATTTTTAGCTTCCTTCTTTAAATATTAATCGTTTCTGCTGCCAAACGTCGATTATTGTAATACTCCAGATTTATATTTTCATAAAACATGGAGAAAAATGTATTTTTCATTTATCTTTGTCTCTGTCTTGTACATGGCTGTAATGATAGAGAAAATACTGAGGTATTAGTTATTAAGGATAATGAAATTGATTAGGGTCACTTCTCATAGAAACTTACAAAATGTGTTACAAACAAAGCCGTTGTGCTTTACTTACAAAGAATTTTTCCGCTTATAGCAACGTTGCCCATTGAAAAGAAAAGACAAACTATTTCACTCCTCTCGATGCCTTATAAGTCTCATTCTAATCTCCTATCTTTTGGTAGCTAATGTTAGAGCAAGAGGCTCCAACCGTCCTTCAGGTTAAACACTTCTCAGAGAGACTCTATTCCGATAAAATAAGCATTTTCAATTAAATTAGGGTAAAAGTTCATCATAATGCCCGATATCATACTGAAATGGAAAGTATTCCAAACATTCTTGAGCATGTTTGGGATTAGGGATGTCAAACATTGGGATTTATTAATACTCAGTATAAGTGGCAGTTTAATTTTTTAGTAGTATGCTAGTAACATTAATACTGGTCCTGTTTCAGTGAGTATAATTTATTTTTTATGCCTTTCTTGTTATGGATGGTTACCACTAAGTTGATGTCGAAATAATGAATTTTTTTGGTAATACTCATAAAACCTCTATAATAGAAGGCTAATAGGATCTTTCGTCTACAATATTGCTCACCGAAATTGTTCTCGCTACCTTTAACGTTGATTATATTGGACCGGCCAAGATAGCTAGGGTTGGTGTTATTTCTACTACGTCTAACGAGGATGAATTATTTCAGTACTTAAAATCATTCTTCCGAGAATTTTCTGCCAAGGAAATTTCAATTTACATCCAGTTTTTCTCTAGGAAATCTTAACGAAATTTAAGTTATACCTTCTAGAATGAACGAATAATATATCTTCCGAATTTTCAATAAGGAAATCGGATTAGAATACTTTTTCCATTTGGATTATATTTCCACTTTACCGTAGATGGAAGAAACGGCTCGCGGGAAACCATTTTCAATTTGCTAAGAAAATAATCCGTCCGTTCAACATATTGACTCTCATCAGATTGACCGGGGGAATAGCTCTCGAATCGAATTTAAATAATGGCTCCTTGTACGGAACCAGTTCTTTGGGTTTTCAGAAATGTATTTTATTAACGTTATTATACCGCCTTAAGGAGAATGACCGATTACACGGTACACAACAAAGAGAAGAAAACGACTAACAAGAAAAAGAAACAAAATAAGATTCGGAATCACTCACAATACAGTCGATCGTGTTTCACTTTTTCCCCAAGGAGAATTATCCCATGGAAAACTTTCCGTCTGATCTCTCATATATTTCTAATTTGGCTAATTGTCAAATTGGTCCAATTTTTCTCCATTTAGAGAGAAAAACTGAAGCCTAAATGAGCGCCTTTGTAAATTAAGCCTGTGTCGAAGGAACGTATGAGTGGATAAGTGCGTTAGAAGTGCTCTGAATTTTATTTGGTAAATGGATTGAAGCGATTATGAGAAATACGGTTCTCTAATAAATTTTGTATTCATAATCCAGTTTTCTTCGAAGTCATATTAATATTATGAAATAATAATATGATCATGAATTGCGATATATTTTATCTGAAAATTATAATAATGCAGTCTTTAATGGATAAGTTTGTACTGTAAGTGTATTTCAGCATTTATATGAACTAAGCTAGGTTCTAAACATTTTTCTCATAATATAAACCTTTTTCTTTAGATATATTGAATGAAAGATTTAATTTTCTTTAGTAGTACAGAAAATTGTATTTTAGAAATCATTGAGAAGTATCTGAGTGAGTAGTTAGTTACTAATAAGCCATTTGAATTGTTAAAAATATTTGATTATGTATCAGCAAGATAAAAAAGTTGAAATTAATTGGAAAACATATACTATATTTTTTTGTCTTCTTAACCTTTGTGTTTGTCTACGCTTTGTCTGCGTCTAGAATGAATCTATATGCCTAATCTTTTGCCTCAAAAACTTAAATTTTCCTGTTTATTTATTTTACAGATGTATGTTAAATAGTTACTGTTTACTTGACCATGAAAATAAAACAATTGAAATATATTTACATTAAATCTGCATTAATACCTTACTAGCCACCTTTCGGCGTGTGGCAGGAGGAGTAAACACCTTGCGTATCATCTTTATTTTTAATCTGTTACATCTATTATCGCAGTTTATCATTCGTATAGATTGTAAAATGAATTTTACTAGCAACTCTTTATCTTAATTTGTGCTCATTAAGGGAACAGCGGAATTTGCAGGGTGCCGCAAAATACCGGTTACTTCTTCCGTAAATGTACTTTCACTGAATTCATGAAGCAATCGCAGTCTGGCTTCTAATCTCCTTTCTTTCAAAGATTCCCATTCTAGCGTTTTTGTTTATTTTGCTTTTTATCGTAGTTGCGTAGATAATCCATTCATATTATTCTATAAACATAAGCATTGCTTCGCATGTTACCAGCCCCGTTTGGAGAAACATGTCCGAAAATGTGTCCGCCTTATTTCCTCCCGAATTTTTTAAATCTCTAGATCATTGGCCCCACCCACTCTAATACACATCCACCCTCTCCTCCCGCTACTAAAAAAAACTCCCAACCTCTGTTTCCTTCGATTATCGCCTCGGGTCAAACCGGCAACCGGTCTCCGTTGTAAAAAAGGTGGAGGACTAACAATTGACTGTGGCCAATTCCGTAATTGCACCCTTGATTCGCTTTAATGAGCGGCTCGGAGCCAACGCTCCCTCTCGGCTTCCGACTCATCCAGCTTTCTTCCACGCTCACTCCTCTCTTTCTTCTTATTCATCCTCTCCCTCTTTTAGTTTATGTTTCACTTACGCGCTCGCACTGTTTGCGTGATTCATATTTAAATTCACATACATTAGATTATTACGATATTAATATCTGCGTATGCTTATTTTTATACTGGTTTATTATTTTCTTATGATTTTTTTAACTCTAAATATTTACTTCCAAACCTGTGGAGATTCAGCGTGAGAGAAATTTGTATCGCTTTGTCGTGTGACAGTATTGGGTGTGACAATAGGATTGAAGCTAAAGAGGATGGTAGTCATGTTTTTTTATAGTTGTCTGACTGGCTGATTTTTTTAGATGAATAGGTGAACTTTTGCTTTAATTCAAATACGAGAAAAATGATTAGTTGTGATTCTTGGTAGTGTACTTACGAATGAAAATGAAAAAAAGACATGAAACGAAATCAGCGGATGCTAAATTTGGTTTTCGAATTATTATGCAATACATTTTAAGGATTTTTATTGTAATTATCACATGGCTGCGTACTATTATCGATGTCATATCCATATATTCTCACATTTTCTTTGCTAGTTAACGATTCCGATTTACGTACTCAAATTTCATTACGTTAAAAATAGATCTAAGCAGCCATTTAAATTGAAATGAAGGGATAGAGAAAAAGGATACCTTCTTGTTAGGCATATATTTTCCTGGTGTTTTTTTAAATACCAACATATCCATATTTATATATCGATCATCATTTATATCATATTATGCAATACAATACCATACAAAACGTAATTTTTGGGTGAAGTTGAGACTAAAATATAGGTATTATCTTGAGATCAGGATCTAATTAAATTAGAAAACATGTAGTTGAATTTCCGTAACTACTTGCATAATTCGAGCAAATTGCATGAGTATCATTTCTATGAATCGCCAATTTTGGTTCCAATATCTTATCATTGGAACTACCGGAAGTTTCCTTTGTTATTCAAATATAAAGAGGGGAAAATAACCCGCTGCATTAAGGGTTGTAAGGGTTTGATAAGTCCGGTCATTCATCTTAATATTTAGTTACTTTTTATTCCCCTAGTTACCGGTAACACACTCACCCGTTTTTCACCTGAAAACGTCACTATGCCGATTTCTTCGCAGTGCGATTACAATGTCGCCCATCTTTTCCTATACAATGCAAAAACTTTTCTTTTCTCCTTATTTATCTCTCCAAGTATATCTTTTCTCTTTTAGGTCATCTTCATTCTTATCTCACACTCTTTTTGCTCAGAATTCAGCAATTATTTTGGAGAAAAATACAGATAGTGATATTATAGAAATGTTTTATCACAACTAAACTCTTAAATTTGAGAACTTCTTTTTTATTTAAGTAATCCTTGGATTCTCATTTTTAATTTCCAAATGTTTCCAATAAACATCCAGTAATGGACAATTACAGGGAGACGATTAAAACAGCAACAATGGACAAACACATACATATGCATAAAAAACAACTAAAAATAGTTGTTTCTGTCCCAAAGAAATTCCACTATGTTAGGTCAGAACACCTGGAGTTTATACATACATAACCATGCACTAAATAGAAAAAGGCCTTTTTGCCGGGAATCGTCTCGGTTTTTCTCTCGTCTCATTTCGTTTTCGCTTATCTCTTTTCACTATTATTCTTTTTTCTTTACGTGATTTTTGCCTCAGTCTTTCGCTCCTGCATCCAAGCTTAATTGCCCTCGCATACCTTGTTCGACTTCCTTCTTAAATACAGACTCCAGACAGCCTTTCGCCTTCTTGTCTAAATTTCTCCGAAAATAATTAGGGAGACCGCCAAATTCATGGCCCTTTTCATTCATGCCTTTTCTTTTCCCTCTTCGGCCATCCCACCCTATCATTTGACTTCGGATGACTGTCTTCTACTCACAATTCACCTTTGGATATACATTGATACATTGACGCGAATTCATAGAAAAATTTCTGTCGAACACTTTTTATGTATTATGTTCTGCATAATGGTAATGGTTCTGTGGTAATAGTTCACATTTATGAACATGGGTAGTCTGAAGCAATATGGTACGTTTTGATTTTTGAAAGCGTTTGCGCCTTTTGAAAGATATTGACCTAAATAGCAGCTATTTTGGACTCGCAGTTTTTTAACAATCAAATACAAATCTTTGTTGGGTCGGAAACTTTTCAGGCTACCATGTACGGTAATTGTGGGTGCGATAGCTGCATACAGTTTTCTTTCTACGTGAAAAATAAAGCTGTGTGCAGTCATCATGTATCTTTTTCAAGAAAATAGAATACTTTGTCTGGAAGCCATAAAAGAATAAACTGCAGGACTACAATAGATTCATCGGTTATTTAGTATAGATCTAAACTTAAATTAAGAATGGAATGCTCCTCAAATGTATGAAATATGGATTATGCAAGAGAAGAGATACAATCTAGCGGAGAAGATAAAAATGGCATTAAAACATTGAGTATATCAATCTATTTGAATAAGCTGCAATTTAAACTGTCATCTGAATCTTTAACTTATAATTAATTTACATGCATTAAAAATTTAACAATACCTACGATTTTGAAGTTACTTATCTTGCTTTCGTAAAAGTCTGTACGCAGATTAGCTCTCGATATTCCCTATTGTATTCTTGCTCCCCATGTAGTACTTGTTAATGATTAGAATTGCGTCGTATCGCCTCGAATTTTCGATCATTAATTTTTCAGACTCTTAATTTATTCTGGGAGCAATTAACATAATGTAATTTTATTAATTACGGTTCTGACGTTTTTGTATAGCTTTCCTCTCCAGTACACTATTTTATGCTTTCAGAAAACCTTCTGCTCTCTCTGACTGTTTCATAATCTCGTATGGCTTTAGATTTTCGAATATCACGCACATCTTTTCCAAAATTCACCAGAGTTTTTTTCGACAGTTTAAGTAGTAACAGCTTTTTCCTTCTTACCCAGATTTCCCTCCACGCGCAAGCATATCCGTTGGATTTTCTCGTTTGATTAATTTTTACGACTACTTTCCTCTATTTATCTAAATCCCGATTAGCGTGGTTGATTCATTTTATTTTTATGATAATCTATGTCACACATAGCCTCTATATTCTTCTATTATCAAATAAATCTAAACATTCCAATTAAGACTTCTCGGTTTTCTTGGAATTAATTTCTCTAATATACTAACTAATTTTCATAAGGGCATTTTAAAATTAGTATAAAGTCCTTTTTTAAGTAAAAAATAATTACTTCGATCTATCCTTCGTATCATTATCTCTTTTTCCCCCTTATATTCAGAATAAAATTTTTGTCAGCACGTCCACCTGTCTAGAAGGATTTTTACAGTTTCCAGTTTTTTCCTGTATTCTTGTCCAATGATTAATAGGGAAAAATGCCGACTAAATAAGACATTATTTTTCATGGTCAAAACGTAGATTTTTTCCGCTAAATGAACCGCTTGGCGGTTAAATGAGTCGGGAGAAAATTGGAATTTGATGATTCCTGGAAATAGCTCTGCTAAAAGTAACGAGGACGCTTCTTCCTCAAAGATTCCATAATTTGCCGTAGCGTTAAATTAACCACTAATTCCTCTACTTAAATCATTCTTGTCTGATTTTTTCCTTCCTTTATTTAACTTTCTTTTTAATACATTCACTTGCCTCTTACTCATCGCCATCCTATTCAAAAGAATGCTTTTTCATCTTTTTTCTCTGAAACACAAAAAATTAATATTCACGCTGGGAAGCATTTCCATGTCGATGAATCCTTATTTGAAGTATTTTTACTAATTGAAAGGAGGAAATTCGATACTGTAATCCAATTTTTGTAGTAGGCTGATTACGGAAAACTGTGGTTGAAATCATTTGTTATATATTTTCTATTTATTGAAGCAATGAGACGTAATTTCCACCGTCAGATTAGAAAGCTGTGTCAAGACGACCGGGAGTGAGGCTATTCTTGCAGTGTGTAGAAAAATATACACGATATCCTTCCTATTTAATCCATAGTTTCTGACTAGAAAACTGGAATGCACTACAAATGCGTGGATTCTAAAATTTTCCTGAATAGGGCAACGCATCGTGAGATGTATTTAATTACACGAATTTACAATATTAGTTAAAAGAACAAAGAGTTTTGACATAATCTAAATGAAATATTTGACGATGCAATTAATTATTATTGCATGTTTCATGGGATATATAATGTTTTAATTTTCTAGTTACTATTCTTGATGATACCTGAAAAGAGTTTTATACTGATAGAATAAACGTTATGAGCTATTTTTGTGTAGGGATCTATTCAGTCTCATGAGTTAAAATCCACTACTTGGAGTCTCGTCATTTGCACTTTCTTCTTGTTCTCAGCATTCTATTATTTTGTCTGCTCACTAGGAGGGAAGGTCTTCTTTCCATCCCCTTTCCATTTTCTTTTCTTCGGTGCTATAGAAATTGCAGCCCTCCAACTCTCACCTTTCATCTATTATCCGAAACAATTTGAACAGTTTTAGAGAACACCGTTTCCCGCTCCTCCCACAATTCCTCCGACTTGTTTTTTCACTCCCATTTCCTTCAATCAAGCACAGCTTATCTCGTGCAAAAAGAACCATCTCGAAAAGTTTTAATTCTGAGCGATCCCAAAAGACCTTAAATAACTTTCGTTTTTTCCGCTATTAGGTGCGCGCGACAGGTTTTTCGAGTATTTTTTCGGGAGGGTGCGCAAAAGAAAATCATTCTCGCCTCGGGAAATAAAGAAAGGTGTTTTTTGGGTGTTCGTTTTCATTTGAGGGTAAATGCACACGAATGACATCACGCCTCCCAGGGGTTCTTCCTCAAGTCATTTTTTTTTCCTTTTTGGAAGTCGGCGCCGCCCTCTCAAAAGTGGGAAGATTGCCGATACAGTCCGGTGGGCTTTTTGTTGGGCGGCTCCAAAGACTTTTTTGTCTAGGAATGAGACGGCATTGTATCTGCTGCCATACTTTGATAGATGAAATATTTTTATTGATCTTTTGTTTCAGGGTGAAGAAAATCTTTCTCTCATTAACTTTTAAATCTCATTATTGTTCATAGCTGTTGTATAAAGAAACCTACTGAGTCATACATGATGCTAATTAATGGAATTCATTCTGGTTGCTCCTCATTGAAATATAACATATGAAATGTGCAAAGGAAAGAAAATATTCCTCATACCTCAGCTAGCTAGAGCCTCATTCCCTTTCCAAGATTATTTGTGGCCAATTATGGAGGGGATGAGGATCAAATCGATATTCGGGCTAAATACTTTATAGAGAGAGTCATTACTTTGGAAGAGTTGAAAGTTTTTTCCTTATTGAAGTGCAGCAAGCTATAAAGTGTTGATGTAAAAGGTATATTTTTTCAAACTATGAGGAGATATATTTGTTATTCAATTGAGCACATGTTTCCCTTTAGCTGGAGCCGTTTTACTCACGAAATATGTTTAGAACCATGTTGAATCTATAAATCTATGCTTAAATATCTTTATTACGTTGTAATTGACAATGAATATCACCATCTAAAGTAATAAGACGTAAACACTTTGACTAGTAAGAGTTTGTATTGAAATGAATCATTGACGTCTCCTAGAATATTTTTAATCTTTTTTGCTATGAACTTTTGTAAATCCTTCTTTCTCAGAACCATACTTCTGCGCTGTAAATAATATTTTACTGGTAGGTTTATAAATTTACATGTCAAGTGATAAGTTTTCTACAGAATAAATCTCACACCCCTAGTAATACTTCCTGCATCCATTAACCCTTTCTTTTACCTCATATTTCAAACCAACGCATTAGGCTATCTCTCAATTCATGGCATAGAGAATACTTGTCCGAATTATTAACCTTATTACTTGGAGAAAACAAGGGAAATAATTGACCGTCGCCGAAATGAAAAATTATATTGGACTCGTGATAAATCTTTGCTCCATTTTCTGGAAAGCAATACATTCTCCCAGACTCAATCGTTTTCCTCCCTAGGTAAAAGTCTGTTCTATGATTCACGTCTTATCTCACGTATGATGGATTTATCTGCAGTAAATAACGTAGGAGTGAGGGTATTGTTCTCACGCATTGCTGCCTTTTTAGTGGAAATAAATTGCATGTATCCCCTTATCACTGATTCAGGCAAATGAAATCTTGTCCACCTAGAAGCTACTGACATAAGGTGAGAACAGGAAAATCCTATCAACCTCTCGCATCGTTTGCCTCTATCATATTATTCTGCTAGAGTTCTTGCAAAAAGCTAGAAAGAGACGCGGTTTTCATAATCAATTTTCTTGCACAATGTGCATTCAGCTGCCCGTACATAAATCAAACTGAATGGTTTTGTTATAGATAAGGAAATCTGCTACGTAAACTTCACAATTTCTCACTGCGTCTATTTAGAAATCCCTCTCTAGTCCACCATCTATCTCTGTGTTTTAAAAAGTATACGTTCTGGTAACAAATCCAATAAAGTAGGAGTATGATCATGACAATGGCAGTACCGAACGCGTATCCTCCGGTGGGATTCGAAGGTAGACACTTCAACCACGCCTCCGTAATGACTGATGCAGCCTTTCTCTTCCATCTCATTTATTACTATCTCGTTCCAAGGAATTCATTTTCTGCCCAACTACTTCGATGAAACTTCGTGACTTCTGAATTTTGGGAGCTGCGATCATGATAACTGCCGACCTATCTTCACCACGATATTATGATAAACATGAATGCACCTTTCGCTGAAAGAAGTGATAGTAATCCTCATCACGGGCGAGGCGTTTTCGTGCATCAAGTAAATGAAGATTTGTGCCCTCTTGTGTTGAAAGATTGCGATTGCACTCTTATTAAGGACACCAAGAGCTTCCATTTGGACCGAGGAAATTTTGGGAAATTTTTTAATCTCACCTATAGGTGTACTAGGAAAATAATTAACTCTTAACTCGTTAACTTTGACACTTAAGGGAGTCTAACTTTGGTCATAGTCCTGTAATTATATCTTCAGAACATGATTTAGCTCTCAAATTGATTTTTCAATATCCACCATCTAGTATCGAAATGTTGCCAATGCTGAACATCAATAGAAAACATTACCGCAATACTAATCCTAACAAAAGTTCTCAAGATATTTTTGGTTTAGATTTTTCCTCTAAGCAGATATGAGTAGTTATAATTCAAGTATTAGTCTATATAGCTTAATTGATTTTTATAAACAGTAGTGTCGTTTCTCAGACGTTTACGATAATACAGATTTATGGCTACTGATGATATGGAATGATAGGATATGGAAAACATCTATAAAGCAAAAAAATTTTCTTTCCTCAATAGGCTCAATAGCCAGATAATCTCAGGCCTATGTGAACGTCGAGTATTGGATTTTACAGAACATGATTAGCTTCAGAGAATAGAGTGGAAGTACATTTTCGGTGGAATTATAACAAAAGCAGATTTAAGTCGATTTTATAATTGGAAGAATTATAGGAACCTCATCTCCAAGCAATTATATCGATATAAAAGGACGGCAAAAGGAAAAGGGTTTAGGTGACTTTGCACATAAGGGCGTGCACCCTTGCAAACTAAGTCCCCAAAACGGCAAATATTTTGGCCGAGTAGCTTAGATGGTTAAAGCAACCTGGATAGAGAAAGATCCCGGGTTCGATTCCCGGTCCCATCAGGCTTTCTTCAAGTCCGTTTTTCCTTGGGAATAAGAGAACTGTTTAATATCTGCGCTTCCTGTTACTCAGTTGAGAGGATTCATAAGGGTGTTCGGCAAATAAAATTGAACCTTTTTTCAGTTTGGACGGAATATCAACAGAGGAAAAGAATCGTCGATTTGAAAATAACTTAAACTGGGAAGCAGGGACTAGAAATCGTAGAAATCGAGAGCGAAATATCGTTCTTTCCTCACCGCCCAAACGCGCGGCGAAAATTACGAATCCAATCTCTTATTTTGAAGAACGTGACGAAGCAAAGGTGTCGCGAAAGATTAATACGGAGTAATTGAGTTCACTCCGAGAACAAAAAGTCGAGATGAATTCAGTGCGGGGGAACTCGGAAGAGAAAATGGGACGAAATGGAGATCGTATGGGAAGAGGAGGAAGTGAGAGATGGGCGAAGGAAGACCGTAAGATAAAAGAGTCGAAACTGTGGGTGTAGGAGGTGATTGGAAGCATTGTGACCAACTCCGCCCAAGCCTATCCGCCCAGTTCGGCTTAATGCCCGCTCCCATTCTTCGCACGAGGACTTCAAAGGAGCACGCCCGTGACGCACGGGCGAAGAAAGGTCCGAGGATTCTTCTCCGTATTGAATTTCCGCATTAAGCTCGTAGGCGGAGTGGGAGGACTGATTGAGCGGTGGAGGGGAAACGAGATCGCTGGTCCCCAATTGAGATCTCCCACCGCTATCTCTATATCGGAGAGATTGAAAGGTTCTGGAAAAGGGCGACGAACTGAGGAGGACGCTGGGCCGGAGGCGAAGCTACCTTGTGGTGCGTCGAGGGATTTATTTTTTTTCTCTTTTCGGTGGGTTGGCGAGAGCGACAGACAATGAGATAACGGTCTTGTAACATTTTTGACGCGTCCTTTTAAATTTTGAAAAAAAAGAGGGTGCGAAAGATGGGATGGTTTGCAACTCCATCTTTTGCGATTTTGTTTAGCACATACGAATTGGTTGTACTTTTGTATTAGGCTAGTTTAGTAGCCAATCACTAAACCTCCATGTCCACAGAAATCACTTTCTAAACCACAAAATATGAATGGATAGCTAAATATTTGTAATATTAATGTTATATTATCTATTGTGTAAATAATTGTAATATTAATGTTCTTATCTATTGTTTATGTATACACGAAATCAGGCAATCCTTAGTAATATAGTATTTCCCCCTCCACCACTGCCACCTGCCTGATGGCCTAATCGCAGCGTCATTTGAAAATAAATAAATTAACACATTAAAAATATTAACGGTTAGATAATGATGATCGTTGTGCATTAAATTTCTGTGGTTTTGTAAAGTGCCTTTTCAAGCATAGAGGTTTTTACATTAATAATTACTACAAGGTTAACCTCGACTCTGCATCGTTCATTATTTCTTATTTGGCTTGGATTGGTTATTTGTTGTGCAGGAAATAATTGTAATAGCAATAATTACACCTTTTTATTCGTCATTAGCACGAAATGAGCGTACAAATGACGGATAAAAACAGTTTAAAGGGCAAAGGAAATTAGTGAGCACTAACAGTTTTAATCTATACATTCCTGCAAACAGAATACATTCGACCCGAGTTTCGGACTTCATCAAAAAATTAATTGGCATTGCGCACTAATTTTCTTTATTTTGATATGGCATACCGTCAATTGAAGACGGGAGCCATTTACGTGAATTTAGAGGACCTTTATCTCAAATATTTTACTGTTGAATATTCTCTGCATTCAAGAACGATGCTCATTGAAGCTCATCGATAGCAACGATGATCATTGAAGAGGTATTTAGTTTGCACGTAGTGGCGTGTGCCATAAAACTTGTGATGGATTAATAAATACTCAATGTCAATCAATAGTGATGGATAAATAACCTAAGGATAGATACTATGTATGCCTATAAAGTAAAAAACATGCTCGTGACTGTGAATCTAACCCTACTTTTCCATTCTTAATTTGGGTATTATTGATAGAATGTCTGCAAGTAAACAGGAAGAGTTTGGGTGCAGTCCCAGTTACGTTCATATTTTCCCTTCTATTTATACTTGGCTTCCTAAATTTTACAAAAACTCTTATTTTTTTGCTTAATCGTTAACTGAATTCATAGTTAGATTTGAATGTAATCATATAAGAATATTAATAGCCATAAACCAAGAACTATTAAATCCTCCAATTTTCGTAAAATAAATTCAGAATGTTTTATGCGTGAAAGTTTCGCACTATAGTATTAATGCGGTGTATATTTCGAAATTATGTTAATTCTTTCTCCAAGATTGTTATACTCTGCGTGTGACGATGAATACAAAACCGTAGGGAATGAAAAAAGAAACTGCGAGATATTCCCTCGAGCCTAAAACCTTCGCAGTTTTGGGCTATAATTTTTCCGAAATTATAACGCGGCCTAGATTTCGAGCTTTCATCCAACGATTTCGCGCTTGATTTTCAAATTCATTGATGAACTCCTTTCCCTATTCAAATAGAGGTAGAAATACACAAATGAATGAACCGTTGAATTTTAGAGGAAGTTCTTTTAGGTGAGATTGTGGCATCAGTCTCGGAAGTGCTCTTACGTACTTTGCTTCCATTGCCTTGGATTTTGTTCATTTACTTGTTTGCTTACAGCGACTACAAATAGGCAAGACCAGATTGTACTCAATCGTAAGGGGATATATACAATTGAAAATCCCAGCCTTGCCTTCTAAAACCTCAGTAAATAACGAAAACAATTATGATACAAAATTGATAAACATGATTATTGCCAAAAAATTCACAAGTATAATATATAGTATAAGCTAGTGAGCTACTATATTTAGCAGTCTTTTTGTGACATTTAAACAAATTTCATATGTTAAATAATCTTTAAATTTTTCTTGCACTGAAGTTGTTTTATGCAGTTATTACCACTGGAAGAAAGTTTGAATACTCCTTGCTGAAGTCGTTAGCTGAAGTGATCTGAAATACTAAATCCATCTTAGCAGAAGAATAGGCCTTGTCTTCTTTCTTGAGACTAGAATATGAACCTACTTAACACCGCATCTAGCCCTTAAATCCACAACCATCTGCTTTAGATACAATCCTTTGACAGGAATGCGTCTGACAGCTTTTCCTCTCGATCATTAGATCACACACTTTAATATTCACCTTTGGGAGATCAGGTTTTTCAATTTTTTTTTCGGAAGAATCCGATATGTTTTTTCTCTTGCCAATCCAAACTCTGCTCCTTAATTTTCAACCAGAAAAAATCCGCGGAGCAACACGTGGCCACTCCAGAGAGAAAGAATCTATTCTTGGCCCGTTCCAACGAGGACCATTTTGCCGCATTCCGCTTCGAAAAAAACCTGACAGGCACTAAAGAAATCATTACCGTCGGACCTCTTGACGGACAAAAGACAAACAGCACGGGACGTCAAAACTCCGTGAAAAAGAAAACGGGCCCCAGTTTTTCACACAGTCACCCACAGCTCTATTAATCACCAAAAGCCGATAGAGACGCCAGCCCACGAAATCACCGGCAGGTAGGGAGAGAGAGAGTTTTAATTAAAAATATTTTTTCAATCCCCAAATCGATTCGAGTCATTCAGTCAGTCTAACCAAGGCGGACTGGCACGGAATTTTAAATCGGGAAATCTTGCGTAGGCATTATTTCCACTCGGGTTACGGCACCCGGAAGGCCTGATGGGAGAGATGGTCAATAGGATGGATGGGTGAAATAAGACATCGAAAGGAAAGCGGATGGGAGACTCTTTTCGGAAGGGGTTATAGAGAGGGGATGGTTAAGAGAGAAGGGTGTTATGAGCAGCCGAGGTGCTGTGGGCGCCCGGGGAAAATTGGTTTTCGTCGCGGAGTCGATGGATGACTCGACGGTATCGCGATCCGAGAGGGCGGAGGGAGGACAGACGAAGGTGTGGGAGGCGTAGGAGTCGCTGAGGTGAAAGGTTCTGAGGTGTGGGAGGCGAGGGTAAAAATTGGTAGGTGATGAAATCCTTTATCGCAATTTCCTCCGAACAAGTCCACCTCATTGTTCGACTTACTCTCTTCAATCCCTTCTTTGGTGCCAGGTGTTTCGTTTTGAGAGAGCTCGAATTAAAGTTTGCCAATTTAGGAGGCACTGACGGATGCGCGCTCGGATCCATTTTGGTGGATGAAACGTAGCTGTAGATACGTGTTTATGCATTGCTACTGAATGCCCGGTGTACGACTAGGAAAATGATTACATTTCTTTGCAAATTGTTTAAGAAAGATGTATGTATTTTAATAAATAAGTTGAGTAATTATAAGAATGAAATGCGAAAGCGAAACTTTTGTAATATGCGGAAAGAGTTCAATCTTAAATTCTATTCGTTAAAGTTGCTGGTAGGAACATAGCTCATCATCTTCTTACTTCTATATTTATTTCTGTCTGAAATATTCGTCCAAATTCCTCCTATTTTGAGTGAAAGACCTAAAGATGTAATTTTGGTAAATTATTTATTCCTTTGATGATTGGCTTTACCATTAGTGCTGTTTCTTACACAGAATTAGAGTGGAAGACTTCTTTTCTTTATTTATTTATTATTAACACTATCCAATATACAGAGTATAAATCTTCTTCTAGGAATATAGGTATTCCTTCGGGAAATATTTCCTGAATTGAAGTAACCATAACCACGTATATAAAGAAATAATGCATTTTTTTAAATGAGTCATCCCTAAAAAAAATAGTAAGTATTTTTTTTTATTTTACAGAACTTGTGCAATGACGTATACTGTAACTTGTTGAAACAGTGTAATTAAGATAACTATTTCATAGAAAAAGAATTAGGTATGTTTCTCTGTACTGTTGTCCTGAAGAACGACAAATAAAATCACAGTGATGGAAAATTACGAAATAATTGGCCCAAATTGTGCTAAAATCCAAGTTTTTCTAATTTATCATATCAAGTACTTGTTATCAGCGTAAAAATTGTATAGAGGTTTTTACTTCTCTAAAACAATCATGAATAATACATTAAATGTGATGTTTTAAAGCGGAAGTAAATGGATGATATTCTTACAAATAACCCCAGTAATGAAATTCGAATGAGGAATATACTATAGTCAGACATTGGTAGTGAAAACACCATTAGGTTCAAGTTGAAACATTCGTTATTTTATCGATTTTGTCAAATTATATTTATTCGACTAAGATAAATACAAAAAGACCTTCGAGTGAGATTCACTGACGATGACCTCAACTTTCACAAACTCCCTCGGAAATATTAGCGACCGTTAAATCTCGGCATATATTATATTTTTGCGGATTGGCACTAGTGATGCGGTAAATTTTCTCCTTGAGGGTATAAAAAGTAACATCAATTGAGAGCTAAGAGGGGAGAGGAGAATTGTTTTGTAAGAGGGAGGAAAAGGATGGATTGAGGCACTGATAATTTAGGCCCTTTACGAATAAATACAACTATGCGCATATTATAATAAGATGGATGGATTCTTTTATCAAAATTAGGAAACAGAATAAAAATTGGAAATAAGTTATCCGATGAAATCACAGTAACATCAGGCGTAGCTCAAGGTAGCGTGCTGGTGCCTTTACTCTTCTTAATATTTATTAATTACTTACCAACGGGAATAAAATCAAAAATTCGTTTATTCGCAGACGATTGTATTATATATAGGAATATAAAAAACGAGAACGATTGCTTGGGACTTCAATAGGATTTAACTGCCTTAAATAACTGGGTTTCGTCTAATAAATTAGAAGTTAATACAAATAAATGTAAAGTCATCAGTTTCAATAGAAGTAAATATCAACACGCATATCATCTGGGGGGAGAAATTCTGCCTTGTGAGTGTACGGTAAAATACTTAGGTTTAACATTCAGTAGGGACTTGAAATGGAACGAACACATAGAGCGAATCATTTTGAAAACCAACAAAGTATTAAACTTCCTAGTGCGTACTCTTAATAAATCAAATAAGACTGTTAAGGAGGCTGCGTACAAATCATTTGTTAGGCCAATCTTGGAATACGGGGAATGCCTATGGGACGCATGAGGTAGGTTTAAAGCGAAAAATAGAAAAGGTACAGAGAAAAGCATCAAGATTCGTCTTAGGCAGATATGCAAGGCTTGATAACGTTACTCAGATGTTAAAAGAATTACGTTGGGAAAGTTTAGAGGAGCGGATAATCAAGAAAAGATTAGCTATATTTTTAAAAGTATACACTGGAGTTAAATCGTTTGAGGAATTATCAAACAAAGTCACCATGGCAAAATTTCATGGCAGAAAAGACCATAGATATAAAGTTAAATTAATAAAACAGCGAACAAACATCAGTAAACATTAGTAAATTTTCTTTTCTAAATCGTGCTGTTATGGATTGGAATGATTTGCCTGCAGGAGTCTTGGAGCCCTTCCCAAAACATCATAGAAAGTTTGTAAAAAGATTGGGTAAAACTATTAAGGATGAGTGAGCTTGACGTTTACCAGTACATGTGCAGTGAATCAATATATATTTATTTTTTGTAATTCAAAAATTTAGTTGGGATTTATAATAATATGTATAATATATGTAGATGTATATGTGTTACCACCGGACGATTATTCCACTTGTAGCATTTTTACAACAATAATAATAATAATAAAAGACCATTTGGCGTTCTTATTTAATAAATGATTAAGTATTAACCTCTGCCCTCGCCATTGATTAAAACTACATATGTACACTTCAGGTTGCTTTTTGACTTGGCTCCATACTCGCATTCTTATATAGATCACTTTCGTGTATTATTTGTGGAAAAAATTGTATTCTTGAAGAGAATCCTTGTAGCGTCTACTTATTTTTCCTCGCGATGTCTGAACGGTCCATGCAACAGAGAGAACAACGCTACTATCCACTACATACTCTTATTAACATACACTGCAGGTTGCTTTTTGACTTGGCTCCATACTCGTCTTCTTATATAGATTACTTTCTTGTATTATTTGTGGAAAAAATTGTATTCTTGAAGAGAATCCTTGTAGCGTCTACTTATTTTTCCTCGCGATGTCTGAACGGTCCATGCAGCAGAGAGAACAACGCTACTATCCACTACATACTCTTAGAGCGTATGTACTTTCTCAGAAGTTAAATAGTAAATAAAGCCTTTATTGATAATCTTTAACTTTCTGCTGATTCTCATTCTGCGTCCTCAAAGCAACTCATTAGTGCTAACTGATTTGCCACAGAAATTATTAACAGGACATATTACCTTTCGTTCTACGCACCTTTTCTAATTTTCGATTTTGGAATTTTTCAACAGGGTTCCGTATACTACGTGAATTCTCAAGGTGAGGCCTAGTATAGAAATAATTCCAATTGTTAAATAAAACAAATTTAAAAAACAATACAAACAACTTTTACTAATGATGGTCATCTTCGAGCCAAGGAAAAAGGAAGTTCTTTAATAGGTAAAGAGGAGAAATTAGGGAAGCGGTAGGTGGAAAGACGGAGAAGGGTACAGGTGATTAAGAAAAGGGGATTCAAGAAAGTGGTATGAAGATGTGGGATATGCGTCATGACTTAGGAACATAGCTTGTAGTGTTGTAGGCGGTGAGGAGGACAGAATGAGAATGAAAAATGTGTTCGTTGACTAAGTTACGGTTTGGAATTTTATGGTGGAGAAGGATTTCTAGTTGCTCAATTATATTTAATATATAGCTCCAGTGGCGCAGCGAGGGGGGGTTTTAGGGGTTCTAACCCCCCCCCAAGAGTCAAGTCCTATGATTAGCTGTGTGCTTTTTTCTGCTGAAGAGTACAAAACCCCAATCATTTGCTTGATAAATTCAGCGAAAGCTTTGAAAACCCGTAAATATAGCTCCGATTACAGCTAAGTTGATGTTTTCGGTAGCAGAGCAGGCCTAGAGCCGACATCGATATCTATGGGACGCTACGATACGAGTGTTTTGCTCACGATGTTCAACGCATGCACTTCTTAACCATATCCTTTTGTTAGATGACTCACACAATAAGATGAGATTCCCATGAGTAGAATTCGAAAGTGCTGATTCGTTTACTCCTCGCAAAAAAAAAGGAACATTCGAGAAGTGATTCAGAACTTACTCCCTGAAAACAGAGATTAAGATTACGTTTGAGAGACAAACAGATTGATAAAACGCTAACTTAGATCTTTTGCAAGTGGCTGTTTTGAGGGTGTGAATGCAAAGCTATGCTCGGGAATAGTGTTTTTTTTTAATTCACAGTGAACAGTTAGAAGGAATTTGGTTTAGTTTGGATTTTATAAGGTACAGATGGACATCCTAAATTTTTTTTCACTGTCTGCTAATAGCTCTAGGTATCGGAAAAACGGAAGTTAATGTCTATGTGGTTTTTTTGTAAAATGACCATTATTAGTTGCACAAATTAGGATTGTCTTATTTTAGGGCTATTATCGGAGGCCACATCTCAATATGAATTTAGCTACAATTCCACAGGTACTGGTTCTTTTATTAAGAATTCCGGACGATTAAAAGTCTGTAAAGTAGACTCTCCATTACTCAGGATGATATAAAATATACTGATCCTTATTTTATGATTACCCGTTAATTTGCTGTATAGTTACGAAAATAATTCAATAACCGGATTTCCGTAGGAATTTGTAAAAGTATTGGAGCAATACAAGATATCAGTAAATATAAATTTTCGATGATATTATTAATTATATACTATTTTGGAATCAAATCAGTCAGCTGAAAGGTATTGTGCGCGTAAGGTATGCACAGATTTATAGGAACTGTGACTTGATGACTTGAAATAAATTTGATAAACTCTTTAAACTGTGGCTTAAATTCTCCAGTTTGCTTTTCGATGCAGCCAATTTTTTCTCAGGTGATAGAATCCCACGAATCTCGTGACTTATCCTATCAACCACGTGGTCATGCAATGCCCCTTCAAAATTTCAATAGATAGAAAATTTTTGTTTCCTTTGAACAGTCAGTGCGTAAGACTGGGGTTGCGTCAGCTCTCTGCTGGTTTAACCACCTAACTATTATTTAGTCTAAATAATTGTAAGTTGACGTCTTCAATTTTGCCACCTTGGTGTGTAACTTGATTTCTGCAAATTCAATTATAATATCAAATATAATCAAGAGTCTACAGTATATATTAATACAGCCGAATTTTTACTGTTCGGTATGTGACTCATTCCATTGAATACTATCTAATATATAAATAACGTAATCAGGCTTAATAGTAAGCCTACCAGTAAATTTCATCTGTTATAAATGATTTTTTCTTTCTTAGAAGAAGAGGTAATTTTAAAAGCAACGGATGAAGTCACTCCTAAGAAAGCTGCTGATGATATAGTCTAATAACGAAAGATATTCAAATAAGTATGGGTGCGCCAATGTGGGGATCTATTGAGACGTTTTATATCGCTTGCCAAATAACCGTAACTGTTTTTTTTGCCTACTCACGCTTGGCAACCTCTTGGAAGAAAGAACTCTCAAAGACTCGGGAAGTTTATATCTACAACATCAATATACTTCAGCATAGATAGAAATGACTTTATAATAGATAATGGATGTATCCAAAAAAGAAATCCAAACAAAACTTATGATAAGTTTCTAATAGTTCGCCTATGTAAACTACTATCTTGGAAAGTTTAATGAGTTGGCCATATAACCGTTAAACTCCTCTAGTTTTCAATGCATTTAGGTTTTGAAAGATTTGACATATCTGTAGTAAGAAGAGGGCATGAATAAACTAGCCCCTAGAAGTTAGGCAGTTTTCAGATTCTCGGCAGCCTTGGACCTCCCCCCATTGGCAAATCCTGGCTGCGCCAGTGTATGGCTCTTATTTTAGATGTGGAGTATATTGGAGTAAAGTCAGAAGATTGGTTTGCAAGAAGGAGATGTTTGGCTAAATGGGATTTGAAGTGAATTCTTGAATTTTATCTGGTATCAAAAAAAGAAAGGCCAACTCTAGGGACTAAGGATCAGGTGAACTCTATCTCTAGTTACAATCTGCAGTCCGCCATGATTCTGATTTTCATCTGCTGACACGTCCGTCTGTAAATATCCTATCAAAACTGTCCTTCCTAAAACGGTTGAAAGACAATCAGGGAGAGCCGAAGAAATAGAGGGCAGATGTGGGAGGAAAGGGGACACGGTGACACAGAAATAACGATTTGACGAGGGCGCCTCGAGAGAGAGAGAGCAAAAAATAATATTTCGGAAAAGGTTTGACACGGTTAATTGGCCGCGCCGTTGTTCTATAAAAGGGCCGAATCCGACTCGACCGATAGATTTGATTATACCGCGAAAAAAAGCGCAGCCCCCTTTGGCTGTGAGAACCTGTCCCACTTGGAAAGTTTCTCCTCCTTTGCCTTTTTCAATCTCCAGCGTCACACCGTCTCCAGAGGGACGCGTATTAATCATTACTCCATCTTCCGATGATCACAGCGTTAGAGTGCCCGCTCGGAAGTATATTCGCGCCATAAAAGGATCATAATGGCGCACGAATCGGAGCATGTGGATTTATTTTCTATAATTGCCGGACGGCGGAGCGGAGTTTCGGTAACGCTAACTACCTCAAATGATAGTCGGAGGATGCGGAAAATGAAGGGGACTTGCCGGGCGGAAAAAACGCCCCCTACTCGTTGATTACGAAAGCTTCGCACCGGAAAGAAAAATTTAAGCACCGATTTGAAAGAAACTCGCGCTTTTAACATTAAACGTCGCACTCTCATTTGGAACACGCGGAGGCTAATTTCGAGGGTTTTTTTCTGGTAGCACAACAAAATTTTCTCTTACGAGGGAAGGACATGGTAGCTGCAGGTAGGTATCTGGTTGAAATTTGCCAGGGAGATATTTCTAAATGGGACATTCACGAATCCCCCCACTTTTGGGGTTAGCAAACCAGAGGTTTATCCGGAAAACTGCCTTTTATTTTTCGCATCTGCGTATCGTACCTGTGCCGCGTATCAGCCAACGTATAGCCTACTTGGTAACGTACTCGGCTAAGGCGGAAATGCTCCCATGTTCGATCCCCCTGCTCCTTTTTCTGTCTTTAATTTACATTTTTATTTTATACAAATTTTCGCGAAAAGTAATCTTAATGATTAATCACTGTCCTGTCACTGTAGGATTTCATTTAATTTTCACTGCAATCTAAAGACTTTCCTTCTCAGCTATAACGATTCCCACTTCTAATGATTTAATTTAGTTACACTTTCCGCTTTTTTGTGTTTACCTAGCCGCCTTTCTTTGCACCCCTTCGAGTCTCTTAATAAGGCCTGTTCCGTGTGGATCCCATACGCTCGTTGCGTATTCTATAATCGGTCTGACCAGTGATATGAAAGCTTTTTCCCTGACACCTTTCCTACTCCCTTTCTCGTCATTACAAAATGGAGATTCCTGATTGCTTCAGCGACCATGACCTCGACGTGCCTTCCCCATTCTAAATTCTTGGTTAGTTTGACATCTAGACAGTTGCATTCGGTTACGGTATTAATGTTTACGCTGTTTAGGGAGTAGCAATGCTGTATCACAGACTTTCTTCTAGAAAACATGATATATTTACACTTACTAACATTAATTTCCATCCCGTTTGCTTTAGTCCATTCGCCTATTTGATTTAAGTCGTTTTGCAGTTCGCGATCATGGGCCTCCGTTATACGCCTCTATAATATGCAGTCGTCAGCAAATAATCTGATTTCGGACTTAATATTCGTTCGAAGGTCATTCATATAAATAAAGAATACTCCTTGCTGAAGTCGTTAGTTGAAGTGATCTGAAATAAGGTCATTCATATAAATAAAGAATAGCAATGGTCCGAGAACGCTACCTTGCGGAATGCCTGATTTAGTACAGATAACATGAAACACGCGAAATAAAAGGCGCTTATACGGATAAACCGTAGATTTGCGAACCCGAAAATGGGGTGATTCGTGTAAGTCGAATTTGAACTATATCCCTGCCAAATTTCAACAAGATCTGAGGTGCAGCTACCGTGTCCTCCCCTTGTAAGTAGTAACTGCCGGACCGAAAACTGACACGACTTATTATAACCCCGCCGATTCGGCCGCCCAGCGTCATCTTTTCATTCCTTGCGATGAGGAGCTAGTCGTTTCGTAGGACAGTGTCGTAAGCAGATCATCTTTCTATCCTGTCACCTCCGAATGTGTACCGTTATAATCCGACCAAATCTGTTCTTACGGTCCAGGAAACATGTTCCTGCTGAGGAAACCTTTCTTCCGGTTATTTTTCCCACGAGATTCCAGGAGGATTGTGGAAAGGTGTCGATACATCATGAGACACTTGCGGGTTCTCTTACGAAATCGAGTTCGTGCTTAATGACGCGAAAGCTAAATGATGAGCTGATGCGTATGAAGTGTGGGATCTGGATGAAACAATTTTTCGGGATCAATTTGGTAACAGTTGCACAAGAGTAGATAATGAAGTTGGCTTGTCGATTTACTAAAAAAGCTATTTCATCTTGAATTGAATGTAAGGCATTCATACATTTTTCATTATCGCCAGCGATCATCAAAGGTGGTGTATTTAGTCTGATCAGATCTTTAATTAGTCTGGAAAATAGCTCCTGTAGTTCAGACAATTTCTCTGCGTCGAGTAAATGAAGCAATCCACCTAGAACAGTGGCGCCCCAACGCCGCAAGCTCTCATTTATTCCTCCAAGATATATGTTAGCATTAATAATTGCTATTCTTACAAATCACCAATTATATGCGTGGGATCACATTAGAGGTATATTATTTGTATGTATATGGTTACTCAAACTATTCTTGCCCTTTTCACCTTCTTAGGCAACGCTGAGAGAATCTGTTAGAACCGTAAAACAATATCTGTAGATCTTTAGTTCCTCAATAGCCTTCATACACTCAACTTTAAAGTCTCCGTCACCAAATTTTACTATTCTGCTTTTAGCGGGCAGTTAACAATGAATACAAAAATATTCGGAGATAACATTGAATATCTGTATAATTATATGTATGTATGCTTGTAAAGGATAAGTGGGGTCTGTCGCCTCTTCCATAACATCCTGGAAAGGTTAGAGAGTGAGAAATTCTTGTTACCTTTTCCCTCTCGTGAAATAGTAAAAAGTCCAATCCTAAAGTATAATTTACATGTATTTGAATACCATGAGTATGATTTAGTCACATACATGAATATTCCGCTCCTACGAAATTACATCGCTCGTATTTACTCATATAGTTACGGAAAGAAATACACTATGTACTAATTTTATATTCTGATATGTAATTAATTCAATAAAACCATGAAATTTCCTGAGCACAATTACTCTCCTCTTATAATGATTATCCTTCTGTCAAAATTTATCATAGATTTAGGAAACTCTTCTTCTAAGATTTTTTGAGATTCGAGAGTAACTATTAAGATTTTTCTAATTCAACCTAAACTTTTTACAGCTAGTTTACATTCAAGTGAGTCCTCACCATCATCTGACATAGAATTCGTACTATTCCATCCTTATATCCTTTGACTTACTCAAAATTTTAGCCATTTCTAGAAATCACCTTTTAAGGCATCCTATATTCCAAAAATATGTAGATTTATTGTTAAAGGTTTACGATCAGCATTAAGTTGAATACTTCCCCCTTAAGCAGCGAAGAAAATTGGATCCAGGAAAGTATCTGGGGAATTTAGCGCCGATCCAGTGGCTCTATGACCGGAAAACATCCTTCCTTTTTTACTTTCTCGTCATTCCGGACAAGTCTTTGACATCTCAATTTCCTCCGCGACTGTCCACCAATCTAAATTCCTCCGTGGTTTTACATACGCCTCTCTCTTTTTCGGGCGCCATTTATTCCCAACCTTCTGCGGTTCGATGGACAAATTTATTGGGCGCTTAAAAGTTGAGTGATTGACTGAATCAACCCGAAAAGGAGACATTTACGAGGGAAAAAATCCCGCAGTTAATATCGGTCAGAGACGAACCGGTTAGCTCGCGATTCGATAACGAGCCATCCCGGACGGTCTAGTTAGAAGAGGAAGATTTTTATCGAGCTGCTATTATTCCGTTTTTACGGCCTCCAGAGGTTGTGCTTTTCGGTGGGGTTTGTCGGTCGTCCGATGCCTTTTCACGTGGGGAATTTCACGTTCCTTTAGAACGGAGAAAGACCGGCGTCACGGGAGATTCGATCAGCCGTTTGATGCCTTTTGTCGCCTTTACGGCGCTCTTCAGTTGCGCGAGTTGAAATTACCGGTCGATATAAACTGATTTGCATCCGAAGCTCAGCTCGGAAGGGGAAAGGTGTCTCTTACGTTCGTCTACTTTATTAAGCATCAGTAGCCGTTAACTTCGCTAGGCCATTTCGATAAATTATGGCTCCTCACACACCAGCATAACAGTCATTGTTCAGGCTGTTACTGTTATCAGTGATCGAATTCATGTCTAACATAGTCTACTTTTTGTACATACTTCGTAGATATGCACCTGCATA
Source organism: Sympetrum striolatum (assembly GCA_947579665.1). Lineage (NCBI taxonomy): Eukaryota > Metazoa > Arthropoda > Insecta > Odonata > Libellulidae > Sympetrum > Sympetrum striolatum. The sequence continues at coordinate 37,448,211 of OX388345.1, read as the reverse complement.
ACTTGTTTAAAACTTAACTAACGTGTTTAAAACTGCATTCAATACTAAATATGAGATTTTGAACTGTTACCTGATATTTATTACATAAATCCTTTATTCAATCATTAAACACAATCATGAAGTTACGACCTATACAGCTCTTTGTGTAAATATTACTATGATTGAAAGAGAAAAAAATACTTCTCATTAGTAGCGAAATAAAGTATATTTACGGAGAATCGTAGATTTACGGCAAGGTTCAGTTTCAGCTGACCGGTCGTAGGACAATTTGGACACAATTCGGCTATTCATAGCTTTTTGTAAATTTAAATTATACAAATATTGCGGAAGGATACATAATATAAATTCAAAAAACATACTTTTAAAATTAACATAGGTACACTCCTGGCCAAAATTAACGCAGCACCTCCATAGCGATCCTTACGGCCGGTGCTGCGTTAATTTTGGCCAGGACTGTATGTACAACCGGTACTAATAGATGGCTGACGTCTGTATTCTTTCCGCGAGGTCAGTCAGTCGTGTCCATCTAAATATAGACATTGTAATGGTGGTTCTAAGTCGAACATTCTGCTACCAGTATTTGTAGGTATATATCTAAATATTTGCCACTTCCTTATTTCCACGCTTAAGATGAAAAATCGGAATTAGAAAAAAAGAAGGATTAAACGTTGAAAAGGAATGCGCCGAGCAAAACTAACCTTTTCTCTAATGAATCACTTTAAAATCCAGAATTTTCCAACTACTGATTATTCAACTTTCCGTTATAGATAAGCTACTTCTTTATATTTTATTCTTCGTGAAGCACATATTTCATTTCACTATAGAACTTAAAGCACTTAAAAACTTATGTCTTCAACTGTTAAAAATTTGGTTGTTTGGGTAAGTTATATTTTTCTGAAGACTATTTACGTTACAAACTTAAAGATAAATTATCTTTTAACTCAAAACTATTCCTAAATATACAATCCCGAGATGAAGTCTCTGTGTTTTTTATATTTATTTCATATAATTATAATAGTTTCATAAACCCCACAAACGTCCATTTTCTGGAGTATTACTGTGGTAGGTATTAACAATAACAATCACACAAGACCATTCCCTAATCGATGGCCGGTGGTAATCTGACGATTTAAATAACGACTTATTGCCTGGGTAATAGGATTTCTGTTGTATATTTTTCAGATATCAACTGGCTACAAAAATTGAATGCTGGAGATCTATCAGAATCTGGAGTATTAGCTTTTAATGTATACTAAATAATAATGAAATAGTTATCTGATGATAAATTCCATGAACTTGTTCCACCATAAATAATAACATACCTAGAATTCGGCAAATCCGTAAGAGATCTAAAATTATAATTAAATTCATTTTATCATTCAGAGATCGGCATTTAAAAATGTTGGTCTCAAACAGAAGCTAATCTTAAATTTATGATTCCGCCAAGAGGTTCATCATACTTTTACTACTTCCTGGAATCTTGATTTGTTGCCATCGTTGTCACATATCATCTTAAATATGTGTTCTTTATAGTTACAACCGTGGGAGGTCCCCACTACCTTTCGCTCACGGAGATAAAAAATGTCCATCCACTTAAAACGCAACTCTTAAAGGCAATGTATACAACGAACTCGCTACATCATTGGTTCATATCTTTTAGAATGGCGCTTATATTCCCGGTGTATTTCGATAAAATTTATTTATCGCTCGCCCATTGCTTGTATCACTTCCTAATCCTCAACGAGGTGATTCATTAGTGCCATTCGCTCATTTCCGCTAATTTACGTTTTCGGTCCACCTTCATCATTTTGCATCTCCTCTCTGTCCAGAGCGCCACCTCTTCATTCCTCCTCGTAACATTTACCAATCCGTACCATATTTGGCAATCGGAGTGTTCGTTGCTTCCTTGCTTTACGATGGCGGCCCCAGAGGAAAAAAGCGGTCCAATTATTGCATCCATTTCGACTCGGATTTCTCTTTTGGTTACGATTTATTCTCGGATCCATTTTCCGGCCTCTCTTTGCCACTCCGCCGCTCTATTCATTCGCTTGTGGTTTTTATTTCGATGCCAGAAGAGAGAGAAAAAGAACATTATTATATCAACCGTTTCGGTTTTGGTCTCTTGAGTTCGGTGGCTTTTCTTCCCATTGATTGCTCCGTCTTGATTTTCGACTGGGAATGTCGCTATGTTGTAAAGTCTCGTATTCGTGTGAAGAATGCCCCAGGAAGTTTAATAACCTTAATCGTTTATGGCTCCTCGTCGTGGTTTTAAATTTTTCCTCGGATGAATGCCGTTCATTATTGCTGCATTCCTGCTAGATACAGTAACCATTTTTGCACACGCATTAAATTTATCGGTTTTTAATCTAACTTGCAAGAGATTTGGTAATTGCTCTATACTTTTATGAATAACTTTAGCGAATTTTGAAATTAATAAACTTGATGTCTCCGAATCAGACGTTCATTATTTTACTGGTTGCGGTGGCGGAATGCTTAATTAGCACTCTAATACCAAGGCCCCGGGTTCGATTCCCGGCTAGTCAGATTTTTCTGGCTAGGGAATGGTTATCTGTCTTTGTAAATAGTAATAATTATTGAAATGGTTGTAATTAGGGTCTTCCTGTTTCCTTTAGAGAAGTTATTATTATTATTCATTGTAGGTGGAATTACCCAACTGGCTGTTTTCATAACGCTCTTATAATTATCTATTGTATGAAAATTATATGTGTTGTAATTTATTTATACACACCACAAATGAAACTGAAAACAAGTTACATAGTTTTCAGAGTATTGCTTCACCATCAGCCAGAGAATATTTGCACGCGTTATATTGCATTCGCTGTAAATCATAGGTTGCTTGTTTTCAGTTAAATTTATAGTATGTCAAAATAAATTTGTTACACCTAATTTGTCTGTGTATACTAATTTATTCTGCTCTTTTTAATATTTTTGTAATCAATTTCATTCTAAATGCATCTTTCCCAGGTTAGATATCGTGTTTTATGATTTCTTATCATTATTTTATTTTCAGGTAATACCAATTCCTGAAACGACATTGTGCGGTGTTAAGGATGCAATAGGACAGAGATGTGACGCATTTCAATGAAAGTCTCAAAGGTAAGCGATTCTTAACTCAATGACAGTATTGTAATAGAGAGGGTGAAATTAAATTTCTAATACGATTCTTTGCAACTTGTAAAATAATATCAGCTTTGGAAATTCCGAAAACGCATGATAACAGTTTTCTTCCAGAAATAGTTAGTATCCCTCGTAAACATAATGTACTATACAAACCGGTAAATGTATAATAACATCTTTTCCTCTATGCCAATCCTCCATTAGCGCTTTTGTTGATGTGGTGAACTTTTGATTCTGAGTACTATTTACTCTTCCAGGTAATTTGACAAAAATATCGTGCGTTTATTGTTTCAATATTTTTATCAAGAGGTTTTGACGTCAATGAATTTCTAAGTTTTTTTTCGAAGTTCATTCTTAAAATTCATAGACAAATACATTAATTAAGGACGAGGGAAATAAATTAAACTTTAACATGCGCCTTAAAATGCAAAGAAAAACAGAAAGTATAAATATTCATGCGAATGGGTCTCAAACCCGGTTTCCACCAATTCCACTTTCATCAGGTATCCAGTTATCATGTTAGGTCAATGGCTATCTTCCCTGGAAAGTTGAAAGCCCCAGCCTCTCGATATTTTTCAAATTTGTTGATCCTTAAGAGCTTAAAGTTATTTCCATTTCTTATTTTATTTACTTTACTTGCGACTTAAGTTAGCAAATTATTTACGAGATATTTTTAATCTTCCGTTCGAGACATTTTCAAAATGGACGTTGAGAAAGTATCTCCATTTTCGTCTATTCGCTGACCGCAAGACATCTACTGGAGACTTCAACGATCGAAATTTACTTTTATCTGTAATTGCCGACGGAAAAATGCTTTTGATCGAAAATGCGATAAGCGTGTTTAAGTTAATGGAGTTCAGGTCGGCAATTTCGGTTTTTCCCGAATACGATTTTGTATTATATTTATGCATCAATTACCCTCCGGTATTCCTGATGAATTTTATACCGACGAAGAGTTCTCGGAATTTCTCCGCCTCTCCACCCTCGCTTGAAGAACGGATACCTATTCTACTTTTTTTCAAGTATCATTTCCTGTCTCCGGAATAGTAGGAACGAATTTGGCCTCTGATCCGTGGAACAAAAATATCGGAGTGGACGCTCAGTTAGGTCGTCGGGCGGAAGAGTCTAATTGGGCACTGCGGTCGATTTCGGAAAATGCCGGTGCTAAAGAAGCGTGGCGAATAATTGTCTGAAAGGTTAAATGCGGCGGATGGAAAATAAAGGAAGCGAATGGGGGCGAAGAAACCATCCAGAGAATGGGAATGGAGCAGAAAATTACCTCAACTTTACCATAGCATTATTCCCCATCTGAAAATCTGGTTGTATTGGCATTGTATTCCTTTTAGTCGATTTTCCAACTCTTGCTGGGATCGCCGAATGTAGGTTTTGAAAGGATCGGCACTATTTACTCGGCCTTTTTTCTCTGATCCCCCCGCGTTGCGTTTTCAAGTATCCCGTCGGTCCATCAAGTGTTGCAAGCCTTTGATCGAGCGCAGGAGCCATTCTCTCGAGGAAGGTCCGTTTTTATCTGTTCGAGTGAGCGGTTCCGACGATTGTAACAAGCGAATTCGGCAATTTATTTTCGAGTCTGATGTGACGATAGTTGCTCCAAATAATGATCGTGCCGGATTCTTCGCGATCGAACGTCTTTTCCGTTATGAGCCAATCTTGAAGAGACCGATTTGTTTTGCTCCATAACCTCGATATAATCACTTGTAAAGGATGTAGGGAATACGTTGTATCAATTTAGAATACTTTATTTTATCGGAGATTAGTTTATATTCTTATTCAAAGGACGTAATCAATTATTCTTCTTATAAAGGAGTGGAAGATATTCTAATTCCAATATTTCAGGATTCTTCAAGAATGGAATGAATCACTACTGCTACTGACAATATTTAACAAAATCTTTTCGCATTTAAGTAGTTTATGTTAATACGTCAAGGGTATCATTTTTTTAGGGATGAAGAGCCCAATCTTGATACTCCCACTTATATCGAATAAAAATACAAAATCTTTCGGAAACTTGTAGTGTAATAGAAAAATGAAATATTTTTATGACAACGTATGAATACGTTTGTCCAAAGAGAGGTTTATAAATGTTTACATTAGCCATTTCTCGGGAGAATGTTTCATCAGATTTTCTGGCTTTAATTAGTGTAACACCATTGTCATTAATACGTTGAGGATATGATGGAGAAATTCCATGAACTATTAGCAACTACGCTCCTAAAATAATAAACTGTTGAAATCTCTAGACAAACTTGGTATTCACCATGTGTGTACAGAGTAGCTTTGCATAATTTAGAAATCATACGATTTTTTCCTTCAAGCTTAAATATAGAAACGTTGATCAATTATCTTTTCCGTATATATTGTGTTTAATCGACAGATCATTTAGCAACGCTAAAATATGTTTACTGCGTTTATTTTTAAGCGACACTTTATTTTCGCGTTTATATTTCTTTCATGAAATGAGCCTCCAAATAACGAAATGGGTCATGTAAATTAGGTGAAACAGCATAGGTTATAAGTATGCCAATAGAAACAAAAGAATTCCTGTTTTGAAAGTAATTAACTTAAATGCTGGTAAGGACCATAATATCTCCGTCATTATCATTCATAAAGCTTTGGAGTGGGAACTATGCGCGTGAATAATTTTGACATAGCTTTCTTCATTGAACAAAAACCCAACAACTCCACGTTTGTGCACTTCCATTATCCAACGAATAGCAGCCATAGATATCTAATAAACAAAGAATAAATGTATAGGAAAGAGTTCATAATATTCCAACGGATGGCAGCACAAGGAATCCGCCGGCCTTTCTCTATCCTCCGGATAACGCAACGACCACATAACAGCTGGCTTTCATTTCAGCCTTATTTTTAACTCCTACGAGCTCCCTTTCTCTAGAATCTCATTACTTCTCCTCTACTTTAAAGCGTCTAACCTATCTTCTGGGTCGACCTCTCATTGCCCATCCGTGACTACGTGATCTTCCACCGTCCCATTCGACTCCCCCGCAACCAACTATTCGCAAACATTACATCGGTTCAGATCGTGAAATTCAGCGAGGGTTACCAACCTTATCGCTCCCGGATTTTGTATATTTTCATTGGTTTACAGGCCTTGGCGTTTTTCTCCACCATAAGTAATTGTAACAAGTGTTGTATCCCTTAGGAAATGCATATTATTGTTCCTGTTTACAGTGTGCATGAAGATCAAAGCGATGAATTTCCAATATTTCCGACAAGAGGAACACATAAACACACATATCATACACGTGAGCCAAGGACTCTGATAAAAATATTTCGTATTTTTGCAAAACTATTTTTGTCGATATTGAGCCAAAATACCCACTATAATTGATTAACTAAACTTTGAGAAGATTGGCGGATTTGTATAAAAAATTCGGCGATCTACATTTAAACCTGCGGGCCATATTGAGCAAACAGGCTCTAAAAGTTGCAGCTACTCCTGTAGATATTTCATTTTCTTAGTGTTCTCACATTAGTAAATTAACCTTGAATTTTATTGTATGTTGCGAGGAACTTGCATGGAGTTTGAGGGTACAATATTTAAATCTCAATTGAACTGAGTTAACGATAGTTGTATTCAATTTGAATTCTTTTATGCATTCTTTGAGTATTTTTTCCGCTACTTCTTGTTTGAAATGAATAAAATGGTATGGTAAAACATTTTAGCTTAAAAAATTTAGAATATACTTAGCCATATAAACTAATAAGCCTTAGAATTTTCAATAAAATGCTACTGAATACTCCCCCGTTTTTATCTATTTCAACATTGCAACTTAGTTTGACTACCTCGAATATCATTGGCTAATACGGATAGTGGAATCTAGTAGCTAAGAGTTGGCAGCCTTGTATACATCTCAGAGTAAGATTAAAAAACGATATGTTCCCTATCGTAAAACTCTATTTCTCATCAATCCACCTCCCCTTCCCTGGATACAGTCTCTCACTGTATATTTCTCCTCCCACGCGGTTCAATCTATCCGTTTTCTCCCTGCCGCCTCCTTTCACCTTGTTAGCAACGGGGGATGGGGTTTGCGGTCAAATGGGGACCTTTTTTCGCGTGCCCGCACGTACTCTTCCCTTGCCCACGATCGGTGTAAAATCAGTGGCGTGGCCTTATGCGATTCCTCGCCTGCCTCCCGGAGAAATTGAGGGAAAGGTAGTGTTTGCGGCGAAGGCGTGGGTGGAAGGAAGGGGAGGGAAAGGGTTTGGGGAGGACGGAGGAAGGGCCAAGAGATTCCTCAGCGCGCGTTGGCTTTACGAGGCGCGAGAAAAAGGAGAGACTGGGAAAAAAGACGGGATCGGAAAAACCTGCGGAAAGGAATGGGCTTCGGCGAGGAAGACGCGTTCGGGAAAGGCGTTATCGGGACCGAGGGATCTTTTTGGAGGCCTTTCTCGTGGGTTAATATAGTTGTTGGGGGAACGAATGGCTTTTGCGGAAATGGCGTCGCTCTCGAGATTGGCGAATATTCGAAGCATGCGCGAGGCTGGACGGGGAAAGGGAATGCTAATCTACGCGCGTGTTCCTGATATTGCGGAAGGAACAACGGCGAATTTTCATCCCGGCGTTGCTGCTCGGAAACGAGCGTGTTTTATCTGGGGGATTGTATCGATTGCTCTTTTGTTGCTCTAATCGGAGATCTCGGTTTTCGTGTTCTTCAAATTTTACCCTTGTAAGGTGGGGATGATGAGAGCGATTCTCTTAAAGTGTTTCCACCAAGAGTTTTTATCTTAACTCATTAGCGCACATTTGTTATTCTCCAGTTTCAAATGCTGATGAAGAAAATGATATCCGTCTAAGTTTTCTCAGTAAGTATAAATTAGACACGCTTCTTTGATAGTATAGTATTACAAATTATTAGGTGACAAGATTGCGATAAATCATGACTACGGAAAATATATTAAATTAAGAAAACGTTTCCTTTTTTCTCTCTGTTTCATTCCTTAATCTCTATTTTATTTGCGGCTATGTTCCGACATGCTGATGCTGAACTTAAATACCCGAGTTCGGGAAAATGCATCTTAAACGCGTGTGGTTGATTAATAATTTTCACAGCTTAAAATTGACCATAGAATGAGTGGTCTAAACACGAATAGAAAAATAAAATGCAAAAAAATATTACCACTAACGATTTAATGAGTATAAAAAATCAAAGATGCTTGAATCGTGCTTAGCCCTAAGTGTCAAGCAGATAAGTGTGTAACAGATAATGATGAAGCAACCAGATAAACCGCTGCCACCAGGCCTGATTGCCTAATCGCAGCGTCATTTGAAAATAAATAAATATGAACGTATGTTAAAGATTGGTATTTTGCTAATTAATATTTTGTCATTGTTTTTAGTATCTTAAAATATTCCGATAGTTGCGATTCTAGAAGGGGGGATAGTTCGATTTTGCGAAAAACCATCGTGAATCGTTCGAAAACTTTGGGCCAAGAAATGCTCCATTCTTCGGTTCGCGAAAAAAACCCGAACGTCCGAGAAGATGGCTCCAGATAAGGAAAACGAGTGAGTCACGGTATTCGGAGAAAAAAAATAAATTCCGTGTTATTTTTTTGTTTAAGTTGGAAGTGTAAGGAGGGAAAGATCAAAGAGCATGCCTGCGCTTTCCGTTGCTCTCGAGTGAGGTGTTAAGTCCGAATTCGTGGACGTTGCGTGGGATTCTTTGACGGAAGACAGGTGAAGCACTTGCGGAGATACAGAAAAGAGATTAGGGAGATGAGGGCCGAAGATGGGGCAGAGAGAAATTCGGGAAAAAAATTCGCGAGCGCGATACCGCAATTTCGATCGTGAGATTATCATCTGCGATGTCTTCTCGTTTGGATTGGGTCAAAAAAGCAGTTCGTGCAGGATCAGCTGCGAGGAGGGGAGACGTTGTGCAAAATTTGTAGTACCAGCATAGTGGATTTAAATGAGTAATTTTCGAAATTATGTGGCAGTTGTTGCGTGTATGGGAAAATGTCTCAGTCAGGGGATGTATAGGTCGTGGGGGTATTTTCGAAAATTCTCGGCTTGTGCCGAGGGAAGTTAATTAACCTCCTTTCATGGATGAAGTATACGAAGAAATACAATAAATTCAATGAAATACTTTGTGAGGGTTTCAAACATTCTGTAGTAATAATTATTTCTACCTTTCCACAGTAGATAAATTCAGTTTTATTTAGCTCTTCTTCATTTAGGAAAAAAACATTATTTTGATGCAACCCCTATTGCCTCAATTGACTAGAACTAGACTAGTGTTATTCAATTTGCAGGTGTTATTCATTTTGTGACGCCTTAATTAAGGATTTAATTTTCTTATTTTTCGGTACTTATCATAACCAAAATCAGCATATAATGGGAAGACTGCAATCAAGTTTTGAGCTACATTGATGTCATATTAAGTAAAGATGATATTCAAAAGATGTTGATTTTATTTGTATTTTATTTCTCTAGGTAACAATATTCAGATTTATGAATATTAATACGAATTATTTCCTTTATCAAAATGATTGTCGTCTTAACGATTAAATCTAATGGTATTCAGAAAACAGCGACGCATAGCTTAATATTGCTGATCCAATAACTGTTGTATAAGATGTTCAAGTCTAGATATATAGATACATACAAGATAATTTCTTTCCTTTGTACAAGTTGTATATATATTTTTATACTTGTGAGTCTTTAATCTTGCATAGCAATTTCTCTCCGTAATTTCCTTTCTTTTATTTTACATCGACGTCTAGGTCGTTATACTAGATAATTATACACATTTAATTTAAATATTTAATTATAAAGCATATACCCTATATTAACGGTAATTCATAACGCTTAATCAGCAAGCAAGTTATAATAGTAGACGACTATACATCGTTCAAAGAGATTAATGGCTATTTGATAAATTTGCATACCCGGCTGGAACTAATCAGCGGTCTTCAGAGCCTTCTAGAAATGGCGAGTTCCATTCCCTACTAGCTTTGGAATAGAACCAACACCTATCACTCTTTTCTATGAGAGATGGGCAGCAGCCTTTAGATCAAAATTAAATCCTTCATCAGTCTCCCACTGTTTTTATTCCTTTCCCATGTTACACGAAATCTAGTCGGCGTTCCCCGTCGGGAGAAGATAATTGAGGCTAAGGTTTCCTCTCCTTCTTTATCCGTCCCATCTGCCGCATATATATCCCCGAAAATAATTAGAAATGCAAACGATTCGTCTCGCAAATTCATAAGCCCGCTTCCAATAGAAGCAATCTGCTGAATAAAAACAAACTGTCCCGCGTGGAAACTTTATGTGACAAGCCATAAAAACCTTCATCACTCATTCGCCGCCCGTTAACGGGTTTCCCTCCCGAATTTCTTCTCCTCCGAACTCTCTCCCGTTTTTTACCCATCGCGGTTCGTTACCCACCCCCTTCCCCCCGCTATTTTCCGCCTAACAATTCAATAGAACCCTCCTGACAGCCCCGTGTCATCCGTCCCAAAGGCTGCAACGAATCCTTATGGGCGCGCAACCAATAAAAGTGTTATCTCTGCGGTGAAGTGCGCCTCTGTAGGTTTCTTGGGCACTTCCTCTTTTCTCCCACCTCTCTCCCAGTGCCGGGTCCACTTTAGTCCCGGCGGCGGAGGACTTTGTCACCGCGCCACCTTTCGCCTCACCCTAGTGGTGCGGCTCTCACTCCACGCGCATAGCACCATGTTCTCATTTGCCTCGCGCGAGATAACTCCGTGGGCCCCTTGTTCGTTGGACGCTTGCAGAGAAAGAGGGATGGGGAAATATATGGTAAGGTGTAAGAGATAAAAATTTTGGGTGGGGGCCCTCTGGTCACCGGAACCGGAAGAGGCTTCAGGTAGCGCTAATTGTCGCGGGTTTTTCGTTGATTGTTTTCGTGGGGCGTGTTAACGTGACGGACAGGGAAACTTGGAATCGAGTTGATTTGTGGATGGGGCTGGTATGTCATTAATTCTGATCATATAATATCTGTCGATACATAGATAGGTAGGTTCGTCTCTAATTATTGTCAAATGATTTAAATTATTATCATTAAGGGGTAGCAATTCGAAGATTAGATTGTAGCTGCTCAGCAAGTCGTTGTTTGCATGAAAATTGCTTGATTCTCTCATAATAAGTAATTTTTACACCTACACCTGTTATCTATGATCCGTGATTCAAATAGATAAAATTATAAACGGCTGGTTAAGCTATCCAACTTAGTTATATAGATAGCTTCATTAAATCTGCTTCTGTATTATTAAGGCTTGGTCCTCCTTTGTAATATCTTAATTTCATTCTTCAAAGTAGTGTCTACTTGTGACTAGGTTCATGTTTAATTTTTGTCTTTCTCTTGTCTATGTTTTAAACTAGTTCTCTCTCCAGACACTCTCAGAAGGTATCTTTCATTTACTCTGCTTCAAGATATAATTTCACCATTCGTCTGTAGCTCAACGATTTCATAGATTTTCATCGTCTAATGAAGTCCAGTTATCACTGTTATGCAAGAAGGTTGCTCATTTTATAAGAGTTTCCTTACATATGTTTACAAATATTTCTTTTATTTTTCCCGAATGAATATCTTTTTCACTTGGGCTAGTATGCTTTCAATTTCTCACATGCTTCTTTTATTTAGCAAATATACTCCAGTCAAATAATAAATTTAATTAGGGGCAAGAGGCAACTTGAATTATTAATTTATCTTAAAAGAAAACGCTCCCTAATCTACTGAGTTATCTGTAGACAGACTACACAAGCACAGAAAATTTAACAATCTAAATATTTGACAATGTTTGAATTTTGTTACTAAATATCACGATTCACAAAATGAAGTACTGATGTCGAAGCTCTTTGGTATATATTATCTTATAACTTAGAAACTGAAATCTATTAAATCTCATTGAGTGTAGTTGCGTGAAGAGCATATATTTATTTAACAATTCAGCAATACTCGTTTCATTTGTACATTTAATTCTTACTGAAAAGGCGGCTGAAGATTTTATCTGTGAGGGCTCCTGTGGATATTTAACTTATTTCAAACGAATCTAATACGGAATTGTAGAACATCCAATATACGACTTGTTTAAACATTCCGAAGTCTTTAATCTCTAAATTATTGCGCGATAGATAAGCATAAGATATTTTATAAATACACACCCAATTAGCCGACTCCGAAAAAGTGGTATCTCTCCATCGAGATCTCGCGACCATTAATTGGAAATCCTATTGTCCAGATAGGTGGAGACAAGAAGCGCTAGGAAATAAAGAATGCGAGACGAGAATAGTCCAATCGGCGATCGAAGGGAAAAATTAGAGCGAAGGAGAGCGTAGATTGAAACGGAAAGGAGCGGTGGGTGGAAAGGAGATCGAATTGGAGATTCTAGGGGAAACGATCTGGAGATAGGAGGGCGTAGAAGAAGGATAGGTAAGGGGGATGACGATAGCGATTCCTAGGGAGTGGAGAGTAATGGGGGAGGAAGCGAAGGAGAGAGGGTGTGGAAAAAACGGTTGGAGAGATGGTTGGGGGTTTTGGAAATAATGAATGTTTGTTTAGGAAAACTGATAGGATCTACTTTAATCAGAAGAATTCCAACGTTTGAATTCCTGCCTCCAAATTTACCTCTCGGCTGTTTCTAATTGGTTGCGGACTATTGAGTAGCCGAGCCATCCATCCATAAGCTGGCATATTATGAATAAATCGATGAGTTGGCACTATTATTAGAATCAGAGCCTGAAACAATATTGGGAAAGAAATGAATGCGGTCTGCATTTCCGTCATGAGATGTTAGGTTCACATATGATGTACACAACCAGAAGGATGGAAAGGCAGTAACTTTTCTTAAAGTCTTTTCTTACTTCTAGTAGTATTACTTTCCACAAAGTGATGCCTGAGCATTTAGATTTCATGATGTACACAACATCGTAGCACTGGAAAATATAAGCCGCATTGAAAGTAATATCTTGCATGTTGGATATAGTATTGGCAATTGAAAAATTCTAGAAATAATTTTGTACCGTTGTCCAAATTTTTTCTTCCCAGTGAATGACAATACAATTTTTCTAGCAATTTGAATATAATTCGAATGGTGCTTCCTTAGCAAAATATTGTTGTCATATATTTGTAGTCATCATGTTGTAAAATACTTCCTGGTGTGATATAGCTTCCCCATCTTGTTCCAGGATCTGACAGTTTTGTTGCAATATTGAGTTTTATCAACAGCTATTTTTTCTGCACTGTGTTCATACTGCTATATTAATTTTTGGGTACGATTTTATACTATATACCTGTGATAATGTGTGATTTATTTCGGCACAGTGCTTTTTGTGACTATTCTTTCAACGTGCTCAATTCAATAACACGTTTGCTGTAAGATATTACTATGTCTCCTCTCATCTCTTGCAAAAATTGGAGAGAAAGTATTAAACGGGATATGACTTTGCTGATTTGGGGTGAGGGTGCAAATCTAAGGTAGATAGTTTTACTTATGAAATATAATATTTATGCCTGACATACAAGTAGTTCACCGACCAATAGAAACAATTAATTTGTTCGAAAAATTCAGATCTCTCACTAACAGTTCACGAAAAAGAGTAAACTTCATTTCAAGTATAAAAGATAATTTGTATTACCTTACTTGATCATGTATCTTTTTCTTTTATGCAATTATTCTTATTAGCGTTTTAAATGATCGAAATATACTTCAAATTTCAGGATTTACTTTTATGTCAATTCCTGAGGGAGTGTAAATTCCATTGCGAATTAGTAGATACCCAATAAATGGATGAATCATACTCAATGAAGATTAATAAAAATATCAGTTAATGACAACGATATTTTCTAAATTTATACTTAGGTGAATTTCTTCGCTTCTCCAGTGCACATATTTTAAATTACACTGCATCATATAACTGAGTTTACTTTACATCTCAAACGCCTTACGCTTCACTCAAATTGAAAATCGAAAGGAACCAAAATCTTGAAGAAGAAAGGGAAAATCGAAAGGGAAAAAACTGAGAATCAGTGGTTTGGAGGAATTTGACCGTGGAATCGGTTATAGTCGGACAATATCCTTCGGGAATTATTGGCTGCGGTAAATTGAAACAGAATTGGCCAGATCGCTGATCGAAAAGACAATCTCATCGAGTTTCAATGGTGGACCACTTTGCTACCAACTCAGGGATGATGTCAATGGCTCGAAATGTGTTTTCCTATCTGTGTATATAATAAACGAAAAAAAGCTTGAATGAGGACGATAATAGGTAATATCTTCCTAAAAATGTACGGAGTGATTGACTACTGTAGAGAAGATATGATTTTTTTGGACCACTCAACGTTTCCGAAGGTCGGACGAACCACTTCCGCAAAGAAACTTCTGTAATAGACGTCTTATAACACGGATACGTGGTTCGGTACATTATGGGAAGAGGTTTAATTCTTTTTAAGGGAAGTTAGAGATAGAGCCAACTTGAGATATTCCTTATATGGAGTCAAGGATACGGTGTCTTCTGTTAATATGGAAACTATAGGAAGAAAAGGAATAAGCCTGGATCTTCAAGGCGTACGGGTAATTTATAAGGAAATCAGAAATTTAAAAAAACAGCAACGGGACGGGAACTCGAGCTTCGATCCTCTTAAACGTTTTCATATCATTTTTCCTTGGGAAAATATTTATATTTACTAATTTCTATCAAATTTATGTTCGTTTGTTTATCTGAAAATACTAGGAAATTTTTAGGAAAAAGTTTTAACTTGATGTTAATTTGATCTTTTCATACAAATAAAATGGTCTTTATTACGTAATTTTGATTTTGATCTTGTCACAAAAATATTATTTGTGAAAATTGTCATAGCGAATAGTAATTGCTTGGATAAACTTAAGGATAAATTGCTAAAGCCAAAAAATATGCAGCTTCTAATTGAATGTACAGCTTTTTAATGGTTTTTCCGACGAATTTCGTCAGTGAAGACTTCAAGGCCGGGAAGTACAATTAGTACCGATTCCTAGTCCTGTCAAACCTTTTTCATGTATTTATCTTCCCCGCCTTATTCACGTAATGAATAATAAAATTCCGCGATACTTGGTGGAAAATTATTTTTTAAATAGTCTTTACTAACAATTTGTACAATATTTGTTAGTATAGACTTTTTAAAGGCTGAATAAATACTGAATGTTACATGTATCCCGGTTGAATTTCCTTGGATAACGGGTCAAGGCAAAGTAAAATGAGACGATAATTTACAGGACGTCTGGTAACCCTAAAAAGGAATAAAAGACTCAAAGACGTAAGGAAGCTTCACAGTTACGCTTACGTCGGAAATTTACGCAACATCCTCATAAATAATGCGCAAAACCCCTCACGAAAGGGCGCCACGAACCAAGACTAAACAAGCACCACCGCGTCGGGGTTAAGATAAAAAAACCCGCGCGACTCAACTTCCACCTCGTCAATCCCGATCTTAACTATTAGTTCATCCGAAAACAAGCGGAGAGAGAAAAAAACGAAAGCGTCACTTTCCGCCTTTGGGTCGGACATGACCCGTCCTTTCTAATGAGGAGCATCGGCAAGCGTTTTTTTTATTTCCGTGGCGAAAAAGATATTCGGTGCGGGTGAAGGGACGATGAGGATGTTTTGTAGCCGTGATGAATTTTTAGGTGAGAAGGGGGAGGAGATGGTGGCGAAGATACGGAGGCGGCCGGAGGTGGGGAAGGAACGTGGGCAAGTCAGTGCATGGTCGAGTGGTTCCGCCGGAGATATATATTTGTGGCGGCGGGTT
Organism: Sympetrum striolatum; assembly: GCA_947579665.1. NCBI lineage: Eukaryota > Metazoa > Arthropoda > Insecta > Odonata > Libellulidae > Sympetrum > Sympetrum striolatum. The sequence goes on along the minus strand of OX388345.1, from coordinate 37,432,291 downwards.
ACTGCAGGTGGCGGGAGCAGAACTGCCACAGAGACGACGGGCAAAAAGGAGAAAACCAATAGCGGGGGTGGGACTGGGGAAAGCCGGAAAAGAAACAAGAAGAAACCATCTCCGCAGCAGGTTCTAGGGACAGAATCAGGACGCGGTTTTATCCCCATTATAACTTAATTATAATTAATTTTGTTATTTCGATTATCTAAAACAGTACCCTTCACAAAAAAGTATTTATACTATATTAAATCTACAGATAGGTATAAAATAGATGGCACAGTTTGGTATTTTAAAATGATAGGTCACAAAAGTCGTTTACAAGTAATACAGAGTAGAGTGTAACTCATGTGTCTGTCCATAATATATTCATTCAAGGCCGGTTGGTGCCTCTCGCCCTATGACATAAGCTACGAAGAGCTTGTTAACAGGAATGAGGCTTATTAGATAGGATGAGGAGTGAGGTAGTTTGCCATTGCTTTCCTCGCTGAGCCAAAATGCTATAAGTGGAACATTTTCATACTGGTGAAGCAGAATGACTCTACGAGTAATACTTTCCTTGTCAGTCCATAAGGATTGATTGTGCAGTTTTACTGATTGATTAGTATAATTATTTATTCATACCTCGGTAACTTTCATTTCATCACTGCCACGATGAAGACTGCGACAGAACCAACTGAAATATATTTTTTTCTCTAACCTGTACCAAATGACAAATGAAAGTATTCCACTCATCAGAATATGATTGCAGAAACAGGGATTGAGTAAACACATTAAAAATGAAAAAAAGGCCAATATAAACGCCAATAATTAAGATCATAATCAATCTTAAATCATTCATTCAGCCTTTATTTATTAATATTCACTAGTCAATGTATCCACAGTCAAATTTATTATTATTCACCTATCCACTTCATTGATTCGCTTACTAATCAACATACGTAATTCATTCAACTCTTACTCGTAGTATAAATATACATATAAAAGTACATAGAAATCTCGTGATAACCAAACGATTAAGTATCATAATCCTGTCACACTATCTAAAGTTATAACTTATATTCATAAAAGTAAATTGAAGAAATAAATTCATTTCTACTATTTCCCCCGTATATTTCACACACGACCGGTTTTAGCCTCCATCGGCCATTCTCAGGTTTTATTTTCATCCTTATATTTTATTTCTATAGAATTTTACATAGTAAAGCCTGCTACAATTTATTTTATTGTATTCATAAATTATAGAAAATAATAGACGTATGATCATAATAACGTATGCTTAATATCATAGAGCTATCACATTTAATTCTTACAAATAATAAAACAAAAGAAGAATATCAATAAACTTATGTATATAAAATTACTCTTAATAATGAAATAAAATTAGGAACATTGCGTGCGCAAAATGTTGAAGAGAAATACTTTCAAAATGTTTATATAAGACTTACAGTAAGTATACAAATAATGATCATTTTTTAGCTGTTAACATTTGATTTAGATGTAGTAAAATAAGAATAAGAAAGAAAGGAATTATATATTAAATAATGATTATCATCTAGAGGAAAAGGTATATATATATATATATATATATGAATTCCCCATCATTTTTTCTGTCTCGTCTCCCTCCTTCCTTCATCGTCTTTTTATATTCCTGTCCAAATTAAGAAGAATGAGGGGCAATTGCTTGTACAAAAGGGTTTAGTTACGTCTCCGCCATTCAGGATGGCAGCCCCGGGAAAGTTGTCCGTTTACGCTCTTTTTTCCATTTCCCCGAAAAGTGTCGTACCGTTATTTTTTGGGAAAAGGTTGGCGCATGTCTTCCACGCTGTTTGGGGATGCTTTCGGAAAGACAAATTTTGGTATCGCATGCGACGAGCTCTGGTTCGATCTCTCATAAATGTTAGACAATGCCTTTACGGCGGTTTTATGTCGCAATAAATTGGTAGTTGAACGGTAGTAAAAGTTCGGACGGCGTCTGGAGAGTAATCTCAACATTCTTCTTATGTGAAGACTCTTCCAGAGATCGAGGGTTGGATTTCGGGTGATATAGTCCCGCAGACCTTGCGTGAGGTTTTTCTTTTATAGCGTTCTGGATCTTTGAGGAATGAAATGGAAAACTACCTCACTCCCCATCTTGAGTGTCCTCGATAGGGCTTTTGGTAGATGAGAATGATTTTCAGACAGGTTTTCGTGCTGTGTAATAAACAGACAATCACGAATAACAAATTCTACAAATTCTGGCGTTCTCTTTTTACTATGCTTATTTAAACAGTTTCATTAATCAAGTTTTTGCGAGATTTCCTTATAACTGTTGTAAGATATAATTTTCGTAAGTAAAGGTTTTATTTTTCATTAATTGGTAATGACAATAATGAACCTGTCATTCAGTATGTACAATCGACTTAAGTACACTGAATTCAGCAACCTTCGTAATTAAATTTAATAGCTTCCGACATCTTATCTTTCTCTTCTAAAATATTTTAAACTGTGTTTTTTTAATATATAATTATCTTTTGTCCTGTACAGAAGCATTTTTAATATTAGTTTGCACAAACCAGGGTAGCTTCTCTTTAAAAGTTTACTTATTTGGCTGATACCAATTTATCGTGATTAAACCGACATTTTATTTAAATTCTCTGTTACCTTCTGAATGATTTAAAATGCTCAGTTGAGGTATCCACAAATTTTCATAAAATCGCCAGATTTTTTGATATCGTAAAATTGTAAATGGAGTTGCACCGAAAGCTAACATTTTCGTTAGTCAGCGTGTTCTATTCCGAAAGGAAAAAACGTAGAATGGATAACATTATTACCTTTGGTAAAATTTCAGAATGTTAACTATAGACAGGTTATAAATAATATTGATTCCTTTTTTAACAAGCATGTTTTTATAGATGTAGTATGCTTCTTTGGTGGTGTAGTGCTTTTTTATAGCTTAATGATATTCCAAGACTCAGCAAGAAGTCTTAACCTTCCATAATTTCTTGAATATAAAATAATAAATAGAAAGATGCAAAACGATATTATAAAATCATTCATTAAATGATTTGTTTCTAAGTATGTAATTATTGAAGTACTGGAAATACTGTTGGAGTCTAAATATGGAAATGTAAGTCGAATGATTTCTGATCGGAAGTTAAGTATTTTAAGAGCAATCGCCTTTATATTGTTAGATCATATCTTTGACGTCTTCTTTATGCAGGAAAGAGTCTTTAAATGATCTTTTCTTGGAATCGGCAATTCAGCGAGGGAGTAAAAGAAGTGTGGAAATTCAGCAACCACCTTTTCTGGCTTACGCTTTTTTCTATCCCTGTAAATATTCGGGACGAGTTTGGGAAATACTCGCTGGAATTCTACTTCTTTATTTGTTTCAGTTCATTCGACGAAATACTGAGAAATGTGTTCCTTCAGTTGCCCAAGAAAGATTGATAGTTTAGGCCGTAATGAGGTACCTTTTATATGCATCCGAGATAGGGTAAAAAAGTGAATGCATGTGTGCAGTCTCACATCTGAAATATCCGCCGTGAAAGGCTTCGTGCTTATGTAGAAATTATGTAGTTTTTCTTGATATTTAAGACATTTTATTGATCAATACCGCGTTCCAATTTTCTTAGGCGATATGGCAGCTGCAGATTGTAGTTGAAAACTTACAACACACTGTAGATAGAGTGAAAGTTGACAGTAAACGACCTTTATTAAATTAATGATCATCTTTAAAATTTTGCTATGCATGCTGCAATTAAACGTACAGTTGCGCTAATTAAACATAATTTGTAAAATTATTCGTTTATTTTTGATAATATGAACCCATAAAGTATACTGAATAGATACTGAATTAATCGTGAGCCTTGATAGCTAAGTTATCTGACTAAAGTCTCAATTATTCAAGATGGCCCTGCGATTCGGTGAAATTAAAATCCGAAATACCTTTCGACTCCTAAATTATTTCACCCCGCCTTCATAATTCATTCAAGTTTCCCATCTAATCTCCTAACATTAAATTGATTACAGAACGTGTAATTAAAAAGTAGCCTCTGCAAAGAGTATATGTAACGACAGTGCTCGGGGGACGTACTTGATATTAATTCCGGTTGCCTTCCTCCAATTCCAAAACGAGTAGCAGGGTCCTGTTGATAAAAAATAAAGGATTTAATGATTGAAAATTAAGCTCCGTTTCGGTTTATATAAGAAGGAAATTCATTTCTTTACGGCCCATAATAGCTTACCGGGTGTAGGAAGAGGCTGCTGCTCCTAAAATGTAAATATAAAAAGATATTTCTGCTAATTAAACTCTTTGAGACAGTAAGGAAGCCGCTTTCATAAATCATATAATGTTGAGAGGTGCATTTGCCAGAAACGAGAGAGTTGGCCTTGAGATGTTATGCCATAACCTAAGCCAGGTGGTAACAAGGAGAGTTTTTTTCATGTCGACTGAAATATTAAGAAATGGAGAGCGGGAGAGAGTGGTCCAATAAGATAGTGGCAAGGTGCCGAGATACTTGTGTCAATCAAAGTTGCTAACTTTAGGATTTGCGAGATTAAAGTAAGTTTTATTTCTGGCACCGATGATGAGGAGAAACAAAACAGTGAATATTAAAGATATGAGGAAATAAGAAAGTACCTAGGAGGTCGCAACATGGGGTATTCCTATATTACTTTTAATGCTAATAACTTTTATATATTAAATAGGCAACTTTATTGATAAAAATTGTACTGTAGTACAATTATATGTTACAATACTGTATTGTAATTCAACACTAATTACAATAATATAGCATATTGACCATTAAAATATAATTATTATAACTAGAAGAATATGCTATTGCTATATCGACATTTCCTAGTTACAAGAATACACTATTTCGACTGTTTACAAATATCTCTCTGCAAAAAATGCATTTTCAGGTAAAAGATAAGTTACTCAATTCATATTTACGTATGTCAACCATTTTTCCTTATTTTACATCCCTTATTAATATTCAAGATTTTGTTCAATTTTCCTGGTTATTTAGGCAATAGTATTTATTTATAAAATAATTGTATTTTAATTCTTTACAGTTTTTTAAATAATAATATCAAGAGAAAAATACATTCATTCGAGTCGCCCTGAGCCTAATTTGGCTCATCAAGTAGTTCTCTAAATAGAATTAATGTAAAGGATAATTTCGCAAAAGTTACATTGTCAAGCTAGACAAATCCAAGTGGAATAGATAAAAATATTTAGAATAAAAGAAAATTGACATATCATTATTAGATGCATAAAAATATTAATTTCCATTAATGAAACCACTAACAAATATTATGAACTGAAACTATTAATATAAGATTAAGTCGAATAGAGTCCATAAGTTGCAGTCGTAATTGAATGATAATATTTATTATAATAAAACCAGATACTGTTTGTTTTCATATAACTCTACGTTCTGATCCGTTCATTAATGCTTTCTCAGAATATGTTTTATTATTTCCTTTGGAGGTTAGATATGGGAAAGAAATACCATTAAGATTTGTTAAAAATCTAAAGTCCGTTAAGTGTGCCAATTAGAGTTGAATATCGCAGTATTTTTATTATCCTCTTCATTCACCACTGCCTGAGGAATAGATAAGTAGGTGTAAAAATTATTTAAACTGCAAATTCTCGTGGCTGCTAATATTGTTGCGTCATTCAATTCAATTCAGAAACAATACCTGTATGTATTTTTCGCTTATTATTGTTATTTTTCCCTTGCTTAATAACTAATGTTTGGGTGGGTTCCAAACTCCTTGCAGGCTGAATACTTTACAGAGTATTAGAGATCAGTGTAGAAGATTGGCCTTGTAAAAGCGGAGATAGTACTTGTGCCAAACGTGTATCCGATACCTCAAATAAATATACTCACATTTCTTGGTTTGAGTGGAAATAAGTGAGGGGCAGGTGCCTCAATGTATTCCTCCGAGTAAGCCGCAAGTATCCGCAAGTGGTAATGAGAATGGAGAGAGGTTACTGCAGGCCCTAACTAATGGAAGCGCGGCGAAAATAATTGGTCATTTCTTTAGGGCGTAGGTGACCGCTGCGGTCATAATTTCGATGGGAGGCGTTCTCGTTACCGTCCCAAGGGACTTCTTAACCCCCCGTGTAGAGCGATCCGAAAAGAAGAGGCTCCAGGGGAGGGTGCGGGCAGGGAAAGGAGGTGGTGGAGAAACAGTGTTGCCAATGTTATAAATACTAAGCTCCTTAATCTGCGTTTAATTTTTCCATTATGGGAGTAAATGATTTTTACCAAGTAAAAACGCTAATATTACTAGAATTAAACACAATCTATGTCCACGCTTTATCGAAAAAAATATTTTTCCATAAACTGTGAATAGATTATGTTTAATTCTACTAATCATGGATAAGTTCCAACATATATCACCGGAATTGATTAGTTAAAACACTAATGCAGACCCAATAGGGTATCTAATGTACGTATTATCATGGAAAGAATTTTTGGGGTTTTACGCTCCTTCATTTGCTACAATATTTGTAGCAGTTTTAATAATTAAATAGAGTTACTACCAGAGCGAAGAAAGTTTGCGAAGATTATAAGTGAACCATTAAAAATATTTAACAATTGGCTCCTCCTTACCACCTGATGATGACCTAAAGTAATAAAATCATGGTCGCAGTATAAACTATACATTGAATTTATTTTAGCGTTTCAAATAGAGGCGAACAGATAAATAACATAATTGTACATTGTGGTAAAGGAACAAGTGCTTCTTCCATTATTTTTTATACTTCAGAGATGAACAAACATTTGCCTTGCTGAGCCCAATCTTCCAAAGTAACTTCGACTTATGAAAAACTTCAATACAGACCTCAGATAGTGGATATTGTATCCAGCAGGACTGTTGGGGCCTTTATATCATTCAATAAAAACTCGATAAAGAAGGAGAATCATGGATGAGTTTTTACACATTAATTTAGACAATTTTACTTACAGACATTTAACTCGTCGAAGTATTAGCAAGCCTTGTATTCATAATTACAGTAAGGTAAGTGAGGCATATGTGAGATTCTATAATTTGAGATTTGATTTTAAATTCAACTTGTGAGTTTTTCCTGGATATAAAATGTATAAGTCGATTTATCTGTGAGTACAAAGTTCGTAAGGATTCTTGAGCTGCAGTTCAAATCAGCGAAGCTCTAATTTTACTTGCATAGTTGAAAAGTTAAACAATACTGAATGTGCTTAAGATTTAGCTACTATAATTTAGCCATATAAACCAATAAAACATTGCTTGTATAAAATTTATTGGTCCATTCATATAGGATCGATTTTACTCTTGAAGTAACTCTACAGAGACTATTGACTGTGTAGTTCGTTTGATATTTGCTATGTTTACAAAGTTAGAACTTCAAGCTCCCTCTTTAGTTGCTTAGCATTACATAACGTGTAAACACTAAATCGCCCAACATTTTGAAATGCGTCTTTACTGTGTTTTAGCTAGTTTTTTGTCGTGTTTTAACTTGATTTTAGCGTTTCACATGGTATTTATAATAATTGTTACCATGTGTACTCATAAAATATCCCCACGCAATCATAATTCTCAACTGTTATTGAATAAAATATTGAATCACCAGGATAAATAAATATGATAAACGTTCTGTGCTTTTTTCAATTTCCGTGACGTTCACTCGTTTCTGAAAACCTCTCGCTCGTTTTAACTGATTTTACAGGCCTCGAATCCGCGTACGAGCCGGTTGGAAGCATTTGAAAATTTCTTTTGACAAGAAATAATGGGAAGCTGTGGGTGCAAATGATTAGCCGGATAAAGGAGCAAAAGGAAATGAGAGAGAAAGGGTAGGGCACTCGATTTTCCCCGGGGATAAATTTTTGCGAAAACGTGCGCATTCACGGAGGTTAAAAGTTGCACGTTTTTTCCCTCACGTTGCCCAGCGGAGATGATTCTTGATTCATCGAGAGACCTCTTCGTTTTTTCTCACCTCTTTGCCCTTAAAGCCCAGGAAAAGGCCTTTCCGGGAAATACACCGTTTTGCGAAATTTATATTTTCTGGGACGATTACCTCGAATGGGGTGATAAATTCCTTTCTGACGGTTTTCATTAACAGGTGAGCGGGCTGTTTGTTATCTTTGCATAAATGTGTGCACTACGAAATATCTACGGCAAAGAGTTTTGCATAATACGCACCCTTTCAATGAATTTTCTGCCAAAGTTCTACTAAATCGAGCTTTAGGTGAATTATTATGAATATTTATTAAAAGAAAACTGCGTATATATTACCTGCGTTACATAGATTCACAATTTTTCAGCTCTCTTTAATAGAAAATTGATTGATTTCTGTAGTAGATGATGTGGCACAAACTTGTACCAGATTATGAATTTTAGCATCTAATTGGATCGCTATAAATACAAATATTTTCCTCTAAGGTGTTCCTATTGATTTTCGCTTATATCCATCGTCTATTTTCCTAAATATTTATATTCAATCATGTAAAATTTGCTTGAAAAACTTATTTATTTAACTTTAAAGCCCAGTCAACTAACCTAGTAAATTATAGCGTAATGAGTGAGCATTTGTAAAACACGAGGCTGTAAATATTTATCCACATAAGTTGTTGATCAAGTACTTCTGGAATTTTTTTGTAACCACAATTACTTATCGAATTATACTAAAAGAACTAATTGTGATGGAAATTCAATATTTTCATCATTTTAGATACAACCCTACATTGTACGGAGAGTTGGAATTGGAAAGTATCAATTAATTGCATTTAAAAAATGAATCTAAAGCACCAACTAAATGGAAACAGAAATTCATCGTTTTCCTTTGGTATATAGAAACGATTTCTAGGAAATTCAGGATTTAAGTATGTCTCTCACTGATGAATTAAATATTGAATATTTATCAAAATACAAATATTTAACGTAATTTAAACTGGGTACTTACGATGATATTTCATATTATTTTATCTTTTCATATTATATTTGAACGAAAAATTACGCCATTAGTTTTGTTGCTGGGATACATGAAAGTATCAATAGCATACTAATAGACACTAAGAAGTTTACCTAAGGCTATTAAGGCTAACCAGCATTGTCTCTTCAAGTAATTAATCATCGCGAGCCTTGCTTTTTGTATCCATCAGATTCCTTCGGCGCAGGAAGCTTTGGAGAGAGAGTGTCTAAGTTAGACAATCCAATTAAAAACCAACTACCGAGAGCTCCCACACTTTGAATAAGACATTGTGGCGGAAAGAGCTTCGAAAGGAAAACGAAAAAAAAGAGCCTCCGATACGCTCTCGTAGGATCGCTGAAAAAGTTCTTTATATCTCTCTTCCGATTCGCTCGTTCGAAACCTTTACGCGGTAGGTGGTGAAACAGGCCATTATTGAGACGGGGAAAGGAGTTGACAGGTCGAGGAAAGGGAGTGATAGGGAAGCGAGGCGGAAGGGGCCTCTGGCGGCAGGTTGCGAATCAAGGAAGGAAAAAAAAGAGAGAGAGAAAATAGGAAAGTGAGGAAAAAGGAGAAGGAGAATTGGAAAAGAAGATCGAAAAAGATAGGGGGATGGAATTGTTAGAAAAGGTGGAAGACTGCATCAGAAGTTACCAAAGGATAAATAATAATAATAAAAGGTCTTTATTTGGGCAAGATTGAGACTAGGGAGTCTATTCTTACATCTAACCCATCGTCAGATGAGGGACAGAAAGAAAGAGATAGTTAGCGAAAGTACACGAAGAAAAGTAATATGTGTAAAAAACCTAAGCTGAGGGCTCAGGAAAAAATATCCACTGCAGAAAAACACTCACAAGAAGGGGAGTGTGAAAAACCTGCAAAAACTACTGATAGAAAACTATATTTTTGATGGAGAAAGAAAAGAGTCATGATAGACAGGCAGTGAAAATTAACATTATTTAATTAATGATAAAAAATTGTTTGCGAGGAGATTTAGGATAAGAATGGGGACAGTTTCACTGGATATAAGGGGTAGGGAGAGCAAAGAAAGAAACAAAACTGTAAATCTACTACAAGAATATTTAGCGACATTATATAAAACTACCGATAAACTCGGAAGATTGATGAATTTAAAGAGCCAATTAACGAAATGACGTATGCCGTCGAAGCACTTTTGACTATAAATCTGAAAAATTTTCATTTGTGGAAGTGTTTAAAATTGTGAGTTTAGTGGGGCTTGAGGAAAGAATTTTTGGCGACCACATATAGTAGATACGAGTAAAATGTAGCTTGCATACTGCAAGCAGATCGACAACACTAATTTAATATCGGCATCATATTGGGACGGTCCTCAAAAGAAAAAATAGGATTAAAAATATTCTTAAAATTCGCTGAAACTTAATCGTCTGGCATCGAACCCGTGTCTTTCAGGTCATACTTACTATGTAGCACAACAGAAAATCACCATCTCTATATATGTATGAAAATTCAAGCAGAAATATTGGCTGCAACTACCTCAAACGACGTCCTACTTTTCCCTTATATTCTTTATGTGAGAAATTCTAATGTGCTCTGGCATCGAACCCAGGAATAGCATGGTCTTATCTATTTTTTTTCTTAAACAGAGTCTTAATATACATCTTCTATCTAAGCAAGAACCTCCTATTATTTCGATAAGTGCATCAAATTAAATAATGAAAACTACCTCAATGTATTTTAAATGGAGGATATATTTACCACCTGGCTTCGAACCCGGTTCTTTCTGGTAATATTTTCTATGCAGCACAACAGAATATCACCACCTCTAACTATGGCTGAAAATTCAAGCAAAAATATTGGTTGCAACTGCCTCAAATGACGTCCTACTCTTCCCTTATATTCCTTATGAGAGAAACTTTAATGTGCCCCGGGATCGAACCCAGGAACAGTACGGACTTATGTAAATTGTTTTCAAAAACCTATGCTTAATATACATCTTCCATATCAGGAAGAATTTCCTATCATTTCGATAAGTGCATGAAAAATAATAATGAAAAACTACCTCAATGTATTTTAAACGGCCGATTTTTGCATCGTCCTAGCATCGAACCCAGGATATTCTCCGTAAAAGTCATTAATGTTTTCGATAGATCATGACCATATATATAGGCTCCTTAAGTTTTCATTCTCTACCTATCCGGGAAGTATTTTTAAAAAATTCTCGAAAATCAAAGCAATGCATTTAATCGGGAAAAATCGGGACTTTGGGGCCCTCTGGAATCGAACCCATGACACTGAGGTAAAAAATCGCCTTTTTCCTGGAGGTTTCACGTTACGGCCAATACGTAGTAAACATTTCAAGTCAATGATGCTTGTGGTTTAGCCTGTGAATTTGTATCCTCTCTATCTATCTATATACATGAATGAATCCGGAGAAGCATCTATATATAATAGATAGTAATCTGTCCTCCCGGTCAAGATGGTTTGAGTAGCCCTGAAGAGGAGGTAAATAGATCTCGAGATAAGAAAGATTTGAAAACAGTCCGACAGGGCCGGGTATCGAACCCGGGATCTTTCTCTTTCCGGGAAGCTGCTTCAGCCAACTAAGATATTCAGCCAGAACCTTTTCTCTTCGTTTTTGGGAATATTGCATGAAGTTGTGACCATGCACAATGACGCTATGACGTACAAAACCACACTTACCCTTGAATGTATTGTTGCCAAAAACGATATCAAGAAATAATATTACTAGTAATAACAATAATAATTGTTATTCCTTCCCCTTTATATATTACGTTTGAAGATATACGTTGTTAGGAGCATAGGTACCCCCGAGGTTACAGTCAACTGTTTTGGTGTTACCGACTCTTCATCGTCTTAAATAAAAATTTAGTTGAGAAACTATGAGATTAAAAATAAAATGTAAACCATGTGTACGGTAATATATCATAAAATATAATAATGAACTCACAATATCTAACACAATAACGATTTCATACAGTTATTTAAAACAAGGATTCAAAGTCATCATGTTCTAGTAGATATTGCTTAATTAATTTGATGAATTTAATTACTGATTTAGTAGTGGTTATAATCTCTGCCAAATTATAAATACCTTTTAAACCTTTTGAAATTTTAATCCGAGATAGCTTAGTTGGTTTAAGCAGCTTCGCGGAAAGAGGAAGGTCCGGGGCTCGATTCCCAGTCCCGTCAGACTGTTTTCAAGTCCGTTTTTCCTTGGGCTTTTTCCTGGGCGCACATCCTCATCTACGAGGTTTCCCTAACTATTTTCCGAGGTATAAAGAATAAGTAGCTAGTGGATTGTAGGAGAAAGGATAAGGGAAAGAGATGAAGAGCGTGAAGGGAAGAAAAATAGTGGGAGGAAGATGGGGAGGTAAGGGAGTGGGAAAATAGTAAACGCTGTGAAGATGAGTTGGGGGAGAAGGATTGGCTGAGGAGAGCGAGGTTGTAAGAGATGAGAGATTGCCTCTGAGGTGGTGGCCGTGGGAAGGGGAGAGATGAGGAAGTGAGGGCGTTAGATAAAGAGGTTATCCGGAGGGGTGCTGCTGAGGTTGAGGGATGGAGCGAAGACTCAGTTACGCTGACTGCGGTGATGATTTAAGCTGGTCAATGGTCATTTTATTACCGAGAAATTAAAGTTTACGGTAATCTTTATAATACTCTTTCCTTTCATTGTAAGCGGAAGCTTTATTTATATTTCAAGAATTACGTAAAATTTTCTTGATTCATTTTGACCTTGCGTCGCGGTTGTTTGGAATCAATTGCATCGAGGATGCCCATCATGTGAGAAAAACGAAACAATACATGGGCTAAAGGTGATTTTGCACGTAAAGACGTACCGCTAACAATAAGAAAATGAAAAAAGACAAGACCGGAACTCGAACCCGGGGTCCCTAATTTCCGGTCACTTGATCCATCCATTGAGGTATGCGTCTATCATGCGTTTAGGATATTGTTGCTGGCAACAAATAAATTCCTAGAGCAGAAAATATTTAGAGGATTGTAATGAGCTTCATACTTATTCTATTCTTTCTCATTTATTGTATTTTCGGAAGTTATAATTTTGGTATTCTGTTTTGAATAAAAGTTGACGCTGAAAACTGCACCAGTTGGCTAACGGAAATTTCTTATCAAAATTATAAGATCCTCTATTCACTAGACATAGTTGAAATTTTCGATATTTTATTATATTTTGCAAAAAATTAATTTGAATTTATGTATTTCATAGATTTTTATATCTTAATTCATTGTTTACTGGTTTTCTATAACTAATTACCCCGCCTACTAAAATCGAATTCATTTGACTGAATTAGAGAGAGCAATTTTTAATCAAATTCTTGTCTACAAATAAAAAATTATTAGCAATGCAGGGAATATTGTATTTTTAACTACGCTAATAATTACTGATGAGTAATTCCGTTTAACTTAGGCTTATATTTTTTCCTGAAATGATAGTTGTTCATCAAAACATTTTAATGAATAACATAGTCAACTCCAGAAAATTGTTACCGGATTAATTTGTTTTACCCAATCGTTCAATTTCGAAGCATGATAAATATCATTAGAGAGAATTTGAGTAGAATGGTGTTTTGGTTCCAAAACAAAATAGGTGGACCTTTTTCAGGCAAAGATAAAGATTCGCTGCATAAGGAACGCATCTCGTGAAGAGAAAGACTTCCGAGAATCATCCATAGTATGGTAACACATTAAATCCAACAAGAATAAAGAATTACATTTACGTGGCGACTTCTTTATGGCTATAGGGATTATTCTTCAAAAGCGCGAATTACCAAAGGTTAACACGTAATCATTCGTCAACCAATATCAAGATGGGGTTTAGGAACATCATCCGATATAGCGAGGGGATAATTGGGGTGGATCCCTGCGAAGGAATACAGCGGGATTTAGAGGACACCAACGGGGGCGGTTGATTGATAGCCTCTCGCGCGGGGTGATCGCTGAATCCCTCCCGAGGCAGGTGACGATGGAGCGTGAGCAATTTGTTTGGGCAGAGCCCCTCTCAGGTGAAAGAGTCCTTTCAGTACGGAGAGAAATGCGCCGGATTATGGAAATTAGCCGCTTAATCTGATGGAATTTAATTAGAAGCGCGAGATAATTGAAGGGATTAAAGCGATATGTTTGCCGGAGGTGGTGCTCGCTATAAAACGCGGAAATTTTGTAGCGGAAGTCAGGAGCTCATGATTGCAGGTCTTGACGAGTTGAAGGAACTGCTTTCCGAAGCGGATTTTTTCCGCGGTGAGAATGCTAACGTATCCGGTCGTTGCGATGGTTTTTATTATGTATCGAGTGTGCGCTTTATTAAAAGGGTCGGAGATGCAGATTGGTGCAATTTAAAAAAATGCAGCCAATGAATGCCTTAGAACATTTTAGTTATTTTTTATTTTATTCAGCGTTTGGCTTGACTCATACCGATTAGGAAAATGATTATAAAAGTGTAATTTCACTTCTGAGAATAACAAAATTTTTCATAGGTTTATATCCAAGTAATTTATGTAATCAATTGGCTCTGGAGTTGCATAAAGGAAGTCACTGCTGCACTCAATGCCGCACGTTTGAATGATGTGGGAGATTGTTTGGTTTTTCTTCTCACAGTCGCAGAATGACTTTTCAAGTTTTTTAAGAGAAGGTGTCCGCAGCGAACGTGATTGATTCTTACAAACAAATTTGTTTTAGTTATGTTTACTTGTATTTAGATCTAGACTGTGTGTTTTTGGTCAACGAGCAGTTTTGCTTGTGTAAATCAGTATGGTGCAAGTGGGATTAAGCCAACTTCATCTAAATTTTCTTAAGGGAAATAAATTTGTCGTTAATTTTCATTAATTTATCTTAAACGTCAATTTACGAGTTAAAAATTTTGGTAAACTACTGTTACCTGTTTATTGTTTATCAGATTTAAGTCGACGACGGTAATGATTGAAATAATATTCCAACTAAAGTTGTCGAAGAGAACGATTTATTGTGAAGTAAGATTAACCAAGTATTTCGTATAGAGAATGAATTTTGCTAAGCTAAAACCATCGATGGTAATCCCTGGATTACATATTGTTTTATTTAATTTATGTTAGTGGTTATGGAACCTATGATGGTACAAAGACGCAGTAATGATGAACATTTAATATTATTAGGATAAGAAAACCAACCTTGTTATTACCATAGAATATGCATCTAACATCATCACCTGATTATGTTTAAAACCCAGACGAACCTAGTTAACATAGAACCACATTATGTGGGAATTACAGAAAGGTTGGTTTTATTTGCCTAATATGCTACTTTTATTCAAAGATGAGATAGAGCTAATCGGAATTTAATTAGCATTAATTTGGTTTCGCTGGCATGTTATTAGTACTCGGCATAATTTTTATTTGTTCACTCATAGTAATTTGTATTTATCGTCTGCGTTAATGAACGATTGCAGATTCCAAAGTTCCATTCAATCCGCCCTAAGGCTCCTTTGCAAAATGCACTTTTGTCTTGTTTGCCTTCCATTGAATCTTCCAGCGTAAGAATCTTCACAAATTCCTTTGTACTAGCAACCGGAGTCCCGCTAACATTGTCGGAATCTCCTCGAAAGCATTTAAATACTCGGGGAGTTCCGAGGAGGACGTTCTGCAAGCTCCCGACCGCAAATGTCGTGACCCGAGAAAACGCAGTTGCCTTAAAACTGCTCCTTGTTCTTCGGTGTTTTTGTAGCCCTCTTAATTTGGAGCGAGACTGTCCGCAGAAGGTCACGCGAGTGATTTAAAACCGCGTTCGTTTAGCGCAGCTGTACCCAGGGTTCCGCGTGCATTTTCACCTTTTGCCTCCTTTTTCGAGGAGGACACGGAAGTACAACTTGCGTTGCATTTGTCGAGATGCGATTAAAAGCCGTCCACCTGGTCCTCTCTGCGTGGACCGTGAATTGGTGACTGCGGATGGTTGCCGATGGCCTCTTTCGAAGTGTGCCGTCGAGTCGAACGCTTCTTCTTGTTTCTTGATTTCCTCGCGCGTGTAAGCCGTTTTGCGGTAATTTATTTCAGATGCATTTGCGGTCGAATGGTCGCTTTGCAATGGAAACTATCTTAAGTATGCACACCGTCCTCGTAACGAATGCTGTAGTGATGAACAGATGCGGTAGTTGTACCATTTTGTGAAACTAAAATATCTATCGGAAGGAATATATACAATCAGCCAGGGATTTTAACTCTAAAATTTGATTCATTCATGAGTGTTCTACATAAGTGCCATCTTCTTCATTTCCTTGTAGTTAACACCACCCCTTATGTTATCCAACATCTTTTAAAATTAGATAGACCTTTAAAAATCTTTCGTTATTTTTTTACTATTTTTCCCATGGAAGAACGAACATAAAAGAAGTCTGGCGAGGTCGGGACTCAAACCCGGACCATCCGATTGCCGATCAGTTGCTCTACCAATCAAGCTATCGAGCCAGAACATTCTAATATGTCGTTCGGAAGTCTTCGTAACCAAAGTTTCACCTTTCCTTGTTTCTAATTTTTATTAAAAAGAGAAAAATTATATTCAACCCCTTTAAGGATTCGCCTCAGAGTGCACGCAAGAATAATAAATAGGCGGCCAATTGCTTTTTGTTGCTCAAGTTTCTTTTTTTCTCTTGGTTTTAAATTGCACAAAAAATTAACCTCTTATGTATTAGAAAAAAATGGCGGAATTCTTAAAATCCAAAAAGACTCAATACTTAATAAAAAACAAGTAATATTTACCAAGCTGTAAATCACCAAAGCGAAAGGAAAATTTCAATGTTTCCTTCACATTTGAGATGACATCTTTCTTTCTTCCAATTGGTTTCAACATCAATAATTTAGTATTTTCTGTGTGCTACTTTCCATATGTAAGATACAATTAGTATAGGCAAGTATATGCAACATAGATTAAGTATAAGATAAAAATGATCAATTATCATGTGTCTCGAGGTTATTTTAAGCGGCAATGGTCCAAAAAAGAACTCTGACCATAAGGGGGAGAAAAGAGGCAGCCTGGTCCTTCCCACGTCAGGGCGGCAGAAAATCTAAACGGATGTCTTTTTATCATAAAATTATTTTTACTACGTGTCGTTGAATAGAACCAGTCTTTCTAGTATCATGCGTTAGGAAATCATTCTCTACAGTTGATAGAAAATAATTAACTGACCGTTTAAAGGAAAACATTTTCTGTCCGATTTGATCGAAAGTCAACTTTCCGTACTACTAATTGCTACCTGTCTTGATTTAGAGACGTTATCACTTGTTTTGCAATATCTAACACTAGTTCATTTTTCAAGTTTTTTTTTCTGTAGGATTGAAAGATTAATTATTTTTTGAAGGAATTTACTCTGTAATGATCTCACATAAACGCTTGGTACTTCGTTTTTCATTTATCAATTACAACGTTGAAAGTATATTTCTTTAAGAGATTTTTCTTGGAAGAGATATGGAACTACGTATATGTTTATCTGGTTTTATAGAAACTCACATCCAGTTCGATCCAAATAGGTTATACAGGTTAGCTCTTTCAATTAATAGCTCCTTAGCTGCTTAAGGAATACTTCCTCTGCATAAATTTCATTAGGATTTTCTTACTTTCTTATTTTTTAATAAATCGGATGACAAATACGGATTTGGTTGATAAGTTTTAAGTAGTTTTCCTTAAAAACTAAAAATTAACTGAGTAGAATTGAATACTACTAGCTTTTGCTTACCATACAAAAAGTGATATTGGGCTCCGTTTCCTAATAATTTTCGGATTAGGATACTTGAAATGAAATCGTATTTAAGCCAACAAACATTAAGTTCTGTCCAGCGTAAGGAATTATTTTCATTTGTTAAGGCTTAAAATAAAATAAAAGATCGAATATATAGATTGATACATAAATGCTGAGTTTTGAAGAAAGATGATGATATTATTCATTAATGATAAGGCGAATTCACTCATTTCCCAAATAATCGCAATCCCAATCCATGTACGTGAATTTTCGACTCGAAACGATTGGCATGTATTTCGTGCCTTTCGTGCTGGCATTTTATGATATTGACAGCAACTACAGAGAAAGCATGCACATCGATGGCCCAGCTTTCACCTAGTTTCCTCCTTTTGCTACCATAGTCTAAAAGATAAATCATTCCGATATAAAAATCGGAGACGTTGGCGTGAACACGTATTGAAAGTGTTGGGAGAGTTGGAATTCTTTTTGTGTTGGCGGCCGCGGTGGTCCGGTGTCGTCATAAAAGGCCGGGGATGATATCCCACGGCAGCGAAGGAGGCGACGAAGGGTTAAGATGCTGTCTGGACCTCTGTTCCTTTTTAGGCCACGCGGCCCACGCCTCATGATCTCCGTACACTACGTAATTCACCCACGCGTCCAAAGAAACGTTTCGTCATCGCTTTTCCCCTCAGCGTCCGAGCGACACTCTGTTAACGGAAACTACCTGTTTAAGTCCGGGTACTTACAGCGCGGGAGAAATAATGACGCAGTTACGCCCTTCGAATTTACGTCGAGGACGTTCTGGGGGGGAATAAATTGAATCCGAGGTTATGATTTAATTTTTCTCCCCGAGTGACGGTATCCGAACATGTGGTCGGGTATTGAGATGATGAAGAGTTGTGGATCCGAGATTTTTTTATATCTCCGCGTGGCGTAGGTTTTCTCTAATCGCGCGGGAAATATATATTACTACGTTCAAAAAGTTCCCGAACTTTTTTTCCCCGCGAAAACGCCGAGCAGGGGAAATGTTAGATTCTAGTGGAAGATAGTGCCACATACTGTGGGTACAGCTTCCTACCACCTACCTACCTAGCTATCTATCACAAGAATTTTACATTCCTCTAAGGGAATAGATAAAAGATAAATAGTAAAGAATAGAAATAAAGCGAAGGATAATGGAGCAAATGGTGCCGTTCCTTTAAGTTTCGATGTCGTAGTCCTCAATGGGTTTTTTTCAGGCGACTACTCGTATTTTTCGATGTGCGTATCTATTTCTTTGAAGAGGCGAAATAAGCACGACGGTGACATGATTTATGCTAGGGAGTGATTGATTGCGATCCTTGTGCGATAAGGGCGAATTAAAAATCCAGTATGCATTATGAGAGTCATTTTTTCGTATGTACAAACGTATGGACGCCAAATGTATCTTATAAAAAGAGATTGGCCATCCCTTATGTTTCGAATTAGGCTTCCTTTCTTAAAAATTTAATCAACACTTGAACTCGTTCGTCATTTGTTTATTATTTATTCGTTTTACCATATAGAGATTTCTGCCTTTCAGTATGAAACTTCACCATCACCCATCAACCCCCTATGATTAAGTCAATTTAATGATTTTCTATATCAAGTGATACCTAAAATAATAAGCAACATAAAACTATTATACTTGTATGGCTGTGCAGTTGAACAGTGAATTTAAATCATAAGGAAGAGGGTATAACGAAATTTCATCTTAATCATACTTAGAGCTATCACTATATTATTGGTTAAGATTTTCTTACAGTATTTATTGAGTGTGGCGTTTATAAATAATATTAAATCTCGTATATAATTATGAAGTTAAATTGCATCATCCTTAACTGGATTAAGCAGTCGTATTTGGTGATAATTTTCAATGTAGATATCTGTCCGCTTCAATTTTCAGGTAGCCTTTTGTTTTTTTCTCGGAGGTAATACGATATTTTATCGATTAATCTTACATTTTACGTATTCCATACATTTTCTAAGAGTTTTTTCATGCGCTGTGCAACAATAAAAAGATTAGAAAATCCAATATCGCTATAGATGAACGGATTTAGTCTTCCGATAGCAGAAGTAGATAAAGAGATCATTTTACTGAACATATTTTCAATTTACTCCATAATCTTCCCGCTTCATGCTTTCGATATTGAAATATTTTTCTTCTCACACGTACGTCCTCTGTGTTTTTATTTTTACAATCAGTTGAGCAGGAAATACCAAAATTCTCATGCATATTCAAAAGGCAATCACGATTTTAATTTGTTGGCGAGATTTCATATTTGTCGATGCTATCTCGAGTTTCTGATGATAAGTGACTGGCAGATTTTTCATTGTCAATCAATCGGGAGCAATTATTATATTTGATCAAGCTAGAGGTGTTAAAGTTTGTTTTATCGGATACTTTGACGTGAATTTTTAGGAGAATGTGAATCACAGTAGTGCCTTTTATAGTTATCTCTCTATCTTTAATAAAGCGATGCTGAAATTATAGCTACCAGGGTGTGTTATTAAGGGGTGATAATATTCTTAATCGTTAAAGGGATGAAATCGAAAATATTTTAGTGGTACATTCATAACGGAATGTATGATGAAGGAAATCAGGTGCAGTTTAGGGAATACTTTGCTTTTCATGCTACTAATTTACACATAGTATTAATCACACAGCCTTAATAGTGAATCACAGAATAACTTTGATTGCATAGTAGCTAGGAAATATCACAGTAAACGTAGCACTTGGAAATAAATGTTGTTTTTGAATTAAAATTTAGTTAAACCCATTCTATAGCTCGAGGATCACCAGTTTCATCCATTAAATGGGAATCTGATACTTAATTGCAGTGTTGGTTTTATTACTTACCCGCTCAAATTCGGGGTTTTATTTGTTTTGTTAAACTGATTTTATTGGAAATAAATTGATATTTAAAGGGATATCAATTACGAGGCTTTTTTATATTTTTATATAATTATCGGCGGAATGATCTGGATGATTCATGGGAAAAAGAGTTTCCTAGAATTTAAATTGGGCAGTTTGGGTGTAAAGGGAAATGGCCCGGAAAAAACATTCGATTGATCGGAGTCGATAAGGCCGAACAACTTTCATTAAAGTAACGGCCATGAGGAAATTCTTTCAGTCCTGAAGAAATACTCCCTAAAGGTATCTAATGGATATCGCGAAGCATCTCGATATTATCGGCGGATGCACCTAAAAGAGGATCGGTGAATCGATTCAAGCTCTCATATATGCAGGTTGGAGTGTCGTCATCTTATACGAAATTATTCACTTTTATAATGGAGTTTTAAAAACATCCCCTCGTAAAATTATATCAAGGTATATAAAACTGAATAAAATATTTGTTATGTTTCACAAAACAAATTCCTTTGAGTGACATGTTTCAACTCGAGTCATAATCGGGCATAAAAAGCAAAATAAATTTGATCTGACATTGCAATCTCGTTTTATGAAACCTAACAAAGTCATTGTTTCTCATTCCTATTCATTTTTGATCAGTTAAATGATAAGTTTCTAAATTTTGTAAAGAGTTGACTGATTTTTAATATCGTTTAATGAAGTTTATTTTGTTCCTTAAATGTCTGCTGCATATGAGTGCTTCACAATAGCAATGGTATGAATATCGAACTTACTCTACATGGAAATATCGTACAAAAAGATATCAAGAAATTACAATCTATGGCTATGGATATCTAAAATATCTGTCTATTCATCTGTTAATATTTATGGAAGGTTGTAGTAGTAGCAGCAGCAGTATTGCTAAAAGTACTTCGATAGCTTAGGTCATTTTGCACATTGGCACTCACCGGGATTCTTTATGGAAGGTTATATATTAATTACTCAGGGGGTTATTTGTGTTACTATCTATTTTTTATTAACTAGAAATATATAGACATTCTTCCTCAATCAACTTAAAATAAGTCATAGCTAGATTGGCGTATAAATTTAATTTTCACCGTCTGATACAATAGCGTCAACTTACTTAGTTTGCACCTAGGTCGTGCAGCACTTGAATTCCTTAACATAGTTTTATTTCCAGATAATTTTCATGATGATGATGGTTATTTCAGGAATAATTATCTTAGTATTTATACGATGACAGTGATAGTGTTACATATCAAAGTTTATTATAAGTAATATCCATATTTAAAAACGTGCATTCTGTTATTTTCTTTGTAAATGAGAACCTATTTGAGACCATCCATTTCGGATGAATTTCATTGCCAGTTAGAGCGTAAGTGTGGGAGTAATTAGTTGAAATGCATAGAACTAATTCCCCTTAGTCTTTGGCAGAGTGGTAGTATTAGATATGTACGTTTTAAAACTGCCTAATACTATTCCTGTTTGCTTTGACAGCTTGAAACTGGAATGGATTTCTTCAATATTTTGCAGTATCAGGATTTCTGTCAGCCATATCCACTGTCCAATATTAACTCTCCTCGACGTTGATAAATACAGTAAGATGTTTCAGGGAGTCGTAGCTGCAACAGAAAACCTAATTCCCGATTTCGGACGCGAAACACCTGCTAGTGAATTATTATAGAGACACTTGCATTGAGGTTTGAGGCGCTTGAGCTATCGCCGCGTAATCATAGACAAATGATAAGTTGGAGCGGAGTGAAAGTTTGGCTCCCTCGTAATGAGTGGAAGCAGACGAGAAGGGGAGGGTATAAATGACGCAGAAGAGGCTGTGCTACCGTTGATAGCGGAGTTGGTGGGGGGCTGATTGGTTACCAAAGGTGGTGGATGGAGCAATTCGAGAGGGTGAGTGGGAGGAGGGATTCCCAGCCTCCTGAAAACCTGATCTCTGGTTCTGGGACTGGGTCGTAAATCAGGAGGATTGGGAATGGGCAGAGGTCGTTGTTTGGAGCGGGGGAATGTCCCTGGATTGGGTGGGTGTGGAAGGCGATTGTGGGTGGCAGGTGATGCAATTGGGAGGGTGTCGGGAAGGACGGGCTTCGATGCTCTCTTAAGTGGGAGATCTTTGGGGAGGCATCTCTCGGCCACCCCTGTCGCGCGTGGTGAGGGCGCTGTTTTTGCCGAAAGGGAACGCGTCGCCATTGTCTTATTGTCGGTGGTCCTTGAAAAAGGGAACGATAAAGAGCGATTTTCCTCGTTTCGAAAGCGGCCCGAATCGCAGATTCTATTTCGCCTTTCATAAAATTTTGGTTCGCTCTAGATTCGTGGACTGCTTGGATGTTTTTATGCGTATCAGATAAACTCAGCCGCGACGAGGAATTATCTATAAACTTGGCCATTTCAGCAGTTTCGTTTATCAGTTGCATCATTTTGTCAGCTATTTAGTTTCCTCGCTAAAATTCCACGAAGACACCAGGAATATTGATTGAATATTGAAACTCATGTAGCGATAATGTGTATAGACCGTTTTTCACTATTATTCAATCCCCGTTACCAGCCCTAGAAGCTGTAATCCGTAAGAGTTAAGTCATTTCAGATCAAGATTCAGAAGAAAAATCAGAGAAGCTAAAGTTATTTCATAAGCATGAAAATGTGTCTAGGCAATTAGCAGAGAAGCGATTTGCTGTTGATTACAAAGGAATCCTCAATTGATATAAGCTATTTCCTTTGTAAGGTGGAGTAACAAATTATTAGATAAATCTACTAACTTCTAGGTCAAAATAACTAATAATCTAGAAACTTACGTTTGTGGATACGTCGATTATGACATTAATATGTGGATTCAATTTAGAGTCCTTGAAATTTGTCAGATACTATGGACAGTATGTTTTGTTATCTTACAATTTCTTACAGCAAGGAGTTTATAAATAACTTCGCTTTTAAATGTTCAAATATTGGATTTATCAAAATAATTTGTGTCGGATTATAGAGATTTTTTGTCATTAAAAAAATTAAACGGTGCAAAAATCTATGTATGCGAAATCAATACAACATTTTTGTGAAAGTCGAATCTAAACGTCTGATTGATGAAAAGCCAATTTCATTGATAACCAAACTATACTTACCAAATCATTCAGAAGCTACAATAGGAAGGGGAAGAAGAAAACACATAATGGAAAATTCAAAAGTCAAGTTATCAATCTCTCTTCTCATTAATTCGGCCATAACTTTCACCTATTTCTACTAGCTTAGCTGTGCGTGAAAACTACTGCTACAGCAAATTTAATCATCCATCAAATGCAGAACCTTTTTTTAAATTACAAAAAGAGGAAAAACTCAGTGAAGGTATCTTTGTACAAATCCCTACGGAAATCAAAATTTGACCTCACCGGTGACGCAAACCATCCTTGCATTCGAGAATCAAAAGTTCCACGAATCTAACGATGAATAAGCGGTCATGCGCGAGCGTCAATAGGCGCAAAGGCGCTTTTCCCAAAAAAAACCTCTCCGGCTACCTCCTTTTTCCTCCACGAGGACGTGAGTGCTCTTTTCTACACAGCCGTCGCATAAATTATCTTCACTTTCTTACCTTCCGCATCGGAAGCGCGGATTCCCCTTTTCTTCAGACCGGAGGGAATTTTCTTCTCCAACCTCCTGGGCATCTGCTGTCAATGAGGTAATGATATAAGGGCAGCGGAATAAAGGCAAGAGCCTCTCTTCCTACGTCCAACGTGCTATTTCCCAGCTTTTACAAGGGATTCCAGCGCAGCTTCCCGATCTTTTTTTATGACGCATGATTTCTGGGGTCCATTTTTCACTTCCGCGCGTTTTTTCAAACAGTTCACCTTTCGGCATTCTCTCCGGATTTCTTTTTAAGTGCCGTGATTAATTAGGGTTTTTTGTGCCGCTGGGAAAGAGTGCGATTTTTCTCGCTATAATTCTTTGCGGGATACTCCCGTGTCGAGATGCGTTGCTTCGGAAATTCGTACACCACTATGAGCAGGAGAACTGTTACTTTTTCGGCAGTTTTGATTGGATCTTATTGTTTAGGTTTTGGTGAAGCAGATCAAGCTTTTTTATACTTCCTCTTCAAAGGAATATACCGGCCATTTCTTGAGCGTATCCAGCTGCACACGATTCCCCTAAAACTGTTAGTATGGGCTTCCAGATAACCAAGTGGGACGCGCGGTCACCTTTGGTAAAAGCAGTCCCTGGTTCGATTCCCGGTGGGGGCTCATATCCGGAATTACTTAAGCTGTCGATGCAAATTTAGCAATACTACTACTAATAAATTATTGGCGGGGAAAATAATTCTGTAATGTATACGTAAAAAAAGTTACTTTTCTCGAAATTCATGACAGAGTAATTAGTATTTACTTTCATCGGTGATCTTTAAGAAAGAAGAGGGAATGCAGAATTATATTATTTGACAAATATCACTATTTCTACATCTTATCGACTTATCGATGCGTGTTCTAAATATCAAACGTCAGCCTAAAGGTCAGTACTGACCCCTAAGTGTAAAGTCTAAATTAGTGTTAGTGATGAGGTCATCTTTTACATGGGCAGGGGGCCAATATGTGTAGCTTGCAAAGGTTTTAGAACATGCTCGCAAAACTACCTAAGGTATCTTAAAGATACATTGAACTCAAGAGCAATGGATTCGTGTCTTAGTTATGTATGAACTGCTCATTGTAGTCTTATTGCCCAGTTGTGTTTTAATATTAATAAATAAATATCGAATTCCACATAAAATCGCGCATTAAAATTATTTTGCTTTTGACCCAAGATTTGTTTTATTTTCTTAAGTGCTGAATTGCTTGTAGATCAATTTGCATATCCAGCATTAGTTGCATTCTGTTAATTAATTTATTTAAAAGTATGTAATTTTGTTTATTCGTACACATAAAATAGTTATCTAGAAATAGGAATTCGACTATAAATATGTACTTTTATGAGTATACAAATGCTTGTTTATAATTTTTGGGACCCTTGTTAACTTGCATAGTGGTATGCAAAACATCCGAGTTTCTCAATTGATATGGTCCGACAAACCTGCTACAGATAATTTATAAAACGAGATTAGGTTTTGCCGTAACCGAAGGGTATTTTACTTTATCATTGTTATTATGAAAAGTACTTTAATATCAATCAATATTTACCCAAACCCTCTAAAAACGATCACTTTGAGATTTCTAACTTGGCGCTATTGATTATCTTCTGGTATGAGCAAACGATCATTCTAATCACTATGGTCACAGTAATAAACTGTGTCGACACGCAACATACCTCTATTTATCTACTTATTTTCATCTGTTTCTGGCTCTAGCGTTAACTCTATCGTCTCTAATGATGTAATACACACTTTTAAGGCAACAGTAAACGGTTTCTCTCCTAACATAGTATGTGAAACGATGTGGGGAGAACTGTATAACCACATGGAGTTCCCGTTCAATTCTCGGATATTACTTTCCATATATTGATTGTTTAAGTTCACACATCCAATTCACTTTGCGCAATTATATTTTGAAGGATGAACTGTTACTCTTCCGTCTACAGGCGAAGGCGTGACTGGATGAGAAAGATGAAATTTCTAATTTCCGCGCAGGGTGTGAAAATTGCAAATTCTATATTTCCACGTTTTTATGAAGGTTTTTATTGAGCGGATAATGGCTTCTACCACCGTATCTCAGTTCCTTAGCAACCAACACCCGAGTCCCTTAACACTTTTCTCATCCTCATAGTCTTTTACCCCGATCCTTTAAAACCACTTTATTTTCTTTTATGGTTTAAATTAAACCACTCCACGCTCCATATATGACGTGATCCCGTTAAGGGCAGATAAATCAATCACAGAGGAGCAGTTTAGTTCGTTAAAGGATGGAAGGGATGTTGCGTTTATGCTACACCGCTGGGCGATGGGAAAGAGAGATAAATCAGTTTGATTAGTATGCCTGTTAATTGTATGCAAAAACTTGGGATTCCGTTTCAAAATTCGTAACTCGAGGCGTTTGTATTCAGGCATCAACCTCTGAGGTAGTGTCTGACGCATTTGGGCTAGCATTCATTTACGTCTTCGATTCATAAAATGCTCATGAGACCATACTTTATAGCGCACTTTAACTTATTCGTGAATAAGTATTGCTATGGATGAGTGAAATGCATTATAAGTGTATCATAGCCAACGATTTAAGTTAAAAACGAACAAGTAGACAAAATTATAGAGAGTCTGTAGTACAGACTCTGTACATAAGAGGGATTTATTCAGCCCTAAGGCTGGATTGAGCTTCAAGTCCTCAAACCATTAGCTTCCAAAACCTCTGGAAAGAGAATAAGGTTTACAAGACAGAATTAGGAGTGAGGTAGTTTTACTAAGCTCTTTGAGACAGTATGTTATATGCAGAAAATGTGACTACAATACGTCTACCCTATGACATTTTCCTAATGTCCAAATGAATGTCATTAATCAGAGTAACTCGTACCTCGGTAACCTTTACACTATTACAGTCAAAACAATACCGAGAGTTAGAGAATGAATTAAATTTTTCCATATCCATTACTATAAAGAATTATTTATTTAGATTAGTATCAAATAGGTTTGTGATTTTTTTACCTTTTGATAATTTACAATATTTAATATCTCACAGGCCTCTACTTTTATTTTCCTATGCCTAGATTATGTTTATCGATGAATATTGATACAATACCGAAGGGAAAATACTGTCTCACAACACCATGTCCATATCACCGCGTTAAAATGATAAAATTTTGATCTCACAGAGGCCTCAGCAGAGCTTGATTCCTGTTCGCTCGAGTACAGTAATTTTTGACTTTTCTCCAGCTTCTTTATATTTTTGGGTGTTATAAAACCAAAATATTGTAGTGGTTGAAACCGATTTTTCGAAAAAAATTGGAAATAAGTTATTCCCATGTTTTTCCATGTTTTCATTTTACACTCATAAAGTGGCCCTCAATGAAAACAGCGTATCTACGGTCCAAAAACACTGCTTCCCGAAAATTGGTAATTTTTCAATCAGGAAGGAAGAACGATCATAAGTGGAAGAGATCTATAAATACGAGGAGGAATACTCGTATGCCTATTGACGATCAGATTTTACTTGCGTAAATATATAGTTATGCTCATGTAGAGCTCACTGATGTTCCACAAAAGTTCAATTTTAACGGATGAGGGCGTGAACGCCCTTCAAAAGCCTTCGCGGAAAAGGAGAATTCGGTCCGTTGGCCATCTGAATACGAAGTACACGGAGGCTAATAATTCGGGCGATAAAAATGTCCTCGCGGAGGAACGCGAGTAGGAAGATTAAGTTTAATAACAGCGGCCGTTCCGAGAGAAGAATTTACGCGCTACACATAATGACGGGCCTCAATAAACAGCCTGCTTTTACATTTGCTAAACGCTGCGTTGTCATCCAAAAGAGATTCATAAATACTCCGTGTCGAGAACCCTTGGTTTGGAGTGGGCGTGATTTCTCCCCCTTCCAAACCGAAGGAGAGTGCAGGTGGGTGGCGGGGTAAAGAGAGGGGGTGGAGGAGAGCGAGGAAGAATATTTTGGATAGGGATTTATCGAGAAAAATTCGGGAACTATTCCGAGAGAAGACGCAACAGGTTGGAGCAGGGGAAAAATTTTGTTTGAGAGTGTAGGTTGATAGATAGTTTGACCCTTTATTGGCGAGGTTAGGCCCAGGTGAGCCTCTCCTTCACCTAACCTCATATGTCGATAATATTTAAAGTTAACTAATTTATAAAAGCAAGCACAAAAAGAAAGAGTAGTATGTGTGAAAAAATAAGATGCAATACATATACATAAGAATTACTGATACAAATAAGTTTAAAGAATATAAAATGAACTAGTGAGAGAGGTACAACATAAGAAGTTAGAGGTTAGTTGATATAATTATGAGAAAGTCTTAAAGCTAAGAAAATTAAATTATTTATAATCACTTCTTCAGCCGGAGGCTTTCGTCGAACTATCTATATTCTTGGACCGTCAGAATCCTTGTCGTTTATAATACGTTATATCTGGTCGATGGAGTTTCCCGAAGAAAGTGAAGGAAAAAAAATATTCGGTAGATGAGAAATATTCAGACTCAAATTTAGTTACATCCATGATCTAGTTTAAGAAGTGTACCAACAGAAGAAGAAATGATGGCAAGTTTTAAAAGGATAGTTTATGCTCAGAGCTGAATAGTCTATCAGTGGTATCACATTTTAATGAGGGGAAAGGAAGGAGTACAAAAATAGGAGCCGGAAAATAAATAAAGATAAATGAATTGTAGAAAGGTAATAAGCGTACTATGGAAGGAATTGAGGAGTGGAGAATATTTCGAGTCAAATAATGGGAAATGGAAGATGAGGGGGGTATTTAAAAATAAACAGATAGAGGTTTTGAGTTGGTAAAGCCTGAATGAAATAAAGAAAGTAAATGATGGGAGGTTATCTTTGCAGTGAATAATAAATAGGATAAAACATCGCTGAGGCACTCACTTCGAGTATTAGAGGTTTCCAAATTAAATTCAAAGCACCTACCTTACGCAGTTTAAAGAAAAAATAATGGTCAGCGGCCGCTAGAAAGAAATTCTAGTGTAGTTTCTCTAATAAATTACATATTTTATACGTGTGTCTAACATTTTGAAGTACAGTGTTTGAGCATCTTAATAAGGCATTTGCGGAAGTTTTTAAGCTTTCACTTGTAGCTTAAAAGAGTTGTTCTTTCTATTTTTCCTATTTTCATGAATTTTCTCTCAAGAGGACTGATATATATCCCTTTTAGCATCAAACATGATCGAGTAAAAATCCTCTTCCACAATACAGAGCCAAAATACTATAAATTTATGTTCGTTTTCTGGCTGAAGAGATACCTAGTTCTCTACGAATATAGAATATTGAAACCAAATGATAACTGGTAATAAAATCTCACCGAGAAATATAATCCTTATTGCAAATTCGTGCTTTCCATCAATTACTAAAAATTCATTCCGTCTGTTTGAAAATGAAGCATTGCGATTACTCTAGTTTACAAAGTTTTCTCACTTTTCCTGTAATTTTTACGCATATAGGAATGCGTATTAAGGGTTAATGCATAGAAATTCAACAAATAATACTCCAATTTTTATGATAATTTTTATAATATTAGTACCCTGGGAGCCGCCTCTTGGTGTATGGCAGGGGGCGGTATTAGTCTTGTGTTTAGGCCGTGAAGTACATCCACGTCACATCATTGGTTGGAGATCCAATTTAATTGAATTTTTGTCTCATTCATCTCTGAATTATTAACCCTTGTAATTTTGAGTAACATCAATAGATAAAATTCGACAAGAATGAGCACCGCAGAGATTAGTTCTTCAATGGCATGCATGCGGAATATGAAAAAATCGTATCAATATGCAGTATTCAAATGTGAAGCTCATGCAACAGTTGCAAAAGGACGACGTGAACCTGCGTACAATATTCATCTTGAATGCTTTTATCGAGGGAGTCGTTCGGTAGGAATTGATGGATTTCGAAAAATGCACCGCCCAAATTGGCCAATAACTCAATCCGAGTATACGAATTAGTGGAAACATGTTACGTCCGAGAGGTTTAATATTACCACGGAAGGAAAAATAAAACGCGGAACTGACTTCGGGAGAAGAGATAGCGATTGAGAGATGGTCGCCACTTTTGTTTGGGAAGCTGAGCGTAGGAGAGAGAGAGAGAGTGATAGAAGCGTTGTGTTGGGAACGATAATCCAATCAGGAGCAACAGAGGAACTTTAATGGCTCCTTTGATGAATGATTTCATTGTTGGCCCCCAGGGCACGTTGCTGGTGTCCCTCCTTTGTCCAACGCCTCTGCTGACCGTCGAGGATCAATTTTTTCACGCTAAGCGATCGCCCGTTTAGAGGCGAATGATGGTGAATATCTCAGCCGAGAAGGACGAAAAATACGTTCGATAGGGTCAAATAAAGATAAATTTCTCCACGAGGAGAGAGTAACGGATTTATTTTTACGTTTCTATCAACTTGATAAATAATGGCGGACGTGTTTCGGCCAAACTTTTCAATCCGTCGAATCAGCGCAGGGAGATAGGGATAGGGAGATCATCAGGCGGAAACTGCCCACTATCTTTTAATGCGTGGCTCTCCCCCTTAAAAACGGCTCCCAATTTATTTTCGCCGTTTCCCAAACGGAGAGGGCCTAACTGCCGGAATGCTTCTGTTGCTGGTATAAAAGAGATAAAGGAATCGAAGCGGTCCGATCGGGAAAATAATGTAAAAGATTTTCTCCCTCCCACCCGATGCGTACACACTACGTGGGTGGCCTCTCCGAAAAAACAAGCGAAAAAATATATATCCTTCCCTCCTACTCCTCTCGAGGCAAGAGCGAATCGAATCCGAAAGACTTCGATTCCTACACGGGGACGCCGAAAAGCTAAATAATGGAACAATAATCTCCTTAAGTTCTTGCGATAAAGACCGTCTCCTTTTTCTTTCCTCTCATCCTTTAAAAGGAGATTTTATGTACTTACCTCTCGCTCTGTTCTCCTCCCTCGAGCCTTGTTCAGAGGAGAGATTGTAAAAAAGGGATATCGGAAAAGGGGAGAAAGCACAGAGGCGTCCTGAGAGATCTTATAAGCTCCATTTTCCCTCTTAAGATTAAAGATCTCTCGGGAATCTTTCTCTTACACTTTTCCGTCCCACCCACACACTCGCTGCCACGTAAAGTTTTCGTCAATTTACTGAAAATGTGTGTGTCTTTTTCTGCTGGGGATAAAGTAGGACAAGGATTTCCTTAATTATCCACTATCAACGAAAGTTATTTCTCTTGTAACAACCTACACACTTTTCAAGAAACAAGTAAAAATAAACAGTATGAAGCAAAGGAACATTAGGAATTGTGTATTAGTACGCATGAGATTTACTAATTATTAACGACTTAAATATACGCTCGCGTACGATAGCGGTAGTTCTGTGCACTCAAACTATTGGGGGCAGGAAATACTAATTACTCTTTAAATCTTTAATAGGAAGTCATATTTAATATATAATAATAATCCAATTACAATATTATCCCTTAGAAGTATTTTGCTTCATTTTTATTTACTACATTTTCCTTCTGCAATTAATTTAGAGAGAGCACTAGGGTTTTATTAAAAACTTATTTTGCCATATATAATAAAAAAGGTTTGTTTTTAAACGTTAGATCATATTCAAACTCTTAGTCGGAATATATTACATACAATCTCTCTGCGTTCTAAGACTTGAAGGATCTCACATAATAAGCTTTGTAAAACAATAATATCTACAATGTTATTCATGTCCTTAGGAACAGCACATCCTTATTTTTCGAAATGGAACAGAGCAATAGATAGATGAGTATACAGTACGATTATTTTAACAATAAGAAGAAAAGTTCCAAAGTTATAAAATAGTATGATCCGGTAGAAATTGTTCATATTGGATGTGTATTACACATGTTTGGTTTTAAGAGAGAGAGAGAGAGAGAATGGGACAAGGGATTCCATTACGATAATTAGCTAATCTAAATCAAGCCTTGAATTAAAAATAGATTTTTCTGCGTGTGTAGAGAGATTGGCTCAACTTAATTGGGGTCCAATAAAAAAGGTTCTTGGGTAAGGTTGGAAGGACAGGTGATAATTGCAGTATTGGTAAGTACGCGGATAGGAATAGTTGACGGAAAACCAGAATGGGCATAGCAGTTTCAGCATCATTAGTACCAATTTTCTCATTATTTACTTTTTGGTGAATTCCCCTTCACCATCGGATGACCACTTCTAATCCCCAATATATATTTGAATGATTATAAAGAAGCTGGGCTTACAGACTGAGAAAATATTTCTGCCCTCTCTCATCTCACCCGTAATAAGTTAATCCACAAAAATAAAACTAAGTTCGTAAACAAGCTAACTTTAACCGCAGGGAGACGATTACACTTAAATAGCCAATTCTTTTGAAGGTGAAACTTATTTAAACAAATATGTACATGAATTTAATGTACCTATTTTTTGCAATTATTTCAACTAAATCATCTTCGTACTCTAAATCATATTATAAAGCAATATTAGTTCACTTCCCAGTAAAAAGACAGCAAGTAGGAAAGTACAGCTTCAAAGTACAACAAAATAACTCCAGGAGCTCCTTTCGGGAATACAGTGAAGAGACATATAGCAAAAGTAGCTCCTCGCAACCTCAAAATTCTAAGAAAAGCTAATCGACAAGCAATTCGATTGAGATGTTATGGGGCTTCGTCCCGAAACTCGGTGAGCGGAGTATCTCGTAAACATATCGCATCCGTTCAATGCCTTTTGAAAAACGGGCTTTTTTGCACCGTCCACGTGTAGCCTCCTCGCCCTTCCCGACGATGGCCATTATCGGGTGACCATCTTCGGCGTGGGCGTATTTCACGCGACGCTTACCGAAACAGTCTCCCTGTCACTGCGCACTTTCGCATTATTCCGACCATTCC
The DNA here is from genome assembly GCA_947579665.1 of Sympetrum striolatum. Lineage (NCBI taxonomy): Eukaryota > Metazoa > Arthropoda > Insecta > Odonata > Libellulidae > Sympetrum > Sympetrum striolatum. Next base: position 37,399,267 of record OX388345.1, on the reverse strand, counting down.
ACGGCGTACGCGCGTAAAATGCGGATCCGTGGAAAGAGTCCCGGATTTTTATAAGGCTCATTTTATCGATGTGTTCGCCATAAGGTCGACGTTTATTCTCAGTCGCTTCAAAACGGTGCGCTTGAAAAAACTTGACCGCGGCATTCCCACGGAGAATTCGGGACGATTCTTTCGCTTGGACATAGTTGTTAGAATATCTCGGTTCCTATATGAGATAGAATCGCCCCGAACCTCTTCATTTTTCGTGCCTCTTTTAGGATTAATAAAACCGGGATAAGTAAACTTTATTTCTCTGTAATCGTGAAAGGATCTCGCCGAAACCTCGATGGCTTCGAAACGGACCTGTATGTCCTCTTTCTCACCTTTTTCCGTCTGGGAATAACCTCTCTTTTCGAGATTTCTTTGAATGGGGAGAAAACTGCTCGTGTGCCATAACCTGCGTGTTTATTTGTAATAAAAACAGTTACTTATTGCGGATTTTGTGGTTTAAGGAATCGTTGGCTCCCATTGAGCCTAAAAAATGTAGAGGATGAAGCTCAAAGCTGCCAACTCCACCTTTAGAAGACCTTTAAGACTTCAAGTGAATTGGGGAGTAGAGAATTTTCTCAAAGGAGATTTTATTTGAAAAATTTTGTTTTCTTTCTTCGGTATTTCTCACGTGATATTCCGCAGGATAAAAAAGACTGAACTGAATGCACTATCTTTGTTTCTTTTACTATTAGCTCTATGTTAATAGGTTCATTGTTAAAGAAGGAGCGCAAAATTGGCAAAATTCAATGCTTGAATCTTCAGATAATTTGTTAGTCCTCATAAATAAGTTCAGATAGTAATTATACAGAAATATTTCTATACAGATTTTCAATGTATAACATCGAAAAATCATCTTCGATAGAATAGAAATATTTTACAGTAAATAAAATTATTATATGATAAAATCATTTTATTAATTTTTAATAAAAACCATTGAAATTGCGCTATATTCAATCGGTTTCGAAAAAAAATACATTTAATTCGTTTCTTGACCCAAAAACCGTTTATAAAACATATTAAAGCAGACATTTACGTTTAAAAATAGCTCATTCATCAATTCTATAATACTATGGGGATTGAATTCAATCATCTTATATTCAATCTTTAATTTAACATAACGTGTCATGTTACGTAATATTATTAATACAGGTCCTACAAATTATTTGAGTTACGTCAACTTGCCTTTTGAATTTTTCTTCAAAATGCTGTTACAAATTACTAAAGCCTGACGTCCATAATACGTAGATATTCCACTAAATGTAGGTGTATTTTTCATCATAAAGATATAAACCGTTTCATCTCTCACGTTTCCTACATTTTTCAGTTCAAGTTATAAATATAGATGAATGAATTATTATTGATTTTAGATGGAAATGGTATCTAACAAATTTTCCAAAAAAACCTAAAACGAATCCAAGGAGGTGAATTTTAATTTAATTTAGTAAAAAATACCCCAACTTGCTTTAACGCCCACCCAGAATTAGGGGGAAATACTAAATAATACTATAAAATAATCGATAATTGATATTGTTAATGCCAACGTTACTGGACGCATCTGTCATTTCTTTATATGTTGACAAGTGAAGTTATGATAGGTTAATTTCCCTCGTGCAAAACTATCAAAAAAGGTTTTCAACATCGGCGAACGAAATTAAATGTTCGATATCACGAAAGATAAGGAAGGGAAAGAACAGTAACAAATTCAAATACTGATTAACTGAGCCAGGGGACCAATTATAATAGGAAATATCAGCAGATGAGTGGAAGGGTTATCGCAGAGGTCCGAGGGTCGCATTTTCATTGCCTCTTGTGTGTGGGTGAGTTTGGGGTGGTGGAGATGGAATCTCCGGAGTTAAGATGGAGATTTGACGGGAAGAGTTTGGATACGTTGGCCGATGGCGTGGGCAGGAGGTGGGAGCGCTCTTTGGGGGAGGGCCAAGCCGCGGGGTCGAAAGAGCCCCGCGGGCGGTCTTTTTGCGTAGGAAACTTGTATCCTTCATCAGTACCTCCCTTTCCACCTCCGTGCGTTCGGGCCCTAAGAGAAAAAGGTGTTTGCCGCCATTCGCCATGTATAGCTTCCTTTAACTTGTCTTCTATGACGCACCTTTTCTGCACATGAGCGATGCTACACGTATCTGAAGTACAGAATGTTATTTAATAGATGGTTACGCAGACAATGTTTATCTTTTTGTAAGTACCCAAAATTCTATGAGAAAGAGCGCTAAATTGAATGACTTAGCTGTCTGATTATCAAGGAAATAATGTTTCATTGTATTAAACTCATATACAGATGATCAAGAAATCGGCGATGAAATTTTATTCGAAAGAACGCAAAAGAATCCAAATATATCGCGTTTCGAGATGCTAATTTAATTTTAGTCAGATTTTACGCGCCCTATTCCTCGTGGGTGCATTCCCGTATAGTGATTAGTTTTTTCCTTTGTACTGACTTGAGTATTTTTGAGAAAAAAGATTTCTATCACTGAGCATTTTCTTTTGTCTCTTTTCCTAAAAACTCTTTATACTCTCTTTATATATTCTATGATATAGGGTTGGATGTAAGGAGAGACTCATGTGTCTAAATTTCACCCTTAAATATTATTATTATACTAGTTCCGAATAATATATTAATTATAATTTTATTTCATGTAGTATTCTGAAATTTTGTGCAAGTTGCCCTCGTATGAGAAACGATATATTTGCAATCGTTAAAATTAACAAGAGACAGATTTGCGTCAAAAGCAGTATTTTAGAGATACATAATTATCATTATGGTTTTGAATCTCTGGTCGTTTTTGATCAATATTCCGTTCGTTGTGAACATATTCCTTAAAACCCCATCTATTCTCTTAATAATTGATTCAGCATCAGAATCAGCTCTAAAATGTGTTCATCGTGTTAACATTTTCGTGCTGATGCACCTATTAATATTAAGCATGATTTTGAGTATCTTTTAAGAGCGTTCAGCTTTGACAAAAGTAGTCCCAGGTTTGATTCCAGGTGAGAGCCAACATTTATCAACCAGCAGTTAACCTTTCTCAAGTCCTATCAGGCAAAATATACCGTAAGGTCAATCATGCGCCTTAGAATATATAGTCTCTATATATATTTTTTTGTAATCTTTCTAACACCCAGTATTCAAAAGGAATCTAAATTTTTTTGTCTCCATCATACATTTGGAGGCAACATAATAACTTGGAAACAGTGCGTTTTCTACTGAAACACCTTTTCCTCCTTCCTTTAGACCCCATTCTCTCCACCTGACCAATAACACATTCTTTTTTCGGATAACACTTTACGCACCCCTTCTCGTAAATAATCCCTTCCCTGAAGTTTACGGCCCTCGAATATTTCAGCCCCGAAGATGACTTTATCAACTCCCACGTGCTTCCATCTCAGAGCGTGAAATTCTCCCCATCCCTGCATATCCTCCTATGTCGCCTCCATTTGTCGACGACGAATATCTCACACGTACGAAGAGTTCTAAATAAGGGGCCTTATGTTAAACAAGCTTGTTAGTTTCCACCCTCATCATTTGGGTTATATGGGTGTAAAGACGGGTCGAATCATTCCCTCCAGTTTGACCATTTGTGATCTCTTTCTTCGAAACTGACACGGAAACCTTTACATTTCGCTCGACCGACTGTTGGGACGAACTGATCGCAATCGGCACGTGGAGATGTCAAGAGGGAAAGGGACGGAAAAAAACAGGGTTTGGAGAATAGAGTGATATGGAGATAACATTACTACACTGCTCTTGAAGCTACGATGTACAGTTTCGAAAATCTTCCCTCTATGATAATATTGGTAATACGTCGCTTCACGAGAATTATAAAAAATATAACTACCTTATTTTCTGAAGGAAATAATAAGTTACGAGGAAAGGAGATTTTTTTCGAAAATTTGAGAAGGGAAGTTGGAACAACTATGACGTTTATACGTCATAGTATGACGTTTGAATAAGTTTCTAGTTCGGAAACAGTATGTTTATTATCAATGTAAGACATATCGGAACATAACAGCTAGAGGAATGATTTTCCACCATCAGTAAGTCAACTGTGGACAGTGTTGAAGGGAATAAAGTTTGTTTTATCATTTAATGAATATTATATATTGGTATTTAATTTATAGGTGAGGATTAGTGTGAATGAATGAATTGCAGAACCTTTCAGCCAAGAAAATTCAATTACAAAGAGGATGTTGTAATTTAGGGAATGATTCAAACTTTTTATGTTAAGTATGTGATTCAATGTGGCTTGTTTAATTTATTTTAGAATCCCTTTCTTGGTATTTAGAGAAATGTTGTGAGTAAATTCTGAAAGAACACAACATTTTTTGAAAGAACAATTGCCTTCTTATGTGTATAATGCGTGAGCTTCGGTTAAAGTTTTGATAGCAGTAATCAGTAATTGTTTGTAGTTTGAGCAAAACATCCTGTTATTCTCACCCTAATTATTAAAAACCTTTTATTTTTATCACAATTGCTAACATCCTGCAATTCCTATCTCAAATATCCTCTCCAAGTGAAAATCAAAAGTTCATATGCACTTATCAATAAGTCGAATGAGAACCCAAAAAAAAACGATTCATGATTAAATAGAAACTGAAATGTATAAGCTCTATCCATTATGAGAAGTATCTTTGGCTAATTTCCAATCAAACATTTTCTTTATAAAATCCTAGGGCATAGCACAAATAGGCGACTTCGGGAAAGGATCCTAAGATTGATAGTATTCACTGTATGTTTTTTATAAATCCCAAATGGATACATACATAAATCGACGGAGAAAGGTGAAAGGTAGGAGTTCGGGGAGGAAACCGGATCGGTTGGTGTGCACCGAAGACAAAACAAGAGCCTCTTTTGAAAAGATCTAGCCGAAGAGCGTCTCAGCAGAAGCGCGGAGGCGGGCAGGAGAGTTGTTTTTAGATTTTCCGAGTGTCGGGGGAAATAGGAGTGCGTGCATCGTCCAAACAGGTGGATGCGTGGTGCACAGGTGAGGAGCCGGGGACGGGGGCGGAGATGCCCAAGCGATAGGACGCCAAGAGAGACCGGGTTCACCCCGCGGAGGCAACTCTGTCCCTCTCGGGTGCTGCAAAGTGCCTCTTAAGGCTAAAAGGTAAAAATGGGAAATTGAATTCGGTTGACGCATTTACTAAATGATAGGGTTTTTCGGTTATAGGTTGCTCCCTGCCGTCGAACGTTTTCTCCCCGTTTTATCTCCTCTGGATCTGATCGAAGGTCTCCTCGCCTCGTCCGACTCCCACACCTGCTCCTCTCCCCCCACCAGATTCCACTTGTTCCTCCGAAGTGAATGGGTGAGCGAGCAAGGTCGTAATAAGGAGGTGGACTAAGGAGGTGCCCGTTTTATAACGAGGGCTCTAAGTCACTCTTTATTACTTTCGTAATGAGTGGAGCGAGCGATGATATCTGCGTTGCATAACGCGCTGGCCGATGCCTTTTGCCTCGTTCATATTGTAAATAAAAGTGGAGGATGTTGGGTTGGCCTAGGGTACGAAAACAACTGCTGCTTTTCGAGGCGAATAATGAAGCGGTGTTAATTAACGTGAAATTGTGCTTTTGTTTATAGAATGGGGGAATTAAAATGAGAATAATCTGTTTTTCAAGGGTAGTTTATAGTTAACTACTTGAGGTTATTGGCGAGAAAATTCTTTATTAGATTTCAGGTATTGTAGATTTACTCTTATTTTCTTTATACAAGAAAACAACATACGATAGAGTTTTACAACAAATATCGAAAGCTTTAGATTGCCTCTAAGGGTAGGTAGCCTCTATTAGGTTAATAAAATAGACTTCTGTCTTTGAGTGTATAATTAAATTTAATAATGGTTAGTCTTTCAGAGAAACATTAGTGGTATCAGTTTTTATATTCGAAACATTGTTAATAGATTATTCCTTCATAATTTTAACATTCACAACGAACCGCATACCTTTACCACAGGTAGTGTGACAGTTAGGCTTATTGTTTACCCAGAAAGTGTTTGATTACGGCAATAATTATAGGTGCACACTAAACATTCGTCTAGTACAAGTATGAAGCCATCACGGTTAAGAGCTTCCGGATAGCCTAGTGGGTCGCACGTTCACCTGTGGCGAAAATGGTTGTCTCCACCAGGTTTGATTCTCGGTAAGAGCCCATGCGTACTAAATTTTCTTAGCGGTCGAACCACTGTTACATATACTACTTACACGTAAGCGAAAATCATCTCATAAAAATCAAGCCATATTTCGTCGTAAGAAATACAGAATATCCTGCGATATACCAAGATTTATCATACACGCCTAAGGAAGCTCACATGTATAAGTATCTTCGTGGAAAAGATTATGCTTTTGACTCTGTCCTCCTCCACTTTAAATAAGCAATCAAAAGAGTATTTTTATTTTAAAATAAGTAAAACCTTGCCATTCTATTCAACAAGTCTATAAAAGTAGATAGAGTAAATCTTTAGTCAATAAGACATGCAGTACTTTCCACGTATCTCATGGTACCATATAACCTGTAGAGGGCATACGTTTCCCTAAAGCACGAAGCTTTTCAATTCTCTCCGTCGAGATCGATAAGTCGTTCGATATTTGCGGCAGTTACGTAAGTGAGCGCAGTTTTGCGTAACGTATTTCGCAGGGCATGCTTCCAACGCGTCTGGACGGTGTCACCGGCATGCGCTACCTCGTTCAGGTAAACTATTTCAGTCTCGAAGAAATTCCCGTCGGAAGACGTGTAGTGGGTGGAGAGAGCTTTCATTTGCCCGTGGAATGTCCCGTCTCCGGAAGGCGAAGTGGACATTTTCCCGAGGCATGTGCCAGTGCATCTGTCCCGGGGTTGGCGCGGATGAAGAGGTTTATCGCTGGCGCTGTCCGATGGACTTCTTCACGGGGTCGTTTAGTGGGTGGCGATCGGGAGGAGAGATGCGTAATAAGCAAGCCCTCTTTATATGCGCGGGACCCATTCACCTCCTCCGACGGACGTGGGACAGTTTCCCCGGTAAATGCTCACCGGATCTCTCTCCTGGTGTATCTCGTAGAGAAGGTTAAATATATTGGTAATCTCGTATCGAGATCCGGGAGCGAGGTTGCGCCTGTGCTTCCATCCGAAAAAGACGACTGTCGTTACGTGGAAGCTAGGGAATGTGGCAGGGAATGGCTTCTTTGGATTCAAATTTCTGGTTTAGAATAGTCGTGTTTGAGGATGCTAGGAAATAGAGGGCACTCCTTAGTTAGGCTTTTATTTATGTGCTCATACCGCTGCGGCTCTGACCAGCGTCACTTTGAACGCGGCTTATACTGACGTGTGTATGACTTTATTTAGAAATAGTTTCTTACTTGCCTTTTGAGTTTCAAAAATAATATTCGCTTTTCGTTTTTCGTTGTTAATACAAGAATAAGAAGTTTAAATGAATTCAAATTGAAATGATTTTTTGGATACTCTAAGCAGTTCAGTCTCGATTACTTCGTGTCTAACGTTTTGTTAAGTAGGTATGATACTAACTCATGTGTCTTACGTATTTATATATATTAATTGATTAGTATCTGACGTATTTAAGATGGCAGTGGTAACTGATTTTCCATCGATGATGTCCAAGAGATGTCTCTGCGTATAATTTTTAATTTATGAAGAAAGAATTAAAAGATATTGATAAAAATTTTCCTCAAGGTTTGTCAATTTGAAATGTCCACGAAAGAAAGTTAAATAAAGTGCTTATTCATCTTCAAGCTGCAATTTTTGTATTTCCATGAGTAGTTAATTCCCGTTAAATCTGTTCAAAATGATCTGAAGCAGTGATTTTCAGTCGTTGTGCCACGGTATACTGTTAATTCAGGGCTCTTAGTGAGCCACGTAATAATCAAAGTAGCATGTTCTTTGAGTTTTGGGTTACATGTAATTTATATTGTGTGATGTTTTACGTCTTTTTGGTATCCGGAAAGATAGCTTCAAAATATCCTATTCCTCAAATGTTGCTACTCTTTCAATTTTAGTTTATAATAAAACAAATGAAGGTGATGTTGAGCGTTCTGCGCAACTTTTGTCAACACGTGTGTCATAGACTGTGAAAGGTTCTAAGGGAATTCTGACATTAAAACATTGCCTTTGAATTAGTAATTGTTAATTTGTAAATACTCGTATGTACCCTTGATTCAATAGTGTCTATTCAACCCACCATACTTTTCAGCATTACACTCATTGAAATCTCCGAAGTCCCTCCGAGTAGCTTTCAAGCGGGAGAATATTTCCCTCCAAGACCACTCATAATTTTCGCTCACGTTAGCTCAAGTGCACATTAACTTTTCCCCCTCGAGTAACCACAAGGTGGAAAAGAAAGCCGAAATCTCTTACACTTGCCCACACGTGTAATTGAACCATCCTCGCGTCGCAAGCCCACTCAACGAAACTAAAGACGTGGCCATAAGTCAGCGAAATAAGAAGTAACTCATTAGCCGGTGGAGACGGAGAAAAAATCGTAAGCGCATTACAAATGAAATGGCTCCTCCGTGGGTGTGTTAGCGGACTGACATTTCTCACGCCTACAGCACAATTTGGTATAACTGATAGCATTCCATGACCTCTCCTTTATGTTCGTCAACAAATCTTAGATAATAGCTCTGTTTGCTGATACGCATCGTCATCTATGACTCGTTTCCGTTTATGAAAACTGCTTTCCCTGTCATGTTTTCTGTCTTGTCTCTAATCGATTTTTTTATCAGGCAAGCTTTTCAATAGACGTATTTGACTATTCTTGAACAACTAAATTTTAATTCATATGCTTTTGTTGAGGTCCGATATAAATTTTGGATTTCTTCACCTACGATGTTCTACATCCTATATTAATACTGCATCTGGTTCTAATTATATTACTTATCCTATTACACATACCAATACATGTATTATATATGTCATCATAACTGCCTCACATTTTTGGAATTAATTACCAGTCCAAATATAAACACTTCTTAGAAACGATCCTGAAAAATATAATTTATTTAAATTAATTTGATTATGATATATTTTCCTGTTTGTTTCTTTAAATCTTATATAATTTTGTTTTTTTATATATATTACGTGGGTTTTATGAACTCAGTCATGTTATTGCACTGGCTCATTCAATTTTTGTGAGCACACTCTTTTGCATTTATTTTGCGCTCTTATGCGTCTTACCATAAATATTCGGACTGTTATTGTCATAGCACATATTCGGTCTGTTTGGAATATTATCAACATTACACTTTTCCTATTGATTATTCAAGTAAATTTAGGTCATCAATACATCAACAAATATCCTATTAACTTCTAAAAAAGGAAAATAATTTTATATCACTAAAAATATAAGAAAGGGTTTTTATTTGTACTTTTCTATTACATTAAATCATATTAGACGAGAGTAAAAGGAGCTCCGTCAATGACATAAGAACCGCAGTTAAACAAGGTAAAATACTCCGCATGGGATTCAAATATAGAGATGAAATTTCTATGCAAAGCGAAGCAGGTCAAGGATCAGAGGGTCCAATGTAAACGATTTACGAGGCTAGTTATTAAATCTATAGGAAGCCATAGATAAGGATGTCAGCAAATACTACGCAACCTGCTCGGTCACGCAGGTTTGCTAGAACCATTTCCATGTTTCTATTCCGGAAACACCTGCGCTAGAATTACGTGAACCCTTCATAGATGAATTAAGTCCTATTTTAGCAATTTGGTAACATCAGCCTTTTTCAGTTCAACCGCTTAGATTTTTATGGAAACATCGGTTTTGTATCTCTGTCAACCACTTATCTACGCATTAGAAAATAAAGAAATTAAAAATCTTGCTGAGAGTTTTTATCAGACGTAGTTATTCACTTCTTAGCAAAGATCTTTGCCCGTTTCTCCAATATTAGTATCTCAAACGTTATTTTAACATAAATTTATCTGCAGGCGTCGTCCATTTTTTCTATTTCTCATTTCATATACAGAATATTATTTTCTGACTCTGTTCCAGGAAATATATTTGCTGTATAAGTCTATCCTTCCAATTAAGGTTTTGAACATTCATACATATCCATTCCTAGTGTCACCGCTGATCAAAAGTAGGACTACAGATAATTAGTGTCAGCAAGCACGCTAACGTCAACTTGATATTTCATATGCTAGTTGATCATTTTAAATAATATTTCACTTAGCCAATGAATTCTTCATGCTTGTTAGATTTACCGCTTACCTTGCTTCTTGGGAAAGTACTTTTTTGTTGTATTTTTGAGGCGTCAACACCAAAAGCTATTGAAAATGAACCTTTAATCTTAATTATAAATCGTTATTACTCTTTAAAATTTAGTAGTAGTATTGAATATTTGATTTTTCATTTACTGAATCATCTTATTTGTATGTTGTTTTATGCAACATCTTCTGGTAATCACTTTACCTTGCAACCTAAACACCTCTAAAAACACTTATCTTCAAAAAGAGGCTACAGAGTTACGTATTAATAATCCTCTGCCTCCCGTTTTTCATTTTTTTATTTTCTTACTTTATCCGAGCATTTTCGGAAACATAAAACGTAATAGTTGGAGCGAGTTATCACCATTTATCTCCCGCAGCACGAATTCGTTTAATTGCAGAACCCGTTAGCGCAAAATATTACTCATTAACTTTCATCGCTTTTACCGCTCATGTTTCCTCTTGCGTACCTTTTCTTCGGGCTCACCAACCACGAAAAGAGATTCTCCGAGGTGATGCACACTTTCACTGGGAGAAAGATGCCCCACCCAACCCCCTTCCACTCCTTCCCTTATTTGCATACCAGTCTCCATCGCCCCCACCCCACCGGAATCTCCCCCACTTTCTTCCCTTTTAATGGAGAGCCATCTCTTCAGGTGGACGTCGGAAGGACGATTCGGGCGCAAACTGTCCGGCGGCTTCGGAAGGTTTTTGGGGAGAAATTAAAAAAGGTCCTTCGGGAGGTGGGTGGATGGGTTCGAAGGACTCTCTAAGGGTAAAAACACATTGAAACATAGCAGGTTGCATACACGCTGGTCGATTGTTACCTAGCTGGTTATCTTGCGAGAAGCTGTACACACAGTGACCGTCAATTGGTTTCTTGTTGGCGTATAAGATGGCCAGTACTAGCGATGAATAGTCATTCTTGTTTGTTTTGTTAACTATTGATTTTTAATTAAACAAATACACGCGAGTGCCATGTTCATTCTGTGAATCACAAAATTAGGTTTTTGTTGATTACCATAAACTGTATTACTGCAATAAAAAGTTCTCGAGCTTATTTTTTTCCCCGCGAATCAGGAGGTATATACAATTCTGGCGGTAGGTTTCTTTACCCACAATATGTGTCTTTATGTACCACTAGAATTTTACTCATCTCCTGCTCAGCGTTTTCTTGGAAAAAATTAGTTCGAGAACTTTTTGATCGATGTAATATAAAAAGCTTAGGAATTATCCTGAAAGGTTCTTTCAGTGATTAAGAATGAATGTGAAAACTTTTGATTATATTTAGATAACAGTTTCACCTAAATTTCAAAAGAACAAGAGAAGACTGTAAATACGCGTGCGCGAGTTGGGCCATCCCCACTTACAGCGATGTAAACCCGCTTACTGCCTTGCTCACTGCTAACATCTCGGCTACCTGCTTACTTACATCGCAATAAGCAACTAAGCGACCAGCGACTTGCCCTGCTCCAATGTGTTTTTACCCCAAGACAGTTTTCGGCTGCTCGAGGAAGGTTGATGATGATAGGGAAGTGAATGTATAACGGACGGGGTGAATGAGATGCCCATCCCGTAGGCTTTTGGGGAAGGGGAGAGCTGTAAAAGTGTACGGGTAGACGGAACGGGAGGTGTTTCAGATGGGGGAGGAATTTTTGATGAATGGCGCCGGTGGAGGGAGTGGAATAATGATATGAGGGGGTTGATAAGCGATTAAGATGTGGGAGGGACAGGTGGAGGTGGTCGGGTCGGTAGGTTGGGTGGTTCCCCTGGGAGAAAGGAGTTAGTTACGTTGATAGGATAGGGGATGAAGCGAGTCTCTGGGGATGTCCGGAAGAATGGACGCCGAATGAGGAATGGAAATTGCGTAATGGGCAGTGATGCGGGTTGCGGAAGATTTACAGCGGCGTCCGCACGAGGTAACCGAATATGGGTCCAATCAAGCGGGTAATGATGCCCTTAGTTGTAGGTGGAAGGCTTGGTCGTTCAATTGCAATAATATCTCGACGGAGTGTTCCGCAACTTCCCGTTAGTCGAGGCGTATTCGGAAAATGCCAATAAATTGACCCCTCATGGAGTTCGACGCAAGCGGAGCTCGTTTCATTTGCTCCGTGTCATTCGTCTGTGTTATCATTTATTTTTATTGAGATTCATCGCCAAATCAGGAGGTGAATGAGCAAGCTCGAGAGTTTTTACCACGTGACAGGTAGATAATCAAAGCATGATAACTTGGATTTTGAGGAGGGGAATACTTAGTGCTGGTGGGATCTGATCTTCTCTCCCGGTTGTCATTTTGATCCCATCGCGAATCAGTCTTGAGGTAATAGGTGTGTCCGTTTTGCATCAGTAACCTCGATATCACAAATGGTGAGGAAAAATAAGGAAAATTAGTAATGATGTAGACATTTTTCTTCTGAAGTCGATTTAGATATGTTTACGAAATTAAGTGTATCTTTTCTGGTTTTCTATGTAAAATACATGCATATATAATAAGTAGACAGGATGTAACGTTATCTCTTTGATTTTAAGGATAATTTGTCTCCAAACCTCGGGTTTTATACTAATCAGTTTTAATTTTGCTTTAATGGATTGTTAAAATTTGAATTTTTGCATTTACACCTTAAGTTTTTACATTACATTTTCATCTTAATTTTTTTTCGGGAAAATAACGAAGAAAAAGGTTATAATTTGAATTCGATTGAATTTTCAGATTCGCTATGTGGTCCAGTTATATGGCCACAAGTATGAAAAGTAGTGGATTTTCGGAAAATTTCCATAACATTTAGAGCAGAGAATTTTCAGCAAAAAACCCGTGGAACAGGTAAACGCCCTCACAAAAATTATAGCAAAACAACAGAATGTAAAAGTTACCAACAACTAAAAATATTAATCGAGATCAAAATTATAAGAATAATAATTACCTGTGAATACAAGTATTAATGGAAAATATCAAAATTACTCCTAATTATGTACTTAGCATCAAATAATATATAGAGTACATACAAAGAGGGCGTCATTCGAACTTAACGTCTCGTCCTAGAATACTGACTATACGTACATTCATCTTATGTCTAAATAAGGAGGGTAATGGAAAAGTAGGATACTTTTTTATAAATTTTATTATGTTCAGTTTTAAAATACAAATCTTTACATGTAACAATAAAGAGTTTATATTATTATTATTATTATTATTACGTCTTAGCTGGTTCTTCCAAATTTACTAGCTTCCACCTAATCTCCTGATACCTTAGCAAATACCAATTCATTTCATCATTTCCATGCAATGTGTAAAATAATTGGCAAGTTTGAGTATATGCTATGCTACTGAAGATACGAGGAAAAATCATCCTTCAAGTATTCGTCGGGGAAGAAGCAACTATCACTTCCTTCAGCAGTAACGAATGGAGATGTGAAGAAGTCAGGAACGAGGTGATATTGAGTATAAGCTGCGTAGGCCGAGGCTGCCAAAAAACGAGAAACGCAGAACCTACTTTCGCAATGGTTCGAAATCGATAATGGGTAAAAAGTAGATTGGAGGAGGAATTATAAGAGGTCAAGAGCGAGGCGGCACATAAACGGAATGTTACGGGATGGGCAAGAAAACGTTGGACGGAAGGTCGTGTTGGAAGGAGCGATAGCGGAATAAACGGTGGGGGATCGAGAGAGGAAAGACTTAAAAACACGGTCAGCATAAAAGAAGTAGTCTTAAAAAAACGAAAGTGGGGGCGTAGGTGTTCAGGAGACGTGGAGGAAAAGCAGTAAAAGACGGGAGAAGACGAGGAAGAGGCGATTGCGGTTGATAAACGTAGGGAATTCTTTTTATTGCCCCGAATAATATTATGAGCGGGAGGTTTTTTAAGAGGTCGGAGCGAAGTTTGTCAATCCGGAATCCCGAGAATACGCTCGGATATAAAAGGGAGGCGCTGAGTAGAAAGTCGAGTCGAATCGGCGTCGTTGGTTGATATATCGCGGGAGGGAAACGAGCCGATTGTCGAATGAATCGTCAGTTTTCTCGAGATGAGGAGTTCTTGATGGACCGAACGGTGGCGTGGGGAAAGTTTTTACGATCCTCCCAGAGGATTTACGCTGCCGAGATCGGGACCAGCGGGAGTCGTGCATTGATTAAGAGGATTTCGGGCCGTTGCTGCGGAAATGATCGTAAAAGAGGCTATCCTCCTCTTTCCCACGTGTGTAACCGATCGACTGCGTGGGCTGCGACCGGAAAGGTCTTTTGCGTATAGAGCGAGGAGGATACTCCCGATGACTTCAAAATGTTAGGATGGAGTCCGAATATTTCCGAGGGGAGATTTATGCCCCTGCTTAGGGGGAAGCGTGAAAGAACCCTGTCGATGCGGAGGTCAGAGTGACGATATTTTTAACGTCGGTCGTAAAAGTCTCCGGCTGTAGATAAGGAGATAATCTCAAAATATACGCACACGAATACCTGACTACTTATCGGAAAATGTATAGGATGCGAACATGCGAAGGAGTGACATTTGCGGAAGGAATCGGGCGTTGAAGTTTCTGTAAATGTATCGTGGGAAATGAGCTAATTTTCTGTAGATTTTCCTAGCTGGTGCAGACTAAAGAGTAGCTTAGATTCGTTTCGGAAGGAGGGACCTCTGTGGCTAAAATATTTCATCTCATAAATAAATGATTTCAGATACATATATGACGTAAACATTCGAATGTGGGATGCAGAAATGATGTAACTCTACCGAGAAAGTTGCTACGTCATCCTTACGGTAGTGATACGAGTGAAGTGTGTCTGAATAAATAAATAATGATGCAGGGCTACTTAGTATTTCAGTATCTGGTAGCCGCATTGAAAGTCTGGTTACTTGTAACAAGTTTTAATTTGTGTGTAACAATCAATCTCGAAACTAAGAATTTTTGCCGAAACGGCAAACTGATCATTTAATGCTAAATCACCCGCTATTCAACAAATTAGCACTCCAAAATAAAAAAATATCGACGTGGCTTGGTTTCGAACCCTGGCCTCGGGAGATTATTACAAAACACCCCGAAAATAGAGTGAGAGATGTTCGGCATGGTAGTTCAAAGGTTAGGCTTTTCTCTCAATCAATGGAAATACTGGATAAAGTAGCAGTAATTTCGACATTTTTCACTTCCTTTTATTATATTTTAACTTTGGATCTAAAAGCGCATGCATTAAGCTTATGTGCTTACGGGGGTGCTTATTAAGAATTTCTACTCGAAGCCTTCTCTACGTACCACTTTATAAACTACTTTTCAGGGAAGAAAGGATTTAATTTGAGAAGTATTTGCGTGGGATACATTGAGGAATACATTTAAAGGAAATTGGCAAAAGAACGCCAGTTGGAAGTGTCTGGAATTCTGGAGGAAGGGTTGCAGATGCTAAAAAGAGCTAATGTTACTGCTTCCATCGAATACGGAGGGAATTTAAATGTTAAATGAGCTCTCCAGCATTTTGATGTTATTTTATTGCAAACGTTCGTGAAGAAAGCACTGATAAACGGATGATAACATGGATAAATATTTTAGTTTATCGATATTATATCGACACGAGTAGGTTCCTTATAACGAAGGGGTAACAGATTCAGAGCATTTCAATGAATAGTATTTCTTATTTTTTCCGGCAATGTTACTTGGCCTCTGCTGTAGGCCAGGAATCGAAAATTATTTTGAAATGTGGAGGATAAGGTTGATTGTCAAATGATTTGTTGCCTAAAGCGAAGTATCAATCTTCCTTTCTTTGCTTACTAAGGAATGATAGAATCAACTATTGCGTCAATATGCTAAGTACTTGTATAAACTATTTTGAATCATCTTTTTCACAGGTACCCAACTCGCGCTCTACGAGCGGAGGTTTCAGATGTACACTCCTGGCCAAAATTAACGCAGCACCTCCCTAGCGATCCTTACGGCCGGTGCTGCGTTAATTTTGGCCAGGAGTGTACAAAGCGCTCCAATAGATAATCAATTCTTCCTTGAACGTTTCGTACAATTTTACATACCTTAAGTCAGTAACTGAAATTGAACAGATATAAATTTAGGATTCCATCAACCTTCAACGTGAGCACTATTCTAATCTTAAATAAAGAGTAAATGAAATGAGATACAATCTTAAGAATTGATGTGTACAATTTCATTATTTGTGGCCTACAAAATCGTTAGTGATTAAAATGTGGTAGTTTAACGCTCGAACACACTTGATATACAGCATTCGCGTAACCTCGAATTCCCTAGTAAAATGTGAGGAAAGAAATTCTAAGGAATAAAATTATGTTACTTTATTCCTTAGAATAGGCAACCTATTCAAGTAACGAGTCGAATCAATCTAAAACAAAATCTTACGATCTCTCACTGCTTTACTTCGTTAATGGGATGTAGTAACACGATTCATAGTGTCTTGCATTCGTCGTAAAGTTGAGGACAAAAAATGTTCCCTCATTTTTCCTCGTGACAGCGTGCTTAAGAATGGAATAAAGGACATTCTCCGGAATGGATTCGATTTTTTGCAAAGAAATAAAGTCGACCAACGATGATCTTACACGAAAGTAAAGCTGCACCTTGATTTGAGAGCAGGAAAGAACATGGCCATAAAAATCAAATTCCAACTTTACACATGTGCGACATAAAATCACTGCGTTTGTACAGCAATTTGTATCGCATTATAAGTATCGAAGTGCAAATGCATCCGATTCCTCGAAGAGCTATGAAATTCAGGTGGAAAAGCAGAAATAAGGAGGGACTTTCCTGGGAGGTTTAGCGGATGCTATTTTATGGGATTGATTTGTAATTTTTCGCTTACTTTGCGGCATGGAGTGTGTGGAATCATTTTATATAGTACAGGAATGGGAGATAAGATCAGTGGAAGCTTTGTTGACATTTCCACGGAAAAAAGGAGGGCCGTAGACCAATTTTAAACTTCTGTTAGTAATTAGCAGTTCCATCGAAAATGGAAAAATTATTTATCGTCTTTATTTGATAAATTTAGCAATAACTCAATTTCTAACTTTCGATTTGCTTTTTCTTATGCAATGTTTCGCAGACTGTTAACTCAAAGGGGCAGAGAGCAGCTTATTTAGAGTTAGGTGGGCCAATGCTGTGCGCTTGCATTACAGGAATATAATATATTTTATGACAGTTCTTTTTGTTCTTTCTATCTCTCTAGTATCTCTGTAATGATTATTACATTGACTTACTTTTCATACCTAACTGTATGTGATACCTGCACTCTAAAATAATGTCATCGTGTCAAAGATAAAAATCATACACAGAAAGTGAAAATTTTGGAGATTTTTTCCGTTATGTCTTTATATCTGATTTGGTTGCCCACTAACTGTTTCCTTGCTTCAGCACAGATTCACGTATATTGTTCGTAAGCCGAGGATATCCTTCCTTAATTAACCTCTGTTTCTTTATTCTGCACAAGTACTATACCACAAATGTTTTATTTCTTTATCCTTTTGCTTTCACGTTACCCAATATTGATAGTTGTACTCGAATTCAGTAGTTGCCAACCATCCTGCGAAGTTGCGCTCTTGTTTTTCTAAAGCACTAAAAATATTTAAGACTGTAATGATATTCATGTTGTTCTACTTAAACGCGTGGTATGATTTGTATCTATCAAATTATTTCAATAAGACGTTTTAATTGTAGAAATACCAATGCTATATTTTTTCGTTATGTGGGTGTGGTTTAGAGGAACTGGAGGTCATGGGGTACAAAAAGAAACTGCGAAGAGCATTAGATATATATATGAAATATTTATATGTAAATGCCTTGCATTTATCTCGTAGAAATTTAGAGCCTCTTGTGACTAATCTATTTTATTCTCTACGTATTCAATTTATTTATCTCATATATGTCGAGAACGAATTGAAAAATAGATTTTAATTGATGTTTTCTTTATCAGTAGCTGTCCAACAGATAATTCTCAGCTGTCCTACAGTTAATTCTCATTTAGTTCAATATTTAGTTTAGATAATATCATTATCTAAACTAAATATAAGAAAGAAGAACCATCGATGAAAATTGCAATATTTTTAAAAAGTAATTTTTTTATATTTGGGCCTCGCCCTCAAAATAATTCAGCATCAATCTCCGCGACTAACCAAATGGTTTTCGACGAAGAAGATTTGAACTCACGGGCGTCGTCACGAAGCGCCCAAAATCTGGATAATCTCAAATTCCGTGTTAGACATATCTCCGCAATCATTCACGTCTCTGCCTTGATGCACTGGAGGCGTTATTCTCGAAAATTAGGAAGTATTTTGGGAGAGAGTTAATAAATGGCAGAGATAAGGCGAAAGGGGGAATAGGTGCGAACAACAGAATGAGGCTCACGTGGGAAGAGGGGCGCGTGGGCGTAATCCCATCGGAAGAGGGGGGAATGACTAAGGAGACGCGCAGCGCGGCAATTTTTCTCGCCTCAATCGACTACTCCTGTTGCCCAGAGCGCTTCTTCCCGAATCCATCCGTTATCCTGTTCCCTTACCATGTCCCGGAAATTGCGGATAATTTTTCAAAGGAAATTGGGAATACCCGCGGAGCCGATGCCCTTGCCCGTGTATTTTCGTCGACGTTTTCCCTTTGATTTTTCATGCGCGGTGTTATGAGAAGTGAGGCTGAAAATGAACGGCTTTCGGGAATGGAAGAATACTGATTTCAGTACCACGAAAATGATTGATAGTTCTTAGTTATTGCATCTAATTTTCCGGTTTTTATTTCTTGACGTTTGATAGTGGCGTATTTAATGGAGATGAAAGGAAGATGTGGAATGATTTTAAACTTGAGAATTAGTTAGGTAGTATTATGAATTTACCATTCTATGTTAACCGCCTAGATTTATCATATCTTATCGGTGATTCAGGTAATGCCCTATTTTATTATTATATCCGACCGATTTAATTTAAAATGGCTTGTATGATATTAAACTTCATTATTCCATGATAAAATTGATATGAATTCCTGCCTACGTAACTTCATCAGTGTATTATTTTTCATTTGCGTTTTAGTACAGGTTAGAGGAGAAGACGTTTGATTCTTTAAAAGTGTTGTATATCTTCATAAGAATGTATTCTTCACTTTTGTCTATTGTTAGCCTTGCTTATGTCTGTTTTAATAAGAAAGCTTCTTAGATATAATGGGCATTGAATAATGGCTATCATTTATTATGGAATAATATTCAGTGGGTAAAAGTGAGCATCTATTTGGAGTTTTCCAGCCTTGTCATTCTGTCTCTGTGACTATAGCAAAAAAAACTACCTCACTCCTCGTCATACGTAGTAATCAGTGGCGGCGCGTGACTAAAAAAACAGGGGGTTCACTTCAAAATTCGTATATTTTTAAGTGGCCGCGATTATTGTTAAATATTCTGGCTTATACTAGAATATTGCCTCTGCTTACATGGACGCAGTATAATTCACAACAACCGCGGATGAAAGTAGTAGAAGTATGAAAATTCATATTTCGGGTTGAATCAATATATGCCTTTGTTGTAAAAAATCCCTATATTCTCGAAAATTGAGTTTTTATTTAAATTCTCGATTCATATATCTCCGTATATATTTTTAAAGACCAAAATACATATTAATATTCAAGTTTTATTTATTTTTCGAAATATCAAATATAATCATAAGAAACTAAATCAATTACCTTATATCGTTTTATTCAGGGTTAAAGTATTTGGAAGGACTGACACCGATTTTTTTTTTGAGATTAATGCACCAAATCAAATACACCTATTTTTGCCCAGGTCGCGTCCTTGTCTTTCGCAAATAGCAAACAAGGGAAACAGTATAGCCCATTGAAAGAGTCGCAGCCACAAATCCAACTATTTCTCTCATATATCTATGGCTTAAACACTCGGAAGTATTGCCTACCTTTGCTTCTCTGACTCTGAGATAGGTTCAGCAAAGGAATAGGACTTCCTACTTCTTTTATTGCACGTTTTTCTTAAACAGAAATAGAGGAAAAATTAATCCCTTTCAGAAATTGGACACTATTTACCATAAAGAGCGAGAAAAACTGTTCACAAACAAGTAACGCAGTTGGTTTACATACTGAATACGCCACTAGCAACCACAACACCGGTAACTGAATAAGTACACTGGATACGAAAAAATTCCGTAAATTCACAATATTGCAGCGCATTATGGGTAGCCATTAGATAGTTGCAGACACCAGTGCATAAAATAACGTGGAAAGTAGGCGACACGAATAGCTAGTGCCAAGTTTTGTCGCCCAGAGACAGTATTAGGCGCCGGCAAATAAGGAAAAAACTCAAGTTCTATGCGTGTTAAACTAAAGTCAGGAAGCGTTAAATGCTAGAGTTTGGATAAAATGTTTCTTTTCAGGAACAGAGTTCGGGAAGGTGGCGGGCGGGCCCTATGTTCCTCCTCCTCCAGCCATGACTTCGTCAATAGCTAGGCTTTACCATTACTGGAAGGTATCACAACATCCATCAATTTTCAACAAATTAATTCTGGCAGATCTTACTTTAACTTCTCATAGTGCTGGCACAGAGAGAGCTGTGTCGATCCATACCTCACTTAATTCCAACAAACAGTCAAGCCTTTATAGAGAAGCTATAAATTCTAAGATGTACACATCGTAATTAACAGTGTTGGAACTGCATATTATGACCAAAGACCTGCTGTTGCCCGTTTTTTAGAGATTAAAGAAAGAGGAAGAAAGCTTACAGATGCAGAAACTTATGAAATGCATGAATTTGTTAAAAAGTATTTTGCCATGTACAACGTAATTATTTCTTTAAAGAAACAATTGAAAATGAAAATATTTTATAAATTCTTATTTAAAATTAATTATCCATATATATATATATACGAGTAGAAGTTGCTTGCATACTGAAGGAATATTGATGATACTAATTTCAAGTCGATATCACATCGGGAAAGTCCTCAAACGTAATTCTACAATCCACCTTTGAAATATATGGTAGAATACAGATGGTGCCCCAGGGTCGAACCAATGATCATAAGGTAAAAGATAAATTGTAAATATGAAAGGCTCATTTCTTCTGTTTACATGACTGGCCATATAATTTTCAATTTCTCGGTAAATGAATCATAAAGAAAATTGAAATTTCCACCATACATTTCAAATGGTAGATCCGCCTGGTCTCGAATCAAGGACATTTCTGGAGTTATAAATACTTATAACGACCTGGTAGATATAAAACTTATTTAATCCAAAGTTTTATGTTGATATCGTACTGGGATGATCTTAAAATACGATTCCATTATCCCCATTCGCAATGCATAAAGGAACGTAAATGGCGCTCTGGAATCGAACCAAGAATAATCGCTGCAACGTAGTGCAGCGATCGGCCCATGTTTAAAGGCCGTATGCCCCTCTCTCCCCTCACCGCTCTTCACCTATAATGCGACGTCTGAAGGGGTTCACTTCGGGGAGTGAACCTCGCGCGAAGTCAAGCTAGTTGGAACCAAAAGCGGCAGGAATCGCGACTCAACGAAGGAAAAGTTAGGTCCAGTAATTGGTGTTATGGTTATTTGGGTTATGGTAAGAACATTGGTATAAATGAAAATAGTACAGTAGTTTTCTTAGGGGGTTCAGTGAACCAGTGAACCCAATGGACCCGCCGCCACTGGTAGTAATCATCTTTTTCTTTCTAATTCTTCTGGTAACCAATGGTGAAGGGAATGAAAATCGAATCAGTATTTGCGATGAATCAAGTTCAGACAGTATAACCATAAAGTGAATATTATATTACGATATTTCTTGTTGAATACTTAACATTTTTTCATCGTTCGGACTAAAAAACGAGGCGTGATGGTACGAGAAATACTGGGAACTAGTTATCTCAACCTTGTTCTTCCCTCATTCAAATTTGGTACGGAAAAACATCGACGTGCGTGAATGCTCAATCCCAAATGCAAAGCACGATATAATTCACCTCGTAATCACTTCTCGAAACTGGATCGAGCAGGGAAACTATTTTATATGCAAGACCCCGGACGCTCCACCCTCTAGCGACAAAGGATCGGAACGTCGACCTCGTGTTTCGAAAAGTGAAAAAGTCGGAGAAAGGCGGACCCACCCACATCGGCGTTTGACGCCAATCCGCCATGCCGCATATGAAGCGTCTCGCCGCAGTTAAATGGCGCCTCAGTTAAAAAAGAAGGCGTCCATTCTTCTTCCTTGATTAGCTTTCCTCGGAATTCCTCGTGTCACCTTTTCCTTTCTCTCAATCCTTCCTCCCACTCTTTACGCCCCCTCGCAACCTCGCCCCGTCAAACAAAAGACGAAATGTGTTCAATTGTTTCGGCGGCGACGAATTGTCGCGGCGCGCCCAATTAGACAGTGCCACGTGTTTCGGAGGCTGCGCTAAGGTTGCAGTTTGTTCGCGAAAGAAAGGGAGTTTGCCAAAAGGAATATTTGGGCATCGTTTTTTTTATTTTTACTGTAAAAATTTAGGAATACTACATCTTAGACTTATAATTGGTTTTCGGTTAGCTTCGCGCAGTAACTCCTTGAACGGCTTGTGACAGCAATTCGTTTCGCTTAATTTGCTTCTACTTTTGTACGTTCTATATTGCTTGTACTTTGATTTTCGAATATTTTTATTATATTACAACATAAGTAATTATTCAAATATTCTCTTAAAATTTTAACCTGAAATACATATTAATTTTTTAGTCATTACCAATTTTAAAATTTAAAATTCAGATTTTGCTTACCTTAATAATAAACAAAGTTCGTTAGACTAAAAATATCAAGTTTAAAATACTTAAAATTAGCCAAAAGCATTTCAGAGAGAAAATGTTTCTTCATAATACACGCCTTGCTTGTTGCGGAAAAGGCTTCCAAGCAGCTACTGCTCCTCTTGCTTGGGATACATTACTAAATTTATAGTTTATTTTACATTTTAACTGACATTATTCACTTCAAAATAACTCAAAATTTAAATCAATACACAAGATATATTTGGAAGTATATTCACAAGAATTTTGGTATCCTATCTTGCAATGGATATAATAATCTTTGTTCAACCACATGGCATTTGTCTGGAACGTATCACATGAAAAGCAATTGTCAGATATCTCACTCAGTGTGGATTCAAATACTACGAAAATTTACAAGAAGAAGCTATTCAGGCTATGTCATAAAGAAGGATGGAATATCAGTTCAATATGTTTAGACGTATACAAAAAATGAAGAAAGGTAGTGCTATACACGTGCTATACACGTACGTATAAATTTAAAATAATTGCACTTCCAAAATCTTTCTCAGATTCTGAGTTTTCTGTCACTTTAAAAACACGATGGAAAAATGACGCGCGAGGGAATTCATTATCATCAAATCGCTATACATTGGCCGTATAGCGCAAGATATCTGGAGCATTTCAAAGGTGAGGAATTATCACCAAAATTGACGATGAAACTGTGGCATAATATGTTATTTCTCATAAACTATACATCTTTTTTCACAGTTCTCCTTTTTATGACACCGATCATTCGAAACATTAACTTTTTTTATAAAATGTCATCACTCAGGAACATCATTATTTTTTTGTTCCAACTCTCGTTGAATTCCACGCTGCTTTTTTCAGTTAATTTTATTGTATATAATTTTGCCATATTTATTCTCATTGGAAGGTGGATTAAAAACGTTTCTCGGACACGCACTCATGCGTCAAGTGGATCTCTCCGTATCCTTGCATATCTTACGTTTGACGTGCGGAGTATCGTGAGAGAGAGACATTAAATACGGTAGGCAATAGTAGCAGAGCGTGGGTCGTAAAGGTGAGGAAGGTATGAAAAAGAAGGCAATCGGAGCTTAAATTAACTACGAATACGAATCGGCTACCTCGCTTCGAAAGCCAACCTGGTACTCGATCAAGCACCTATGATTATTTACTTCGCCTTAAATCTAAATCGAGGATATCCACGCGAATCCTGCCTCGGCGTGCAGCACCTTAACGAGACGTATAGTGGCGCGAAGAAACTTTATATGCGAACATTTGTGCTCACGGTGACCGTTGCCTCGGCCACCGTTTTCACTAACGAAAGAATTTTATTGATTCTGCCAATGGCGTAGTTTGAGGAAGAATAAGTTATGCTCGCTCGTGTTAGAGGCCTCCCTTGAGTGCAGTTCCCATAAAATCTTACTGGATATGCATGTATTATTTATTGATTGATGTATATGTTATATGTAATTTTATAATTGTTAATACTACGTTGTTTTTTATACTGTGTTTTCGCTGGTTTTTTTCACCCCCCTTCTCTGTGGGTGTTTTCCCGCAATGTGGGTTTTTCCTTTTTCAACCTTCAGTTGCAAAGATTTTTTCCCACACTCTACTTTGTCTTTTTATTTTAATGTA
The DNA here is from genome assembly GCA_947579665.1 of Sympetrum striolatum. Lineage (NCBI taxonomy): Eukaryota > Metazoa > Arthropoda > Insecta > Odonata > Libellulidae > Sympetrum > Sympetrum striolatum. Next base: position 37,374,678 of record OX388345.1, on the reverse strand, counting down.
ATTATATTTGTTCATATTCTTACGACTTAAGTGGTTCGGTGGAAGAGAGGCCCGCCTTGGCCTAACCTCGCCAATAAAGGGTCAAACTAGCTTACTAGCATGTATTCACGATACCTTTGCTATCTTTACGGGTATCATGACGGACTGGATGCTTGACTGCTTGTGTCTTTTTCCGATCCAAAATCGTCTCCACAAGTCAGTCATTCCTGACGTTAATTATGAATGCTATGAAAACCAGCGTCTTTGTCTATCCAATGTGACAATGTGTAGAAATCTGAGGCAAATATCGTTGGTGAGTCCCACGCTCGCGAAATTGATCGGTCTTTCTGTCCCCTTCCAGTGTTTAAGTATTTCAGACGCAAGTCATGTTGCAGCTGGGCACACACATATTCATGCGTCCTGTCACAAGTGTGAATGGAAGACTTATAAAAAAAGTGGGTTGGTAATTATGCTGGATCGTATTTACATTGCGAGGCTTTCACCAGCGCGCGTTATGTTAACACGATGACAGTACATGATCTCGCTCCCGGATGCAAGTGCACGATAAAATAAACGTCATTTGGTTTGTTAATGGAAATAAATCAGGCTGGTTGTCTCTTCCCCATTAGCGCACCGAATTAATTCAACTTATTCCGCTTTCTATGTCCCTTTAGAAAGTAAATCATAATCTGAATTGTTGAAATGACGCTATATTTTGTATTAATGCACACACCTCATTCAGTTATCAAAGTTGATAATCTCCAAATATTTGCATCAGTTCATTGCTGGTTTGTCACTAGTCGCGACAGTGAATAATTCTTTTGAAGGAAACTCCTGATTTTTGAATTTACTTTCTTACATGAAAAAAATATGGGCTACAAGACGGATTTTTTACATGGATTTTATAAAAATTTATATCGTAATCCATTGCAGACTAAAGAGTTAGAATTTGATTGATTATAAATCTTAAATTTGTTTTCTGATATCAGCTCATACTCTACACTAAGTCCCATATGGAATGAAATATTTTTTACCCTTTTTTATCAGGGATATGACGTCTAATTATCAAGTTTTTTCTACTATAAGATTTATGTCAACGAAAGACGTGGAGAATCCCTGATTAAACGGATATTTATTTGAATACTAGATAAATGAAGATCTCATGATTTTTCCGTCATGAATAGAACGACACGGCTTCATTAATTTCTATGGAGTTTTTAGTTAATTAGTTATTCAAAAGAGAAACTTTATCATACCCCTTATTGGAGAGACTGCAAAGACTGTTTACATCTATCTCGTTATCTTCGGAGTAAGCATATTTATCTTTTTTAGATTTATTTAGAATGGAATCTCTTTTTTGTTGGAGATATCAGCATTTCATTAAGAAAATAGTTAATGCGGAATTATTTTCCATAAGTAGAACAATAGTTCACCCAGTATATCGAATTTTTTTCTGACAAATAGGATTTTATTCCGACGTGCGTGAACCATGTAAAATAAGTACTCTTGCGAAGAAAATCGATCCGGTAAATCACCAACTTAAGTAAAAGGCACGAGAGAATTTCTCTTACGTTAGTTGAATCATGATGAGCTAAGGAGTTACTCGATGAATGCAGAATTTTATGAGACTCAGTGAAGGAATTTCGTGAAATGTGATAAGTTACGCATAGTAATATTTTACTTTAAAATATATATCGTACTTGCTCTGCCATTCTCCGCAGTGAACTTTGAAGTTTATATGTATAAATGCTGTTGTTAATTTCAGATTATAATTCATTCGTCTTGAAAAGAATTGCTGTATTTCTATTTGCGAATAATGTTTCACATAGTATCATCAACTTCTCACCGCGCTGTATGAAAAAGTAAAAAGCCATTAATAAGGGAATATTTAGGCAGCGGTGTTCTTACCCTACAAAGTCGATCAATGCATACGTATGTAGTAGTACACCATGAAAAATGTTACTAGCTTCAACTATGGTTTCAATACGATGCACCACCATTAGTTGAGTCATTGCATTCTACCCTTACTAAGCAAGATTATTCATCAATTTAGAAAAAATGCAACGCAGAGTGACTGGGTTTTGAACATTTTAAATTCGACACCGGTAAAGCTGAAAAATCTCCCAGAAATTCATGTATCATAATCCGACCAAATTATTTGACGCAAGCAAATTGAACGTTCGTGCTCGATATTCGTCATACTGTTATAGAGAGATCTAAATTTTCCTACCAGTCTTCGAAATTTAGTAGTGGATTGATTTCTAGAGCGTAAAGTTAATTCTATTGCGTTAGTAAGGAAAAATCCTTTGTCTTAGTTCCACAGGATAATTTACTGTGCGACCGGTTTCGACTAAGGTCTAGTCATCTTCTGGCCTGGCCAATAAATTATCCTGTGGAACTAAGACAAAGTGTTCTTTTCCTTACTAACGTTATGGTGTTCCACACAGTTACAGCTTCGTCAATTGATTTTATTTTTAATTCTATTACTTTCAAAATCCATAACAAGTAGTCATAGTAGGTCATCAAATTTACAGGGGAATTTGTTATTACAACCCTACCACAGAGTAAATTAAAAGGCTACATATTTATATGCGAATGTAAATTCCCCCGTAAAGTTTAGATTCGATTGAAAATTTTCCATTAGTTTTGATTTTAGCATGCATTTACACATTCGCGATCGTTCATCGCATCGACACTTGCTGAAATTCGTCCCCACTACGCGAATGACTCTTTCGACAGAGGCCGAAGGTTCACTTCATTAAGACGGGACGTAAAGGAGGATACAAGCCTTTGACTCGTCACAAGATACAACTACTGGTGAGAATGCTACGAGCGACGAGCAGAGGAACGGGTCGAATGACAAATGAACCGACTGCACATTCGCCACTCGCCTTGCGATTCGGCTCGTCACTCGTGCGAATGTGAAAAGTCCTGTTTACGATTTGGTCTCATACCATTTCAATATAATACTATACACAGTTTCCTGAGTTCGGGAAACGTTCGGTGCCGTCCTAAGGTCAATGTCGTATATGGAAAGAGAAATACCTCGATGAGTTGATTTTAGCTCATCTCAGCAGCTTCGTATCTGTCTACTTGATCTAGCTGATATCCAGAGGACATATCCTCTCTTTCGCATCTTCCTTGGCTCCTTTCCCGCCCCTCAGGGTGCATCCCTCTTGAGGACAATGGGAGGAGTGGTCTCTGGGGGTGGAGTGGGCGGCTAAGGTGTGGAGGAGCCGAGGCGGAATTAAAGAGGGTGTGGGAGTCGCAGTTGTGGGAGGTACAGGGCGTTGCGAAGAAGGAAAGAGAAAATTAAAAGATGAAAAATCTCGCAAAACCGTGATGAAAAACGTGATACTTTGAGGGAGAGCGATGCGAAATGCCTGAGTTGTTGAAAAGGGTGGACCCACCAGTATAACCTTCTCGCAAATCGGGAGAAGACAAAAAATAAAATTTGTGTCTGACATGGATGTCTTCCTTCTCTCCTTTTTAACCTCCATTTCAATTTACTAGCGATATTAGTAACTTTCTTGTAATTTGATTGCATTGGTACGGAACCAATTTTGAAATTCAGCGGATCCTGCTACCATCTTATGAGATGTTGATTTTTAGTGGGGTAACTTTCATTTCCCTCTTGATGCAGTATATAGGAGCATTTATCTTTCTTCTACTTTAGTTGAAATTTTGTATTTTCATTGATCTTGTTCTTCCATCTGCTTTTGTTATATCTGTAATTGCTTGAAAGCAACTCTGGTGAAAACAAGGGCAAAATACCTTGCCTAGTAAGCCACATTCCGCTCTCTTGGTGGACATCGTGGATATCGTCTAAGGGCAAAAGTCTCCAACTATCTTTCTGACTGAACTATTCATTATGACAGTGCATGAAAAATAGATCGATGAAATCTAGGAGCCGAGATATTTGAGGTCAAAAATTGCAAATTGACCACCCGGGCCCCTCCCTAAGACGCCGTACTCCTAGACGCGGATACCGGGCGAGAGTGCCGATGCAGTCGCCGCGATAAGGAAGCGCGGTCGGAAATTCGAATGGTTTTCGGCGGTTTTCATTCTACAATTTGTATAGAATGAAATAAATTTCGATTACATGGATTAAAATTTGATTTGTATTTACTTCGTATTTTTAAACACAAAAGTGAATTTTTTCAAAAAATCTTTGAAACGCAGATTAAGTTCACAGTGAGCCTTCACTTTATGAAGGTTGTATTCCCAAATACAGTTTCGTCTTGTACATTTTCGCATCGACTTTCATAAATATTTTCATTAAAACAATGCTGCACCGGAGTGAGAAGAGTGTCGGGGTGCTGCTCTATATATCCTGCTTTGAACCACACGCACTTAATAAAATTTTTAAATTTGGGGCCTGGAATTGAAAATGCGTAAGGGATTGCAATTTTAGGATACTATCCCTCTGAAAAAGGGAAATGTCTAGTTGATCTAACAGCACTTGTCAGAGTTTGTGTACATGACTATTCCATATAAATGAAATTTATCAAATTTCAAAGTAATATGAACGATTGGAACCTAGATAAATGTGTACAATAATAAAGAAATATCTTTTATCAACAATCTTTCATGTTCTTTAAATATCTCTATTTGGAGATAACACCAGCACGAGGATTTTTACACCGGCAAGGTAGTTTATCCCTTTAATTTTCGACTCGAAGGATTTATTTATCTCCCTCATAATCATCTAAATAAGAAAACAACGCCCCATAATTTCGGTCGCAGATGTTTATTTACAGCTGCCTTCTGCATTCTTGTTTAATAATAACAAACGAAAACTGTCCGAGCTGTTGCCTGGCAGTCTCTAAATGCCGAGGACGTGGTGTTATTTTCATATCTCGCTAAACACTTCCTTCTGTGTTGAGACTGTTATGTAACCATAGCAGCATCACATTCAGACGTTTGTGACGGGCCTCATGTTTCCATTTGGGGTTTGTTTAGGAAGTGAAGAGACACATTCTTTTTTCTTTCTTTATTCCCATTCTGTTCACGACTACATTACAGTTGTTTTAATCCGTGTCACACAAAAGAAACCAAGCTCCGTGAAAAACTCACCTCTATTTATATGTTTTATTATGCTTCAAGTTCACCCAACAAGAACATTACAGAGCAAATATTATCACATATTACATACAATCAATTCTAAAGCATACATATGTATATTAAGAAAAGTGTTCTCAACATGATTTATAAAACAATTTTGTTTAGCTGAGAACAGAAGTGCTTCTCTTTTGAAATAATTCAAGTTCATGATAATGTTTGGCACAATATATATAATATTACTTTGCTCAATCGTTTTTTATATTGCTTAAATAAAACGCCCTTTTTGGCCTTAGATTAATTTCTTGGCATTTAAATAATTATTTTACTTACCAGGTTAGCATTTCCCCAGTATTGTGTAGGTCAAAAGAATACAAATACTTTTTCGTTCTTTTATTCTTTAAGCTTTCATATCCACGCATATCCAATAAAATATCATAACTTATATAAGTTTCGAACTTAGGATAAATCTTCTTATGCGAATAGTACACATAACGTATAAATCTCACAATCAGCTGTAAAATTTCTATATAATGCACTCATTTGATTGAATAAAGAATCCAAACAGTAAAGGCATATACTAACTAACATCTAATCGAGGAATAGGATAGAATTCTCAGTGCTCTCGTTGATGTGAAATATCTTTTACATTCTCTGGACAAAACCCAATGGATGCGTGACATAAGTTCGTTTAAAACGAAATAGTGTGATTAAACTTAGAGGCGCAATTTTTTTCCATAGTTATAAACCTTTCACGTAATGCGTTGCTGAACCTCGGTTCGTTTCGCCACCGTGGCTGGCGTCACGATGCTATCTCCGTTCGCAGCGACACGAGAGTCGAGAATTGCGTGCGCCAATCTAATAATCGCCTCATTCCCACTTAAATCACGACAGATATGACTCGGATAATCGAAACGGGAGGAACAGAAGTAATTAGGAAAATGAAATCCTACGTAGGCGTAACTCGAGTTGCTCGCAGAAGAATGAAGTAACACGGAAATCGTTCTGCGAGTGCTGTTCACGCAGTTTGAACACAGTTCTTTTCCCGTGTGATGGAGGCACTCTACTTTCTGAACAGTCCCTTAGGGAATTGCATCGTGCATACGTCCCATTAGAGGGCAATTCGGTTTTGTTTTCTTTTGGTTTAGTGCGTTCGGTTTGTCTCACAATGTGATTCCATTCCGAGGCTTCTCAAGAGAAATAGTGGAAGATAGCTTTCCCTTTGATAACGATGGTCTGGATAAAGATGGTCTCTCTTTCAATGGGTGGGTGGTGGCTGCTTTCGATGTATGGGAAGATTTTCTCGTGCTTAATGCCGATTGAATGGAGAGACAGCTATATAAACATAGAAGGATGAATCACCAAGGGTTTTCTTCCTGCTTTAGGTATCTCTAAATTGGAAGGAGTGCATCATTCGAGACTGGTGGCTATAAAATGTAACATTCCGTAATTATTTCGATGGATTTTTTTCTCAGGAATATTAGTTTTAATGAAAGCATATCGCAAAATTCACCTAATTAGGCATAGGGTTGTGCTTTCTGATTCCTTTTAGTTTTTGCAAAGTGTGAAGTTTTAGGTATAAATTTTCGTAAATCCTTGCGGATAAAATCCAAAATTTAAGTTTAAGGATAAAATATTTATTTCTAATTCTTTTATCATTTAGTTAGTTAGTTTAGTTTATTTCGTTTAGTTTATTTAGAGAATTTAATCTCTTTGTAGCTATAAGTGTAAATAAATTAACAATCCAGATTATCTTCTTATTTCGCTCTCATTCTTGGACAATGCAGTATATTTATACGATTTTGGTTGATGAATAGGTCTCTAAAAAGACCTGTGTCCATGAATGAGAGAACAAAAACGCAATTAAAGGAAGTCCCACACGAAGAAATTATTTTGTATTGTAACTGGTTTCAGACTGTTACGTACTCATCATCTGAGAGACACTACAATAATTTTCTTATTCTTATGGTTGTCGGTTGCTTGATGCTTCATTCTCTTTATATGTAAGGATTTTGGGGTTTGTCAAATGAATTGAATGCCATTAAGATAATTAGTAGAGATAAACTAGATCAGCTGTGAGAAACCTTACTATCGAAAGGTTTCTGTGGAGAGAAAAAAAGTAAATTCCTTGGGGGAAACATCATTCTAAATCAGTTCTACAAGTCATTTTGCGATCTTGCTGCGTAGAAAATGTGCAAAATAGTTCCGCACCAAATATTTCAGCATAGAAAAGCGTAGGGAAACGAGCGGTGACAAACACTTCCCATTGTCTCTCACATGCGTCGGCGGACGATCCCAAGCGTCGCTCTTCCTCCAGCGAGGGGCGCGGAGGTGAAGGCAATGCGGAAGGGTGTGGCGGAGAGTTGCACCCTCTCGCTGCGGGAGGGGGCGTAGCGGAAGGTATGGATAAAGGTGGTAAGGATGACCATCTGATCCGTCGAGTCAGGTGCATCGAGGCGCCGGACAATTGATGACTACATCGCGGGGCGCGGGCGGAAATAGGGAAGAGTCCTAGCGGGGGAGATTTTAATAGGCGGAGGTTTGGAAAATAAGGGTTAATTTGTGGGATGGCAGTGATCGGGGTGTTTGATTTAGTGGTTGGGAAGGTCTGTCAAATAGAATTATGGTCGATGAATGGGGAGCTCGAGTTTAAATGAGTTATTGATAATAGCTGCAGCGGCGGGAGAGGATTTAAATGATGCGGTTGCCTTCTTGGAGATGCGAAGAAGCCTCGAAAGCTGTTGTATTTGAAGCAAGTTCAGGGTGTCTTTGGAGATGGGTCTATAATGAACGCTGCTGCCTTTATATTTTTAAAACGTTTATTTTTTGTATCTTAGACTTATTGCCATCACTCCTGAGGTTGACTGGTGATATTTAATGATGATAATGATAAATATGAAGTGTGAATTTTAAGGGCCAAATGTCTATCCTGTTGCCAACTTTGATCCGGAGATATGGGCTCCCACCAGAAATCGAACCTGGGACCGCTTTCGTAAAACTGGGTTGTCCTCTCGGCTATCCTGGAGCTTATATTTTCTTAGTTTATGATTTTTCGAAAACGACATTAATGAGAATTCCGACTTCTGTGAAGGAGGCGAGATATGAGGCCTTCCGGATTCCATTTATATTTGTTGATCACCAGTTAATACTTCTGAAATAGTAGAAGGAGCAAGCCGTGGTTTATTAGCAGACTTGTCATATCGGTTATAGATAGACCAGCCCTAGAGTAGTATGTATGAATGCCAACTTTGGAATAGGCCAATTAAATCCACAAAACATGCAATCCCATCTTGTAGGTACATTCCAGAAATTCTTAAAGTATAGCCCATTACTCGCATAAGTAATGAATTATTTTCTTCCAACTTGTGTACGAAAATCATAAATTTTGTGATTTTAGAAGGCTGTGGACAAAGTAAGGAAATCTTCGACAGAAAGAATGGCACTTTTGTTATTCTTGGAATGGATTCCATAATTTTCGGTCTTTGAGCGTCCAAAATGGATATGGAGATCCTGCCGCTGACAGGAAGAGAAAACGAATTAGGGCGGGGTTGGCGAAAGGATAGTGACACAAGAGAACAAAATGGGAGGATAAGCAAGAGGAAAAGAAATCCGATTGTAATGAGTGGGTGGCTTCGGTTTTTGTTTGCTTCAACTTTTGACCTCTTAAGAATCGCAGACAATGGATCCACCACGCATCATCTCCAAAAGCCGAAAACTATCATCTTTTTTCTATGAGACTTATGTGCCACTTATCTACGAGGTGATTTTGGCAATCCTCACCAGAGGGCGTAGTATAGAGATTAAAAGACTTTCTCGGTTGTGATATCCTAATGTGACATTTACGGGGCACAACCGAAATAATCCGGTCTGTTCATATTTCTTGCCGTGTGGATTAGATATTCTTAGGAGGTGCTTACCGATCGGGGAGTTACACCACGGTGGACCAAATTTTTGGTACGCCGCAGGACAAAATACGTTTCCAAAATTTAATTTGAAATTTTTTGGTAGTTGACTGAGATCTTGAAATGTAGATTTTATATATTAATTGAAAACTTGGGTTTCTCTTTTAGATCAATTTATGAATTTTATAAAAACCCACTCGTGGTTCTGTGTGATATAACGTATAGTTAAAGATCAAGTTAGTTGGGCATTTTTCAGTTGTATACAATGTCCTTATCGGTGATTAACGTTCGGACATTTATTAACTTCTAACGATTGACTACACTGTCCTGATTTTTAAGGTTTGTAAGTAATCACTAATCATGTTAATCACAATCGAAGATGCGATTAATTGGAAATATTATAAAATATCAAGCTACATCGCCATCTTATATATAGATATTTGTTGATGAATGAGAGTTAATACATTTATGCTGTTCAAACAATTATTTGCATACATCATGTCATGCATCTTTAAACATTTCTCTCAAAACATTATTGAATAACCAAAATAGTATAAGGGAAATTGATTCACGCTTGGGAGACGCATGAATACTTTGATTTACCATATTTTAGGATTTCCTTTAAATGATATATTTTTATGGTATCTTCACTTCTTACCTCTACTATTTCTTTCTTGTTCCTCCTGCTTTCCTGAGTGTGAATTAAAAACAAAAGAACGTGTGATTTTTTAATGAAAGAATGAGTGTGAATACTAATTATTGTTACAATATATAATCGATCAATTCCTAACATCATCGTAAATCACTCAGTCATAACTATTTGTTAGTTTTGATGATGGAGAAATAAATTATCGACTTTGTCTTTCACTGTATGGATTTAATGGTCATTCTGAAAAGATATTCCTTGGCTTTGTTGCCCTCAAATGTCCTGTTTCAACTGTTATCGGTAATCATATTTTATATCGATAATTTTTCGTATTTTACTTGATAAATATTGTCTATCAATATAAATTTAAGCCGTCTGAAAAATGCTTCTCTTGCCAATTATTTCGTACTTGTGATGGAAACTACCGTTAAAGCAATGAGGAATTTATATGGTATGCCCCACGCATGTACTCGAATAACTTTCATTGCTCTTATCTTAGCGGCAAATTTATTATTGCGAGTGAATGTTTTTCATTTTGTATTCTATGAAAATGCTGTTTCCGGTACTAAAGAGTTATAGCGCAACTGGAAATTCCTTTTTAATTTTCCATATCTCTCCAATCATGATGAATTAGCCCAGAGAAGGAATTAAAATTGGAATGGTTTTCCACGATGGTATATGATGCTGGATAAGGAAGCCTCGGAAAGTAAATCTAATAAAGAATTAAAAGATAAAACTCAGTTCATATATCACAGAGTCGTAAAAATAACTGTACCGGAAAATATCTCGGGTAGTGCAATCGTTACAAGAAAATTTACACGAAACGCAATTAAAGTAACATTACGGCTCTAATTGCTGAGCAAACGCAATTTTTAAAGCACTGTAAATTGCGCGTAACTCATTAAAAGATTCCCCATAACTTTTATTTTCGACTGAAACTTCCTTTCCAGATATTTTGTGTTGTTCCATATATTTTAAATTTTTGTATGGAATATGTAATATTGTTTCAGGCACTATGAATTTCATGTTTGTTTTCCTAGACCAGGGGTCAAGGGAATCGTTTTGGGAACTCGCGTGTTTATACCTTTACACCGATAACATTGACGTCACTAGCGATATTGTTTATCGAAACTATTCACTGAACTACATTTGTACGGGAGGTGACGGAATGGCCGTATTGAGCGCCCAAGAAGGCCATGGAAGTCCGTGGGTTCCCCCCAGAACTTATGCTAGCTTTTAATTGTCATTAGTATATTCAGATATTTTAATTTCCCCTACATTTTCTTCCAGCGTGTACCCTTCAATATTCTTGTTCTGGCTATCTCTGCTGTCTGCTGATGGGTCTCAGCCCTTCCTGAAGAGCAACAGTTTCAGCAAAGAATGGAGGTCTGTAAAAAAGCTATTTAAAAACAAATATTACTATAGAAACATTACATTTCCTTGATAGAAAGTATCTCTTGTAGCACAACGTTTTTTTAATACTGTATTTAATTTTTTGAAATCAGTCAACAGCCTATAAATGTGACCATCGGTATTTGAACAGTTTCGCAATTAACGGTTACCAATTATAATTTATGATAATTAATCGTATTATCGTCAATTTTTATCGTTGATAATGCTGTTTGTTTAATTTCAATACTAAAATTCTACAATCTCTATGTTATCCTGCTTCTCACTGTTCCTATAATTTGTAATTATATCGAACAGAGTTATCTGATAATGAAATAGAATCAGTATTTACGCAGTATTGATGAAAGGCTGAATTGAGCAGCTATTACTGCAGAATTTGAGATATCCAATAATCAAATTAATATGGTCAAGCGAGACTTTTTGGACTCAACAAACTTGTTGAAAGATAGAATAGTTAGTAATTTCCACAGCAGTTTCATTGGTCCTTTGGTTACGCATCCATGCAAACAGGTTTCAACATCCAGTAATAACTTTGAGATTCGAATGAAACTAAATAAGAAATGACAAATAATGGAAATATGGATATCAAAAGAATTATAGATTTATTAATAAAATTGTAACGATTACTGGCGCAATAAGTCTGCCTTAACTAAATTGGCGCTATTAATGAAAATGACGCCGAAGCTGATTAAATCTACGTCACAAGTCAATAATACGCTGACTGAATTGCTACATCGAATTACAAGTACTCTTTTCCACATATACTTATTATTTTTATTATCACAAACATATTACAATTGAACTAATTGTCCGGTGGCAACACATATTACATATATTTTACATATTTTTATATATCCTAAGTTTGCATTTTTTATATTATAATTTTTGAAATATATCAGGTGACGATGGCCGAGCTGTACCGAAACCAGTCGTTTTCAAATATACCAGTATATGTGGAAAAAGTACTTGAAATTTTATTATTACAATCCTTTGATATGGATTTCCACTTAGTAAAAACTGCCAAAATCGATTTTCTTAGAACTAATGTTAATAAATATATCCAGTAGAAAGAAAACAAAAGACCACGTTTATCAGGCCGCGAAACGAACGGTTTCATGAGACCGTCCTAAGGAAAGATGGAGTTGAAGGGTCTCCACGGTGAGTTGCACCTCACCATCTTCAATCTCATCCATCCCCCGGCACTTTACCTGTTAGAGAAAAATCTTTATTTATCTTTAGCATCCACTGACCCAAATACCAGGACTCTTAAAGAAATCACGCCGCATTCTCCGGCAAGTCATTTTCCCTCAGCCCCGCCCACGCCCTCTCTCCTTAAGGAGCGCTAAACGGTTCTCCGCGGATCCTAAAAAGTTTCTCTACCCCGCCAAATCCTCCTTTTCGCGTTCTTTCGACACGCTTGGATTATCTCGTCGATCGTCACGTTCCCCCATTATCTCTCGTGAACGGCCGAGGTGAAAGGGTTTCCTTTCCCAGGTCGGCACCTGTCTTGAAATAGGAAGTGCGATTTTCGAGGCTCATTTTTCGGGAACTCCATTGGGTAAATTTCGGTTTTAGACGTTATATATGTAATACTATGTGTTCACATTCACATTCCATTTTTTCCGTCCCTACCTTGTCCTTTGTCTTGATGGATGTATTTTTAATTGCATTTGATCTTCTATGGTTTATTATGTTCTTCTTTTTGTGTTTTTAAATGTTTAGCCAGTTTTTGATCAATTGCATATTTATTAGTTTATTTATCAGTTCATTTTTACTTACTTCGACGTAAATGTATAGCTATTGGTTATTTTTATTTTTTGTTTGTGTATGGTATTATTGGTTTGTCTTCTTGTCTCTTACTTCTCATTTAATCTGATTTTTATGTGTTTTATGTTTTTTCATGCTACAATTCTTTCAATTTAGAATTAGTGCCATTTGTGAAGATATTTTATTTGAATTGATTGCTTGTAGTGAATGTGTATATTTTCCCTTTCTTTTTGTACAGTTTTTATATTTTCACCGTCTGTCTATCATAACTCCTTTCTTTCTCCTTCATCAAAAATACAGTTTTCTATCTGTAGGTTTCGCAGGTTTTTCACACTCCCCTTCCTGTGAGTGTTTTCCATCAGTGGATTTTTTTTCCTGAGCCCTCAGCTTAGGTTTTTTTTTAATCCACTACTACTAGTTTTCTTCGTGCACTTTTGCAAACTATCTCTTTTTTCTGTTTCTCGTATGACGATGGGTTAGAAGTAATAAGAGATTTTAGTCTCAATCTCGCCCGAATAAAGGCCATTTATTATTATTATTATTTCATCACTAAATTTATATTTCCTATCTGCAGGTTTCGCAGGTTTTTCTCGCTCTCATTCTTGAGGGTATTTTCCTGCAGTGGAATTTTTTTCCTAAGCTCTTGGATTAGGTTTTAATAAATCCACTAAGTAGTCTTCTTCTGTGTACTCTTTTCAAGCTATCGCTTGTTTCTAAATTTATACGACGAAAGGTTAGATGTAATTCACTCTTTGAGTTTCGCGATCAGCATTCGATCGTTCGTTACAACATCGCGAATGGCACCTTTCGTTCTAGTCAAGTATGCGACGAGCAGAGACCAATATCAATGCCGTTCCTCGATATTATTCATATCTAAGTAGATTTAATATTATCACAGAACAGGACAGAAACAGGACAGAAAACTAAATGAAAGATATTCGATTTAATAATGAATTTAAAACAGTGCAATTGGTGGTAGTTTAAAGTACTCGACAAGTCATTTGCCGTATTATTATTTTCCTATATACAAATTTATGAAATTTTTGAAATTTATTGAGAAAAATTCTGAGTGATTGGTCAAAACTTGATCGAGACAACTCTGAACCAATTCGCGAGATAAATATGTTCACGGCTGCAGTGCTTATTGGGGGGCCACATAAGTTTAGATTTCCATAATTAAATGAGAGATTATCTCTTAGAGATGTTCATTATTATATTAATAGATCTGATTGAGAAAAATTAATATTAGTTTATAAATATACTTTTAGATTTGTTTTTTTATATCCAAAATTAAAATCATCTTCTTTCGCACATACAATCACTTTGAATTAATTACTGAACAACGCTAATGATGGCTTAGATTTATGTATCGACTTTTAGTCTAAATTATTACGTAATACGTATTATTATTGTAAAAATGCTACAAGTGAACTAATCGTCCGGTGGCAACACTTATACATATATTACACATATTATTATAAATCCCATCTACATATTTAATTACCAAAATATGTACATATATTCACAAATTTATCCTTCCCTTTCCTCATAATACAAGTTTTCTCAGGGTTCCCAGTAGGCCTTCACGGCTACCGTAGCAGTCCCGGGGACAAGTCCCCACCGTACATCACCCTACCAGGCAATCCCCTACTCCACCTGTACTCGTCAACGTCCAGCTCACTCGTCCTTAATATTTTTACCCAATGTTTTTTTTGCAAACTCCCTATGATGTTTTGGGAAGGGCTCCAAGACTCCTGCAGGCAAATCATTCCAATACTTAACAGCAAGATTTAGAAAAGAAAATTTACTAATGTTTGTTCGCTGTTTCATTAATTTAACTTTATGTCTATGGTCTTTTCTGCCATGAAATTTTGCCATAGTGACATTGTTTGATAATTCCTCTAACGATTTATCTCCTGTGTATACTTTAAAAAATATAACTAGTCTTTTCTTGAATCACCGCTCCTCCAAACTTTCCCAACCTAATTCTTTTAGCATCTGAGTAACGCTATCAAGCCTTGCATATCTGCCTAAGACGAATTTTGCTGCCTTTCTCTGTACCTTTTCTATTTTTCGCTTTAAACCTACCTCATGCGGGTCCCATAGGTATTCCCCGTATTCCAAGATTGGCCTAATAAATGATTTTTAATTATTGTTACATGTCATGGAAATCGCAGACAGATCAGCAATTTATTTCCTATAGAATGTTCCTAGTTCACGTTCAATTGATTTTTTTAAATTTGATTTTGAACATTCTGAGACATTAAATATGTGAGCGTACTTATGATCCCCATGAGCTTGAATGGTCAAGAGTTTCAGCTCATTCTTGTTTTTAAATCATCAGATAGTTCAGTTTTGTATGCATGAAATTCTATAGGATATGTAATAGTTGCAGTTGTGCTGAAGATATTTATTATCAATTAAAAGTTGGAAACAGCATGAAGTTGTAAATAGCTAGAGAGAAGCTATTCATTAGCATTCACAGATGAGGGGTATGAAAGAATACCGATGTATCTCTCCTTCTCGAGACAACAGTACTTTCGTTATGTATCTCGAAGTGGGAATGGGAAAATTAGAATCTGCAGAAGAGCACAATAAGACATAGTTAAGAGAAAGGCTCTAAAAAACATTAAAGTTCGCCGAAACTCGACGACATTTAAGGAGTTCTCATCCTTGTGTTTTTCGAGTTTCCTTTGTTTGTTCTCCCGCCGAAGGATATCCGTAATTATCGGGGGCGTGCGCTTTTAACGCTGCATTTCTAAATAGAAGTGCCCGTCAGACGTAGGCAGACGAGCACGCATAATTCGAGCCTCGTTTCCACTCGTTTGTACTCTTGTTTCTCGAAACACTCTTTAACAAGTGTATTAATTTCCATGTGATTTACGCCGAAGAACCTCCAAAAGGGAGGAATGGGCTTGTGTTGTTTGCACGTGGAGCCCGAGGACAGGTGCTCGGCGCTCAATTTGCGCATTTAAAACTGGAAATTACTTTACGGCTAAAAGGAGCGAATCTCATGAAATCGTGAAATACGGAATTTTCCTCTCCGCGGTTTTATTTTCCTCGGTGGGTTTCGACGATTTTCCCTGGCGTAGGAGTTGTTTGTATCGAGATAATTTTTCATACCACATGAATCATTTTTTGAGTTGCATTATGGTGTAATCAGAGTAATTAACAAATGCTAAAGAATGGTTTATATCTGTAAAATGTTACTAAAAGTACTTATAAAACGTATTTTATTCCATACTTACAATTAGCATAAGTCTGTAGGTCTACAATATATTACTGCTAATACACTATATGTTTTTTACACTTTATTGCAGGGATAACTATTTTTTTCCCATTTAAAACTTACTCAAAGACGAATATTCAATGTAATCTACTGGCATTACGCTTGTGATCTCCCGGTTAAACAAAGAGTATACCTACACATAATATGTAAATGTTTTCTTGTTCAATCTGAGGATTATCAAAAAAGAATCGGTTATTGCTCACCCAATCGAAACTATCAGTTCGAAGCTATATTTTTGATAACTTACTTTATATGAGCCAGTTTCGAGATTAAATGAGGAATTTAAAATTTACTACCACTATGACATTGTTTCGAACTTTTCTTTGAGCTGGAAATTCTACGACTTTGAGGATATCGGAATGTTAGAGAAGGATTCTAAATATTCAACGTTTCTTATGAGGTATAATTCCCGAAAAATGAATAATTTATCTTGAAAACTGTAGCTACAGTGATGAATAATAGTTTTACTTCTTCAAATTTGTTAATATAGAGCTTTTGTTCAATTCTATGCGTGTTTGTTTACAAAGCTTGCAAATTGGCGAATTTATCACGAAGGATCTTGGTCAATTCGTTTCCTTTCTCGGCCAATTTACTGTACTTTTACTTTTTCGGTTATATTTGTGTTTATGCATTTACTTATGATAATTTGAAATCGCAAGAAATATATATTCTTATGGCTTTGAATATTTTACTTTGATGCATTCAGAAAGGGTGCTAGGTTAATTCTTACTGCTAAGAAGAAAAACTTAGCTAGAATCATCCAAATATCGGTTAGTATCTCTAGACCTTTAGCACGTAATTAGTATGTTGTTGACACTCAATAAAGCATAGTTTCATCTCACAATCGTGATGGTTTGCGTGGAAAATATTCCACTGGAACGTCTATTGTATATTTGTTTTCGTTTCTTGTCTAATTCCGATAGTAAACTAGCATTCCGAACCGGCTGTTGGTGTGAAATTCCGTCACGAATTATCCAAACTGAAAATGTTAGCGTATCGTGTTTCCTGACCATTATCCTATGATAACTAAGTAATGTTTACTAAAATTTAAATAAATAATTCGGCAAAAATCTTGCAATTTCTGTAGTATGTTAACGAATTGGTTTTTCGGAAAATAAATTTAACATACCAGCTATTGAATATGTCACTTAAGAAATAGCCCTGGAATTCAATTTCCCGAAATGCTCATTATTTAATGAAATTTTTATAATGTAAAGAAATAATAAGCCCCTCTATATGTGCGATTCTGAATAATTCTCATATCTTATTAGTTTGATTTAAGATGCTCTTAGAGATAATTAATTTGATGAAGTGTACAAATAATGGGTTTATAATGAAATACTCACGGCACGAAATAATAAAAAAAATATGTTGCCCAGTAAATCATAGAAAAAAATCATTTTAAACGAATATATTTCAATATTTTTTCATGCATCGAACGTTTATGGTTGATATTCTGATAAGAAATGACTTTCATTTGTAACAATTGAAACTTAACTCTTCAGCGGGAATGGTTATCTTTAGCTACTATGAATTTGATATAAATGTTTTATTGATCTAATAAAGGCGTGTTACAAGTTCTTATGGGCTCTTGAGATCCAAAGATTTGTGTATACAATTTATGTCTCATGGTTTTATGGAACTGGGAGTCTAAGCATCTGTTCTTCATTTATGAGCGGAAGTTAATTACGACGAGAAAAGGTTAATGAACGCATAAAAACGGAATGCATTATTATGCATTTATGTTGCGGATACTTTACTTATCTAATGCAGAGGTTCCCAATCTTTCAAATCTGTTGCATTATCATTGAGAAATATCCCCCTGACCATGTAGTACTATTTTCTATAGGAGGCCATCCCTATGTGAAATTTCAGTATGTTGATGAGGACGTTGAATTACTCAAAGTTGCGTACAACTAAATTGGATCAGTAAAAGTTAACATTTTTTGCGTGAAACTTTGTTTTATTCAACATTTTTTAGCTTAAAAAAATCTTTCTCACTCTCCTTTTACGCTTGCTCAACATTTCAGCAGTAGTACTGTTAAAATTGCTTTGACAAGTCATTTCACCCGTTGACTTCCACCGGGAATCCAACCCGGGATCGCTTTCAACAAAGACGAACGAGCTGCCACACGGCGATGCGGAAGTCCTAAATTTTAATATTGCGAACTTTTGAAATAGTTATAAAGTCTCCCAAGAACTATAAGTTAAAGGATCGTTGGTGAGATACATTTGCTCTTAATCTCTGCTGAAATACTTTTTTCTTAAAGATTCACAGAAGTTTACGTCACTAGTATGTAATTTATATTTCGTCATCAAGCTATTTTTAGAGAATAAACGCCATGCATTCTTCATTACCTGAAAAACTATTATAACTTATTGGAATTCGTTATTTAAAATTACTGACAAGAACTAGGCATTTTGACGTACGCAGCTTCTCAGTAAATTTTAATGTGCAAGTCAGTGTGCAATTCTTAAATATGTATCGTCTGAAAGGCTGTAACAACACTGATAAAAGCAAGCCTCGGATTTAGAACTTTAAATCTCTCCGAACAACTTCGGTAATATTTTTGACTCAAGCGAGAATAATGTCAGGGTACCTCAAAGTACGATCTTCGCACCGCTGTTTTTGGTAGTGCACGAACTCCGTGCCTTCCACGGAAGATGAAGAACGCAGCAAGGTTGGGGGGTCACGCGGAGCAGCGGAAGATAACCTTTCGGCCACTTTCCGAAACGTGTTAAAGAAACCTCTCCTACAAATTGCTCCGGTCACTTTTCTCCCCTCACTTTATCTGAGCTCCTAGTTAGGAACACCCGTGCGCCCATCGCAACCTGGATAAACGCTTTCGATCCCACCGCGATTTCGTTTCGACGGGGTAAGTGCGGACGTTACCCGGAATATAACGCTCCTTCCGCGGGGAAAGTGTCGGGTCGCAAAGGCGGAAGATATCGAAATCTGCGGGGCTCAACTCACGTACGCGGAGGTCGAATTAAGGTTTGTAGACCAGACTCGCGGGGCGTGGCAGGTGGAGTGTTGCGGGGATGCTAGAGGTCGCTACGCGGGCGAGAAAGGGGTGGGACCCAATGGGGGTTGCGCCGAGGGCG
The DNA here is from genome assembly GCA_947579665.1 of Sympetrum striolatum. Classification (NCBI taxonomy): domain Eukaryota; kingdom Metazoa; phylum Arthropoda; class Insecta; order Odonata; family Libellulidae; genus Sympetrum; species Sympetrum striolatum. The sequence goes on along the minus strand of OX388345.1, from coordinate 37,355,519 downwards.
TGCCGGTCACACTTAATGACACCCGCGGGCAACGCACCTTTCCCTCGCCGCCTTTCTCAGTTAATCCATCTTTTCCTACGATTTTCCGCCTCGCAAGCCTCCATTGATTTATGGCCCCCCAGTCCGCGTCTTTCTTTTTACGCGTTTCCCTATTCCGTTTTAGGGATTTATCTCGTGAAATATCGTGCGTCGACTTCATGTTTAGTCATGAGAGGTGTTTGTGTACTTTGGTCGGATCGCGGTGTTGGTGGCGGAGCGGGGTTTCATTAGAATGATTACAGGTTGGGAAAATATGGGATTTCGAGTTTTAAATGATTCAGATGGGTTTTTATTCCGCTGTTAATAAATCAACGTTTGTTTTCCGTGGTGCTGGCTCCGAGAAGCCATTGTTTCGTGGATGAGCATTTTGCTGAGGTGATTACGATGAGCTTGAACGATGCATAGTGTTGTAAAGTAGAATTGAGTTGATGTTGCATTGCTTTCCACACTTTTATTTATTAACTATTCGCCTTCTAAAATTTTCTGCATATCTCAACCTGTTCTGAGTGTTATTAATCTTATCTCCATTACAACTACTATTTACTTTGCTACGTTTGCATGGCACCTGAAATGTGTTTTCTTCCAGTCGCATTGCGTTTTCCTCTCAAACAATAGAAAAGAAATGTAGGAAGATATTTGAATTGATATAAATTTTGTGAGAACGGGAACATTAGTCAACCCTATCCATGTATGCGATGGAAAGATGATTATTTTACACCTTTGCTCTTAAGGTGGATGGTGTACCAGGAAATACAATTCTCTAGAACTTTCCTGGGGATATTTTTTTCCTAGATCGGCGCTTAGGTTTATTCTATCTCCTATACGGCGATGTTATTCGGATAAGAAGTTAAAATTTTTAGATTAATTTATGCCATTGTCTGCTAGATTTATTACACATGAATTTCAACTCGAATTGCCCAGTTTTATGCCTCCTATGTTATGTCATTGCAAGTTTATTGTCTTCTTACATTATCTGGTTGAAATCATCTTTGTTGTTCTTTTGGTTGGAATCATGAGCTCTTTTGAATACTTTGATCTGAAATGCAATCTTAAAGCTAATATTTTGTTTACTATAAAATTTAATAATTAATAATGGATTATCATCGTTTTATGATGTTATTAATTCTTCTATAATAATTCGAAACCTGTTACATCTTTTCTGTTTCATTTTTCTCAAATCGCACCGTAATCAGAATATCATCTAAGTACTCATTTCTTGGTAAAGATTGATATCGTATTAAAAATAGGGCATGGAGAGGCAGTATGCTACACAGCATGGTGAATAGGACATTTCCATATGTACTGTTCTTCTACTTTCCTTATCTTCGCCTTTTCCCATGATGTTCTTATTTCTTGCTGTTCCTCTTCCAAGTCCAAACGTATACTCTCCATAAATTTATAGTCTCAACAGGTGTGTAACATATTTTTCCTTTCTTTGCCTTATCATTTTGTCCTCCTCACCTTACTTCATCTTTATAAAAATTTGGATGTTATTCTATTCTGCTCTAAAACCATTTTTATTAGATCTTCTTCGATTCATCTCCCCTCTTACATCTCTTTTATCCTACATTTATCTATAATTACATCGCTACCGTCTCATTCAGACTTCAATAAACTGCTTACTTTCTTTATCTCCTATTTTTACGTTGAAAAAATACCATTTTTCAACACTTTAACGTAAAGTGTGTACCCTATATGCATGAAAGTTGTTCTGGTCGATTATGATATGTTAATTTACTGAAAAAATGGATGGCTAAGTTTCATTTAGAAGTATAATTTTTTACTGCTTCGTAGGACTTAACCTATCGTATTCCAAAAAATATTTATCTATTTTATGGTTTCATTTTTCATCTCAAAACAACTCCCACCTTTTTTATTAGCTCTTATGGATGATTGGGTGGATATTACTGTGTCAATTTCTTTCATTTACATATTTATTGCAAACATCCATTTTCCAACCATAGTAAAGAGCATGGAGTCCTCATCGTCTTGAAATATGTCCCACCCTTTGCCTAGGCAACATATTCTTCCTATCTGAGACGTGGATTAGCATTCCTCTGGACGTGGCGCCGACTAATCATAGATCGTAATCAATCCTCCGTTTTCATCACCTCCCCCCTGCATTCCATGATGCACTCCCTCGCACCACCCACGACCCTTCATTTCTTCCTCTTGTAATAGATGGCGCTGGGGCAGAATGTTGATGAAGTCGTCGCTTTGCCGACCTCTCCTCACTCAAACTTGGCTGGCACCGCGATCTTCTTCAATCTTTTGTTTCTTTTTTATTTCGAGTTTCCTTTCGGTCTAAAGACAATCTTTCTGTCGAATTCTAAGATTATTCTAACAATAACGGATCCAGACCATTGCAGGTATTATGGTGAGGAAATTTTGATTAATATATTGGTAGTATTGTATGGAGAGTGAATGAATAAATTAAATAATGAACAATTAGAATGAATGATATAAAATGGCTAAGGTAATGTCAAAGATCCACAATATTAATACACAAAAAATTTAACACACTACCATTTACGACGCATTCACGTAACCTTCAGGTGAAGGCCGATGTGTTTGATTATTTAATTTCATAATTGTTCACAATAGATCCGAATATTTCAAATAAAAATTTCCATCTTAATAATCCTATTTCGTCCATCTTCATGTATTTATTTCCACATACAGAGTTTAGAATTAAAGATAGGTTTTTCATTTTGTAACTTCTTCCTTAAATTTCATTAAAATCATGTATTATATCCCTACCGATTCATTCTTTTCCTTATTCATTACATATTTTCCTTATTTTTACTTCATCTCATAAACATTGTATCGTACATAGCGAGCGCTTAAAGAGAAATAAAAGAAATATTCACTTCCATTGGTTTAAGTTCATTACTTTCCCACCCAATCAGTGATTAGAGATATTTCGTACATTGCACCTACGAAAATAGTTTACTAAGTTCCACCAACTTTTATTTCAAGTTTTTAAATAATATTACTTTATTTTATTTAATTACAAAGAAATTACAATTTGCAAAGGGGAAATAAATGCAAATGAAATATTACTACTCGTAGTAATTACATTTCGAGATAAACATGCCAGGATTGGCTTACAACCGCAGATCATGCAGATGAAAGAGTACGCTGAAGTAGTAGTAGTATTGTTAAAAGTGCTTCGACAGCTTAGGTCATTTCGCACATTGGCTCCCACCGGGATTCGAACCCGGGACCGCTTTCACCAAAGGCAAACGCGCAGTCCACATGACTATCCGGGAGCTGTACGCTGAATATAGTAAAGAAATTAAGAGATATTAATTAGTAGAAGTTTACTAAAAGGATAGAAATAGTAACAGGAGTAGAATAGAACAAATATATACATTAAAGCGGTCCTGCTAAACCTTAGGTTAGGTTATTCGATAGGTTCCCGAATTAAAAACTAAATTTAGTTTTATTAAGTGTAATTCTACACGTAAGAGGTTAGCTACAGAATTGAATATCTCGTTCAGCTCAGTTAAATAATCCGTGAGCTCTGAAATTCCTTTGCATTAGACCACAAGGGCTCGATAGTTTTCAAGTGTCTTTCATGCAACTTTAGAATACACACAATCTTCCTCCCAGACCATCAGTCTGAAAATTTAGATCCATAAGGGAGCAGAAGATAGCTGGAGGACGTCTGCAGACAAATGAAGGAAAGAGAAGGGTTGGAAGACGAGGTCACGAGGATTCGTTACAGTAGGAGGAAAATGAGCGGAAGAGTTGTCGGGGGATTGCCGAAGGAGCTCAATCCAAATGAAAAACAAAGGGATACACAGATGAAAGGGGCTTGCGGTAGCTGTACGTGGGTGACGCGGGGAAGAATAATCGGGGTCCGAAGACAATGGTGTCCTGCTTAGGAGGTCGGTGCGGGTGAAATGAGGGGACCAACTCACCGGAGGCACTCGATAACGCCGAGGATAACTTCAGTACTTCATTCAAAGGGGCGCAACACTCCCGTTCCTTTATCTGTTATCACTTTTCTCCCAAGGCGCCGCATCTTAACTGTCGCGCAATTATCGCTCCAGGTTTTAGATCACATAAATGATTTTAATTCCAACCCTCTATCACTTTAATCCTCCTCTGTCTATCTTATATACTTCATTTCTCTTTCAGTTCTTTGTTTCAGGTGTGTCTTGGTTTATTTATCACTTTATATTATTTATAAATCAGGAATTATATAGTTTCTTTGGCCATTTTCTTTTACAAATCCTTCAAGGTACTCGTATCATACAACGTTTTTCTTTGTTTCGTTATTTTTGTAATAAGTTTATCCTGGACTAAATGTAGGAACCACTTCCTTGGTTATTCTTGATGTAAATAGATAATGATAGTAAATTGAGGATTTTATCAAATAATGTAAATCGTTGATTCTATTGATTTGTATAGTTACAATAAGTTATGATTGAATAACCTATTTATTTTCGCACGATCTTTCATAGTTTATTACCGGCTGTACGCTAAATAATGGTATAATTACGGCAAATATCATTGATGAATCTTGCAAATAAAATTTAAATTATCGCTTATATTAATTTTTACATAGGCGTATGATGAAGTTGTGCGTAGTAGGTAGTATCGTTAAATGTGTATCTATATATAAGGCAATTTCACACATATGGGCCCCAAATGGATACGAATTCACCATATCATAGGCGAACACTCTACAAATATGACTACAAATATGACTCTATCAAATATGACCAAGAAATTATATAATCCTGGGTATTCGGTCGCACGATACGCCTTCATACTTAAAAGTTCCTGTATATAACATATTAGCGCAAATACAAAAAGTATTATTGTATTATTAGAAAAAGATTACCCTCGGCTTGGAGATATTGGTATGATGGATTCTCAGAAATCCTCTGATCCACCCTTTCGATCCTTTTCTCCTAGTTTGTATCAGCATTTCTCTCCAGGGCGTGCACCTTAATGTAAAAGGCTTTATTGTATGAAACAAACAGTTAATTGAAAAATTTTCTATATTTAAAATTCATTTCTAATAAATAATCCTAAATAGCGTTAAAATGCATTCGTTTCCTTTCTTTCCTTTGATTCCGTCAGCACATCCCTTCTTTAATTCTTTTCTTCACGTTCTTCTTTCTTCAAGTTCAACCGCACTTTCTCAGCCCATACTTTCATCTGTCTTCTCGACCTATCATCCTCTCTCCCACGCGCAAGATCTCTTTGCCGTTCACTGCCAGTTAAATGCACGCCGAGAAGAATACTACGTGTGTTCCCCCAACTTCAAAGAATAGTCATTGTGGAGCGAAAGAATCCGTCGCAATTACGTTTCTTTGTGCTCGGAGTGAATTGCTCGACTCGATGCCCCGTCATATTTCAACGTCTTGATTTTTCCTCAAAGTGCGCTGAATCTCTCCGGGGGCTAATTTGCCATGATGAGTAATTTTTTTTACAAAATTCACTTTCTCTCTGTTCAGTATCAAAGTGAGTGCGGTGGGGAATTAGAAGGGGAACGTACCCAACAATGATACGGAATGCCGTTGAAGGCGTCGTACTGTATTATTTTTTGTAGGTTTAAATTTAAAATGTTTTACAAAATAAAATTCATTACTTTAACCAGAATTTTGAGATTTTTAGATGTTTTACAGTGTGTACTTAATTTTGCTGGTGTAATTTAGCGGTATGGTTTCGTTTAAAGTCAAAGTTCACTCGGAAGGGAGTGTATTGAAGAAATTCTTTTTATCGTCAGAATTAAAGTGAGTTGATTCGTTATTTTATTAAAAATGTCCAGTATTTTAGCCTTTGAAACTGGTTAATGGAGTGGTATGTTAATGTAAAACAATGTCTTGAATTTTGTTTTGACCGGAAAGCGATTTGAAAACTTTTGAAATCAATTCTGAAAGAATTGCAAAGTCTCTTTATTATTTGCTATTCAAGTTTCTCATTGTTTTTCATTTTGCTATAAACTAGCTCAATGTTTTACAAAATTATTTTGAAAACAGCATAAATGCAGTGGAAGCTATATAAAGAGTATGTGGTTAGCGGAAGTGCAACTATCCTTTAAGGTCGAAAAGCCAAATTGTTTTCTCCCTGAGGATGTTTCAAAATCACCAATTGATAATTTAAGCCTTATTTTCGGTATTCAGACCACATTTGTATTTACAGATTCCACAAATTTTGTGTAACTGAGATTTTTAGTAAGTCACGCTGAAGCCTTTCTGGATAAATACAGCCATCAGTTCCGAGTTTTAGTTTGAATGGGGGAATTTCAGTTATGAATAACAAGTTAATAAAATTTTGGGATTTCATTCTGCTTAATTAAAAGAAATATTCAGTTTGTGAACTTCTATAGTTATATAGCCATTCATGTAAATGTTAAAATACATAATATTTATTTAAATATATTGACTTTAACGCTCGGACCTGCTACCTAGCTACGGAAATTCCTCTATTTTGACGGGTACTCAGTTGAGCTGCATTTATGAAAATACCGTAATTCTATACAGCATAAGGCGAAAAGCTTTATAGATGTGGAACTGTGACGGATTTCGTGGACGATTCCATCAATATCAATTATTTTCTATACGCCGCGTATTCCTCTTCCTGTCATCGATTTAAATTCTGAATTATATCTCGGTACGTCCTGAGAGATATTCAACTGCATGTGAAGAAGCCAGAGAGACAAATCCCGCGTCATAAATTTCAGCATCGCTCGAATCCCTCGGGAAAATTATTGGCTTAAACGTTTCAACCCCCGCGAAGCGAGTGCCAATCCGTCTTCAAAGCCCCCTCCACCCACTCAACAATCCACCACCCTATTTTCATAGAAGAGCTACACACCCCACGCTTCTATTACATCTTCTCGTTATCCTTGTAGTTTACCTTCTATAGTTTATTATTTTATTTATTATTTTATTCATTTTGTCCTTCTAATTGTTTAGTCTATTTTTGAATAATTGTTTATTAAATATTATATATTTTCAGTTAATTTTTTTACCTACTTATGTATAAATGTGTAACTTTATCTTCTTTTTTTGTTTTTGTTTGGTATTTTTGGTATGTCTTTTTGTCTTTTAAATTTCATTTAATCCGATTTCATCACTAAATTTAGTTTTCCTATCCGTAGGTTTCGCAGGTTTTTAATTCCCCCCTTCTTAAGGTTGTTTTCCTGTAGTGGTAATTTTTTCCTAATCTCTTTGCGGAGGTTTTTTATATCCTCAAAGTTGTCCTCTTCTGTGTACTGTTTTTTCATGCTTTTTCTTTAAAGAAGTATAGGATGAAGGGTTAGATGCAAGAAGAGACTTAAAAGTCTCAATAAAGTCCTTTAAATAAGCTCCTTTATTATTATTATTATACTTTTCGTAGCGCTCTCGTCTGAATGCACCACCTATTTTCGTACGTACTCGTTCCTCTTTAAGCTCTTTCATCTCTTCTCCAAACAGCGATCTCGAAGACGTTTGTGATCTCGGCGCCACAAAGCGGAGTTTGATGACAATTAGGTCCGTGGACCAAACGTTTCCAACTCTTTCAAAAAGGCACGTGTTAGGAAACCATCCGCTCGTTAACTGCTCCGGATTGTTTGTTTTATTATTATTTATTTCGAGGTGGAGGCTTTTGTGGAGGACGTGGTCTAACCCCGCCCTTTCTGTAGCAACTTCCATTTCGATTTCATAATAATATCGTCCTCTCATTACTCCATGACGACCTCATTGTCGTGTCGCAAACAGGTCTCTGCCGCTCTCTCTTCATAAAACTTACTTTGCGATATAAATCGCGTTTTCTTTTAACCGTCAACATACACTTTATCACATCCACCTGTTTTATGAAATATCGATTCGAGTTTCGTATTCAGATGTCTTCATACGCTAGTGCCATGAGTTCAGAATCTGGGATGCATTCCATCCAGGAAAGATTACAATACCGATGGGCTATAATAGGAAAGGGTTTTGATTAGTTGATTTTAGTAGTTTGCTTAGTAGATTTTATTACGAAGTAGTTGAATATCATTGCAGATTTTGCATATTATTAAAGAGAAAATTCATAGCAAAATATAATGTACAATAAAACAGTATATTGTTTTCTGATCTGTGTATGAACAAATTATTTTAATGTAATTTACATATTGATTACCTTGTCCATATGTGTCCTTTTACCCAAGATAGAGAACTTGGTGCTGCACAATTTTATAGCTCTGCACATGCTTGAATATCGGTACTCTTACAAGTACAGGGCAATTATATTATTCAAAGTATATTATTCTCCAAAATAATACAGCAACTATCTGCTTGTATGCCCAACAGATGTCCAATATTTTCGAAATTTAAGATATAAATAATGGGATGCGATATTAGAACTCTAGTTTCGGTTTTTCTAGTCAGCATTGATTTAAATAGATTTGAAAAATATAAATTTCAAATATTTCTTTGAAATAAAGTATTATACAAAAGTTAAGGCTAAGACAAAAATTACTTTCGTCGAGATCACGCAAATTTTAAAAGTAAAAGGAAGTTACGTAAATAATATCAACGAAACAAGTCACTGCAGTGGAATTTTAAATATTATCGCGAAATGTTTATGATATGACACTTAAAATATAATAATATATTCATATAGCACGTTTTTGGTTTAGAGATGTTAGTTTTTCTCTTAAAAGCTAGTAACCAAGCAAAATCGAATCGAAGCATAGAGATATTTGTCAATATCTTAGAAAAACATGTGTTTAATTACCTAATTCTTCCAAAGAAAAGTAAAGTTTTTATGAACCATTTCCAAACATCAAAGCATAGTTGCTCGTTCTTGAAAATTTAATGTAGATTTTCGTCCTCACAACGTTCACTGTATTTTATTTTAATTGACATTCTTGCAGTGTAATGCTTGCGCATTGCTTCACTTACTGTTCTATAAAAAAGGCTTACTACGTTGCTTTGAAAGCCCCCTTCCGACATCTTTCAGCCCTTGGATTCCTGCTCCACCCACGCTTTCCTCGTTAATCTATTTTCAATGCAACTCTGTCTCCAGTTGCACTATTTTGCGAGCGTGCCGTCACTTTGTGGAAATACAGAAGGGATGCGCTCACTTTCGTTGCTTTTATTTTCGAGACCGTCGGATGAGTTCCAAAGTGCGGCCGAAACATTTAAAGTGTGTTTGCGAGGGTGTTAAAATTCAAGGAGTTAACTCGAAGAGTTCGCGGCGGAGTCGGCGGCCAAAACACGCTGTTCGAGAGCTATTCGTTCGCTCGTAAAAGTTGAGACTTTGGCGGTTCAATGTTTTTTCGCCCGCTCCGGAGCGCGGCTTCTTTTAGCCGAGGAATCTGGTGATTGCTCGCGCATCTTTCCATCAATTTGGAGCCTCTCGGAGATTTGTGGTGTGAGTGTTTTTTATCGATTCAAGACTTGGACTAAACTCTTTCGAAAAGCACGGTAGTTTTGTAGGTCTTTAATTCTTGGTGGTTATTTTGGAAGGGTTCGTAAATTTGAGGTAAGTGTTGGAGAATGGAAAATGGGTGATTAAATTCTTTGAAAGAGAAAAGGTTTATACCTTTAGTACATATATAGCAATTAAGAGTGTTACATTTGATATAGTATCGTTTGCTAACAGAAGTTTGTCACATGTTTTCCTCATAGTGGGTGGAGACAAAAGATTAATTCGAATAATTAAATTTTTTTTAGGATTTCATATTTATGAAATGTTAAGCTTTATCAAATCAAAAGCTTTATAAGCTTTGCAAAAAGTAATTTTGGCCTCTGATAAATTTGCGCTTTGTACACCGTGTGTAATATGATTGTTATTTTAGCCATTCGATCGTTATAGAAGATCGTGCTTAATACAGACATTGGGAGTGGAGTTTGAAACATCTTTTGATGTCTATAGTCAATAGTTTAATATTGGTTTTATGTATTCACTGGAACATATAATACTTTAATTGTATATAATTTTGTAAAAACATGTGGAAAATTCGAGAGGAGGCGGACGGCTCCATTTTTAAGGAAATTAACAGTATAAACGGAGGATATTTTTGAACCAATAATTTGCGGGAGTGATGAGTGATCATCCCCTTAAACTTTAATGGAATCAATGTTATTTAAATAGCATCCCCAAATTATGAATGGTAAAAGTGTGAGTAAAAATGCTTTTATTAAGAGAGGGTAGAGCCATTATCTTCCATTTTACGGACCACTGATTCTATCTTTTTTGATAATTATGAAGATACAGAATCGCTTAGTTTTTCGACCCCTTAGCATTCCTAGAGAGATTTTCCTTATCGTCCATTTCAAACTTATATCAAATTAATAATAATGTAATATAATTGTATGCTACATGATATTATGGGGATAAAAATGTTATAAGCATCTACTATTTGATAACTTATGGCATATGATACCCTTCATTGGACTCAAAGAAAATAACTAATTGAATTTGTAAATATACAGACAATGAGATATTTTTGTGGTATCTGAATATACCATGTTAAAGCAAGTTATCACTGATATAGCCTCGCCTACAGAGTCTGATATTTATTATACTATGGAAGCATAATGAGCAAACACAGAAATCGATACACCCCACGAAAAATTATGAACAACGTTTTCCCTACTCACGAGCAAATAATTCAAATCATAGGCGGTTTGGAACAGATCGTAGTTCCTCCAGTAATTGGGAAGGTAAATCAGGATATGCCCAGAAAGTCTAGGGATTCCTATTTTTCAAGCAAATTAAGCGGAAAACTTTCGCTCCACTTATTTCGAAGGCATGCACTTGTTCGATCGATATCGGGCTATAAAATAAGACAAACTGTTTCCATGTATTCATCCATTTCCAAGCACTGCATCTTAAACCATCGAGCTTCTTACTTTAATGTATCGCTCCTTTCACTCCAGCAATCACAATTCAGCATTCATGGGTAAACAAATTTCACCCCCTGACAAATGCCCGATTTTTTTCTTTCCTTGACTTCAGACGTCATTTTTTCGTTTACACGAGGAAAAGTATTGTTTTAAAAGACTCCCCTTCGCTTTGCGCGTCCTTCCCAAATCGGTCCCTCCCTGTCGATATATCAAAACTCCTCTGCGAAGTCCGACTGTCCATAAATCCAGCTCTCCACCCTCCTCCATCCCGGTCTTCTCTTTTTAATTTCTCGCTTCAATTGACTTATCACCTTGTCATTTCGACTCCCACTTCTACCCAGGGTCTTTCTCTACGCCAACATGCCCCATTCCTTATATCGACCTGCAGTTTGTCGAAGAGAAATATCGGTGTCACGATTTTTCGTGTTTTGCGTACGTTTTCCGGCTTGATCTGGATAATGGGACGTCGCGGAAGAAATATTCGCGGTAAAAGGGCGTAGTTTCGCGATAATGATTTAGGTTTATGCGTCGATGTTTTTAGATGGCCAAATATGTTTACTTTTAGGCATCAAATCATACCCCGGATTATCTCTCTATACATTGGTTTATTGCCTCGTGGAGGCGATTATTTTTGCATCTGGTGTCGGACTGCACAATTTATATTACTCTCATGTTCCTTATTATATTCTTACAAATGTGTTGGTTGGAAGAATCTCAGGATTCTAATTGCGCAACATTTGAGCACCAATACATAGTTTCCTTTATAATTTACTTCTGACCTTCATTAAGAATTTCTGATTTTTAAAGAAAAATAGAAGTGAAAGTATCTTTTAGTTTCAAGGCGAGGGCTTCTTCGACCTAAGTAAACACTTCTTACTGTAGTCATTACTGATTTTGTTTTCACTAATTAATTTTGTAAATTTTATATTTTCATCAATGAAACTTCATTATTCTGTTCTATAACGATGTAACGATATGGTAAATTAAATACAAAGGTCCGGCAATGAAAATAATGCGAATCAGAGCAATATTTCTTTTATTTCTGTAGAGGACATTATATTTATCTTTATAATCCGCAAAGAAAATATTTTTTGAGTGCAATTAATCTAAATAACACAGATAAAGATGAAGTTGTCATTTTAATATAGACTCAAGAATAACAAACATAATACCCAATTTATTAATTAGGATGTGTTAAAAAATAATAAATAATAATGGAAAGACGTGATAAAAAAGCAAAAATTGAGCAACTTAAATATGAATATGAGTTAAATTGTATTTTTGAAATAATAATCTAACGCAATGAATTTGAATTCAGCTGGGATTTTAGGTGGAATACTATGGACAGCGGTTGGAAATATTGCCAAGTGAAAAATATCAAGCAAAGATAATAAATAGGATAGTAGAGTTAGTCTTTACCCTTGCTACTTGCAAAAGGCGATTTTTACAGACGATTTGTAAATTTAAATGTCACAGTGTAGTATTACGTGATGATTTTGAAAGCAGTTCGTTCGTCAACACTAAATTTCAGTTCCGTACAGTTTAGGATTTGAATTACTGGCTTGAATTTAGGAATGTGCTTCTTTTTTTCCATTCGTGTTTTTATGAGCCATCCTACAGTATACAATCATATATTTGGGCGTCCCTGGGCGATTCGTTTTTACTCTTTAAGAGAAAGGCATTGCGGAAGACTCTTCAGACTTCGTCATAGGCGGCCCCCAACGTGGCGTACCAGTCCGAAACGCCTCTCCCAATTACCATCTTTCCTTCTTCCAATTTTTCCTTTGCCCTTCTCCATCACTTCTCGCTTTATTATTTCTCTCGAACAAACTCACTCTCACTTCCTATATTTCAACCTGCCATCGCCGTCCATTGCACGCAGTCCTCCAATTTTTCCCTTTCTCTCTTTCGCTCGTTTCGTTTGTTTTGAGTCTTTTTTCCGCGATTTTTCGTGATCTCCTTCTCGTCCTATTATCTCCAGTTCGCTTGTTACCTCCGACATTTTTTTGACGGCCTTTGCTATTTCCCACTTTTCTCCACCCTGTCCCTGGGGGCACAATTCATACGTTTGTTTCCCTCTTTGACTAACTTACGTCACCGCTCGTTCGATGATCTGTTGTTTCCACGGAAGAGTTATTGTTGCGTTGGGTGCAGGGAAATTCAATTTTATAGACGCCGGGAAGTCATCGGGAGTTTGTCTGCTGGAGGCGTTAGCGCCGAAAAACATTAAGGTGGAAGTAAAGTGCGTTTTAATTGATCGTGCGTTATTTATGGAGTACGAAATGGACTGCTGGTTTAAATATCGGGAAAGTTAATGGAGGTTACTTTGCATGGGTCGGCAAACAACTTATTTAACAGTTTCTTTCAATTGTTTTTATTGTGATGGGGCGGTGTCTCTTTGAGATGTTTTCCCTGTTTCGCTGCACGCCCTTGGTGAAATCAATGAAGTGAAATTATTCTTTGGGCAAATAAAGTATGCAATGGAAAAGTACATACCATAGGAAATATTGCTTTGTAAAATTTACAATACTCAAGCTATAATTTTATAAATGTAAGAGGATCTTCATATGAAATGTCGCGCATGTTCGAGGTAAAATCACCTATTCTTGAGCAACATAAATTCTGATGGAGTCTGGATGACTTTTAAGGTATACAGTTAATATTATCACGTCGCCGTAATGTTCAACCTTTGAAAAACACTTATTTCATTACAAATCCTAATCAAATTTATACAGGATAAAATAAAAAAAGATTTAAGATAAGAGTCAGTAGAATTAAATAGCAACACTTAACGAAATCGATAAGAACAAAGATCAACGAAAATTGTCCATCCTTTCCTCTTCACACATTTTGCTTTTCAATAATTCCATCTCCTCTCATAAGGACAAAAGAGAACTGAGGTAGATAGCATCATGGCTAAGATTCTTCTTTCATTTATCACAGTTTTTTAATCCATTTAAGTTGTAAGAGGGTAAATGTTAGTTCACATTTACGTGCTAGAAGCGCCAAATTCGCAAGTTGAGCGATATAGCATGCAAAATGCGCGAGCGTAAACGTGTTATGCGTTAGTAAACCACCTTCGTAAAACCAACCTGTACGTAAAATACCTTCTTACTTGTTATGGATTTAATAATACCTACCTGTTAGGGTGAGTTTTTAATGAGTTAGGCAGAAGAGCGTATAGTTGAAGGAATAATAATTGCACTACAAAGAAATTGTTGCATAAGAAAAATCTTTCAATTGGACTCTTTTTGAAGTTCTGTTTACTGTATTTAAGCATAAGATTCTCACAGAAGATAAAGCAAAGTAGAACTAATTTCTATTGTATTTCTAAGAAATATTTGATCATCTATTAAATAGATCATGATCCGGCCTGCATCGAAATCTTTTATCGTATTGTGATTGGTTTATTACTAACATAAGTAGCTAACAGATATGTTTTTAGTTATACTACTTTTTATTTCACATACACCCATTACGGATCTCAGTACATACATCTGCTTTTATCAGTCAATCTAATACTGTAGTGTAAAGGTTAGTGCTTTATTGCCTTCACTTCACACCGGTAGGCTTAAGTATTAGGAACCTTAAGTTTCTAACTCCCAAAGACATTGGACTGCCTTTGCATGGGATACTATTATCATAAAGTTTGACTGAAAATAGCGACTACTGCTTCAGGGAGGCCCTTTTAGGTTAAATACCAGGCAGATGAGTGTTCACCTCAATATAAGTGGCCATGGCCTCGGTAATTTTTTGTTTAATTTTGACTATGTGCATAATATATATTGTATTTCTATATTATATTGTAATCCACTGCCACCAGGTACTGCACCTATTTGTAGTGATATGTATGTAGAACCTACATTGTAGGTTCATCGGTTGCGTGTTAGCACTGTAGCGTGAAGCTTAGGGCTTCATTACCATCACTCTACACAAGTTGGCTTAAGTGTTAGCAACGTTAAGTTTCTAATTTCCAAAGACGTTAAATCGCTTTTGCACGGAATACTGCTTATTAATTAAATATTATTAACATAAAAGTTGACTGAGAATTGCGCAAGTTTTCACAGTTTGGAAACCTATATTATTATCTATTTTCTTATTTGTTTATCCGAAGCGATCAGACCTAATATACGCGCTTCGTTATTTAAAGCTCTTTCTTTCACGGTTTCACCAAATCGCTCCAGCCCCTTTCGATGGACAATTTCATTAATCTTAACTTTTCATTCATCCTTCTGCATCCTTTCCCCTCGGCATCCTCTTTTTGTCAGTCCTTTTGACGCAGCCCTTGGACTCTTCCCAAGAGGGGGGAGAGATATGGGCCCCTCCCATTCTCTCCAACACAAAGAGAGGCCTTCCACCCACGCTCCTCACATTCTTCCCATTGCCCTTGTTTACCGAGGGGAGGGCGTACTTTCACCGCCGTCTTAATCCCTATCATTGTTTACCCCATTGTTGCGTCGTAAATTAACCGCGACTCACCAGCCCAGGGAAGAGAGGCGTCCAAATGAGCCGGTATTAAAAGTAAATGCTTTCGAAAGGGATGGAATAAAACGCACCCACGTATTCTCCTCTTCCCTTTGTCCAAGCGTGCGATTCCTCTAAGTCGGGTGAGCTATGGAGTACGACCGCTGGTTCGCACTCCGGAGAGAGAGGACGTAAAACGTTTGAGCTTCTTCGAAAGATATACGACCATTCCGTTTCTCGCTCTCGGTCTCGGTATTAAAACAAAAGGAGACGTGAGATTCCGGGGAGAAGTAATCACCTGCCTGCTGGGGGTCAAGGTGTCATCAGAGTCTTTCTCCTTATTTGTCTGCATCCACGGCCTTCCGAGACGTCTTGATTTTTGTATCTCCAGATCTGGGCTCTCTGGTGGTCTCCTTACTCTTAGGAGTTATCTGCCATCGCGAGAGTCTCTGACGCGAGTGTATCAGGATACGCCTTGCTCAGGATTGTCGGTGAATTATTTTAGAGGGGATTAATATTACTGAGAATCGAGATAGTGATATTCACTTTTGATATGATTTTAATTTTTTGGGAACTCTGTTTTTAAAAATGCGACTTGTGATCCTACTCGTATTTGTGGAATATTTTTTCTTTCGTATCTTATAATATTTTCTTTATGCTTGTGTTTCTAAGGATTGCTGATTCCATATATCCTGATTCTATTTATCAAACATTTCAAGGATACGTTTTCGATTCTTTTAAAAATTCTCTTACATCAAGTACAGTTGGATACTTTAATGCCAAAAATTTAAACAAATGATAAAATGCATCAATGCATTAAAAGTTGACTCACCTAAAACCTGTTTTAAATTTTCAAGAATGTAATTCGTAATCAACGTGATCAGAAAATTAATTATTGTGTAAATGAATTTGTTTAATACAGTTCGATTAGCCTGTTAGAAATTAGAAAAATTGCATTAAATTAAGTTTTCTATCGCTATCCCCATGGTAGCTGCAGATTTCTTATCATAAAAATTTTGCTTCTTCGCTCCTGAAGATTTCTCTTGATTCCTGTTTCTGTCTTCTTACTCTTGCAGTTCTCTTCTGGTTAGTCTCTTCCGTCACAGTGCCGTGAAAATTTCTCTTGCTACCACCTAGGTATAAAGTTAGCGACGTAAGCGCTACCACAGTGACCATAAATTTCCATCCTATATCCTGTGAAATTAAATATCCGCGAAGGGAAGTAGAAGTGACACGCATGGACTTGGTGCTTAAAAGTGCATAACACTCTCAGCCTTTCCTACGCTTTCTATTGTAAACCACTCGGGATTTTATGATTAAGCCACGATAAAAATAACGAAATATTGCATCCCAAATAATGTACGAATGCAATCCTAATCCGATCTTTAATATCATCCGTGGAAGCAGGTTAAGTAAACGGATAAGCTTAGGCAAATATCTCTAACTTTATGGCTGATTTTATTTTGCATGACAGATTTAAGGAGGTTTGGGGGAGAATGAGGGAAATATTGACAGAGAAATGGAAAATAGCCGCGAACAATTTGTCCGAGACGATTTAGAGATCCTTCGTCTTTGTGGGGGAGAGGTTTCTCGGACAGCAATAAAAATGGTTGGAGATGAAAAGGCGCAAAAGACGTTCTTATGCGTTTTTATCGGATCTTCCTCGGAGAAGAATAAACATATGTCTCATGAGAGGGAGTGCAGAAAAGCACCGCGAGGTTGAGTCGTAAAACTCGCGAAGTCATGGGTTTGTGTAGGATACGTCTGTAAGGTGCATAACCCACTTTGCGATTTCAAACCACCGCCCTCTTAAGAGGAGGTATAAACCAAACTCGCGAAGCACTGTTAAATTTCGTTGGATAAAAAAACACCACAATAGGATTTTTATTCAGCGTAATTTATGTAACATTTAAAAATATAAAAATAATTCTCGTCAAATTATGATAAAAATCTGTCTTTATTGTTGGGCGCACTTTGGTCAACGAAGACCATTCTTATAATAAACCCCATTTTTATAAACATCCACAATCAACAATGCCCTAACTAGGATTTGAACCCGGGACCTCAGCGTCCATATGATAAGTTTTTCCAAGTTTAAGGACTCTCGTTTAAATTAGTTTTACATGAATGTAATATCTAATGAAGTTGTTCATGCTTTATCGTATTATGTTATCGGAAACTATCAAATGATTCTAATTTAGAAGCTCTATTGCAATTTCTATCCAAGTATTATATTTCGCACTAAATAAAAAGGGCTGTGATTAAGAGTAAAGAGTAATTAATTCCCTTTTGAGAGATTATGTTTTCATTGCAGCATACACGATGAAACAGGAAGTAGAAAACTTGGTTAAATTTGGTTCCAGTCATGCGTCCATTACTTTTAACTATAGATTCACTAACAAGGCGAGTGCTTTGTCGGCCGTGCAAATTTCAGTCAAAAAAATTAAACTTAGTCTGGATAAACTTCAATAGAAGGATTTAAAATCACTTCCACACAAGGTTATAGCAAGTTTTCCCATAAAATGAGCTCAAATATATTTAAATAATCTTATACTTTTTTAACGTAAATAGTTCATGCAAATAGTACGAATCCACCTGTGCTGTTCAGGGTCCTTCTGAGCCCAGAAACAGTTGTGATCCTCTGTTATTTGCTCTTCAGAGTTAGCAGTAATTTGTAATGGCCGGGTAGGCGATTCATGGTTCCCCCGTTGTTCTTTTTAAAGTTTTGAAGAGAATATTTTTTGGAACCAAAGTCAGTGGCTAGCTACCGTGGAGAAAAAATTAAATATATATTTGAAATGAAAGATATATTTTCCTCTACCCTGTACCAAGAACGCCATAAACTTGAATTTATTTAAAAATAATATCCACGATATTTCAAAAGTAATTTCTTCTTTCATCGACACTTTGATTGGCTTTAAGAGGCCCATTGTTGAGGCCACCACTTAGGAAATTAGTTTCTCATCGTAGACGTCTTGACATCAGGGTCCCCATACTATTCGGGGTCCTTCTGAGGGCCTTGCAACCGCTGCTGTTGTCCATTGTTGTTTTTGTTTCGAAATTAGCAATTATTGGGAATGGTTTGGACCCAGTTCCATGCTTTTTCAAATACCATTTAGCAAGATATGAAAAAGTCGTTTTATTGGACCTAAATCAGCAGCCGTAGAGACAAATCAAATGAAAGATATATTTTCAACTATTTCTTTCCGAGAAAATTCACAATAAATTTTCTGTTTTATTTCTTTTAGTTGAAGGCGTTCAAGATACTTGTCGAAATTCGAGTATTGACGCAAATTGAGTAATTTTCTTTAGCCGACCGTGGTGGAAACAATTTTCCTTTCATAATATTTCAAAATTAATTTCCTCTTTCGACGACACATTGACCTCTGTGAAATATTCCACGATTCTAACGAGGCGAGTTCCAGTGGGGAAAACGACGGCTCTCTTTGAGGCAAATATAATGGAATGTCTTCGATGACACCAGAAGAACATTCCGCTTTGATACGCGGACGCAAAGCGACGTGCGCAAGATCTGGGCTGAGTCGATCCGTCGAGAGATAAGTGCTCGTAGAAAAAGCGAGATCTCTCGCGAAACGTTCGAAAGCACCGCTTTCCCCGTTCGGAGTGTGAAAAATTCATTTTTCTCCTCACGCCCTGCTCATTCTTCACCTCTTCCCCGACGACAGTTTGCTCTTTAGACTCAAAAACCCATATTCTCCTCGAGTAACTCCACCCCGTTCTCTCATTATTCTTTCGTACGTCGTATATCCGTCCGTCTTCTTCTGGCGGCGAAAGGTCCAGAGAACGCCGCCCTCTCCGGAGAATACCCGCATCAACCTCCCTGACCCTTTCGACGACCTCGTGCGACCTGATAAATGAAGAATCCTTAAAAAGAAGGTGCTCTTTTTGGTGCCTCCTTGATTGCTCCATCGCCTCCGTACACGGGAGGAAATATTGGAAGGCAATTCGTTTTACTTC
Source organism: Sympetrum striolatum (assembly GCA_947579665.1). Taxonomy (NCBI): domain Eukaryota; kingdom Metazoa; phylum Arthropoda; class Insecta; order Odonata; family Libellulidae; genus Sympetrum; species Sympetrum striolatum. The sequence goes on along the minus strand of OX388345.1, from coordinate 37,336,197 downwards.
GGTCGGGTAAAACATTGCTTCTTTTTAGCCTCGGGTGGAATCGATCATCCGAAGATTGAAAGGTAGGAGTGCATGGGGTATATTTATCGCGATTAATAACGCTCCTGCGAGGGAATTTTTATTTCCGCGGTTAAAGATGAATGATTTCGGGTTTTCATTCGATGAAACTATTATTTCTTATGTCCATTGGATGTCTATTATATCTATGACAGGGTTTACTATTTGTGTTGTATATATTATTGCTTGTAAGAACCCTGCAGGTCTTTCGGCTTTGTGACAAGGGGTACAAGCACCTTGACTTTTCTTCCCTAATCTATTACTTTCGCGTATCGTTCGCGGAAAAAATTAATTCTTGAATTGATTCGTTCTAGCATCTATTATTTTTCTGATCTTCCTCGCAGTATTAGAATGGCCTATGTAACAGGGAAGTCATATCATATCCATTACTCTTTCTGTAAGCGTACTTTCTTTGAATATATTTGAAAAATACATCCTTTGACGCAATCCCATCCTTGATCGCAAAATATTCCCATTCAGCGTTCTCAATATTCTAAGTAACGCTCACTGATTTATCGTAGCAATTATTTACAAAACCTATCGCCTCTCGTTTCACATACATACATTTTTCGTAGGATTAGTTTTTTACGAAGTTGATTTCTTATTTGAGTATGGAATAATAGTTTTCTAGCTTTATAATTTGATATCAAATGAAAGTGATAAAAATATGTTTCCAGATGTTCACTCAGGGGAGTAAAGAAGGAAATGTGCTTTTTCAAAGAGTTCCTGTTATAAATCGTTGTTTTTACGTGTTCTAAGCTTTTGCATCTTGTTTCTTTCCTCATATACTTGATTAAATCTCGCAGGTTCAAGAACATTCGAAGCTTATTCATTTCAATATTGCGAAATTATGCTTTACAGAGCACTCTTATTATGCTAAAAATTTCAATGATTTGAAGCTAATTCAACCCACTAGTTTCGTTATTGATTTTAGAGGTATAAATAAGGAAGTTAGAGATTTACAACTTTGAATCGAATGTTGTCTTGATTCATTTCATCCCGTTTCGCATCAATGAATTGCCTTCTCAACTTTTAAAAATAAATCTATCATAACCCGTCCTCAGAAATTGTTTTCTGTGAATAAAGTCAGATTGTGTTTTTTATTGAGCTAATCATGGAGAAGTTATCATGGAGCCGCCATGTATCTCCAGAATTGATTAATCAATGAATCTATTTTGGTTAGCCTTTGCGCATGGAGTAAATTGTCCAGAATTGAAGCCGGAGTTTTTTTTTAAGATATAATATACAACAAATTTTATTTTAAAATATTTATTATTCCTTAATATGATTTTGAGCGTCTCCATTAATATATCAAATTTTATTTCTTCTCATTATTAATCCAAATTGAAGCTTTCTTGCAAGATTATCAGAACTTGAATCTCTTTGTTGCCAGCTGTTTCTTCGTGCTATTCTATAATGCATCGACTGTGTATAAAATACCAACAGGTATAGTATAAAAAGCAAGCAACTTAGGTAAGACTAGTTTATGCTTATTTTATCTGTACATATTCAGTTTCTTTGTGTACTTAACCCCTTCGTTCCCTCTAATGCAGATCCCCTACGTTTATTCGCAACAGCAGTATTAAGGTGTTCGCATTTACTTTGGCCTTTTTGATAGCTTTGCAAGTGAGGGACATCTTGTCCGCAAATGGGCACCATAAGAGATATAGAGATCACCCGGATTCAAAAGTTAACTTAAAACGTAGCGCTTGCTGTCGCAAGGTGCTGCCATTGTTGATACCTATGATAGTGCTCTCTTCAAACTCTCTAGAAGGTGAGCAATATTTCGAAAGCCTTTTCACCTTTTCATCGAATGACTCGTGTGGAAAATGCTCCGAGAGAGATTTTAAGTTTCTTGAGCGTGGAATACATCAATTACTAGATATATTGTATTCAAGTTTCAATGTGACAAATGTCTTTGGTAATAACTTGATATTGGAAATGCAGTGATTGTTAAAAATATGTCGATTTTTGATTGATTTAAAATAAATTGATGATTATTTTTTATTTATTCGTACAAATGGGAATAAAGGGCATTTTACCATCCAGATGCATCCAAATGCCTTACTAAGGACATCTCACCGCGAAATGAACTCTATGAGTGAATGCGAACAACCATCTGGCGAGCGAATGACTTACATTATGTTACCGTTCAGCACGCTCAGGAAATAAACGCATAAAATGCATCTTTAAGTTAGGGATTTCGTTTCTTAGCTTTTCCGTTTTACTGAAGAAAGAGCTCGTATTTTAATTTGACGAATATCTTACGTGGCTCTGCACCTGCGTTGTGAAACACCCATCCGTTGCTCATTCATAGTCGTGTTGCATCTGTAGGCTCTCTCTTGAGCAGATGTTTGCAAAGCTAGGGGAATTGAATCACAGGATAATTAAAAGTTACGGTTCTGTAAATCTTCATTTTATCAATTTTTAGGAAATAATGCATTTTCCTATATGATGTAATAATAAAATCGATCCAACATCACACATTTATAAAAATTTAAATTCAATTACTTCTAAATCAAAAATAATAATTCGTTCCTTTTTCTGCAGGTAAGAGTAAATGTGAATCGATCCCTATTAAATTGGTTAATATTTCGATGCTTGACTTGAAGTAAAGAAATATGTGTGACAAATAGTTTTGAAAATAATTTTTGTTATTTTTTTTGATTACTAGGAATAAAGGAACAAAATTATATGTTTCATTATTTTAGTACGTTTAATAAGTTTAGCCTTTATATGAACAGGAACCAATGAGGATGTCACAAATTAAATTATTCAAAATCTGAAAAAAATATAATAATCCCGTGACGCAAGAAAATAAGAATGACGGTTGTATTCAAAATGTTAGGATTATAAATCCTGTGCACTTGTCAAACAAAAGTACCAGCAGCTGAGATTTCGTTTTCTCTATTTTATAGACGTGTAAAACTATGGGTGGGTGTCTCGCAGCTTTTCTCATGTGAAAGTAATTTTAGTACACCGTGATATCCATAGTATAATATATTTTAAAATTAAAATATATAGTAAGTAAAAACCCAAATGACATCGATCACGAGTGTCAAGAGATAGCTCAAAGGAATACACATTATATTAAAAAGAATAGTGAACTACATGAACACGGGGTGTCGATAAATGAATAAGATAAAAAGAATTGAGGTAAGAAAGAACAAGAAGAAAGGGGCAAGAGAGGGAATGAAAAATACTGTAGCAATAGAAAGAACACCAAACGGGAATTTCGAAAGCGCTATCTTACTTGGCCCACAGGTAGATGAAAAGTAAAAAGGAAGGAATTAATATGTCGTGTACAAAAGTAGCCAAAATAATATTGAAGATATCTATGCTATATTCTGAGATGAAAGCTACCAATGAGAATTTTAATAAGTGGATGCAAGAAATATGGATGAATGGGTCTGCGGAAACATACCACGGTCGTGATAAGGAACCGTTTGAAAGTGCTAACAAGACAGATGGGAAATCACACTCTTGTTACTCGAAAAGCATTTCTCTGAAACTGCTCTAACGTTAAACTGGGATCTTCAGCTTGTGAGAGAGGCACGTAGTAAAGGAAGATCGGTCGGGGGATGATCCCGTGACTCCCTGAACCCAATCGCTCATTCAAGTTCCTGTTGGAAAAGCGGACAGCTGTTTCAGCCGCTTTTATACTCCACGCCCACAACAGTGAAAGGATTCCCGCCCGCAGATGGGGAGGGAAGGAGATAATGGGTTGATACGGAAAAGTGGGGTAGACGTGCTTAGATAAATAGAAGGATAATCGCCTTGATATCGTGGAAATTATGAAGGTGTAATCCTCTAGTAAGCCTATCTTAATTTCACTACTCACAATCAGTAAATTAAACTGACATCATAAACCTGTAATACGGACTATTAATACCAAAATTAGTGGAAGAAAAATCAAAGAAATGAAGTAACACGCTAACGAGACATAATAGAATAAAATCACGGGGTGCAGAAAATTACGTTGCTCCAAATTGAAGCTCTACAAAAACGTAAAATCTCTATACATCACAGAATGTCCATGTTTAAGAAAGATCCAAGTTTTCAGTTTCATTATGAACTAATATTTCAGTAATTTCCATGGATTTAATTTGTATCAAATTCATCAATTTAATAACTAGTATGGTTGAAGAAGTAAATGGAATGTGCTGTGGAATAAAGGTTTACTGGTATTCAGTTTGCAGTGCAATTCTGAATTACGTTAAATCTTGCAATGGATAGAAAATTTAGATGATCACTACCAATTCTGAACTATTGCCAATGAGCATGTTTAAAGACAACCATTTTGTACCAAAATAGAGAAGAAAATGCCGCAATTTGTTATTTCAGTTATTTTTTTAAATCATGAATGATATATAATATATTTCTGATATGATTTAATATCATATCGTTTCTGATATAATATTCAAACTAATGCTCTACTGTATATTTAAGAAAGAAGGCTACCGTATTATTTTATTTATGTTCTGATATATCTTACGGGAAATCGATCCGCTTCGTGATTTACTGTCAGACTGTGTTTACTGATTACATTGTCAATATAACATCCACAGGTGTTAAAAGTTCTTGACTAATTTTTATCATGTAAACCTGATTGATATAAAAGATACTGGTGCAATCAAAAATTATTTGCGATAATGTATAATAGAGAGGTTTACTAATATATGTAATGGGATTGAGGAGCTATTTTAAAGTTTTTGGAGAGAGAGTGAGTTCATGTGGTTGTGTTGATGTTTACGACTTACTTTTACGACTCAAAATGCCGACTTGCACTTCATTAAAAGGGTTAATTAATCGAATTGCTAACTGGTTTGGAGAAGGCAGCAGAAGTGGAAAGGAAAACTTCAATTACGCCCTTAATTCTTTGAGAAAGGGAGTCTCAGGCTCCGTCTTCAGGTTTCCCTCTCGCCACCATTTGATTGTTCATTGGCTCATTTTGTAAACTATTATCTATTTAGGGGCTAAAAATCGATGAAAAATTCTCACGTGTGAATGAAAATTAATTTAATTTTACATCTAACGTGAATTTTTCTGAAACCAACCTTCAATCTACCATCAAATAGAAAGTTTTAGATATCATTTGAGGGGGAAGAGCATATTGATTTTCCACATAAAATGTTTAAACAAGCCTTCTTCTATATAATGAAGACTGATTTCGGAACACAACAGTTAATGAATTAGAGGTTTTAATGCTCCTAAAGCCGGTTGACGGCATGTTCCTGAGTTCTCTTCTTGGAACGGCGGAAAGGGTTGGTTTACCTTCTATAGAACATCCAATAAATTTGTACATTCCCTCTTATAGTTTTAATTTTTTCCTTTTTCAAATTTTCAAATGAGTTGCAAAGAGAACGGACTGATCGATGATGTGATAAAATGTATAATTGTATTATCTCGTTCTCAAATAATCTCGTGTTTATCGGATCAAAACTATACAAGAGAAATTCGGGCGGCTCTACTAATAGAATTTAGTAATTTGATATTTTTTATAGTGGAAATTATGTTTCGTTCTCTTTCTTGGGAACTCATATCATACTCATTGGGACTCATGTCATTACTTAGATTTCTGATTTATTACGTGTTTTGGCGGAAAACTAGGCTTCCAGATTGTATAATTAGCTCGAACAAAAATATTTATAAACATTGGAACCCATCGAAAGTGGATTTGAGGCTTGCGGGCAAGAAATATTCCTGTAATGATTCTGGCAGATAATAATCAACCAAAATCTGATTACGGTCGAGAAAGCTGGCTGTGGTTGCATAAAGGTCGATATTTTGGTCGCTTCGAACCTAAAATTCTGATCCGAATCTCGGCTAACCAGATCTTTATGGATAAGGAATATATTTATCTGGGTAGGACATGGATGCTCATTTCTACAAATAAAGTCCAATAAATGTATGCTTGTGAGAACTTTTGAAGATATTTAAATACATAAAATTTTCGAATGAATATCTGATTTGAAGAGAGGGTACCGAATTAACTTCTTCCGTAGGCTATCTTTTACTTACTTCAGTGGTTTCTTTTCTACCATTCCTCCCGAGGAAAATAATTCTAGGAAAACGAAGGGTATCGAGGAATTTTCGTGATCCAAATCTTTGTTCTTGCGCTGACTTTTGGGCAGGAAGAGGAAGGAGGAGGAACTTTCCATCAAGCAGAGCGTTCTCCTCAAAGGCATTCCAGAGTCCTCCGAGGAGCTCAAAAGACCCGCCCCCGCTCCTCCGCTTCGCCGAAATTTCTTCCAAGAAATGGTCATTTATTCTTCTTCTTCCAACTTCAAATAGCTATTGTTTCCTTTACAATATTAGCTCTTTTCTATCACTTCAATTTTTATCTTCGTCATGCTCCAAAATTTTCCGGCTATTTTAGGTCCTTCGAAACTATGAATAAGATAAGATATAAGCTGTCGAATAACTGCTGTAATTATAGGCGATTTTACTCTATAGAGCACCAAACTCTGTTTGGTACCACTACCGTTAATTGCAAACTTTGGATCAAGTTTGGTATGCCTTTGCAAGAAGAATATGAGAGCTTGCTGATAAGGAAGTGATGCACACGAAGAACAAAGATTATCCTAGTATCACTTTATTAGCATCGAAAGTTACTGATAATGTTTCATCAAGTAGAAAATGTAATATAAAGTTATTTCATATTCTCCCAAATTATCTCTATTAAGTATTTATATATCTCTCTTAGTATTTACTATGTCACTTGCACAATTAATAAACGACCAAATCATCAATACACATGTACTTTCACTGTGCGAAAGAGCATGCTTGCATCACCGGATGAAACAGGTTTCATTTTATAAATACGTAATCTATATATTACAGCGAAAATAGGTGAAATTTTATCGATGCATTAATGAATTCAATTAAATAGAGCAGTTGGTGATGTAAAACTTATCGAAAGCGTGCGAGATGGTGGAAAAATGATGCAATAGGTTGAGAAGTGTGATTCTGAATTATTTTGTGTACAAACTATTTTTATTTTATATAATTTATGTCACTACCAACTGCCATTTGAAACCTCATAGTGTTCGCTTCTTGCTCAAAGTTAATGTACTCTATATTTATTCGAATGTCACAACCTTTATAAAACTGCTTCGTACAAAAATTTTAAGCGCATTTGATCGTAAATGAAGCTCATCTACTGACATTTGAATAATGTTGACGAATTAATTTTCCCTTCAAATCTAAATAATAATTAGAAGAGCTTCTTGCAATTGCAATGAGATTTTTTTTACTTTGACAAAAACACAAGAACCTTCAGTATTTCTCAAAGAGTTTTTCATATTGTTTTATCTCTATCCTTACTGTCTTAGATTATAAATGTGACGGGTACATTGAATTTCTTTGTCCAACGTATATCTTCCTCTCTCAGTGCTCCTTGTGCATAATCTATCCCTTGGCCAAACCTCATCTCTTCTCATCCAGTTCCCTCATCTCTCATTTGTTCGCATCTTTTCCCTTATTTCCTGTCATATTGCACTTTGTTGAATTACTTGTTTCTTTCAAATTCCTCTTCTCCGCGGCTCAAAATGTGTTTTGTTACTTATTCTCAGTATGTCCTCCCACCATTCTCGTTTTCGTCCAGTTCTTTGTCTTATCATTTGTTTTATTCTCCATTTCCTTGGCACAGTGTTCTTACATTACGCTATCATCTATTACCTTTTCCACCCCATTCCGGCTCCTTTTAACTCTCCGTTTTATATTCCTTTGTCTTTGCCCAGGTGTACGTCTTAATTTTTATTTAATAATGTATACACCCTCGTTTGTAACCGCTGTTTTCTCGAGAATGTAAACACCCAAGCGAAGGGCTTTGAAACAGACAAGAGAATCAGCTGTGGGAGACGTAGTTATGAAGGGAGGAAATTCAGGGATGGAAATTCTGAAATAGAATTGGTGGTTTTACATAGCATATTCTTCTCTTGTTGTTTACAAAATTCTGCTTTAAGAAATGAAACTCATTTATGTGTGTTATTGTTCTCCAACATTGAACCTTAGCTAAGAAATGAACTAGGTAACCCAAATTAGCATCCACGTCAGTACGAAATAGCTATCGTTAGGAAAGTTTTACTGTGTTTCCATTTGATATTGACTGAGCAGTCCTATAATAACGTAGAAACTTCTTTCTCTCTGAGTATATTCTACAAGAGAGCTATTTCAAGGAAAATTCATATCTTCCGCCCAGCTTTATGGATCAAAGAATACCTCAAAACATGAGCTCATTCTTTGAATGCTATTTAATGAGCTTTTTATTATTACGTTTTATTCCAACGCTGCACAAACCATATATTTTTATTGAAACCTTAATTATGTTGGTCCTCCGCAAAAGGTCTGTTAAAAGGAAATAGGAAAATAGTGGAACAACAATTATAGTAGAGCCAGTATTAAGTATCCGCAAAACTAATTAAAAAAAGATACTTATAGTTGAAAACTTTTCACTTAACAACAGAACATTTTTAACGAAAGGTCGTTAGTCTTCTTGTATCTCATTACCATAACTTTTGGCCTGAACTTATCACTTGTGTTCTAATTAGAAAAATTTCATTTGGGTGGTTTCAGTCATCAATTTTCGTGTAAATACGCCATCAAACCGGCGTTTTTAAAGCGATAAAAAGTTACTTGTGTTAGAATTTTGGTTATGAATAGGGGAAAACAAAAATTCTGGAGGCGCCGGGTATCGATCCCGGTACCTCTCACATGCTAAGCGAGCGCTCTACCATCTGAGCTACGCCCCCAGTTGCAAATATGAGGTGTAGGTTTCAAGTTTCTCTTGCTTTCACGAACCACGCTCCCAACTTTCTACTCTTTCTTCAAAGGCGTGGTCATGAACGATCGTGACCACATACCACAGCTCCCAGACCGCGAGATTCGAAAGCAGCTGAAGAGACAAAATCTTTCTATGAATGGCTTATTAAAGTCGACGTGACACCTCCTAATATTGCTGTGCAGTAGATGTTAGAAGGTAGCTATCTCGGACGGGTAGGATTACACGAAGGAACTTCGGCATTATTTAACAGTAAATGCAATGTTTGAATACTAGAATGTGATGTTTGTAAAACTGAAAATATCTTATCTTACCTATGTGCTTGCTTGTTCCGTATTACTATACAGCTTTCTTACCTCTTTTAGTTTCCAATTTCATCTGATTTACTGCTAACTTTATAATCCTATAGGTAGGGAATTAACTAAAAATGCATAATTAGACATGTATAGTTATAAAGTCATTACTTACATTCTATTGCACCTTTTTGGACCTTTAATGAACTAATTTACAGTAATTTTAAGAATATATACTAAAAATACTAATGTTATGTCAAACTAACATTTGAATACACCTATTTTTACAAACATCTCGAATAGAATGGCAAGCACTCAGGTACCAATTACTACTAGACGTTTACCAAATGTAGCATAATCTTTAATGATATTGGGTCTCCTTAAGGACGATAAAAAGTCAGATGAATGTGAAGTAATTAATTAGATATTTAATCCCAAGCTAATCTGCAATAAGACCTGCAAGTACTACACTTTGATAGTTAATGAAAGAAATGTATCGCTGCCTCTCTGTTAAATCACACACATATTATTATAGGTATTTTCTTATAAATAATGAACTCCTTTGAGATGAAGAATTCATTTAAAATCCTAAGAACGCTTTCGATTCTGTTTGAAACGTTTCTCTCGTATTTATTGGATATTATCTTAATTAATAAGTCGAAAAATGTTCAACAGAAATCACATTCAGATGTGCTTTTGTCTTCATAAGTCTCACGGCGATTAGCCTGATTACTAAAAACTATAAGAAAGCTTCACTATATCCGCCGGGATATTTATACGCATAAAATTAACTCTTTGAAGGAAAACGGGCGCATTGCTTTTAAAAAAATATCAAAGGGAAACGACAAAAGAAAAGGGAATTATAAGATTAAAAGGAAGAGCATCCTTCTTTCCGCAAAAAATCCTTTGTAATCCCTTTCCTCACTCCCTTATCCTTTGAAAATGTCCTTCTTTCACTAGCAAACCCTTTTAACCCCTCCCATGATTCTCTACACTTCCGAAAATCGTTAGGGTTTTGTTTTTTTGCATTTGCTTCCATTGCCGCAATTACTCTCCCCCCGCAATGCCGCGACGGGAGTACGGATCTTCTTTTTCGCTCGCATTCGGATTCCAAGAAGTCCTAATCATCCATCCCTCTAATTCCACGGGCCGCACCCTCTCTCTCTCCCTCTTCCTGCGCTCTCCCTTTTCCTGTTCACCCCTTCTTCCCTCCTCCAATTTATCTTAAGCATATTTCTCTCGATACTGCCCCCTTCATTATTGTAATTACAATTTATTTAATATTCATTTTATGTCTATGTCAGGTCTCTGCAAACCGCTTTTCGGCCTGTGGCCGGGAGTGCAAGTACATTGACTCTATTTTCCTAATCGATTACTTTCGCGTATCCTTCTGAATGAATTCTTGAAAAGATTCGTTCTAGCATCTATTTCCCTGATCTTCCTCGCAGTATCAGAACGACTCATATAGCAGGGGGGGTCACATTATATCGGTTACATCATCTGAAAACCTAATTTCTCTCAACTTTTTTAGTAAATTTATCCTTTGAATTATTAGTCTTCTATCTTCAAATGAGACCCATCCCACGTCCTGTATCATTTGAGTAATGCTCACTGTTTTATCGTAGCAATTCTTTACAAATCATATCGCCTTTCGCTGTACCTTTTCTAAGTTTTATAACTTGGTTTCGAGTCCCAGCCTAGTCATTAATTTTCATTTCTTGTGCAACGTTTCCCGAATATGATACTTGTCGGCAGGGTCTCATACACTATATGCATATTTGAGGTGAGGCATCAACTATCGTTAGACTAAACGTATTTGAGTTGCGATGTGTTATTTTACGTTTCCCATCTTACATAAATGCCTTATTTTTGTTACAATTTGTTGATGTGATAGAGGAAATAGCAATTCTAGCCTGTTGCCCTTATAAATTTAAAGATTTTATACTGCAATTGGAGTTATGATTCACCCCTTTTGTAGACTCAATACAAGAAAATTGTGTGAGTACTAATGGTGAGCTAATAATGAGATGAATGTATTTAATTATTCATATGAATGTTAATTTGTGAATGGTAATCATTGAAGCGTCGTCAATAAATTTGGAACTGTTTTCGAATTGAATATCAATGCGTGATGACTATGATGTTTTATACTGTTTTTCTACCATACCATAATTTTGCATTAATTCATCTAATCGTCGTTCTTCGATTCATAAATTTGTGAAAGCTTAAATTTAGGAATTCTTTAAAAAATAGTAAATCGTAAATCATCAAAGAGGCGTGTGAGATGGTGGCCTGCTTCCTTGAGATTTTTCCGCGAGTAGCAAATCGTTCCAACTTCTGTGAAATACTTCTATTCAACATTAAGGATAATTAAGGATATACTTAGATAAATTTTATACATTTTCTTCATTTTACGTATTACATTTATTTTACGTTCTCGAACTAAAATCTTATTTGTAGTTAGTTGTATTTCTTCCAGTGCAAGGTCACTTAAATCATGACCATATAAAAGAATAATTTCTCATTACTTCTCTATCGTAAACATTTTTCTTTGATTTTTAACATTTTAGTCATTATTTTCCATTTCAAGTCTCAGTGTGGAAATTTTCCGGAAAAGAAATCGCATTTTCTCTTACTTCTTACGACGCGCGCTTAAAATATATTAAGAATCCACTTCATTGAGTTTGCCTACTTAAAAATATAAGCTTAAGTCTGAATCAATATATAAGTTATATCCAAATTCAGAAGGATTTCCAAGGAAGAAACGCTTTGTTTCATAAGTTATCAGCTTAAATTCCCCAATTCTGAAAACCAAGGAACTCAGCTTCAAAGATAATGTCATATGTGAACTCTTGATGAAGGAGTAATTAGCTCGGATATTTTTCATGCCGGAACGGTTTCTATGTTAAATTCTCTATAGAATTTCTTTCCTGGACGCCTTTTAATTTCCTGGGTTATAATATAAAATGTTTTCAATAATTTCATTTCCTCGCAAATTTCCGAGGCACAAGTTCTTCGTGATTAAAGTAAATTATGTAAAAAGTACTATAAATTTTGTGGAGTAAAAATCAGGAGTTATATCAGAAAATTTTAGATTTGGAGATAAACTTCTCATCGAATTATCCTCACATTTTCAATTACGTGATAATTTTGCGTAAGGATTTCATTTTAATAGTTGAACGTTTCATTCCATGAAGAGGCGAGATAATCGAAAGCCCATAATTTTTAACTATTTGAAGTTGTAGATGAAATCAACGGTCTCTTCCACAAACTTATTTCGCTAATATCTTTCATAAAGGATTATATTCAGTCTTAGAAACTTCGTGGCACAGCTGTAAGACGATTTATGGATCTATTAAGACTTTGCTCGAAAATACTAGGCATGCCTGCAGAAAATCTTTCATTTCTCAATGTCATTCGGGAGAAGAATGATCGGACGAGAAGTGTTAATGAAAAACAGAAAGAGCGACTGAAGAATAGGAATATGGGGGCGGAAGAAGCATGGAGGATACGTTAATTCTGAGGGCGGAAGTGGAAGACAAGCGTGTTTTCTTATTGGATCCTTTCCGTTGATTCTAGGAATCATAGGCCGTATGTTATCCTTCCTTTGGGCCCTTGTCTTTCGCGACCAGACTGAAAGGACAGGGCAATCCCTTTGATAGGGCGTTTGCTCCCTAAGGACTATATATTATTCCAGTCCCTAGAAAGCCGCTTAAATTGGAAGAGCGGGAAATCCACAATAGCCTTATACTTTGGCAAGTTAGGCTGATATACCAAGAAGCGATATGAAATTCTAAGTACGAGTATATCCTTGGTATATTCTCGGTTACATTAATATCCGTCGTGCCATTTAATTGTGAATTCTATCGAATAATGTTTTATAGTTGACACCTTAATTTGTAAAAGGTGTAATTTCCCTGTAAATCGATTTATTGTTCTAGTTAACTCTTCTCAGACGTCATCCTCATGAGTTTGTTGAGATATTTATCTCAAGTAATGATTCCAGTTACGGTTGTTACCGAGGCAGATGTAATAGAAATTAGGTATTTTATCGAGTTTTCACCGAAGGAAATAATGTTTCCCACGATTTAAATATGGGCTTTTGGAAATCAATTTTGGTTGCACATTCACCTTTAGTAAAAGGTTTCCCGGGTTTAATTCCCGTTAGTGGCTCCTATCTAAAAAAAGGTCACAGCTGGTGAAGCAATAAAAAAATAATTATTTTCTGTAAATAAGAATCTTCAATTGACAATACTTACGTGACTATACTATACGACTATACATCTCATATAATTATAACCATCTATCATCTGGCATAAATTATGATTAATTTCAGCTGAAAATTTTAAATAAATAGGCGATATGAATTAACCATGTATAATTTAATAAGGAGAGTTCTCCAAACGATATAAATGCAGGACGATATGAAAGATTTAACAGATGGTCTATTATATATAGGTTTTATAAATACATTTATCGAGGATGTAAATGTGAAGGGAGAACTGAAAAATTAATCCTAAAATCCTCGTGCTTGTCTAAATTTAATTTCCTTTGTATCTGTTGTTTCTTGTTTGCGGGTGCAACGCTCTAAACGTCTGCAATTTCCAGTATTAGACAAATTCGCACCGAAGTCACGTTTACAAGAGAACGAAAGGCATTCCTCAGACAGTTGTACGTAATATTCATCGGTGATTAAGAGATTAAAATTGAATCAAAGAGGCATATTTTGAGCTTCGCTTGATACAACACCTTACACGTGCGTTGATATGAGGGCTCGCGAATAATCTCACTCTCATCCCTGCTAATTTGGACCAACGTGATACAGCCATAAATCACATTTAACAATGCAGAAACCGCTGGCATCCACACCTTAATTAGTTCTTATTTGAACCGCGAGAGGAGGGGAGTTCATTCACTGAATTAGACCTTGCGAACAGGACGTCCTTGTTATCCGCTCAAGAAGACGGAACAAGGTTAAAGACGCAGTATCATTATGTTCTATGGCACTCTTCTGAAAATTACTACAATATAGCTGTTTACGGAATGTATCCTTAGATTAGACGATGTAACGAACGAACCAGTGCAAGTTTTTTAAAATCTCTATTAGACGTATCTGAAAAAAAAAACTATTTAATCATATTCAAACATAATTAATTAAATAATTATCTGAATCTAAGGATTATAATAATGATAATCAATTTTGTTATTATAATGAAACAATTTTCGTAACTCATATTACGATTTTGGACATTTTTATTCTTCATAAACATAACTTTCTTTTGAATTTTTTCTTAATAATCTTGTTCTATATACATTTTATTTTGTACCCTTGTTAGTTTTAAATTTCTCGTCAAGCCTTCTCCAACAGCTTAAACACTCTATTTCGTTGGCATTAGTTATGTTTGGAACAAATGTAAATATGAACTTTTTAAAAACCACAATACATTTCTTGTAGTTTGTTAAAGTTCGTGTTTTCATTGATTCCTGATGGAGACTTACCAAGAAGTCACGGCTCAAACAGTAAATTCTATAATAGGTATGTTGTTTAAATATCATGAAACGTACACAAAGAGGTCAAGAAGTTAAGAACTATGGGCTAAATGTTAAAGAATTTATACTTCAGTATCTCTCTGCATCAAAAACCACATAATACACGTTTTACTCCGATAAAAAATGTGCCTATCAGATCCACCCTCTTCACTCATATCAACTTATTCGGTCAGTACAAACAAGTCGAGTATCGTTTTTTAATATAATTGGATGTATCAATTAAATTGTCAGAGTAATTCAACTATTTTATCCTAGAGTTTTCCGTAGATATCCAGGTAATTTCCCTTCCTTATTTTGGCTGAGTTGATTCAACTTAAGAAGCTTAGAACAGAAAAGTTTGGAAAGTTCTCAGGGAGACATACCTCCGATATCGGATTTAAATGGCTGATGTTGGTTTAATTAGTAATAATTCACAACTCGTAATTCTTTTGACTACATTCGTCAGTGAACCACAGCAAAATAGTGAATTAGTTACGGTATTAGTATGCTACTTATTTTTGTATGTTCCATCGTCTGAAATTAGATACATGGTGATAATCATTCCTAGGATATTCTTATAATCTAATTATCAGTAGATACAAAAGTTACAAAAGGTATACCTAGTAGTGCATATTGAATTAAAGAAAGAGAATTTGGGACACGGCTGTTAACGAATTGGAGATTTAAAATCTCCAATAGCCGTATCTGTCGGCGTTCCTGGGGCAAAGAGCGATTTTATTAAATTGTGTTTTTTATCTGGAGTGGTTAAGGTTGTGAGTTGTTGTATATTGAGTCCTTGCTTCGTTCTATCGAAATCTATAGTTTTAAACCGATAAAAAATATAGAAGTAGTAGTGGCAGAAGCAGTAAAGGTGGTAACACTCGCAGCGACAACTTTGCTCAAATGTCTTCTGTGAAGGTTTTCATATTAAGAATAGATTTTACCCTGAAAACAAGCTGCCTGTTATCCAATTACTTACTTTTATTAAAATTTTGTTAACTCTAGCTTTTGCAATTTTTTATCGCTTTAATAATGTATCCTGTAAAGATTTAAGTAATTATTTATTAAGAATGGGTTATTACCGTGAAAATAATATGCCTGTTTGCCGGTAACTTCCTTTTCTATATTTTATTGTTAACCCTAGCTTATGCGATTGAGCTTGATCTAGGATGTCCTTGCCCGTCTGAACTCCCACTAGGTAGATTCCTCCGTCTCCTCTGTAAATGATTGCTTATTAATAATAGATTAATACCCTGAAAATAATCTGCCAGTTTTCCAGTAACTTCCCTTTTCTATATTTTATGGCTAACCATAGCCGTTGCGATTTTATCATCGCTTTAAAGTTGAGGTTGACCTGGGGTATCTTTGTCAGTTTATACTCCCCTCTAGGTAGAGTCCTTCCTTTCTCTATAAAGCCTCAAGGGGATCGCTCTTCTATCTCCGAAGGAATCCCCCGGGAATTCGAATAAATAGAGACCAGCCACCCTCGCAGTGCAGAAAATATGGTGGGTGTCCGGGAGCTGTGTTCGGAAGGGAAGAATGGAGGCGAGCATTTTTGACGTGTGCAACTGAGTAAAGGCGGAGGAAGGGGAAGGCTAAAACGGACTCAGGTCTTGAAAGACGAGGGGAAGGGGTCGGGGAAAAGGGTTAGTTCCCTCGTCATTCATGGATGGCGGATAAGTAGGCGCCAGTTGGAAAGGGGAGAAAGGGATTTTGAGAGGGAGAGGAGATGGTTTGGTCCATTCATGTCTCCGTTGTGTGTGGAACTCTCCCACTCTCCATTCTGAGTCGTCGAATCTCCGCCGTCATTTTCTGCCCCTCCAATCCCCTTTGCTAGACTTTCCATTGTCTATTTCCCTATCGCTTTCCCGCGAGGACATGTGGCGTCCTCGCGTGGTGGCTCCCGAAGACGTGGTGCAGGGCCCAGTCAGTGGACGCTGGTTGACAATTCATTCCATAGGATTCGAAGATGGGTAGTTAGAGGTATAGGTTGTACTCATTTGAGTTGAATGTTCAGATTTTTCGGAACAATTGGATTTTTTTCTGTCCGTCGCTTCCGCTACCTATTATTAAACAGTGAAGTAAATCCATCTTTCGAGAGGATAAAACGCAAAGACGAGTATTTTAACAATGCTCTACCATGCTTCACTTCTTAGTAATCAAAAATGTTTCACTGTTCTATCGTAAGCATATAAGTAAATCACAAGAAAACGTGCAAAATTCAACTAAGGATTCGTAAAGAAGCTGACATATCTGACATCAGCTGAAGCTGATGGTACTTATAAGAAAGGTTATATCTAATTCTTATAGGTGATGAGGGCCGGCTTTATGGGCAGGCGAATAAGGCGGTCGCCTGGGCCCGCCAAATTATTATATTACAAGATTATTATTATTAATTGACCCTGAAATAACTCACAAAAACATTAGATAGAAAGAATCATAATAATTTAGTTTATTATTCAATGTAAAAAAGCCTGTTTTCATATTTTGTCAGGTTTACACCATCGTTGAATTTGCAATATTACAAATGGGAGGGCCGCCAAATGCGTTTTGCCTGGGGCCGCCAATTGTCTAAAGCCGGCCCTGTAGGTGATGATGTGATTCCCCATTGAAACCTAGGTATTTTTTATGTTTTCATGTGGGTATGTAAATTTTTAATATGAAACAGTTTAACTCCTAAATATCTTTATGGGTAAATTTAAGAAAAACTTACTTTCCCTAATCCCCTCCGTGTTCCTTCCCGTCAAACAAGATTTAAATCCGTTTCATTCTACCTTCTCGAGTTTTTTCATATTTCATTTATGTAGAAAAGATTGGTCCATTTTTACTGAGGCATTTATGTTGCTCAGTTAACATTTAATATCTTTTATCTTATATATTTGTTATATCTTTGTGTAGTTTTCCTTTGTTGATGTGTATTTTGTTATGTCTCTCTATAGTTTATGATCTACTACAAATGTCTAGTGCTGTACATCGTTTTTAGGCAAACAAATACAAGTAGCTGAAGGTTTATTTAGATCCATGATTCCACTCTTGAGTGTCCAATCATTCGAATCCAAATGTTAATGAAATGGAAGTTATATCGAGGAAGACATTGTCAAGGAAAAATTCCTGAAGGAGCATACTGTTTAATTCGTATCATTTTTCCCCGATATAAATGTGGCTTACAAGAATTAGGTTAACATTCATGAAGCAGGGAAAAGGAATAAGCGGTTTAAGACACCTTAATTCCTCAATCCTGGTTGGATTTTTGATCTCGTTCAATTAAGGAGCTTATATTTGGTAGAATAGAGAAGAATCGAACTCGAGGAGGAATTTTGGATGCTTAAAAAACAGCTTCATCCCTGGGATTGTTAATATCAATCCTTACGTATTCATGAAAATGTTTACATCAAAGTATTTTAACATGTAAATCTTTGCCCTTTCATACTTCCTTTTGGCGTTAGGCCAGCGACATAAAAATCGTTTTGCATATTTTCCTATTCGGTCACTTTGGCATATCACCTTCGAAACAAATTAAATGTCGACGAGACAGTTATAAGGTGTTAGTTTTACGTATATGAAATGGTTCATAGCTGTATATTAACTATATATTTTGGTCGCATTCTTTGGGTACTTCCGTCACATTCTAGTGCTTTCCTCTTTGATCCTCATATATTTTATGGAACCTGTTTTGCTGTCCAAATATAAATTCAACTACAAATTCGGTCAACAAAATGAAGGAGTTTAATTGTCGAATATTGGTCAACGTTTGTTTATGCAAAGGTAGTTTTCTATTAATAGCGCATAACGCATCGTCTTCTGTCTCCAGCCAAACTCCATGCTTTATTACTTTGCATTTATAATATGCTACATGTGATAACCTATAAATGTGTGTAAGAAAGTGCCTCAATTTCCGGACTGATTTGAGATATTTTGAATGAATATGTGAATAAATTAATGTATAGAGTGATAACCATACATCTAGCATAGACTTATTATCAACGAATTTTGGTGCTATACATCTCTGGTGTTCATGATACTCATTTCCGAATGTCATCTCGATTCATTCACGATGTATTTTATTGTTTTCATCTGTGATTTTCATGGTTTATTTCAAAGTTTTATCACCAAAAATAATATTTTACTAATTTAAATTCCAAGCTCTATATTTGCATATCTTATTGAATATAAATCCATAGCAAAACCCAATTTTTACTAGACCGGTTTATTTTAAGGATAGACCAGGATTGCGTAAGGTCGCTACATCTTCGGATCTAAAATTTGTTTTTCATGCGTATTTTTAAATAAATAAATAAAGCGAAACACTTTCAAATACAATGGTTTAGTGACAGTTTGATTTTGCTATGGATTTTCACACGTTAGTAAGTAATGCATCATCAAACCTGAATCTGTATCATTTTGATCTTAATAGTTTATGTCTCATTGAAACATCCGTAGCGTCCTTTAGGAAGGATGTGAAAAATCGCATGCACTGTGCTCCGCCGGTCCTTTGCAATGTTTCTCTTCCCTTGCCAACTCCGGTCACAGTCCATATATCCACCCACATCCCTTTCTCCACGCTGTTATTCTTATTTCGCGCGTTGTAGTGTTTAGCGTGGAGGAGAGGACGGGGAAAGCTAACGATGCCCACGGAGGGGAAAGAGGGTCGGGATTGTTACTGCTGAAGGGGAGCATTCGGATTCTGAGGGGAGGACTGAATTAGCTCCAAGAGGGATGAGAAAGGTATCATTCGGATACTTAAATGGTATCTCCTCAACATCGCGGTGAATCGATCCCCTCGTTTCCTCTCCTACAGATTGCACCGCCATTTACAAACACATGCGATACTTCTTTGCGGAACACTTCTTCAAACGCCACCCTTTTCATTTCGACAAGGATTCAAACCGCGCAAGGAAATGTAGAATGAAGAGTTGAACTCCATAACTAATTACTCCATTAACTTGACTTATACTACGCTGAGTCATTACCATAAATGATGTTTATATAATAATATGCATTCGCATATCTTCATGACAGACTTAACGTATTAAATATTTAAAAATTTATTTCCTTACCTGCGCCTTTATAATTTAAATTCTGTGATAGAGACAAAGGATTTCAACCGAAGGAGCTATAATAAGAAACAGAGCTTTTCTCCCGGTATTTCGCATATGGTGTATCGAAATATCGCGTATATTTATAATAATCCACCGCGTTTATCAAGTGGAAGATTAAAACTTTAGTATGGTAACTGTTTTCATCACAACTTCCGTATGCTTGCAGATATTAATCAAATTTGGGATTCTTACTAACTTCCTAGTGCTTACTTTTTATAAAAAAATCAAAAGATATTGTGCTTCTCTATTTTCTGCATCAACATCTAAAGAGTTAATTGGAGGACTACGTATTTAGTATACTATTATATTGAGGGTATGATATAGCTCCTGAAATTTTGAGATGGTATTAATTCGAAAAAGTGCAAGGTAACGCTATAGTAATATCATCAACATGCATTGTATCAGTAAGTGAATTTTGTTATTTCTAGAGTTCATATATAGGGGTCATTTGTTAATTGGGAAATATTATAAGTTTCATTCTGTAACTACGGAGTTAATCTACTGTTACTAGTCAAATATCTTTAGCTAATGAAATTTGATAATCTGTATCGTAAGTTACTTGAACATTTCATAAATGGTGACAGAAACATCCACCCTTACTGATTTAGTTCCTTGATTTTTTTTCTATCTTATCCCCATTCAACTATTTATTATAGTTGAGAACAGTATAGATAATCAAGTTTAATACATTAAAAAATTATTTCTCCCTACTTGATGTTTTGATTTAATGGTTGATGTTTGGAAATTTTATTCAAAAATATGACTACTACTTGAATCACAATTCTGTTGCGTTGAAAATTATTTTTTCGTATTATTAATCTTTGCTTTGTAATGATACGAAGTTAATCATAGAATAAAGACACGACTTGATTCATAGCACTTCATGTCTCTTTGTCTATGACCGAAATAAATATCAAATAACAACTATATTTATTCCTTTAATTCTTTCACTTTTTTGGAATTCTTCATCAGTTGCAAGATGAAAGGCCATCTTTCTCTTTGACTAATATCCCATTGTCCATCTCTTCTCGCAACCAGAAATATTCGGGGTAGAAAATTCTGAGCCATTTCTATCAAAATATTCCCTCTTTCGTGGGGGAGACGCATTCATCACCTAGGAAACTACACCTGGAATCATATTTTCCCTAACGTCGCCCAGATATAGCGTATCCGAATGTGTTTTGCCGGTATGGCGGCGAAGAGGGATGTATAGGACAAAGAAAGACCACGGAGACATATTTACTATCATCCCCCATTTTGAAGCGTATTCCACCGAGGAATGAAAAAATTCCCATTCTAACCCTTCCATTTTCACCCCCCGCGACCCCCTCTCTCTCCCCCACGATTTTTCCTCCACCCCGCCGGCCATTCCACCACCCCCTCTCAATGACAGAGATATATCCTCCACGCTGTATATAATGGCCATAGGAATCCGTCGCCGGTACAATTATAGACATTGGAAGTGGGGTGGGTCTTGGCAGGGAAGTCGCCTTCCTCGCCCTTCCCCAACTCTCCGAAGGGGGATCCCGCGTCACCGCTCTACCTATCTTCTCCCACTTTCCAACCCTTTTATTCTTCTTCAAACCACATCTCATTTCCTAACCACTCACCCGCTCCAACTTTTTCTTAACTACAATACGCACCTCTCATGCTTTCTTCCCTTCGCGAAATTCATCCTGTTATGCCCCTCCTTCGCATTTGCGCATCTACTTCTACCCTTCCAACCTGATCCACCCCCTTAGTATACCTTCCACTTCCCATAAAATCCATATCCATGCATCGTCTTTCATTTTTTTCTGCCTTATTTACTTCCTCTACTCTTCTTGTTTCTGAACAGTCTACTTAGGTTTTTCTACTCCATGTAGTAGTTACTTTTTTCATTTTCATCGCTTTGTTGTCCTCTATCCTTATTATCTTACACAATGACCAAAGAATAGATGTAAAAGTATAGGGACCATTACTAACTTCTTAGTACTTCCTTTAATAGGAGAAAATCGAAAGAAATTGTCATTTTCTATTTTTGGTATCAGCACGTAGAGAGCTGTTTGGAGTAATATATATTTATTATCTTATTATATTGAGGGTGTATAGATATAGCTCCTAAAATTTTGAAGCAGTATTAATTCGACAGAAAGTGCAAGATAGCAAGTATAAGAATATCATCAACATGATTAATAGAATATCAGTAGAATCTCATCTTCATTGAAGTATCTATCTCACCCTCATTAAAGCAGATTCTATTCTATTTCCCTTCTACTTTTTTCTGTACTTAATATGCTTTGAAGGACAGTGGTATCCTCTACCCTAACCTCACCTAGTTTGCATGTTCATGTACTAGTAATTCTGCGGTTTTTGATTAGCTTTGATTATTATTAAATTTTTATTTAATTTGGTGCAATCAATCCTAAATTATTTAACTTTTTAATTTATATATAATCTGTCTACTAAACTCTATGAACATTGAAAAAGTCAAGTACAGGCAAGCTTGCTCTGGTTTTTCACACTCCCCTTCTTGATATAATATAAGAATCTTGGATAATTTTTCCCTTAAGGATCTCATATTATTTTTATGTCTACAATTCTCAATTTTTAATGCTATCTCTTTAAAGTAATTAATGTAAAAAACGAAGTAAGGCTAGATGGGAAAGGATACTTTCAACATATATCGACGTACTATCAGTAATATTATCATCAGGAATATGTCAGCTGATTGACCGATTATTATCCTGTATTATCATCGAAGCTTTTAAATTGACGTGCCATTAAGTTTTCGCGCTCCACATGGTTTCTATGATATCATTATGCATATTACTCTTTTGATGTTTTGATATCTCACTTCTTTACTAGTTTACGAAATAGTTATTTCCTCAAGGACGTCTTTTTCTTTTAATTTGCTTTAATAACATCAAAAAGTCTTAATTTCTCAGTTTTGATTCTCATAAATACTAATAAAACGCATAAGTAGGAAGTTAGAAGTAGGAAGTAGGTTTTGATGTGCCAATTAAATAGTATTTACATTTATAATATTTATATTAATTTCATATCTACTTGCAATGTGTATTTTAAGTGATACTCAAGTACGCGTGAAGAAAGTAACTGAATTTGCTTATGCAATTAACTCTTATCGAAACCATCATCATTATCCTCATTTCTCTCTACCAATCCATCGTTCGCTTCCAATTTGCGCGATCCCCCCTCCCATCTTCAGCATATGCTTTCTCTCCATCAACCCTTACCGCTTACTGTTCTTTCTTTTCCCCTTCTTTCTTTTATTTCCTCTTCCCGTACGAGCTCCTCCTTGGGTTAATCGCGGCCTCTTTCCAAGAAATGACGCCGATATTATGGACGGCTATTAAAAGTTGTGTTGTGCTTTTATTTATAGGACGTAAAGGCATTCGAAGGTGGAGGGGGACCGCTTGTGTGGTGCGTTCCTTTTTGGTAACGGGGTTGCTGAGGTTAGTTGCGCGGGCTTTCGAAGGGAGTAATCGCATTGTGAGGTTCAAACGGAACAGCGGTTTCCAGCACTTAATAGCTGATTCGACGCTAATTCAATTTGCGTTCGGGATTTTCTATGAAAATGGTGACATGAGATGGAGTGCTTCCCGGAAATAGCGTCCTAGTGAGTCCGTGTCGTTGTCCTTCTGCTAGATTCTGCGGTCATCTAAACCGTTTGTTTTTCATTCAGATCAGGACTTCTATGAGACAATTGCAATGTAATCTAACCATATAAGGAATTATGGGTCCAACAGTTGTAGGTTACAAATGTTACTATTAATAATTCATTTTCTTTGTAGCTCTGTTCCACGGAATATTCAAATTATACAAATAAATATAACAGTAGTAGGTAAATATACATATAAATATAACAGTAGTAGGTTACAAATGTTACTATTAATAATTCATTTTCTTTGTAGCTCTGTTCCACGGAATATTCAAATTATAATTTTAATTTTCTTTTATGCTACATTTAAAAATTATTTCTTTTTATATTATAGATTTCATATCTTTGAATTTTTATTGTTATTTTTGAGAAAACTACTTTTATGTACGTACCTTATTATTTTAATAAAAACGAAAATGTATAGAATTCTTATATGTTTTTAAATGTTCACATTGAAGTTATTAATCCTTATGGTTTACAACAAATAATTTTGAAAACAGTTTTAATCGCTACTTAAAGTGATACACTGAGGGAGGCTGTGATGATCAATTTCTTTAATTTCCAGTACCATTTTAACTAACTAAAACTCATTGAAATTTTAGTGACTTCTCTAAGTTTGAATTTAGAGTATTTAGATAAAGATGCTTTTGCTGTGAGGCATAAATCATTATTGACACCAGTGTTCTAAGTGTGAGTTCTATCTTTTGGTATGTACATACATGCGTGCTTGTGCATAAGCCCTAATATTCTTTACTTAATGACCTCCCTTTCATTTCTTGATAACTTCTCTCGATCTTAACATCATCGAACTTCTCTTTCCTTTGACTTACCTATTTCTCTTTGCCTTCTTCATTTAGTACTTTCTTTAGCGATTCCTCAGTATCGGGGGCACCAATTTTCTCTGTCTTTACTTTATTACTTCAATCAAAACCCCCCTGTAACACTTCCGCCAAATGGAATCTTATTAAGAATATAGTGAAATATGTTGCTTCGAGGTGAAACGTTAGCCATTGTCAAACATGTATATTCCGAGGCGGTATTACCACAAATTACCGGAACAGTTACGCGATAAATTCTCTAAATGTTAGGCTCCGGCAAGAATCGCTTCCCTGAAGATGGGTGCTATGGAAAAGGTTTGCTCCCGCATACAAGGCGCGAACTTGCAACGTAAAGCCAGCTGAGTTGACATTAATGGAAAGCTAAGCTTAATCTCGTACAATTTTCATTGCGGAATAACGTAGGTTCGGAAAGAAGCTATAAAGAGGGCGTGAACCCGTTCACTGAAGAATACTACGAAGGATTTCCCATCATTTTCGGGAGCATAAAATTCGTGACGACTCCTTTGTTGCATTGTCATACGTGGGTTGGGATTTTTTATGCTGCCTATGGTTTCCTTCGAAGTTCCATT
The DNA here is from genome assembly GCA_947579665.1 of Sympetrum striolatum. NCBI lineage: Eukaryota > Metazoa > Arthropoda > Insecta > Odonata > Libellulidae > Sympetrum > Sympetrum striolatum. The sequence continues at coordinate 37,311,368 of OX388345.1, read as the reverse complement.
CATAAACCCTTTCTCTCCTCCGCAGACATCATCAGCGAGTGTCCGTGCCCTTTTCCAACGGTGCATCTGCTTCCGCTTCCCAACTCTTTCATCCGACTTGATCATTCGAACATTTCTAAATGGGAATTTCATCATATTAAACCTACATTCATTCCAGTTTATGACGCTAACCTGCATTTTAGAGGTTATCGTTTCGGAATAGCATGCGATTTGAACGAGGTAACATTTTTGATAACTACAGCACGGTGACTACTTTAATTATGGAGTTCAATTTACGTTGTCACTTTCTTGACCAAAATATAACTTTTCTTGAGATCTCAGATGGTTAAATATCGCCGAATTGCTTTAAAATGCATTGTATTATTTATTGTACCCAGTTTTGCTTGGGAATTAAATATATTGTGCTGAGAAATGTTTTATAAGAGATGTGTTTGTCACATTTGATGGTTTTTCCCATGTGGTCATTTGCACGCATATTGATATCCATTTACCGCGTCTATTTTTACATAGAAATTAATCGTGGGAGTTGAAAAAACTACCAAAAATAGTGGTTTTTACGATAATATCCCTTTAGACGTAACTCCGATTAACCTTTGAAGTGCCATATTGCCTTTTTTTAAATTTTCTTTCGTAAAAATTTTATTTCTAATTATACATCTACATCTACATCTACATTAATACCCTACAAGCCGCCTTTCGGCGTATGGCAGGGGGTGTAAACGCCAGTTGAATCTAAACTACTTCCTTATTCGGTTATTGTCGCGTATCGTTCGCGGAAAGAATGAATTTTGAAAGCGATTCGTCCTAGCATCTATTTCTCTTAGCTTACGTTCATTATCGGATCGACCGAGGTAGCAGGGGGGTTGTATGATACCGATTGTATCTTCCGAAAATGTAGTTTCCCTGAATTTACTAAGCAATCGCAGCCTAGCTTCCAATCTCCATTCTTTCAAGGATTCTCAACCTACGTCTGAGAGCATTTTTGTAACGCTTGCTTTTTTATCGTAGCATTTCTTAACAAAACGAACCGCTTTACGCTGCACTTTCTCGAGTTCGCGAGTACACGTTTCATCCGCCGGATCCCATATACTTGCCGCATATTCCAGAAGGGGTCTGACCAAGATAAAATAACATCGCTCTCTCACCTTTTCATCGCATTTACCGACAATACGCTTTACAAAACCAAGCCTTTTACTTGCCTTGCCGCAGATTTTTCGAATATGCGTGCTCCAATTTAAGTAATTAGTAATGTTGATCCCGAGATATTCAACTGAATCTACTACTTTGATATTAATTCCATTAATTTTGTACGGGTGATTTGGACGCAATTTTTTTCTTTTCGAAGAAATAAACTACGGAGCATTTACCTACGTTAATATCTAATTCTCATTTTTTGCACCACCTTTGGATGAGGACTAAATCGTTTGAGAGAGATGTCCGGTCTTCCTCGTTTCTTATTTCCCTATATATAACTGAGTCATCCACAAATATCCTCACATTGCTAACTATCTCGTCACTCAAGTCATTGATATAAATAAGGAAAAGAAGAGGTCCAATTACACTGCCTTGAGGTACGCCAGAGGTAACTTTGACTCTATTTGAGCTAACGCCATCCTGTACAACTTGTTGTTTCCTCTCGTAAAGAAAATCCTTAACCAAGTCGACTACTTCCTTGTTAATGCCCGCTAGTTTTAGTTTGTAAATTACGAGTAGTTTGTAATGGGGGACTCTATCGAATGCTTTTTTGAAATCTAGGAAAATAGCGTCCACTTGCTTTTTACTTTCGGCAGACTTTAAGATATCGTGTACAAATAGAGCAAGTTAGCTTTCACATGATCGGGACTTTCGAAAACCATGCTGGTTCGCGTTGAGGAGTTCATTTTTATCTACACCTCAGGTTAAACTAAATAAATGGTTCAAGAGACAATTTTTAAAGAACGAAATTATCAGATTGGAGATGTAGATATTCCCTGATTCCATTGAAAAAGATTAATCGCATGGACAACCCTCATGAAAGTCATCATAAAGTCCTTGATTACTTTCATTAGGGTGGCTAGTGACAATCGAAATGACTACATATCATTGAGATTATTTTTCGCTCGCTTAATTGGCTCTTAGCGAACTTGCGAATCGCACACAATTTACAAATGTTGCTCATCACTGATTCAGGTCACGGTCCTTTCACACATCCGCACAAGGATTTCGTTATTTTAAATGGCTGGTTTCACACGTCGCTCTTCCTCCCCATCACTTTAAGCACGAATTAGCGCTTCTTGCTATCATTCCGCCTATTCTCCAGTGAAGCGCACATCCGAATCGGAGAAGCGCCCTTTCACCGCTAACGTCCGGTGCTTATAGTCGTTACATTTAAATTAATCGTCCGGTTAATTCCGTGGCAGTGTTGGGAGTATCTGACACGCTTTGCATTATAAATTGAAGGAAAATATTCAACGTATGAACTAATTACCAATTTCTCTGATGAAAACGTATTTGATGCATTTAATACTTCATTAGTAATATTAGCTTGGTCTAAATTAATCAAATCGCTCAATCTCATTAGTTAGTGCGATTTATCATCAACTTGTATTTAAGCCCACTAGGTAGTTTCCTACTTTTATTTTTTTTAAGCTGCCTTTTTTCGTTTAAGTTTCACGTGACAAAGGATTATTAATGGTAAATTAATTAGACAAACCAGTCTTAGCTGTAGTTGATGATGATAAAATTAAACCTTATGTTTATCGCTAGACAGGCTGATATCTAATCGCAATTATAATCAAATAAATCTCTTAAATGTTTCTGAGAATAAACTTAAAGTCCAAAAATATGTTATTTAAAACCATCAAATGGCATATGCAATTTTTTATACCCCCTATTAATGCCTTAAGACGTTTTCTTCTGTTATTTGTTTCAAGATATCTCTTTCTTTAAAATTTTACTTGCCGGCGGTTTAAATGTAAAAATAGGCTTATTAGTGTCAAGCTAATGTCACTTTAACCTTGGTATTACCCCTCCCAAATGTTCCACAAAATCTATTCGGAAATTTCCACTTTTGTACAAAATTTCAATTGTTCAAGATGAAAGAAAAACACGGCTTTAAGGTTAAAATATCGTTTCAATACAACAATGAAAATGTAGTTAATATGAGTTCGATTCTCAATGGTGACACTTATGCTGACCATGCATCCTGAATATATTGAGGTTACATGAATTAATAGGTAGAAGTCTAGAATAGTTTATAAGGTGACGTGAGAGTCAGTATTTTGCCCACATATCCCTAATAGCAAATGCCTCTTGGCTAGGTCATACGGTCATCTATGGCCATCCATGCACTATGATTTAATTATTTAATTCATACACAATGAAGCCATATATCACGGCAGGGACTGAGAATATATATTCTTAACGTTCATTTCCTTATCTTGAAACATACACGCAAAATATTCCTGCTACTTAAGTGGCAAAATCATCAGAGATGTAAGGAGTCAAGAACGCAGATAGACGCAGAAGCTCTGAAGGCTATCCTCCACCTGCAACAACTATTAACGGCAGAATTCCCTTCCTGGACACAAGAAAACCATTCATAAAACCCTTTATATGGAGTTTATCTTTCTCAACCACGAGACTTGGGAGATAGCGGCGGCAGAGTTACGGGATGGAAACACACAACTACTCAAAATGATGAAAATAAAATAAATAGATCGAGTGACTAATGAAGTACTTCATTCGGTAAGGGAGAAGCCAGTACAAGACACTGACTAGGGGAAGAGGGTAAATAATGGAGCATATTGTAAGGCAGAATGGCTCACTGATGATGGTAATGGAAGGAACCGTAAATGGCGGGGTGTAAAGAGGGAAGTTTATACTGAGTTAAGAGACGCAGGTGATAGGAAGCTATGACAGAATGATTAGATTTGCAGGAAGAATAGAGTAGCTTTAGCTTGTCTGGTAAAGATATCCTACGATAATTTAAAATCTTTTGAATTTTGTATTATATTTTCATTTTTATTTTGCTTAATTCAACTTTCATAACATTTCAAATAATCGGGTACGGTTATTCCTTAATTTGGTCGTATATACCAGAAATCTATGAACTCATTAATGTACGTGAAATAAGTTTACTTCGTTGTTAAACTTCCAGCTTTTATTTAGACATTTACCTTATATTGCTAGAAAGGTCCTAGTAGAGGCAAAAGATATGAAGTGCCAAATTTTACCGCTTGACCCTTTACTATTTGACGGAATAGCACCATTGAAGTGCGTATTTTGCAACAAGAACAAAACTAAAATATCTGAGGTTAGGAAACTTGAAACTGCTTAGATTTTTACAATACTATAAATTATTACCAACCAATATTTCGGGATCTTTCGTATAGTAAACTTAGGACTTGCCTTGAGGTATATAATTCAATGTTAATTCTTTGAAGCATTAGATAATTTTATGAATTAATAGTTTTTATTGCTAAATGAATGTCATATTAATTTGTTTTTTTTTTTCGTTATTTTGTTTTTGCTCTAATGATATTTGCTTACTTTTTTCAATTAATTGAATTTATTTGTTCTTTGGGCAAAATTACAATGAAATTCTACTTGCAACATGATCTTTGAATCCGGTCCTGAAATAAAAGTAACAAAATATTGCCTAAATCTTCACATTTTGTTATGAACTTCTTTATCGTCTGGGACTCCTACTGGGACTTGATTATTATTTCAACCTTATGCAAGTTGACTTTTATCTCATACAGTAACGTAATGGTTGTCCTCCATGGTTTCATTGTATTTTGTCTCGTCCGGCCTTGGTGGCGGAGTGGTTAGCGTTCTATCTACGCTATCGCTCCTACCCCAAGTTCCCGGGTTCGAATCACGGCTGATCGGATTGTGAGTGCTCGTCCCAATGTTGCTGTTGCCTTGGAGAAGCACCTCCTGACAAGTTCAGGACAGCTTAGGAGGACTTCACCAGATAGTGCCAACAGCAGCTCTGCAGGAAATATATATCAGCTTGACGGGGACTAGTTACGTAAGATACCTACGTTGCGTAGTCATAATAATAATAAAGGACTTCATTCAGGGCGAGATTGTGACTATAAAGTCTCTTCTTACATCTAACCCTTCTTCATAGAAATGTAAAAAAGAGATTGCTTGAAAAATAAGTACAAAGAAGAACTTTTCGTTGTGGTTTCGAAAAATCTAAGCGAAGAGCGTAGAAAAGAAATTTCCACCGCAGGAAAACACCCTCAAGAAGGGGGGTTGGAAAAACCTGCGAAACTTACATATAAGAAACTATATTTAGTGACGAAATCAGATTAAATGAGATTTAAAAGACAAGAAGACACACCAATAATATCATGCATAAACAAAAAAAAGAACAATCAGTTACACATTTACATGTAAGTAGGTAAAAGATAGACTCATACGAGTATATATACTAGAAAATAAACAATTAACTAAAACCAGTCTAAGAATTAAAAAGACAAAGTGAAGAAAATAATTGATAAAATAATAAACTATACAAGGTTGAATACTGTTTAAAATACATTCACAGATACATGGTGTACGTAAAGCTCGAACAGAAATGAGAATTTGAATGCAGTCAGAGGGAGGATGGGAGAGTTGATGTGGGAGGCGGAGATGATGATCAGACGAAAGGGATCCGAGAGAGCGGCGAGTTCGTCGAACCAAAAAGATCTCTTTGAAAAAGAGTTAAACATGGCGTCGGCATCTTCAAATGGGCATCTGCGGTAATAACTTCCGCGAGCTGCGAAGACGGAGAATTATTCTCCGATTGTGTGCGCCCTCGTTGCGTGTTTCCGCGTAAGTGGGTGCGTTTTGTTTTGGTTGGCGGGGAAACAATGAAGGGATGCCGTCCCAGGGGTCGTCCAGCGCATGAAAGTATTTCGCGGACGGTTTTCGGATCTTTTTGGAATGGTTGAGTTGGAATCCCGATTTTCGAGTGCCCTCTGAAACGGCCTCATTGTTGTGGATGCAACCGTATAATTGGATCCAAGGGATCGGATTGTGGGAGCAATTACTCTTCTTCACATCAGTCTGCGTACTGTTCTTCACATGAGTCTGCGTACTGTTGCTTTCCTGCCGCTGCATCTGGATGAACTGACGATTTTTTTGTTTTTTGTAACAGGATGGAGAGAAGTACATCCTTTATTTACTTTCTCAATCTCGTTCATGGCTGTGGTCAAACGATAGCTACCGAGGTATGAGTGGAGCTCAATAATGACATTCATAATATTATCTTATAACTAAAAACAATGATTTGATGTATGAGTGAATAAATTCGTAGATACGAATATTAGAAAAAGTCTTTATTGCAATACTTGTACAGAAACAGTAATACTAATACACACCAGTTGAGTAGTTTTGGTGTAAATCACGCCAACATCAGAACTGAGGGAAACCGCAAGAGCGAATAAGAGCCTTATACAAGGCTAAGGGGGAAAGGTGGAAGGAGGGGATAAACTAAGGGTTCATACAAACCAAAGGTTGTGTGCAAAGTAGCAAAGGGGAGGGGGTAGCATACGTTGTAGAACCCTGCGATTTGTTTTGCAAATTCCAACAATCTCTTTAAATGAGTGTTCCAATAAAAAGTTACTACCAATGAATATACTATCGAAATATAGAGTTAACGCAATGAAGAAAGCGTTAAAGAAATGTGACAGATAAGTAAGAATATATTAATTTCTTTGATAAAAATTGGATATTTAAATTTGAGAATCCAGATAAACACTGATCCTGTTCTAAAAACTATCGAGGACGACAAGATATTACTTTATATATGAGTTGTATTAAAATGAAAATGATTATGGAAATAAGTTAGACTTTTACTTAGCACGAGGAAGCGTTCATCTTTAAACCGAAAAATGTTTTTGTTTAACTTCAGCATTTCTCTATTAAATTATTTTCATACATATTTTAATTTAAATATGCACCAAAATTATAAGAAACAAATCCACAGATTTAGTCATTGATAACAGGAGAATATTTCACCGAATACATAGGAATCTATTTTCTAGTGTAACATTATTTTAGGCATGAAACACTTGAATTCGAAATTATACTTTTGAGGGGATAGTGTTTCCCCAGATTCTGCAGTGTATGCAAGGCATCGATAAGGAAAAGTAGGACACATGGATCTCTTTTGGGACGCCGAGTAATTTCCCAAAAAAAAATCTCCCTTGTGAAATGCCGGCGGTGATCGTGAGCAACCGAAATTTATCGCGTTTCATTTTAGTTTCGCCGGATCAGCGATCTTTTTCGCCCGAGAAGCAGCAGAACCCTATTTCCGAGCACTTTAAGTCCGGCGTGCAACAGGTTCTGCAGAGAGCAATCGGATCCCGGCGGAATGAAAGACCCGAGGGCCCATTTTGGTACCGATGCGCGGGTCAAACGAGGGGGCCCCACTCATTTTTTGCGTTTGATTTTCGCATGGAAATTCGGTAATCAGGAGGGAATTTTCGCCGGTCCATCATCTCGCACGTGCATGTCGGGGAAACGAAATCCGAGTTGAGAGATTAGGCGAGGGCTGCAAATACCTCCGGGGGAAGATGGCGCAGTGGGTGTCGCGAACAAACATGTCCACACCAGGAAAAGAGTCTAAGGTATTCCCAGCATTCCCACTTGTTAGACCTGCGTGCCAGTTCCAGGGAAGCGTCCTGTTTTGTAAGAACCCGGGAATGGAGAATTCGGTCCCTCGAAAAGGGGATTTTTATTTGGAGAGGAGAAATGCCCGAAGCAATGGGCATCCAAGACAGTTATTAAATGTCGTTTATATATGTAAAATTGGACTATTAACGCGATATTTGGTAATAAGTATAATGAAGGATATCAGTGTAGAAGGATTGCGTAGAGGTAAATCGGTCGATCGTCGTAAGGATGAGCTAAAAATATGTGAATGATAATAAAAATTTTGCCAAATTATCTAGTTTGTGCAAATCTATGGATTTAATACTGAAGATTTCAATTTTGCGACTTCAAAATATAAAGAATATTTAATTTGTTCAAATTTTCTTAATCGTGTCCCACCTTTTCACTGTCAATCATTGTAGGGACTCAATTTTTGACAAGAAAGTCATTCGGATTCTCGTATACTATACTTCTGTACTCCGCGAATCAGCTATAAGCATGTGGCAAGGGTTCCACGCAACTGTATGTTTGTACTATAAGTAGTGCTATTTTGATAGCGATCCAAACAGAAGTGTTCATTTCTATTAGATAGTCTTATCCAATTTTATGAGTTCTTTAGACATCTTTAGTGCATACAAGGAGTCACCAAATCATTTACATTCAGTTTCATGATCATTTTACTTAAAAAGACTGAATTAACTTTCATCATCTTCCATTTAATTTATTTATCTTGGCTTTATCTCAATCGAAGTTTTTCACATAAATCGAGACAAGATGACAAACGTAGCGGTACTATTCCTTTAAATTCAGATATTCCTTGTCAAAATGGGACCCATGATGACACATGATAAACCTGACGATAATTGCATTTCTCTAATTTGTCACTACTGCTTATGGTCCATGGAAACAATGAAGGATTCCGCTAGTTTACGTCATTCGTCTTCGCCTCGTTCATTTAAATCTCGTGAGGACTCCGATACAGCATCCCTGCACGTATGTCTGTATGAGTTCTGATTCGGGACACGTATCTTGCGGAGGAGGAATCGGTCAAGGAATGAAAGAGCTCTCGGAGGCGGAAGACGGTCAGGACTTGACCCCAGGCCCACTGACCTCTTCGCACCCCGTTACCGCCCACTCCTTCCTATGCCATTTCTCTCCACGCACTTTCCTCTCGCACGTCCCTACCCAAATTTGTATCCATGTATCGACAGCCATAAATAGAAACTCGTGTTTGTGGGACTGATGTTTGAGGGAATCACTCGTAACGGCATTTAAGCGTACGTGTTTTGCGGTGTGAGGCACGGCGTAAAACTCATGTGAAATTGCAGGTACATGAGTGATTATTAGATAAGTATAATAAAAGTAATGGAAAAGTAAAAATATAGCATTAATTCGGGGATGTAAGTAATTACTTCATTTTTCGCGTTTGTATTGACACGCAAAAAACGTAATATATCACCTCGCTGTATGCATCCAAGGAGATAGTGGGAGAATTTGTTTTATTGTACATACAGAATTGACAACGATATCTCACGCTTTAAAATTCTAGGTGTACAGTTTTGATACATACGAGTATGACGGTAAAATAATCATTTGCCTCAAATCTTAAAATTCTTCGAGCAATTATTAACTCCATTCCTAGAAAATGGGAAACATATCTTTAAATAGGGATTTCATTTCATTTCTTAGTAGGATTTTTATCTTTCCATAAAAATTTGATTCTCTTTTATGAGAGCAATAATAATAACTCCCGATGCAGTGAAACGCGGAAAATATATTATATTAAAGAATTCTAAAATTTTTATTTATCAAATTTTATGAGTAAAACATTAATTAATACCTCTTAGTATTATATTTTATAATTTATGCTATGATTTCTATTAGTAACTCACGATTTAATCACAGAAACTTTTTGTGGTTATTTCCAAGTTTTTATACGTGCACTAAGGTTTCACGTTTTGCTAACGTTGAAGAGGGTTTCTTCAGAAACGAAGTAAAATTACCTTCGTACTTTGAATTCTTAATTTAAAATATTCGACGGCTATCAGTATATTCCTTAATCTCTTCCCTTAAAAAACGCTTGATTGTCGAAAATATTAAATATTTAAAGCATCTATGGATGGTAAGTCCATTTATTGATATTCAAAGTATAAAACAATATGTATAAAAATAAGCCTCATTAATTTAAAAGGATATTAATAGAGATAATGTCTTTAGCGTGGAATCTCATTTAGGGTTATGACCTAGCCAAGCAGTGTACATCGTGCGTGACATATGCCACGAATTGAACCCCAGACCTCTTTCGCAATACCTTTTAGGCTACCTGGGGGCCTAAGTAAAATGGATATCAAAGAATAATCGAAATCAGAGATTTTGACATAATGATATCCTCGAACAAAAATATCTGCAGCGTCGTTATGTAGCTCGAACCATTTAAATGTATAAATTAAATCTGATGGTTGTCTGTTGAGTATTAAGATTCTCTAATGGTTGTTTAGAATTGATTTCGACATTCTCTGTCAAGCAACTTGCTTATTTCTAAAGTTCGATACATTTCCCAAACATTTAAAATATAAGGATAATATATATAGCATCTCCATGAAATTCAATATGTATTAACTTCTATGAAAACGAAGAAAAATTTGTAAACATATATTGGGAAGCCTTAATGAAGTCAGGTTTAATTTCAAATATTTGGCTCAGCCAAAATTATCTTCTTTCAGAATGTGTTGTTATCGTATTTTACTTGTTTATAGAAATAATAACCCCTCGGCTAAATGTTTCCTCAGCCGCTTTTCTTTATTCTCTTACACTCTTTCTACTTTCTCCACTTTCACCCAGAAACGGCTTCGCGTTTCATTTCATTGACTCTCTCCACCGAAAAACCTTTCCACAAAGAGAGAACTATTACGTATATTCCCGTTCAGATCTCCTTCTTCACCTTCCATACGAGTACTGTTATCTTTAAGAGCACATATCAGTATTCAAAGTATCGCTTATCATCGTAATAATTTTTCTCATTACCTACCATTGTTTCTTCTCACTCTCCTTTCTTTGTACTGAGATATTCTCTGTTTTCCTATAAATAAATAAACATTTTTTCCAGCTTTTTCTTTCAATAGTCACTTTTCTGAACACTTTGCATAGGCTTTTTTGTACTTGGACTACGTTTTTAAGTCAAATAAATTCAGTCCTAATTAATAATTTAGAGAGCAAATGTTTTCGTGGCTCATTTTACTAATTTATGCCATGAAGCATTTATAAAACTTTAATTAAACCTGAAAATACCCAGGAAATGTGATATTTAAATCTAAATCAGAGACATAAATTTTGTTTTTACAGCCATCTGATTCCTATTAATTTTGGTAATTTAATTAATAAAATGAACATTCATCTAATGAATTTAGGCCATCTGTGACGAAAATTAGTTCATATCAAAACATACTTCGCAAACGTCGAATAAAAGTTACTGAAATGTTCTAAGGGGCCAATTTCAATTTTCTGTCGCAAATTTGTGCGATTCTATGCTTTTGCCTCGTAAATTAATGGTTGTGTAGTTAGAAGAGCTACGTTTGTAATGCTCTCAGTTTATAGCACTCCTCATTACTACGATTAATTAATTGATTTTCATCCATCAAATCTGAAATTTAACATAGTTTGAAACTAAGCCGTTTCTTGATCCTATCGTGATAATCGACATTGTAAATACCTGCAATATTCTCTTATTTACATCTCGTTTCGTAATTATTAATGTGCGACATTTATATCAAAACTGTTATCCAAAATTTAAAATCATGAAATTACTTATTTATCATTTTGTATTACGGACTCCCAATTTGTGAGATTAAATAACTTAAAAATGTAAAGATAAGAAAAAGTAATTTATTAAGCTTTAACCTCATGTTTTACTGGTAAGTGCATACTTTCGGCTATGAATTATGGTCTCCTTAATTATAAATGTTAAAATTCCTGTGATGCTTTTGTCGATTTCCTCAAGTGAAAATACGTATAGGGTGTCCGGGTTACACATATAATGATACGAAATGTAATAACTTGAGAATATTGAGAATTGAGATATTTATTAGCAGTCTGCTTCTGCAAGTTTGGTAACTCAAAATGATTTCTACGTTTGCTTGATGATGGCGCAAAATGCCATTATGCAGTAATTGTGAGGGATTTCTTGGATAATGAGTTCCTAGATAGCTTGGTTGGGAGAGGTAGTCCACGGAATGCTTGTCCCCTAGAAACCCAGATATGACGCCACTTGATTTTTTTCTGTGGGTTTCATCAAGAATAAAGTGTACCAGATCTTTTCGTGATCTACCAGAATTGCGCAATCGAATTCCTGCACTGATTGCAAATGCTACGCCAGCAATGCTGTAAAATATCTCAATTACTTCTCAAGTTATTACATTTTGTATTGTTATACGTTTAACCCGGACACTCTGTATTATCCAACAACAAATCCTTGAGTTTTCATACGTATTAATAATAATAAAAAATTCAAATTTATGAACAATTTTCGTTTGGTATAAACGTCTCGACGTATTCTTTATCCGAAGATGTAGAGAATGAAGTCTAGAGTTCTCAGAAAGTTAAATGCTCTATCCTTTGCTTTTTTAAATTCCGTTACGTGAAGGCTTTCAATAGTATCGCATTAATAACAGTCTCCTCTCTTATCCTTCCTTAGCTTTATCTCTTCCTCTCCACTTGTGCATCACCTTTCCCTCCCCTTCCTCCAATCAATCCCTTCCCTCTTTCAGATGCCCTTTGCCTTCTCATCTTCGGCCAAAGATAATTCTCCAAAAGGTCACGTACGAAATTCATTCCCCCGCGATATTAATATACCTAATTTAATAACGCGTGAAATAATGGAGGGGCTATTAATTTCAATGAGAGGCTCTTCGTAATCTACGCTAATATCGTTTCTTTTTTGTTTCTTCGCCCACGCACGGTCTCCTCCCACGGCGTACCTGGAAACGCAAAAAAGCTTACCTCATTTCTTTTTTGCGGGCGGAAAAAAATTACCCAAAGGTCGCTTTTAACCTTTACGGTTCGACTCCTGATTGGTGCATGGGTATGGAGCGTGACTAATTCCCGGTCAAGGGAGCCCTTCATTCCGTTTAGGACGATGCGGAGGATAATTTGTAAGATGAGAGCTTTCTCGAAGTTTTTTTCTCTCTCTCTCTCTCTCTTCGGTTGCGCGGATGTATCTTTTTGCGCGGGAGCTCATTATGTTTTTTGCCGCCTTTCTCTCTAGTCGTAGCGTATTTGCGACCATTGTAATCATCCTTTAGCGTTATGAAAACTAAATCTGTAACGTGATCTACGAGATTGGGTGCGTGGAAAGGAGCGGTCTCGTTCTTGTGGCGGAATCTTCATTAGAGTTTCTTAGTGTGGGAGCTCTCCGGTGTAAGAGTCACGAGTTTTTGAAAGATGAAAGGAATGCCCATTCTTATTTTAAGTGCCGCCTGTTAAACTCTGCTATTGTTTCGCGTTCAACCGGAAGTTATTAGCGGCAAGTACGTAATCGAAGATAATTATCCATTGGATCGTTTCATTAAAATTGTGGATCGTTTCTTTTCTGCTTAAAAAAATCTCTCCCCGGTTTAAATCGAAATCAATCGGTTGAACTACTTGATTTATCCAGGTGATATTAGAGTAAATTTAGAGGTCAATTGCTTACTTTAAAAAACAACGGTTTATTTCTGTAATGGATGATTTTAATTATGGCAAAATAAGCAATTTAAAGGAAACTAGGCAAAATATATAAGGAAATTAAGTCTTGCAATTCTAAATTGAAACCTACTTGCTCACTAAGCCTAAAATCTATTCTCTTTCATTGCTCAAATTGAAATTGAATAATTATTATCATTATGTAATATGTGTCATTATGATGAAGGGAAAATTATTCCACCCAGCTTAAACCCCTTACTTTCATCAAATCATTTTTGAAGCTATGAAATTAATTAGATCCTGGATTTACGAGTAAACAATAGTACCACTTTAAGAATTGGTACTATACTAGTCCATTTTTAATGCATATCAATGATTAATTCGAAGAAATTTGAGTACATTCTTCGGCAGTTGTAGGAAAACGTGAAGATGTGCACCTTATGTCAATCAGTAGAATGTATAATTCATATTGCATTTGAAACATCTTCTCTGTAAAAATCGAAACATATTTTGATCCATCTCCATCGGTTCACAAAATTCACATTCAGATGCTGATAATTAAGGAAGCGAATAAAGTGATTTATCTCATATATAATTTTATCTGACGTGAACAGGTTTTTCTTCATATTTCTTCAGCAAATGATGTGCCTCAGTCCCGAAGTTAAGACATTCAAAAACTCATATAGCATCCGGGAACGGTTGGGTTCCATCAAACATTCAATGTACCGAAACATGCGTCAAAGGCCTCCATGGGAAACATCATAAATCGCAATTCTTCGATCACTTGATCATCCTCGGAATAACTTCATAGCTCCTTTCCCTTCGTTTTTATCATAAAGAGGGAAGGAAAATATTTGAAGATCCCCCCTCGCCGTTGGTTACAACCTCCCAAGGGGAATAACTTACGATAGCACGACCGCGGCTACCTCTTCCACCGCAACAATATGTTCAGCTTTATCACTTGTCACGCTCGACTCCAGCGCCCTCTCATTCCCGCATCCCAATCATTACCCATCCTACATCCACCCCCACCTCCCCGAAAAAGCCTCCCACGCAATCGACTGCCTCTTACGTCGTGCTTGACCCTTAATCTCAAAGCATTCTAAATTCCCTCGCCTCCGGGGTCGTGAGATCCAACCACCCCACACGTTCCCCTCCGTCTTAAAAACCACCCACACCTTCCTCGGCAATATAACCCTTTCGAAGATGGTATTCAATTTCGGATGGAGTCGAGGCAGGCCACGAAGCTGCCCCCTCTCGTTTCGTATACCTCCCGCCTCTTTCGCCCGTTCCCACTCCATTCTGCACCCCCAACATCCCGCTACCTTTGTCTGGTTCTCGGTTCTTTATTTTCCGCGGCTCGGTCGGGCCTTCCTTCGTTTTCCCGTAACCGCTAATTGTTCCCCTACCCGAGATACCGAATCCTTCATAGTTGCTTGGAAGTTGACTTGGATCAGCTCCTCAAAATTTGCCTGTTGTGGAATGAGTACGTACACGCACGCACCTTCTATCTATTTCTAACGGAAAAATCAGCTCTACAGATAAGCAACAGGTAGATTAAGAACAAAACTGAACACCAGATTTTACAGTTTCATAGATTTTTTTATTAGAATTCGAGCATTCCCACTCCATGAGTCGAAACCATGGTCGTATTCCAATAAAATATTCTGCGGTATTGTAAAATTTGGTGTTCACTTTTGTTCCTGATGAATCCATACCAAGAAGTCTCGGCCAAAGCTGCTGATTCTTTCAACAGGTAGACTTTCCACTGCTAATATTTCTGGGTTACTGGCAAAAATTGGCAAATTAGAAAACGAACTCTTAGAAAGAAAATTCTTCGAAAAAAATGCCACTGTAACAAGGCCAGTTAACATCAGAATCCTTCACTAATCTACTCTCTTAGCTTTTCTAATGCTCTAAGGAAATAACGACCATAATTTACCATCTTTATTAGCAATTATTTCCTCGTAACTCTTTGTTGATGGCTTTACGAAATCGTGTTCTTTGTTTACTTGAATTACGTCAGCTTCTTCGTAAGCTCTGAACCGATGAACTTTTGTAAAAGCTTCAGTCGGTGACCAAAATTCCTCCCGTGGAGCCAGATCCACACAAGGGAATCTATTATAGCCGTAATGAACCGAAATTTACACTAACGAATCGAGCTGCTCTACGGTGGACAGTCTCCAAAGCTGGGACAAAACCTACTCTATGTGGGCTCCAAATTGCACTAGAGTAATCGACATTAGGTCGAATAAAAGCTAATGAGCTATTTTATACTCTCAATGGGCATCCCTTCAGCGTTCTGTTTGTTAATCCATGTACCTGTATTCTATTCCACTATTTATTTATTCCTGCTGAGGTTTTTTTTTGGTTTTACACTTTTTTGAGAGAAAAAAGGTATTTTAAGAACATATTTGCTTTTGCCATTGATTTTCAAGCTAAAATTATTTCTCAGTCACGAGGTTTTACCAATTATCCATTCATTTTTCAAAAATCTAGTAATATAAGCTGAAAGCGGCATTTATGGTGGAGATATATATGTATTTCTTTTCACGGTTTCTTTTCCGTTGGTTTATCGGTCTATAAATAAACATATAATATCCTTAAAGGAATGCTTCACACTGGAAAAATTAGCTTTTATATGTTTACTTAAATTAAATATGTGAAACTTCTTTAAGTCGACCTCGTAAGTAGGATATGAGCAAAGAGTACTATTTTGTTCTGTCGGATGTCATATTCAACTAATTTGAAGTTAGAAAACTATAAAAATCATGATTTTCCGGCGAATATTGATGATAATAGACTATACGTTTTATAATACGAATTTTCAGGCAATTTGCACGAATATGTTTTCAAGTAAAATTGGTTAGCTCTGTCCGAGAAAGACCTCAAAGACTAATGAGAAACGTAAAAATTATAAGCGATATTGAATTCCCTAAGAAAGTTTCGGCCAACTTTTCCGAGGAAGTTTGGTGATAAAACCGTTAGAATTTAAGAGAAAACATAAATGATTGGTCACAAAGAAAATGATTAATAGTAGGAAACAATATACGATTATGATACTCAAGAAGGCCTCGTCTCCCACGAGCGAAACCCGTTAGCGATGGTTTTATTGTTTCCTATAAGACTCTCCCCTTTTCATATTCTCGCACGTCTCATCTCTCCCACCCACGAAGCCATTTTACTTTCACCAGCAACCTTCTTCTTTCTTGACTTTCTTGTTTCCAATAATTCCTCCTTTTTCCTGTTGCAGCTTCTGTTTCTTTTTTGCTCGCTGTTCCCGCCTTGTATTTCTTGGATAACCAGTATTTGTCAGTTCTTTACTATGTATGATATTCATTTCAATACTCCATTATTATATTGTGACAGTAAACAATTACATATATGGTTAAATTTTGTCCTCAACTTATCAATAAATATTATTTAACCCGGTTGAATTCCAAGAATTTCGTTATCCGATATACCATAAAATACTTTTTTTCCAACTTATATAAAGTAAATCTTGCAGTTTCAGTAAATCCACAAAATATCCTCCTCTTTATTTGCTTTTCTTTTGTATAATTCCCAAAAACTATTTTTTATATATTTTAATGGCATAGGGTTAGATATAGGAAAATACTTATGTCTCAATATCGGCTTGAAACAAAGTCCTTTTATCATCTTTTCAAAATATAGTAGACTGAATTATTTTAAGCGAACTTTATGACTAATCTCATTCTTATTAACTGAAAGTAGGCGATGTTAAGGCTACCAGCTTATTTTATTCAAAAGTAAACATTCAAACTCCCCGTAGTCGTGAAATTTACAATTTAGTTGTAATATGTTGGTCTCATACTTCAAAATGTCTTTTTCAAATTCTTTCACATTTTCCTCTCGAAAAATCCATGAATTCTATTTTGTAATCGCACAGTCCATGCTTTCGTTTTGTTATTGATCTTGTGATTTTGATATTACAACGTTTTTTAAAAACATTTGATGAATATTTGTTTAAATATGTTTCTGTCCCTAATTGCCGACTTCATACCAACATCTTTAATAACGTTCTCATTATCTTTTTCTAGTCCCTTATTTATATAATCTTCGAAAAGGGCGTTAGGCCTATGCGAATCCATCAGCCACTCTTATGTCTAATTCCATGTTATTTATCTACTATCTAAGTATATTCGTTACCTCCTTATGATAGTTCGTATTCAAATTTCATTATAGTCAATCGTAAAATAGTAGTATTAGAATGAATTCAGTTTTCATTAATTTTTTTATGCATTGACCTGTTATTATCATGGTTTGTATGTTAATATGGATTGATTATTGAAGATTATTATTTCTGTGTTTGTGTTTGGTGTTATGTTCTAATATGCGACTGTTAGAATTTTGATTGCCTTTTACATTCCTTCCGCATCATGTTTGCTGTATCTTGTGGTATAGCTAAATTTAATTAAAACGATATTGGGATCAGAGTTTTATCGATTATGGTTTATTAGCTCTGGGGGATACCCATAAGAGCTGAAAAGAAATATATATTTTCTCCCAATATATTCAACAACAGAAGAATTACAAAATAATGTGAATACAATAACAAAAAATCACATAGTTTGTCCAATTTTTGCAAAATACTTAAGACAAAATAACTAAGAGCAATCATAAAATAAAAGAAGATGATAAAACAGTTTATTTTGAAAAGATTTTAAGGAAGAGATAGTAAATCAATATTAGATAAATAAAATAGTAGGAATATTACTGGCTTTTAAATTTGTAAACGGTGAACTATGAGCGAAGTAATAATACTTCAATAGCCTTATTTTTTACGTAATGGTAATCGCTGATTCGAATTTTAATCCCATGGTTTCTCCATCCCTTTGTTCGGCTCCCATTAATCATTCATGCATCACAATCACCACCTCACCCTCGCTGCTTATCCGGGCATTATATTTCCATAACTCCCCCTCCAAACTCCCACGCTCCTTCCTCCACACTCCCACGCACGAACCAGCATTCTAACAATCACCCATATAACCACCCACACCGAACAGATCTCTCTTATCATGTCCATCGAACCATCCGGGAATGTTTCTCGCCTTTTCTCACCACGCATCTTCACAAAAAGCACGTGATTTTCTCCAGAACCGCAGAGGAAAATCCTCCTTCCCGACACCACATAAATCGATTACTTTCCCCTATTCCTTTTCTCTTATTATCCACCCACTCTCTCGCTGGGGAAAATTTTGGAGTCATCTTTCAAAAACCACGCCGAATTAACTCTCATTGGCGTGTCTGTTGCTCGGTTTACTTCAAGTGCCGAAAAAGGAGTTCCATTGCTGATTTAACTCGGAATATACGTTTACATGAATAGCCAGCGAACCGTCATATCTCGTATGGTATCGTATGGTGAAAACTTCGTACTCCCTTATTAGCTGTCAGATTCACACACTTTTGATTTGACACATCTCTACATTTTACAAACAATTCATATTAGGAATTGATTAGAGACGTATGTAGTCTTGGATGAATATAATTTTTTTCACTGTCTTACGTTTTGATTTTTCGCACTTAATAGTGTTTTAGCGTGCACTATTTTCATTTTCTATAATAAGAGTCACTTATATTCGGAAAAATTAATGTTTCTTCAATTTAAATTTAATATTGACGATCCCATGTTTGTTGTTTTTACAGTGGTATTCAGGACGACTTCATTTGAACAATTTAACACTGGTTACCCAGATAGTCATGTGGACAGCGCGTTTACCATTGGTGAAAGCGATCCCGGGTTCGATTTTCGGTGGGAGCTAATGTGCGGAATGACCCAAGCTGTCGAAACACTTTTAATAATACTGCCACTAATTTAATGCTGCTTATTCATTCCCTATCCATGTAATAGTTACGTGACATTGATTACATTATTGCCTTTGTATTGATCTTTAGAAAAATGAAATTCTACATTTTGTAGAATTACTTTTAGAGCTCATTCATAGATTGTTTACCAGTGTATAGCAGAAATATGTCGGTACTAGAAGTGCATAAATAATTTTCAGGAGAGGCGTAGTAGTTTTAGGTATCCTTAAATAAAAGATTCCTATTAGATGATGAATACACAAAATGAGAAACAATTAATTTCACAGAAGTGCTAAGGCTAGATTATGTGGAAATCCCTTATGTAAAAGGAAACTTTTATTACCCTTTTCTCTCAGATTTATTTCTCAAATAGAAACGACTGGTTCCAACAAATGATTTTCATTACCATATGAGTCAGTTTGATGATGATGATGATTCTATTTGAAAACAAATTGGAAAAATTTACTATTGAAAATGCCTGTCCATTTGAAGAATAATTTATAAGCTAGCCGTTCTATGATATTGAATTTTCCAAGGAGAAACAGACATGAAAAATATCTGATAGGACCGAGACACAAACCCAGATCTCCCATTTTCCTGGCGGTTGCTCTAACCATTAAGCTATCCTGCCTGAACATTCAGACCTACCGTTCGAAGACCAGTCAATATTTGTGGGAAAGTCACCTTGTTCCTTGTTAAAAGAATAACTGAATACAATGGACTTCTACATATGGCACAGACAATGTTAAAAACTATACTACCATGGTTTCAACAAAATGGTGTCCGAAAGGATTGATATCTTGGTTGAATATCAATAAACATTTTCTGTGTTAGAGGTGGGAATACAGTGTGTTTTATTAATCTTATAGACCAAAAACCAACCACAAGGTTGAGGTTAAATTGTTAGATTCTTTTTCCTCGTGTTATTTCCTCTAAAATCTCAAATTTCATTTCTTTAGCATGACGCATCTTTGCGGGGGCGTTAGCGGTAGGATAGAATAAAAGATACAACGAGAGAATTTTAAAAGGCTGAAGAATCGGCGGCGGTCAAACCAGAGGGGGAATAAGGAATGAAAGAGATGAACAATGAAAAAAGAATGAGGAAAAAGCACGAAGATATGTTAGTCTTTTTGGGAAAGGCAAAACGGATCTGCTAATCTTCGGAGGGAGCACGAAATTGGATGATTATTGGCAAATGAAAGGGGAGGGATTAGGGTTGAGGCAAAACGGTACCGGAGGATAAAGAGTTAATGATGAATGTGGAATACGGAGGGAGACGTACGGAAAACGGCGAAATCTGGTGGAAGAGCTGTAAGTGAGTAGCGGTCAAGAGAGAGAAATATAGTCATCGCGGAGTTAAAGTGAAAGGACCAAGATGGATGGAGGAGCAGAGATAATAAGGGGAAGAAGAAAAGGTTAATCTTTCTAAAAGTCTGAAATTTATCGCGCTTGTAAGGAGTATAATATCCCGGCTGTAAGTTGAAACGTGCGGAATCCTTTTACCGTTTCTTCTCTAATGCATGGAGGTGGCGGCGTAATTAAATGTACAATAAAGAGGAGTGGTAATACTACCTGCGGAAATGCTGAGGCATGCGATTTGCGTTTATTTATAGATCCTCCGTAGCGATTAGGGGATAAGTGACTAGATTACTTGGAAGGCCTTTTGCTCGAACCGTTTGAAAAACAGAAATATATGTGGATGTATTCTGGGGTGAAGTATACAATATAATGGGAGACTGAAGTTTTTTCATCGTCCATGCATAAAGACTTCATATAACAATACTTTTCTAGACCATAAAGCCCCTCGTATTAACTTTGTGTTATTTTTATGCTGTACTATTACAAATTTGCTTCAATATTAGTTTTCAGCATCCTAGGACATGAAGGAATTTTAAAGTAGGATATTAAATATAAAATTGATAAGGTGAAGCGTTTCTTTGTGGAAATTTATGGCACCTATCTTAAGAAATCACACCCAGTAAATTCCGTGGTAGGTTTTGTCTACGACTTGATGTCAATCAATCAAAACAATTGACGAAAATGGTCAAAGAAAAATGGATTCTGTAATTTACCTTGTTTTCTTAAGATATTTGCATGTAAATATATCTTAGTATTCTAATATTTGAGCCCACAAATTAGTTTTTATTTCGAAATGTATGTTATAGTTTAGTAATGTCACAAAAAGCAGTTTATACTATGAAACTAATCGATAAAAGTTGACTCCATTTGTGCGGATAATGCATTTTCTTTGAAAGTCTTGATTGGAAGACTTCATGTGAACTATAGAGCCTCTAAGAACAAGTAGTTTCTGTACTTCAACCAAAGAGGAAATCCTCCACTCCTCTTTGCATTGTATTAGAATGATAATTTTTCAGAATTCTTTTTTGAAATAGGTATTGGTATTTTAATTAAAGTTTTACATGTAGAGTAATTTTCTTGGTCTATCAGGAGTTAAATTTCATCCAAACTAGTTATTCAATTTGTAATGGAATATAGTAAATAGTATAATATTCATCAATTGTTTCAGAAAGAAAAACAATATCTCCTTTGATTGCAAAGTCTTAGATTAGGAAAGCATGTTGTACTCGATAGATTTTTTTTACCTGTCTTCTCAGATTTAGGTACCTGTAAAGGATATTTGGTTCTATTTACGAAAAATTTCGATGTTATGTTTCATTATTATTACTTTTGAATAGGACACCTAATAACGCAAGCAGTTCGTCAAACGAAAACTGATGCTCACGATCAATAAGAAATGTCAACTTCAGTTGATCCGTTATTTTTCTCGATTAGATTACCGTTCTTCTAAACTTAATACAGAAGTAGGCTGAATTAGTTTTGTAAACATCCCTTACTAATTAAGCATTAATTAATGTTGAAATACCTTTTCATATCGTCATTGAAATAGTTATTTTTTTGCATGGCCACCCGTTGTCTAATGACGACATAATAAAGATGCCCATCGTGAAAGAGAAACAAAAAGGAGTGAATTAGAATGTGAATGAATGGGAGATCACGCTATATTTGTACGTAGATGCGAGAAGAATTAGACAGAGTGAGTTCTTCTTGGGATAGAGCCGTTCTTCACCTCATTCCACCTTCTCTCCGATTAGCTGACCTCTGCACCTCTCGATCGCTATCTCTCCCAGCCTCTGTTCTTATTCTTCGCCCATCTCCCCTTCTCCATCATTCTCTTTCTTTCTCCAAACCTTTTTGTACATCGATAGCCATTCTTTCAAGTCCATTTTTTTCTCTCGATCTCCCTCTCCGAACACAGCGATATTTCGGCAAACGAAGACTGTTCATTCCAACTATCGCCATAAAGCGATTTTTCGGGTAAACGAAGTAGTGAAATAGAGTTATAAACCGAAAATTACTATGAATTATTACTCTATAGTAGTGATAGATGATTCCTGGGTCCGAAAGTTTTGCCCAAGGTGGTTTTTTCAGAGAGGTTTCACTCAAGGGACTAATCAACTAGAGTCAATTTGCTCTCTTTTCACTCAAAGATTTTGAAATTTTTCGGTTCACAAAAATTTTTTCTGAAAGGATATTTTTGGAAACGGTGCTTCAGAAAAGCTTTCCAGTTTTTTGGGGAGGTCATTGCTTTAAAATATTTTCTACAAAAATATAATCTTTTCAATAATATAATCTAACCAAGAGATAATGAAGATGGTGTTAAATAGGAATTTTTGGTGCACATGAACCTACCGAAAGGTAGAACGCTCGTGTAAATAATCTTTGCGGAAAATTAAACTGATATCGATGTTGTTGATGGCTCCTTGAATGATCTAGGATCTAACCATGAACTTTTTTAAGTTAACGGAGTTGTTTGTATTTGGGTTTAGTGATGTGAAATGAAAATGTAAAAAATTTCAGGGTTTTTCGAAAAAGTATTTCATAAAGGATTATTACAAACCCTTTGTAGATACAGTTTCGAAATTTCTACGTTGGTTAAATATCCCATAGGAGAAATATAACTTGGATGAAACGTCTCTAAGGCAAAGAACTTTGGGTGGAAGGCAAATCAGTAAAACATATGCTCTAGTAAAACAAAGCTTTCAGCAACAGCTAAAATTAATTTTGTATATTACTCTGACTTGTTTTGTCGTTTTTGATACTTACAACTTCTGTGTTTTTCGTTAGCCGCATAGTTACAATGTTCTGATCGTAAGAAATTGAAAAATAATTGAATTTTGAGCAGATTTAAATCGGGACAAATACAAGACATAGCTTAAAAAATAATTTTGTTAAATTTTGAGTTGTTCCTCTAGCAACAAAAAGTAATGTATTGGCGTAATTGGCGCTAACTAATTTTGTTGTTTTACAAAATATTGCAGCTTATGCAATTCAGTAACATCCATCGTGAAATTCTCGGAGATTGAAATCTCTAAAAGTTTAAAGTTACCGGAAACGAATTCTATACGAGTCCAATTACTGGTATCACATTGCCCTGTGATTTGCACCTCACACGCTCATGCTCGGCTAGATGCGATCTAATGCCTTCATTGAATCAATTACCACACGGACTCAATTTGTTTCCATTTCATAAATTAACATCTAAACCCCGTTATTAAGGAAGCTTATCTGCATCTAAAGCGTGTTATAGGTGAAGGCAATTTATTTAGACCCGCGTCCTTTCCGCGAGGTAGACTCACACAAAGTTTATTAAAGCCTGTGCTATGCTTTGCTCATTATACAAAGAGGTGAAAACTGCTGAGGACTTGGGCTTTTCCGTGCGTGTATGGTTTCAAGACATGCGTCATAATTTTTCGTGTTAGTCAACGTTCTATGATACATGGAGTCATGATTTTTTTGTGCCTGACGTTCGACGACGAATGCGTCTATTCTATCAACGTACATAAATTACGAGAATTATTGCATAATGTGGCTTTTAAATTAAAGTAAAATTTGGATTAACCCCGGAGTTGTAATAAAATTGTCTCACATTATTTATTTATTTTTCCGTCAATTTCATAAATGATATCCAAAACTTAGAATAAATTATATCAAATGCAAAGAATTCAATTAATGAAAAATGCTCCATCCCATTTATGTTTTCGGTATGTATTATCTATTAGAACCTTTTTCCAGTCAAGATGCTTTTGCCACTATCTGGTGAAGTCCTCCTAAGCTCTCCTGATCTTGTCATGTGAATGTGAATCTTTGTAGTACGAGAATAGGGAAGGTTCAGGTATATACTGTCCTTAGGGCATAATAACTTATTTTTATAGTTTTAAAGAAGGTTTGATGGGTCTCGGATAGTCAAGTGTGCCTCCGGACGTTCAACTTTGGTGAATACGGTCTCGGACTCGATTCCAAGTGTAGCCCATTTTCGAAATGGCCTAAGTCGTAGAAGAAGTTTTAGCAATATTACTACAAGAAGGTTAGATGAAGTAAAATTAACTTTGG
Source organism: Sympetrum striolatum (assembly GCA_947579665.1). Classification (NCBI taxonomy): domain Eukaryota; kingdom Metazoa; phylum Arthropoda; class Insecta; order Odonata; family Libellulidae; genus Sympetrum; species Sympetrum striolatum. The sequence continues at coordinate 37,286,819 of OX388345.1, read as the reverse complement.
ATTGTTTACATATACATGGAATAGTATAATTCCAAGGACATTCAGGTACTGATTTAGAGAACCAATTCTACATCGATTGAGGAAGCCGTTACTGCATTATGGAAAAAATGGTCGAAATAACTAACATTAAATTTCACAAATTTCCACGATAAAATTGTGAGAAATTTAATCTGAATTATTGTCACCATTATTCCCAACTTTATTTCATCCTAGAGTGATTTTGCCTCCACATAAAAAATATTGCACAAATGTGGATTTTCCAATACCTTGACCACGGGTATGCGCGAGGATAGGCTTGCGTCATACATTCGCTAATCCACTCCCGACTGTCCAAGTGACAAAAGAGAGGGGAAAATACCTTCCGCGACTCGGATCCGCTAATAAAAATCGCTTTTACCGGAGGGGAGGCAAAACCGACCTCCTTAAGTAGTTTTTATAATCTCTCCATTGGACGCGACGCACGCCCGTATCTCCGCATCTACGGATTTCCACCGTTCGCGCCGAGACACGCACGGCCGACTGGTTGCAATTCCATTTCCCCTTCTGGTCATCCAAACTGGTTGGCGAGCTTACTTCTCTGGCCACGTCTCGGTAACCAATACCTTCCATAACGTCGTAAAGTTTCGCGCGGACTTCCTCGGCGTTAATTTACTCCCACCCAATATAAATTCCTCCCCCTTGCAGACGTTGCACTTCCTCCGGGACAAGACCACGGAGGGAGGACGGCGCATGAAAAACCCGGAGTAACGGGAGGATTTTAAATAAATATCCCATTTTGTCCTTTCCTTCTCTTTGCCCTTTTACCGGAGTATTTGTCGCATTAACTCAGTGGAGTGAAAGGCAGGCGGCGATGTCGCCAACGGGGCGATGTTTTGAAAGCGTTCGGCCGATCCACGCTTTTTTACGCTTAGTCCATTCGGATATCGCAGAAATAAAAGCGGGGGATAATTCTTTCTCGAATAGGGTAATAGTCCGGGAGTTTACGACGCTGTAAATTAAGAGGGTCCATTACGCGTGCTTACGCCAACGGCCGCAGTCTTCCCAGAGTCAAATAAATTGCTAAATGAGGAAAATATGGTTGATGTTTAGCTTCGTTTAAAATTTCCCGGCCGCTGCTTACGCCAGATAAAGGGGGCGTTTGTTTGTAAAGGCTGGAGGCGAATGGGTGGATAAAATACGCGAGGATCTAGTTCGTGTTTGGGGAAGGACAAGTTATTCGAGCTCGGTGTCGATGAGGGAGAGGAAGTCACTTTTACTCCACTCTTTGGGGATGAGAAAAAGGAGTAAGATATCTGCTCTCAATGAGAGTATTTAATTTTTTTTTCTCAACGGCATCTATAGCATCAACTTTTAAGCTTGGTAAATTTGGGATTATAGATTCTCTCTCAGCATTTGAAATCCAAGTTCATATATACATAAGGTGATATAAAATAGCTTTTTGTAAAGTAAAGAGATAGGGATGTCCTAGGAAAATCCCTGATTGGGGTAGTTTTCGACTTTCAATATTTTATGGATCATAAGATAGTATCGTTACAAATATATTGTGTGATTACATGTTTTAGTGTTGTTATGCTCTGCCATCATAATGAATAAAATCTTCGTTCCCAGCGTCGTACATATTGAATCCACTTGTCATCTCAATTGAAATATTTTAACTAAACACCGTTGTGTTTAGTTAAAACCGGCCGTGGTGGCGGAGTGGTTAACGTGCTAGCTCTTAGCGTTAACGTTCAAACCTCGCGGTCCCGGGTTCGAATCCCGGCTAATCGGATTTTTCCGGTTAGGGAATGGTTGTATGTTGTGTGTGTGTTTGTGATATTAATAAAATAAAAATGCAAAAAAAAGGAATAAAATTTAGAAAAGGGGTTAATTGGAGGAATAGCCTTCCTAGGCTAAAATTCGCCCAAAAAATAAGACGGCATTATTATTATTATTATTATTATTGTGTGTTAATGAATAATAAATTCTAAATAAATATCTTCTGGTTCAAACTACCAATTCAATAATATTAAACATGAAAAATTATTAGTTTTTGATTAAATCCCAGCTTTATATTTCTTTCACTTCACACTCAAAAGCAATTTTGCTAGTATTCGCTTTTCACCAGTATCGAGGAATTATAAATGGAAAAGATTACGCATGGAAATTAGGGAGCCTTTCCCATCCGTGGATTTCAATTTTTCCTCGGAATGGATACTATGGGAAATTAAAAGAAACGGAGACTTACGGCGTGTTTCTAATGGACTGAAAATGTTTCCTTTTATTGAGTAGGAGTCAGTTTACTTGAAAATGTACACGGAGGAAACGTTTTGATAAATATAACACGGCCGTCGCTGTAAGTGAAAACATAATAAAAATCAGTTTCAACAGGGATGTTACATAGTTCCGCATAGTTTCCTTTCGGAAAGAAAGGTTTTTGTTGAAAAATCGGAAATATCTGAATAAAATTTTCAATTATATTTGCTTTATTATGGGATTTTTCATTTTTGACAAATAATTTGACTTGCCTTGCAATTAGTTCTAATCTCTGAATTCGGTAAAAGTAAAAAAGGTAAAGTAAAAATGTGATTTTTCTGTTACCGGAGTCCTTTATGTCACGAAGAATCCATTTTGGTGTTTATTGTTCATTTTTACGCTTGATAATCAAAGTCAATAATTTCTGACTTGCCTGAAAGATGTTAGAAAAAGCTATCTTTTATCGTTCGAAACAGCCGAAATGTCTATTCTGTGATGCATGTTGTAACATTGCTACATGATATATTTGTAACCGAAGAATTGGTGCAAATAGTCGTGATTTTCCTCTTTATGAACTCTTGTGTATCTAGTGCATATTACTCACATCTCGAATATTATTATATAAATATGGTAAGAATCTCATATACAGCCTCGACCCACATATAGTTCGCGAATTCCTCTATAACAAGTTTTTCTACCCTTTCCTTACTAGATGGCACTTTGCCTTTCACTGCGAATCTTTTGCCACCAACATATCACCACGGACGATTGGTAAACTTCAGAATGTCATCCGCACTTGTCCTCCCCGGAAGGAAGAGATCCCAATTCCATCGCCACTACTAGCTGACGTCGAATGGGATCCATTTTTCTTCCATTTGTCTTAAATCTTTGCTCATCTCAGTTGCACCTGCTTCCTCACGATACCTTAGCATTTGCTTTCTTTGCATCTCTTGCGTTCCTCCATGTCCATCTTTAGGTCAGGAGAGGAGGGAATAAGAAAAGAGTTAACTCGCTGCTTCAGAACGGGCAGGATTGCTTAAAAATCGTGTTAGCTCCCTCTTTCCTCGCATACTTATCCTTCCCTACTGTTTAAGAGCTTGTCGCGCGCTTTTCCGCACCTTCCTTTTTGTGCAGCGCATCTCCTCCTTTTAATTGCTTGCGACCGTTAATCGCTGGCCCGGAGGAAACGTGACTCACCCCATCTTGAATGGATGGTCTCGAGGCATCCGGGAAGCTGGGATTGTTTTATTAGTTTCCCTTTACGATTCGGCGCATTGTTTCACTGGTGTAGGAGACATTTCCGAGAACACGAGTTACGTTTTTTGCAGGAGGGATTCCGCCCAGTCGACTAATTTTTCGAATGCATTTTAATTGCGTTTCGCTGAGCAGTAAATCGCTGAATCATTATACGGTGTTATTCCTACATCAGTGAACTAAGCCCTGTAATGACGCATACGGCTCTAAATCACTCAGTCTGTTTACTTTCATATGAACTCGCTCTAGTTTCCACAGGCATGTATATTTTTCCTGGCTTTTTCTCTAAACTTAGGTGATCACTCCATACATTTTATGCATGTGATTATAAAATGTTTATAAGGGCATGTTAATTTCTATGAGTTACCATTAGGTACCCGCAACACTGTCTTGGGGTAATTTGAATCATGGCATCACCAACCTATAAGTGTAACTATTGCTCGTTTTTATAAAAATCCAATGATATCAGGATTAAACTATGTAATATATAACGAGTCTCGTTTTATTTCACAACCACAATGTTAAGTTTGAACTCATTGCTGGAATTTATAAAGATTTTTCATGTCGCATTTTAATTAGTTTGGCTGCAACAACGCCACGGTGGCATGTCGATGGATTTGATAACATGAATGTCTTATTACAGTATGTAAACCAATCATTTCTTCAGTTCTAAATTAGAGGAGTCATACTTATTTCTACCTATATCTCTATGAATTTCTTGTAATCCTATCGAAAAGAATTCCATAAGTTGCTAGCTATACATGTTTTGATTCCAATTAACGACTGTCTTGTCGAAGTGTAAACTGCTGATGAAATCAGTAAAAGCATCAAACTAAAGGCGGAGAACTAGCAGGCAGGCTAATGCGTAGTTGGTATTGAAAACTACTCTTTTATTATCATTGTTGAATTATAACAAACTAATGCCATGGTCTACACAACGATTAATCTTCCACTAATGAAGAAGCAATTAGGTCTAAGCATGATCATAAATGCTGGTTAACCATTGCAGCCTATTTTCTAATATATTATCAGACAAGAATACAGCGAGCTGACAATAAAACCGGATTAAATTAAATTTTTAGGTGATAGTCATAGCGAAGAGAATTATGAAGATTCAATAGAATGTCTTGAGGTTACATCGAAAGACCACGTATCACGGGTCATACATTATGTAAGAATAAACGAAAGAAAAGGCATTGGAAGGATGAAAAACAGGCTGAAATATTTGACTGAAAAATTGTTAAAATTGAAGACACTTTAGGTAGCTCACAGTAGTGGTAGTAGAGTAGTTTTGTTAAAAGTGCTTCGACAGCTTAAGTAATTTCGCACATGTGTTTCCACCGGGAAGCGATCCTGGGAACGCTTTTACCGGAGCTGGATGTAATGGAAGCCGAATTGGAAATGGAAACGAAACAGATTCTAGTACAGTAAAAGGCTTTTTATTCTCCAAGCTACGTTAGAAATTAAAGGGTATTTAACAGATATTGTTAAAGTTAGCCTATTGATTTAACTTTCTCATACCCTCCGATCAACGGAACCTAGAACCCGGTATCCCATTATGAGAAGGCCATGTGTAAAGCGAGGGAGTTGACCGCTTCAGCTAATTCTGCGGTTTCCACGCAGTGCTAATGGAGCCTCTCCTAACCTCTGCGCCCTTTAGCCCAAAGAGGGGCAGTGAAAGGCATGGGTGAGGGAAAATTGGGTTGCAAATGCATTGGAATGGGGACTTGTCTCGCTTGACCGGAAAGAGCTTGCTAGCGTCGAATTCACCTGCGGTAGTTGAAGAGCTACTTAATTTCCACTTATTCACGTGGTTGCATTGACTGGAGAAGAAGTTTTTTAGCTGAGAAAAAGGTGTTTCAACATTGCCGCACCTAGGGTGTTAGTCGTTTGGTGAATTTTCACGGCGTTCGATTATCAGTTACGAAATGTTTGCAGCGAAATACTTTGGATGCTTCAGATCCCTATCGATACGAAGCATGCGTTTTTGTGCATCTAACATACTACAGGTTGATAGGCGTGGCTTTGTATATCATAGAAAGATTTTTCTTTTGTGTCTAAACCTTATCAATAATAATATCTGTTTAGGAAACATCTGATTTTTAGTATCACTTTGTATATTACAATTCATCGTAATATGCCAGAGAAAGGATGGCAAATAAGGAATTTCGTGTATTAAGGATACTATAGTTTTTTTTAGTTTTAAAGCAGGCTAGAACTTACAACTCCAAGTAGCAAGCGTATGCTTGAATGAGACTTTTCCTGCAACGAGCGCATACTGATTTGGTAAGCCAATTTTAATTTCAATCTTGAACGGTGTAGGCTAATAAAGCGTAATACTTGAATACACTTAAAGCTGATAAGTATTTGCTTCAACAGAATATTTTTTAAACTATCAGTAATTTATTAGAAGAGGAAACACAACTGCAAATTGTTAATTAACACTAGAAGAGAAGGAAATCAAACGTATGATTCAGGATAGATTTCAGTAAAAGACGTTTCTGGTATTCATTGCAACTCAACGATATAACAAAACGGAATAAAGTGAAAAACAAAGAAAACTCTGGGGTCGGGCCATAAGGCCATAATTATATAGTTTAAAAATGCATCATATAGGATGAACAATTAAATACATTATGACGTACAATATTACATTAACATTGAGTAAATGTTTAATAACACGCATTTTTTTGTTATCACCGATTTGACTGAAATATTAAAATGCATTCATTTGCTTAAACACCATTCCATTCAATAAGATAGGAAATACCAGAATTAAAACTTTAATGTATTTTATTTCACGGAAAATACCATGCCCTTTCTAAAAGTGTTTACATATTGTTACATGTATTTGTGATTAAAATTTTATCAAACCCAATTTATGGAATAATTATCTGTAGGTCCTTGTCGTGTACAAAATAATTCAACGAGTATCAAATTTTAATTATTTGAATAGCTTTCAAATTACCCCGAAAAACAGTTTAATCATATAACCTTAACGCTAAGTATTATTTTTCTATTTTATATAATTGTGACCTCGTAAATCATGAAGATTTTCTGCAATCACATATCCTCGTGGAAGGAAGTTTCAATTCATAAATACTCGCAAATTTCCTCACGCGAATATTTGGTTTTGAAGTATTCCCACTATGTTTCTCCTGTGCTTTTAATTTGGACCTCCATCCTTGAGCCGTTCCCCATATCACACACAAACCCCGCGGTAAGTCACGGAGGAGGCACTTCATCACGGCAAATGAAAATAATGCCTAAATTCAGGGTTCAAACCTCTCGCTACGCTTTGTGTTTACGCGAATCGCCCGAGTAGAAACTTCCCCGTGGTTAAATCAAGAGAAGAAAAAAGGGATCGAAAACACGTTACCACCCACGACGATGGGGTTTCGCCCCGATTACACGCCAAAAAAATCCCGAAATCCTCTCCCGCGCTTCCTCCTGACCTCTGCGCTAACCCGCGTGCCCAAAAAAATCCACAAAAGGTATCGCGCGCCCCGCGGCACCTCACATACCGGAGCCTTTTTCTCAACACCCACACCTCCTCATAAACTTAGCACCAGCGACCTTTTCTGCCGCTTCGGAGTGTGTTTTTTTTGCCCACGAATCTCCCGTTTAACCCCCAACCCAAATACGTATCCCGGGCAGTTCCGTGACATCTCAGAGTGCGACAATTCAGAGTACAACTCACCGAGCGACAACTCATCGGACCCGACAATTCACCGCGCGACAACTCACCTGGATACAGCTCATCACGCGATTTAGTTTTTGTTAAATATATTACTTAATTAACATTTAATTTTTAATTCTTAATTTCATTATTATTTGATTGAATTTTAATGTATAGATTGTAACCTTATATTTATAGACACTTTATGATGCAACAAGTATTCTAAAAATTTTATAAAAATATGATCTACTTTGAACTTTGTTGTGTATTATATAACGGTAAAATGAATGTTTACATCATACCTAAAACAAAAGTTCGTATATTTCACTAGATAATTTATCTTTCAACCGCAAACTAATTTTTATTCCGTTTTCTATCTTAATACACAGGTTAATTATTTTAGTGTCTTTAATAACTTTGTAATAGAATGATTATTAGGAACCAGCTGATAAGCAATTATTTACTTAGAAGGACCAAAATATTCTTATTTTAACAGTAGAATATAAAGGTTTCACCTTATTGTAATATAGGACTGGGCATTTAATGCATGTTACATTATTAAATGCAATGTTAATATTTTTCCCTATATAAGGTTGTACCTCGAAATAAGCTAAAATTTTAAAATAATTTGTTAACGGACTACCAAAATTAGTTATTCAATTTTGGCCAAAGATAGTGTACACGGTTAACTTTTTTCTGTATTATAATATTCTGATTCAATGAATTAATATTATTTTTATCTAAAAATAACTAATCAACTTGTTCAATCGGTAATAGGTAACAAGACTACCGCTAAATTGTTTAAATGTTCAAAATTTGATATTATTTCTATTGTCGTAAAGATATGTTGTTCGCGCAATGAGCTGTCGCCTGATCAGTTGTCGCACCGTGAGTTGTAGGATCCGATGAGATGTCCCTATCTGAGTTGTCGGGTCACGATCCCAGGCACTCAACAGAATTTTTACCGGTCCTGTCTGGTACCCTTAGCGGAGGGATAAACACCGAGGGGTTGTCCAGGAGCCGTAAACATTCATCCATATTCGCCTCCCTGGCCGTTCATTACCGCTGTCCTAACAAGAGGAGCAGACGCGGTCGGAATGCTTTATTTTCTCGCGATGGCCAGAAAAAAGATATGAGCCCCGTTGTCTGAAACATCTCTTGGCCATTATTCCGAGTTTGCGAAACTCTCCTCCGGCTGACACATTTCGTGGGTATTTTTCCGTGGAAATGGGTGTTATTTCAGCGGGGAGGAATTCCGTTAATTTACGCGGCTTCCCTACCCTTTGGGTCTCCTTGCCGGTGAGGTATGGAGCGATGGAGGGTATGCTTCGAGATTCATCCCTCATGCGATTCTTAAGGAAGAGTGCGTTGGAGGTCCACAGCTGTGCAAACATCGAGGCGCATATTCTTCTTTAATCACCGAGATTCCATCGAAAAAGTATTCTTAATTTCGTTTTGAATTTGAAAGAAGGTTACAATGTATCGTGGTTTCTACTCTCGGTTTGCAATGAGCGAAACAACGGTAATTGCTGCTATAACTAGTGAATGTTATTGCTTCAAATTTGGAAGTCAAAATAAACTCGTTGGGGAGGAATTGCTTGTACTTTATTCTTTCTCTCGGAATTATTTTGGTGAAATAGGGGCAATTACCAGCATCTGATGGGTATATTTTTTGCTTGAGAGCATTATCTGTTGAGCCGTCATCTTTGCTATTTACTTGATGGGAATGTATTTATTAGTTCATATAAGTATTTACTATGAATGTCGATACGTACTGTACTGATAGATAATGGTTTTAATAGAGAGTTCAAGACTGTACTACCAATATTTCACATCATTATTACTATCATCTGAAAGATCATTTTCCATTGAGCAATCCCACCCTCCCGGAACGTAGCTCAATTTGAAATCGATAATCATTCAATTTCCATTTGGTAAGACCGACCGATTTGAAGGAAATGTTCATTTCCATGGAATATTTATGCACTTAGTAGCTTCCCGTGATTATGGAATTAGTTTTTAATAGCACAATAATAAAAATTTTCTTACATTTCCATATACCCATATTTATTTATTTTATTATTTCCATATATTGATCTTATTTATAAAATACATATTTGAACTAATTCTGATATGAAACACAGCTTTTTCTGATTTATGTAATTTTTAATGGATAGGATAATTGGTAGAGAGGAAGACAAAAACAAAAGATGTCGGATGATTTAAGGGTGGAGTAAACTACAATGAAGTGAAGGAGATGGCGTTGAATAGGGATTTTTGAATTTTAATTTTGATGCACACGAACCTACCGAAAGGTAGAACACTCACGCATGTATGATAGTTGGTAAACATTTCCTATGCGGACCCCACAGGGTTAGGCAACCCTGATGAATCCTTGCCGTCACTTCAACTTACTCAAATCGTGTATGAAGAATCGGCCGAGACTTGGGCAATCTTAGTTCTATAGGGATATATTCTGTTGCAAACGTATGAACCTCGGAGATACTTATTCACTTAACTCGAGGAATTCACTCTTTTCAAAATTTCAAACAACATAATAATTCCAATTCTCCAAGTGTGAATCAAGTCTCTCTGGCGCATAACTTTCAATTTTTGAGAAATTCTCCCCTCTCGTTGAAACCTCACGTCTCCATAATGTTGACCAACACTTTCTTCCTCAACCTCTCACGTTAACCACTCCATCGTTCATCTCCCTTTCTGTCACCTCTTCCTTTATCTCCATTCGCCGCCTTCCCACGCCCCATTCGATCTCTTGAGTAAGTGCTCCTCTAATTAAATAAATGGCCCTTTTCCCCCAGCACAATAGACGCAACTCGCGAACGAAGACGAATGTCGTCCATTACGGCGACTGAATAAGTGTTGAGAACTCCTCTGGAATGTCTCGGTCGCACTCCGCCGGAGACTTTCTTTATTTCCGTGAAAACGGAGGAATGGGAAAGACTCGAATAAATTGCGAAACGAATCTGCGGTTCCAATGGCCTCCGAAAAATAGCTGGTCCAGAGGCCAACGTCCGATACTGATTTTTTCTGTTTGTTTCCTCCGTTGCAGGGTAACTATGGTGTTTAAAGTGCTCCGCAACGCCTCACGTACGCGGAACAGTTTACTCGCGCCTGAAATGTTCCGTACTGTAAGGTCATATAGAATGAGATATATTTCTATGGAATGCATCGCAATTTGCTCCAGATATATTGCGGAGCCCACTGAGACAAAGTTTGTGTGAATTTTTGTGATCAATGACGATATTCCAAATTGTCTTGAAGGTACATATTTAAAATATACTTTATTTGTTTATGCATAAGAAAGTTACGTAGAAATTAAATAATAGCACTAAATTGCATAAAATTATACTATCCTATTCAATAAGTGTTGCTCAGACTTAAATGCTATAGACACAATACGCAAATGTAAGGATATTTTCTTTCAGACATGTTTTTGGTTGGAATTTTCCCTTAAACTTAAACAGTTTTATTTTTGCTTTGATGTAATAATTAATCTTTAATACAGATTTACTTATACTTTTGATTATTTATTTTCTCTAACATGGCTTCTACTTAACTATCAAGATATTTGAATAGAGAAGTTAATTGATGTACAAATTTTTATTTCCCATTTAAATGTATTTTTAGCGGTATAAGAATGTATTGTGATTGAAATTTATGCATACTCTTCTTTAAAAAGGATTGAATTGATACATGTTATATAGTATATCATTGTGGGGATGGCTTCTTTTAAGAGCTCTTCTAAATCTAATATATTTTAGTCAATACTTCCTTTTGATCGGAATTTGTTTACTAGAATTCTGCTGAAGTTAATTAATGACAGAATTCCATTATGTTTCTAAATAATAGGGACCATTTCCTTTCTTCTGAGTATTAGAAGGCCCTCATTAGGATATTCTGAGAACTTCTGTATCTGTACATCGAAAATAACCTTTCTGTCTGACTAGAACTATAAATTTAACAATGTTAGGCACTTTAAAAAATAGTTTATTCGCCTCCGATACCAAAAAAAGTTTGAAGGTTACCATTCCTAAATAAATTTACTTTCAGTGTAGTGTATTTTTAAAGACATTTATCTGGAAGATTCATTCTATGTAATATAAGAAGTCATTGTTTCTATTATTTCCATTTCTCGCGTACTTAGTTGACATTCCCGTACTCACGAGTTTACATGGATAGTAATGTATGTCTTTATAAATAAGGTCAAGTTACAATGAAGAAGGGGGACACTGAACGATTGGTGTAGTACACAACTAGACTAATCAATCTTTCATTACATTGTGCCCGAAATTTAAGGTTAGATTTGTCCACCATTTGCCGGTGTGATTTTGAATATCAAACCTAAAATTGATTTATAATGAACCTAATTAAAAAATCTATCTAATATTCAAATATTACTTTTTCTTCTTTGATGAGCCGATGAGTGCATATCTGGGTACGACTGCAGATGTAAAATATGTCCTTGAATGGGTTTTTCCACTTTTTACACCTGTAGCATGTCACGTACCGTTAAAGAAACGGTATAATTTATTTGCCAGGGAAAACATCAGTCAATATTTCTATTTGGAAAGAGTAATTGAAATTTCTGCGTAGTTGTGAGTCAGTAAATAACACCACGAGCAAACATTTTATCTTTAATCATTAATGGTTGATTGTGGTCCGCTTGTAAAAGTAACGTAAAATCAGTAGACGTAAAATATGAAAATGGAGAAGTCTTGGTCTGGTAAATAACGCTGATAACTAGCAATCAAAAAATATATGTATAGCTATGAAAGAATTATCTGAAGGGAAAGGATTGGGGTGGAGGAGCGCCTTTTAGTTGTCCCAACTCTCAGGGAGTTCTAACCTATGATTCAATGGAACTGGCCATCGAAGTAATCAATCAAGAAGATTGAGGAGTATGACGAGATTTCAAGGGTTATACAGGGAGAACCTAAAAAAGGAAGGGCTACTTTTAAGGGATTTTCTTACGATCTTAGGAAAGTAAATTTAACTGAAAATTAAACGAAAAGTCGTTTGAAAGCGGCAAAACGATTTCCAGTTATGCAATGTAACACGCAACTTGTAAAGAAAGAAATTTTTAAGACTAGGAGCGCCGACAAATACGGCTTTTGGAGATTTTTAACCTCTAATTATGCTCTATTTAGGTCACTAATATAACTTAAACAAATAATTTCAGAACATTCTTCCAGCGTTTTAGAAAAACGATATTCACTTAAACTAGAAGAACTGCAATTATATGAGAATTTTTTCTGTTTTATGCTAGGGCTTTGCGGTGTTCCTATCGCTCAGGGCCCTGCGTATCCCTAGAGGCGGCAGAGGGAGAGGTGAGCCTGATAACTCAAAAATAAGTTCACACTGTCTATGGAGCGAAACTCCAAAATGTTAACTGTAGGGAATTGTAAATTACCGGTACTATGTCCACAGAATACACGAGGGCTTTATGCATGTATGTCTCTGACATCTATATTCATTCTAGTTTTGGTGTGTTGTTAGAATTTGACGGAAGGGCGTTATATGCGTTTGTAATTTTTATTAGTATGTGGTTTTCTGTTTGATGGTCTTCTTCCTTTTGTAACTTGCAATAAATTCCCTGGAAAATTTACCTCGCGAACTTCTCCTTGTTTGCCTATATATCATATATTTTACTCTTATAGACGGAACCATAGGATTTTCATATTGTCTAAAACATCCCAGATATTATTTCCCTTAGTTATCTTCATTCCTCCTCTCTTCCAACTTGGCAATTATCTCCTCAAATATATTCCTCCGCGGTACATTCAACATGCGCTTTTAAATGGAGATTGCCATTCGGTTGAAGCCAACCTAAATCAAGCACAGTATACGATACTCTGTTGGACCGGTATGCGAATATTAGATGACCTTTACCTTCTCCCCTACGATTCATTCCGCACCTTTCACCGAGGAGCGCTCATATCACCTCCATCCTCGCGGTTTGTCAAACTAGGAAAATTACTTCCGCGGCCATTCCATCTCTGGAGATCTTTTTCTCCATTCCTCCTTGCTCTTTCGCCACTTAACCTTCCCCACCCACATTTACGAGAGAGGCATTCAAACCCAAGAGGGCAGCACCTGACTGGCTCCGAGCCAGGGTGACGTGGCTTCGAATCTCCGGAGAGCCGCTCGAGGAATCCAAAGACACTGAGAGGGAGCCTGAGCAATGTGGAATGTCTCACAATGTGAAGTAAGGCTTCCCGTCCTATATCTTTGCGGTGAAATACATCGGGGGACCTGACCATTCTCTTTTGTTTCCCACTTCTCCGGTCCAAGTATATCCTATTTTCCCGTCCCTGTTTCTCTCCACGGGTGGCGAAACTTTGAGCTGTCTGAAAAGCTCGCTGTTCAGCATCTCTCTCTTATTTCTGTCTTTCGGACTTAATCGCTGAAATACTCTGCTCCACGCATGGACTAGCCTCACTTACCTCTTCGCTTTTAAGGTACTTTCGCATGATTATTCAATCAGAGAAAAGGTAAGGATTCGCATACGATATTAAGTTACTTTCGCATGATTATTCAGTCAGTGAATACATATGGACTAACCCTAGATGTTGCCATAATTCTATAGTTTCAATTATTATGATTCTTATGTACCTACATATTAAAACTTCCAGACACCTTTCGGATTGTGGCAAGGAGTACATCTGTCCTGCATCTATTTTCCTAACCGATTACTTTTGCTTTTCGTTCGCGAAAAAAATGTTTTTTTTGTTTCGGCTCTATTTGGCATGCCATTTTGTGGTCTACAATGATATTAATGTAATATACTGTATACAAAAATCGGAAAAATAATCTCAGCTGTCGAAGAACCTTCATAAAAATATGAATACCACAATATAAATAAACTATTGGATATAGATAAAGTATAGCTAAAAAAGATTAAATTAAAGCGAGAACTCTAACAATTATCTAAGGGGTAAGACAAGGATGCGTGATGAGAAATGTGTAAAAATATCTTCGAATAGGAAATATAAATGACAGTTTTCTTAGCTTAATATTTTATGTAAATCATCAACTTTAGTCATTTTCATTTTTCTTTAATTCTATCCGCGATATTCATTTAACCAAAACACTTAACTATACTTCCCAACTTCGATGGCTTCGCTTTGAGGAGGGCATCTAAGGCTTTGAGTAAGAGTACGAGTACTATTACATAGTACTTATGATTTTCAAGATAAGGATGTGAGACAGTAGTAATTCAGTTTTCAGTTTAAGTAGTAATGTGTACAGTTAAACTCATATTTACAACCATGAGCTTCACTGAAAGATGTTTGAAATTTTCCGAATCAGTTCTGGTGCAAAATTTTCATATATCAGAAAATTATCTTGTAACACAAAGGAGATATTTAAAGGAAACTTGACATTTGGGAAGTGTCAACCGCTCTCATCCCCTAACGAATTATCTAAGTAAATATGAGAATTCACTTACAAATTATTTAGCACCATGGTTTTAGCTGCGACGCGTTGAAAAAGAGAAATTTTTAGGCACCAGCGCGGCAGAAATCTCGTTCACGTGCTTGGTGAAAAATGCAGGTCTCTCTAAAGGTCAAGGGGTCATCGTGTCATCTAGCCTACCATTTCCAGCATTCATTCCTCTCGCAGGGATTCTGAAATATATGATTGATCGGATGCAAGATTACATTAATCTATCAAATTTCGTAAGTTCAGTATCTCGAGACCTACTTCCAAGAAAGCAATCTCTGCGTTTGTTTTTCACTCTCCCATATGCGTAGTATGTACCTTCCTCGGCGCCGGAGGAATAGCGTGCCTGTCAAGTAACGTCGGGGTCGCGGGTTCGAATCCCATTCGTGGCGAGGATGCTTGTGTACGCGGTTTTAAGAGGGAGGCGCTGCGGGAAATTGTTTCGCCGCAATCATATCATTTCATCATTCATATCAGCTGGTCATTGAACCTAGGTCTAATGGTTACTCATAGCAAATGATTTAATGATACTAACTAATGTCGTTTAGAAAGTATGTGAACATTCATGGATTCGGTTAATGTTGATAATTTAGATCTCGTATCTAAATTGTACTAGTATACATTAAAATTGAGTGAAAATTTCATTTTTTTGCATTTAAGTGATGAATTCCCTTTCCAGAGGCTGTTCCATTTAAACCAAATTTTGTTTATGTATTGCTGAAACCCTCAAATCAAGATTCGTCTGAATATTTTTTCAAGGATATATAGGATATATTTTATAAATAAACGATCTTGATGTATAGCTTTAGTGACTATATATTATTGCTGTCCATAGGCAAATCGTCCTTTAAGATTAATCATCATAGAACCTACAGAACAAAATAAAAAATCTATAGATTTATTCTAAACTTATAAATAATCAATCAGAAATTAGAAAAAAATAAAATATTAAATTGATGATCATATGAATCGATTTCGGTGGAAACATCCATTATATTAGAGTAAATCCACAAAAAGCATTGTAAATGCATATATTTTTCATAAATGGTATGATGGTTTTCATTTTATTTTAAGGGAAAGCATTTCTTACGCACTAATTTTAATAACTTTTCCAACATTTTCTTACCCTCCAAAATTGATAGGTGCTTAAATTGACGGTAAAGATTAAGGAAGCATTGGTTCTCTCGGTGTCTAAAATGTCGCCATTGCACACGATTTTGGTCTAACATAATATCAACTGATGAAACGTAAAAAAAATCCGTCAGTTTTTACGTACTTGAAATTGACTAGATGCAAATAAACTCGTTTTTACCATTCCGCTGTTTTCCAGAATTATCCTAATGGCCCAGCATATTTATCGCCTCTTAAATTCACGACGTGGCTATCCAGCCTGTATTTACCGATTCCCGCGAATACTTGCAATTCTCGCATGAGGTACACACACGCAAGTCCCATTTCCTCATCGCTTGGATTCCATCCACTTCAAAGGATGCT
Organism: Sympetrum striolatum; assembly: GCA_947579665.1. Taxonomy (NCBI): domain Eukaryota; kingdom Metazoa; phylum Arthropoda; class Insecta; order Odonata; family Libellulidae; genus Sympetrum; species Sympetrum striolatum. The sequence continues at coordinate 37,270,696 of OX388345.1, read as the reverse complement.
TTCGACCCCTCGAGGCGTCTCCGAACCTCAAGAGCACTGCTTCCAAGTATTCCCACCGCCCTCGGTCATTCTGCCGTCGTCCCTTAAAACTTTATTCCCACCCACGTCCTTATCATTCGCCTGGAGACCTTGGCCGTCAAAGGCCTTCCTTCTAACTAAGATGTCACTTGTTCCTTCCCGTGACCTCATCCGCCGAACTCGATTCTTCTTCCGCCCTTTCCCGATTTTTCACCGCCGAGAGCCCATTTCTCCGCGCATTTTTTATCTCCCCCGTGCGCCCTTTGTGAAATATGCATCCTCGTCAGTCCTCTTGGGTGCGTCATTGTGTTTTCCCACGCGCTTAAAATTCTGATTAATCGGCGATCGTTTGGTGGTTCCGCGGCCGAAATCGTGTTCGATTCTTCGACAATGTGGGGAGACGAAGGGAAGGGGACTAGCATTTATTAAGGGTAATGTAAAAAGTAGTCTCTTGTTGTGACAAAGGTGGTTTTGGTGTATCGAATATTTTGGATCATAATGACATGTTTAGGCAATAGTCAGCTGATGTTGGTATTTTTGGAAATAATATAATGAATTATTTTTATTGTTTTGCGATAGTTTCATTATTCATTCTACCAGTCCTATTTAGCAGTAGAGACTGAATTTCAGAGATTTAAGGTTCAAGTTGCATTGCATGTCCTTTATGAAATTTTCAGTTATAACTGAGTTAAGAGGTCTCCCGGATAGTCATGTGGACAGCGCGTTTGCCTTCGGTGAAAGCGGTCTTGGGATCGATTCCCGGTGGGAGCCAATGTGCGAAATGACCTAAGCTGTCGAAGCACTTTTAACAATACTACTATTACTGAGTTAAGAAAGTTTCATAAACCTACTTATCAACGTTCCGAAAAATGTATAATGAAACAAAATTCTTTCATATGAGTTCATGCTAATTCTGTGATTCAAAAATAAAAAAATAAATTATTACGAGTAAGGAATTTTGCTTTTCAAATATTAAGGTGCTAAAGCTAATTTCAACCGTTGAAAATTATGTTAAGGAAGTATTATTAAATTTTAAAGATTTACCTACTTAATTTACAAAAACGAAACAGCGAGTAAATATTTCACGGTGATCATAAGCCCTGGTTTGTTTACATAGCCATTGAGAATGACGCAAAGCATACATCTTCTACATATCTTTTTGCAATGTAACGTTATGGAGCACCTATCAAACTCCAGTAAACCAAGAAAAGTCTTCGGAATATTTAAATTAGGTATCTTCATCTAGAAGCCAGCGATTTTACTTTGCTGCACTTTTATTGAACGGAAACATAAAATAATAATAGTAATAATGCAACTTTAAAAGAGGATTTATTCTTATTTTTTAAATTTTTGCGCTTATCTATTGTTGCTGAGGACTGTTTCCATGAGATCCAACCCTTTACCTCACTTCCTTCCTCATTCTGAGAATCGTTTCGAGATGTGCCGCAGCGCCCTAACCGCTTGGTCGTAATATCTGGACGATTTGTAAGATGAGCGAAAAAACAACCATTCCGAAACCCCAATCCTTCCTTGTCCAGAATGACGCCTTTAAGTGTTCATCTCCGCCTACGCAATCAAGGTGACGTCACCACCGCCTCTTAAAAGGTCTCTCTCCACCCACAACAATAGCTCCTCTCTCTTATCTCCCTCACCCACACTCACTTCACACCAAATCCTCTTCCCCTACACCTATCTCTAGTATATTGTCTCCCATGTCTAAAGCATTCTGCGTCGTAAAAGAATTCCACGAGAGGCACTTAGCGCCTGACATCCATTCCTAGGTTTTTTTGGTAGATAAAGTGCGTGGTTTCCAAAGCATTGCGGTTGAAACTATGTCCTCGTAGGCAAAGGGAATAAATTTCTTCGCGGCTTCACAAAAAAAAGATGGAGGAAACAATAACTCTATTCTGCTGATGTTTTTTACCCGTATTTGGGCTTCGGTGGGAGTGTAAAAATTTTTAACGATGTCGATGCTCACGTTCCCATTTGCTTCAACTTCCGCGAATATCCGAGCGCAAAAGAAACTTCCTTTGGAATCCCTATGTATTTGAATTGGTGCCATTTACTCGACGGTTTTTAGGGTTGGTTTCATGGTGTATATGAATAACCTGAATTATATATACGTATAAAATGGATTCAGTACTTACAAGCGTCGTTTTAAAACAATAATTTATGTACAATTCTGTGTTATTTTGCGTTTTTCCTCGAAGTAAATGGGATGCAGTCAATTCCGTACATAAGTTTTCTTTTATTACTTTTCAGATAATTTTTTAACGTATTTATTGAAGGAATATATGGTTGAGCTTCACAGACTCTTTACTTTCGTAATCAAATTGCACAATTTAATTTAAGGAATTAATAGCAATAAAGTCAAGAAACCCTATCATAGATGTCATATCTCTTTAATTTTGTTTCATGTTTCAAGTTTATTTTTCGAGATACCAACAGAATGGCAGAATTCTATAATTTAAAATTAATGCTGATTTTTAAAAATTTATAAATATTGTTCAGACATTGATAAAAAAAGAATTGGATCAGTTTAGAAGGTTTTAGCAGCTTTACTAAATTTTTCGTAGATGATTTTCCTACTTACGTCTGAAGCTCTTGGCGGAACTTGTGAGATCTTACTCTTTTATTTCGTTCGACGCACCTGTGGGAATTCCAAATGGGGTTTGATTAAGTGATGAACAACTCCGTTAAGTGACAAAATCACATAACTGTAATTTATTTCTAATTTAATGTTTCAGTCGAAATTCGTAAAAGTTTTACTTTTAAATAAAAAAGTGATCGCTGTATATGGTCAATTAAAAAGGACTTGATTTACAAATTGATAAAATTTAATGCCCTTAAATTCAACAGAAAAATCAGGGGAAAAATTCTTGTTAGAAATCAAACTCTCAATGTATTCGCAAGTGCAAACACCAATCAAATTTTCTGATGAAATTACCTATCCTATTAATTTATGAAAAACTAGAGAGAAGTGAAATGATTTTCACTGGTGAATTTTATGTTAGCCATTGCTTACATAAATAATTAAGTTGGATTCCATGATTAAGTTTTCAATTTAAAATATACAAATCGCAAATTTCATTTTCTTTGAGAGCTGTGCTCAATTATTTTTTTAATTCAATCTATAAAGTTAACGTAAGCTCCAATCAGATGAAAAAGTTGATGAGCTCCTAAATCGCGGAATACTATTTACTTGTTAACACATTTGGAAGTAAATCTGCAATTATTGTTACGAATTCGACATATTGCTTAAATTTTAGCAGTCTAGCATTCGTTAAAGAAACTTAATCATTCTAAAATCTGATAGTCCGACAAATTACGTCATTCCTAGAAATATCCACGCATCAGGCATTAAAAAAAATCTGTTTTCAGTGGAGGATATATTACAGATATGAGTCAGGTGCATATGAAATCATTATTAATAAAGGACTTAATTTGGCGAAACTTAGACTTTTTAGTCCCATCTCCCATTTCAGCAATTCATTTAAGTACAAATGATATAATTAAACAAAATACAAATTAAAAATTATGAAACAGTCGAAGTACAAAAGAAAGACTCCAAAAACAATCAAACATACAATAAACAATATTTAAATATATGTTTAATGAAACAAGGAAATAGTGCGTAGAAATGATACTTATTCTTATATTTATGGTATCCCTTCACGCAGTATTTCTTATCCAAATGTTAAATTCCTTAAAACCTTTTTGCCGTGAAAAAGTAATTCTCCTCTTTTACGTGATTAAATAACGAGGCATGAATTAATGAATGTAACATCTTCCTCTCGTTTCTGAAGAAGATGAAACGAGAAGAGCGATGCAATCGACTCAACCTCCTTGAGGTTTCTCCATCCCATTTCCCAGTTCTCCTTCCCAGCCTCCTTTCTCCCTATGATAGATAGTTCGCCCGGTTTCTACCACCCGCGCTAGAACCTCCTCCCACGCGCCGTCTCCTTTTTAATATTTCCCTTTGACAAGCGACCTCCAAAGCCCCACTCCCACGCACTCCAACGCGGGTTATTAAGATCTCTCTCTCCCTTTGGGGAAGCATTCCACAGAAACACTCTCCATATGAGCCTCTCTCTGTTGGTCACTCTTCCGGGTTCATTCTTTTTCCTTCTCTTTGTCTCTCTCCCAATGCTCTCTCTCTCGACTGAATGCCTTTATTCACGCGTTCACACCTCTTTCCTTCTTTTTCCGTGGGATTCCACTGGGATGGTGTACTCCTTTCCCCGTACTGTGCACGTTCCATTCTTTCTCGGAAAGGGCTCGTTACGAGGCGGAGGAAACCAGGGTTATGTCATTGCGAATGCGCGTCCTATTGGGTTTGCTCATATTAATGGCCAGAGACGAGAGATGAGTGTCGTAAGAGAGGATTTGCATTCAGTCGCGCTTTAAAACCTTCAGTCTCTAATCAGCAGCTGGAGAACTGTTTTAGCTTGTTCTTAAATGATTTTAAGACTGTAGAAACCTATCAAATTAAATGGCTTAGTCAGGAAAGGATTTTTTTGAGCTTTGTACTTCTTACCGTGTTTCATTGAACAATCGTTTCTTTGTGTTTTTTGCATGGGGTATTTTCAATTTTCGAGTTATTTGTATTTTTTTAACTTCAATTCATGAATTTGTATGTAATATTATTATTATTAGATGATAATAATAATGAAAACGTCATTAGAAGGTGAATTTCCATTTTCTATTATTCTTTTTAGTCCTTCTCTTACTAATCTTTATAATTGGTAACTACATGGTATTTGATCCACTAAATTCTTTATCTTTATCAATTTCAGGATTGTATTTCGGAAGAGTTTGGAAACTATTTGATTTTCCGTTGAGACAATTCCAACTGCAGTATTCCTTGAAATACGGTGAGTAATTTTCTTTTATTTACGTATCCTCTTTTAGATAGTTTTTGTACCATAAAGTTGAACGAAGTGGGATTTTTCATGCAAATATGTTGGTGTAATAATCCTAGAAATACAGTGAGTAATTTGTTTTATTTTATTTGCGTAGCCTTTCTTGAATATTTTTATAAAATGTGTCTGAGTGTAGAGTCGATTTTTATGCGAAAAATTTGTTATAATAATGCAGTAAGCTGAGTTGATTCCATTATTCTTATCACGTTTGAGCGTTCAGTTGAAAAAACAAGTTGCACACATACATACATGCACTATTCATTGTTTAAAAAAATACTGTTTGCTTAAGTTACTTATCCTGCTTATTCCTCTCAGCTTTGGTTATTATGTTACAGTTTATAATACGTTACAGCATTTTGAGGTTGTTGAGAAATTTAATTTTATTACAGTCGACGGGGCGGTGTGACCAAGGCATGCTTTTTGGCCCTAAAACTTTTGTGTACTCTCCATTTTATGGCTTATGAATCATTCACGAACAAGCGAAAAACACGCTTTCCAAAACAGAGAGGCCTATCAAAACATACGCTCTCTCAAATTCGGACATTGTTGATGAAACCGAGACAGATGACCTGATTATGTATGCAAGCCTTTGCTTCTCCAATTTTATAGAGGGTGGGAAAATTTGTCTTTGTATGTAGTTATTTATCAAGGTATATATAGTAAGCTAAATTCTCTTCTCCTTAGATGTCCTTAACAAAAACTATGCTTGATTTTTCTAACACAGAATTGAATCCTATGTATTCAATCTTACAGTGAATGTTGCATAGTTAAACTTATCTACTGTTTGATATCCGTTTTTGCGTGTATATTTTTCTACTACTATATTTTCCTTGGACTTAGGCTGTCCAAAATAAGATATTGGTGATTTTTTCTTTAATTGTTCTTATATTACTATATTTTTATTGTATCTATAGATGAAATAATTCGATAGTTAAAGTAACGTATTTTTTCAAGTAAAATGGGATAATATGATAAGTCATCTGTTCACGCAAACAGCAAATGAGGTTTGTTAGGTGCGCCGCATCATTTTACGGGAAGGCACCTCAGAAATCCTCAGAGAAGCAAATCCGAAGGGCGTAGTTAAAAGTAGTTTAATATGTTATGACATTGAAGTATGCGTTAAGTGGATGGGATAGTAGCATATACAGTTCTTTCCATAATGATTCTATATGTCAGGTATATCTACCGCCCAATATTCGCTTATTTCTGTGGAGATGAAGGGTAAATTTTAGAATTATCATCTTATCATATTGAAAACGGAGTGAGAGGTACGGATGCTTAAAGCCGATGGAAACCAGGACTAATTTTTATGTGAACCCCAGTTTTGAGTCATTTGATATGTAGTTGAGTATTCTAAATTTAAAATTTTTAAGCCTTTCAAAGCTCCTCAAAAGTCGAGAGTGCACCGCTGCGAGAGATTTTCAGCTTTCCTGGAAGAAAAATCGAGCTTTTAGAGCATTAAATCTGAGCGATAATTCAAAGGGTTACTGCGCAACGCATGAGGCCATCATCAAGAGCGTTTGAGTCTTTCCTAAATTGCGGTCGACCTCTGACATGTCAAGCATTTTTCGTGATCATTTTGTCACCAGCTGAGATCTCTAATGGATTAGCCTTTCCGATTCGTGTCAAGTTAAGAGAGAGAGTGTGGACACAGCTGGAGATTCGATAGCCTTGTTTCCACGCGCATAAAAGTTGTGCGCTCCCTCCAAGTCCTTGGGAGGCGCTCGGAGACCTGAGGATCGATTGATCAACTTTTGCACCCACGCATCTATTTCCACATATTTTTCTCTTCTCCTCTCCCTTCCTAGACCAGGACCTGACTGCAGACCTGCAGGAAAATTTGAGTAGGGAGATGTTTTCTTCAGGAATTTTTAGTAGATATCCTATTTAGTGTTTTGAACTTGGGTGGACATCCGCCATCCGGTAAATTTTCCTGCTATGACGTCATCGAAGATGGTGGCTGCTAAAAAAGCAGGCCCAAATTAACATCACAAAAATGTTACAAGTGGACTATTCGTCCGGTGGAAACACATATTACATATATTATACACATTATTATATATCCCATTTGTACATTTTTAAGTACAAAATCTACATATTCACAAATTTATCAAATACTTCCCTATCCCTCATATTAAAATATAATGGGAAACAAACGCTAATGGAAATGGTGTTTAAAATACCGACATTTTAGTGCGTATCGACAATGAAGATATTTCTCTGTATTACATTTATGAAATTTCTAATTTATTTAACGTAATCTATGGTTCTACGTCGACTGGAAATGGTCAACATATCTTGGGCATAGGCAACCCGCTAAACGACCTTCTAGTGAGACAAGGTCTTTATTAAGGCAAGACTCAGACAAAAAAGTCTTTTCTTCCTTGTAATCTTTCGACAATGATATTGTAAACATAAAAAGTTTTGTGTGGGTGAATATAAATAGAGAGGAAAACTTAAGAAAGAGTGGATGTAAAAAAACCCAAGATGATATCTCAGGAAAAAATATCCACTGCAGGAAAACACCTACAAAGAAATGGGTCATCATAAATAAATCAGAAATAAGCAGCTAATACATCAGAAATAGGTCGTCATTTCACATTTTGCCAAAATACTTGCTTGGACACCTACTTAACATTCCTCAAGAACAAATCTCCCTACTCGAATTTTCCTACAGGATTGTAATCAGTTCCAAGACCATCCTCCGATGGTCTTTCATTCCCTCCTCGCTAAACGCCTCACCCGCTCCATCTGTTCCCAAGCTTCACGCACCCGCTGTAGCGCCATCTCCTCTAATGCCCTCGCTCTCTCGCTCTTCCTAATAATATGTTTTCCTTGTGTTACCAAGGAGACGGCATGCTTTAAGAGCGGCGGTTTTCTCGGATCGCGAACCATATTTTTCAAACTGCATTCCATTCGCGGGCCGAGTGCTTAAAGAGACAAGGTTTTCTATAAGTTTTAAATCCTCCGAAAGCCATTTGAGTCAAACTTGCCAGCTGATTTTAGTTCCGTCCCCCAATCCTGAGTGTGTTTGACATGTTCTTATTTATTAGTGTAGTATTAAGAGGAAGTTCGACCTAGAGATTTCAAAATAAGGTTTTAGGTGATTAGGGTGTGTTTTAAGTAGTAAAGTAATGTAAGTTTACTACATTAGACAAGGCCGGTGAAAAAAATAGACAGTAAATGTTTAATATCCATTGTGACTTGAATTTAACTACGTATGAATGATTCCCTAATACGAGCAAGTTAAATTGAATCAGAATGGGGTTCCATTATACAAACTAACTAAGGATAAAACAACTGTGTAAATTTCCAAATAAATCTAATAAATCCCTTTTGTTAAGGGAAGGATTTAATACTGCCGTTCAAGCTACAAGTACGGTATTAAATGCTTCTCTTTAATGCTGCATTTACACCAATAACTCGAACAATTTGATTTACTATGACTATAATATTGTAACTGTGCTTGTAATGTATATTTCGAGAATTTGTTATTTTAGCTATTTTTCGATCGAATATATGCAGCTGCAATCTTCGGTAGGATCCAAATTGGTACAGATTCAAAAGAATAATAACATTAATTCTACGAAGAACTACCAGTGTTAATTATGAAAAAATAGGGTTTGTTATTTTGATGCTAATAATATCTTATAATATCCTAAGGTTTGTCAAAAACAAAATGAATTCGTCAAGGTTCTATATTTTCACTCTCTTTTATATCAATCATGTTTTCATTATATGTTTCCCTCTTGATAAGAAACCAAAATCATATTTAAGATGCTTGCTACATTAGAGATTTGAAGAGCTGGATACTTTTAATTTTAGTTATAAAGAATTGAAAAACTGTAGCATGGTAACTTAAGGGAAGCTATCGTTGTCAACAAGTCCAACTCTGTTACATATTCACTCAAAAGATATTTTTTTAAGAGTGCATATGAGTTGGATGGTCAGCTGAATACAATTATAGATTTGAAATTCCTTTGTATTTTTGAGAGTTTTTTTTTCTAAGTCTGTCTCGTTCGTCTCAATCAATGTTTTGAAAAGTCGATGATTGATTTAGTGAGACGTGGTCAGCGGGACTCCACGAAGTCCCTGAATATTTTAATGCCACTTAAAATTCTTTGCGCACTTGGCTCGGATTCAGATTTCTCTCGATATGATTGATGCGATGACAGTCGTTTCCTCCTTTATTTCGCGTTAACTTGCATTCATATATTGACCGGAATCACTCAAAGAATAAAGTAAAAAGTCCATTCAAAATCTTGCTTTCTAACCTGCAAGGAAAAATCAAATCTAATTCTGGAACGCAGTATCTCTATACTTCTAAATATTTTGAAAGTACGTAATATCTTGTTTCCTTCTCTAAACGTTTCAATTGAATTAAAACCTTTGACGTAAGAGTTAATTATGTATTTCCTGGGTTGGCTCATTCTAAAATAATCTGTAAACGTAAATCTGGAATATACACTGTGGAATCGTAAAAGTTATCTTTTTCTTTGTTATTTTAAGAGTTGATATGTAACAGAAAGGCTATTGCTGATAAAGTCAGTTTAAAGTCAAAATTACCGATTCATTTCTGTAATTGAATTCGGAAGGGAATTCTCCTTCTTTTTTAAATGTGAATACATTATTTCTGCATTAGAAGTTTCACATGAACGACGTTCTTGTAAATAATTCGATAGGTTATTTTATTTCAGTTCTTACCTAATATTCCTCATATTCTACAAATAGTTGTATAAAATATTTATTTCAGTTCCATTTAGTGGTAATGAATGAATATGAGTAATCCAATTAGCAACTTCACACCCGGATTAGGTAATTACCAAACATGAGCCCTTCAACGTCATGAAACAAATTATTACATTTCAAGCTTTTTAAACGAGTCCACGTTTTTCTTTTCCAGCTTATTTCCCACGTAGAATTCGCGAAAACAAAAACATATTTGTGGGGATAGAATCCTTATTTATTGGACTTCCATGTTTTCTCGCACTTCAGCTTTGAGTAAACACTGCTGAGCATTCCCCATTGTGTTTTCAACAGCCATTTCATGGCACAGTGATTTGCCCAACGTCCTCCTACGAAATTACTTTCATGGGAATCACTTTATTAACGCCGATGACTCTATAGCTCAGCACCGCATTTATCCCTGATTTTTCATCGCCGTGTTGTACTTCCTATGTCGGTTAGTATCTTCGTGTTGTTAATCTGGTTCTAATGGCAAGTAAACAAGTGGATTCCATTTTTTTCATTCCCTGCTGTCACACACCCTCGCTATCTTCATCGCCTTATTTTTTCGACCCATGGCCTTCCACTATTTTTCATTTCCATTCTCATTACCTTTTGTTTGCCCCATTTCCTCCCACACGTCTCTTTCTCCTCTCCTACGAATTCTTTCCATATTTCTCTTACTCCGACTCCATTATTCTCCTGTCTCCCCAGTTTTCCTATCTCCCAAATTGGATCATCCTACTTGCCTTGATTTCCCATGTCTTCCCGATTACTCTCCTTCTTCCTATGTGGTTTCATCCTTTTTTGTGAGAATTTGTACGATTAATTCTACTGAGTCACTAGACGATGAATAAGACGCGTTTCGTAGCTTTTCTTCGTCGAGTGTACACTTCCAGGTAACTAATGGAAATTAAATCTGTATTTTATTTCCTAGCCAATGTTCATCTAGGTACTGATTTAGCTAACCTTTTTAGCAATTTAACCTGTGTAATAGAAATGTCTTAAAAATATTTTTCGTGAAACAAACCCGAGTTACCTAAGGCTTATCTTATTATTTTAAACATTCTAGTGAATTTCTTTTCTCTAATTTTCTGTTTTCCTCACCGGAATGTTCGAAAAGTTTCAATTTTTATCTCTTCATCCACGTTTCATTACTGTACATATTTTCAAAAGTTCTCAAGTGGTCTCATCATTTTTGTATCTAGCTTGATTCCAATCCAATCCTGGGATTCCAATTGCGTCATACATTGCAAATTTGTTAGGTTTTGTCTTTCTAGGGCATTTTTCATAATGTGTTTAAATATTGTCATGTATAGCATTCTCGTTCAACATTGATTTACTAAGATCTATCTTTCGAGAAGGTACTTCAATAAATGTCTTAAGATATTGAACAGGCTTAAGATTTATTCATTTACATTTCATTTCAGCAGCATTACTGATAAATTTAAATTAAATGACGGATTTACTTCAGCCCGAGCAGAATATTTTCCAAAACTCAGGAAACACGTTAAGAGGAGGTATTTTAGTGATAGAATTGAAGAACTTACTCTTATTTTCTCATATTGGTTTTCATGTGTTGATTTACAGAAAGTACTCCGACAACAAATTTTGGTTTTATTCAGCAGCCAGCTATTCTGTTGAATATACATTTCTTCACAGCATTTTATCACTTGTGAGCAGTTCATGCATTAATTAAAATTTCTTATCAGAGAAATAATGAAGAAATGTATTCCTTGAATCAAAATAGTATCTATCAATGGTTGCTCACCCAAATATGTGTATTATATTATATTATATTTAACCTCAGATTAATTTTGATTAATTACTCGAAGCGAGCGAAAAACAATAAAAACCTCCTGATTAATGTTGATATCTGTTCTAAATAGATTCTCTGTTCTTTTTCTTATATCATATTATTTACTGTTTTGTATATTCCTGAAGAAGATTTTCAGTTGAGATACACGATAAAATCTCACTGTCATCAATGAAAACTATTTGAATTAAATTGTAATATTGTCTTGAATAATCGGAATTTTGCCTAATAATTTGGTCTTGATGGACGATTATTGCGTACGCCTTCCTTGCTGTACTTAAAATTATGTTGAGTATCTTCAAATTATGTGCATATATTTACAGCTCCTAAGCAGTTTTGCGTTAATCATTTAAGTATATTACTTAAATTCGAATCAGGCCATAATATGAGTAATAAATCAATTTATCTAAGGAAGTATAAAGGTATAGTTTGAATTAAATAGATTTACTTCCACGAATATGCAATATTTCCGACTATTCTCCATTTTCGTGAAAATCTTCCCATCCCATGTGAACGATACTCGGCCCAAAATTGGGCAAGAGTGAGCAAAATGCGCAAAATTAATCACGGCTCGCGTCCTAAAAAAAGGATACTCGAGCGTTATCTCCCTCGGATCATTTTCTCAAAGGCTGCACCCTTTCCTTACACGAACTCTCTTAACCCAAATCTTCTCTCACGAAAAAAAAATTCTCCCATACCCATTCCTCTTTGGCAAGGTCTTCGAGGGGGTGGGAGTATAGGGGTTTGGCAAGGGACGGGTGGGTTGGGGGTCTGACGATGATGAAGAGGATGGCTCGAAGTTTAGTGTGGAATCGGAGAAATGGCGGGTGGAAGTTTTCGGGAAATATGAGCGGGTGGTCGAGAGTGACAGTTGGGGGAGGCGGGGGTGGGGTATTTCTAGAGCTTACCCTAGTTCCCTCCGCTTCATCCTTCGAAACCTTTCCCAATCTCACTCCGTTGCCTCGGTCTGTTTACCGCTTCGCTTCTGTTTTTTTCGCCTTCTCTTCCAAAAGACTTAAAAATACGTTTCGGTCGAAAGACAGCAGGGAAGGATAGGACATCCGAGGCATGTGTTTTTGCTACGCGTTATTGAATTATGGTAACTATATTGAGTTAAAATGAAATTGTTGGTAATTGATTCGAAAAAATATATTATAAAATTCACCTTTGAAAAGAACATTTTTCGTTGTTGTTTTCTTCCAAGACCAAATTATATTTAAATTACATTAAGATTGAGATTTTATATTGAATAAGTTTCACGCAGATATCCTTGTAATAAAATTAAAATATCAATAGAGTCATGGAAATATTTTTACTATGTTATGACAATTATTATTTGTAAATTACTTTTTATAACATTAAATTTTTTACGAAGGTAATTTTATAAATTGAATGATTATTAGGGTTTTAATTTTTTTTTAATTTTTATCAATTAGATTGAAGATTAAATTATAAACAAATTTTGCTCAAAGTAGCGTGAATTAAAAATAAAATAACGATAGAATAATGTAGTAGAATATTTTTCTATGATTCTATAATCTTTATGTCCAAAATTTATGATTTTTGCGAATACCTTTTTTATTTAAACTATTCATTATCCTAATTATAAAATCTCAACGTTATTAATGAATGACATTAACTGCCGAGTATAATTTTATCAATTAATTAAGTTCTATTACTAATCCTATAAATGTTAATACTCACTTAAATTTAATCAATTAATTTTGAATAAAAGATCACATTTATATCATTTTGTACACACCAAATTCAGTTAACGCGCTCAGTTTCAATTTTATATTGAAGTTTCAGTAAGAGGAAGATTTCATATTCTCAAATGGCATACAACAGGTTCCCATGTATTTATCTCAACACATTTCTTAGTAATCATCCAACTCAAGGGAATCTGAAAGAATCATTGTCATCAAATTTTACGGATATGTCTCAAATATATCTTTTAGTGAAATCACGAAGTATCGCAGGTCATTCAAGATTGAGAATAATAATGGTTAATTCGCATCTTCTCTTCGTAATTTTCTTTCTGTCTTACGAACACTCCATTTCCGCTTTTGAAAATAAACCACCATCAACTCGAAAGACAAATAGCGAACGGCAATTCATTCCGAAGACTTCCGTGTTCGCAGACGGGCTCCAAATCAGTATCATAATGGTGGAAGTCTCACGAAAATGATAGCCGGCGATGTAATGAACGTAGGTAGCTAATGATAATGGCAGCATCCGACCTGTAGGATAGATATGAAGTCTACGCACCGCAATTTAAAGATATTCCTCCCGTTAATATTTTCCGAGGGCAAATTACTTCAATTCATGAAATCGAGCCTCGACAATATGGCGATATATGTAATCAGTCTAATGATCATTACCGAACACCCCCGACATGGCTCTCCGGAAGACGACGCCAAATTTCCAGACGATGGGCCCCCTAAAACACAGTTATTAGACACGAAGCCCCATTGTGGCCCCGCAGCGGCCAACAACACAAAAATCGGTACACGCAAGATAACAGGATATATCGTCCGTGGAGATTGTGCCCGCTTCGAAAGCACCAGGTCGCGAATTCAATTAGGGGCTGGCTGTATGAAGGATCATGGGAAATTTTTCACCACTCACGCTCGAGCCAAAACATCGGCCTCGAATCATCTCGAACGCAACGTTAATCTGAAGTAATCAATGTTCGCATTAGTGGACTCATTAGTGGTTTGTGTGGTTACATCCTTGTACCGCCCTATATTCTCGTTCAGACCCCCTTTACACCGCTAATCTTTCTCTTTTGCACCCGACCTATTCTCTCTCTCCTTTTATTCTTGCTCACGCGCCTTGTGCCCTTCATCATCATCGCGACTGTGCTCTTTCATCTCGCTTTTGTCTCCGTCACATTTCATCTGCTTCCTTTGCGTTCCCATCCTCTCAGCTCGTTCCCACTCCTTTCGATGTCTCCTCCATAGCTTATGCATTTGAGCGCTGAGGGTTCATGGGAAAATTTGAATCAGAAATATTTAATAGATCAAAAACAAGTTAGGATTATTTAAAACTTATATCAACCAATCATCAACCAATTGAACTTTTCTAAGGATATCCCAGCTTCTGTAAACCCAAGGAAATTAGTAACAGCTAAATGATACTCCATAAACTAATTCTCATAGATAAAATATGACTCATGATTTAGGTGAGTTGTGAATGAAAGCAAGAGTTCAATGAATGCAGAAAGACCTTTAAATGGTTTTAAATTTTAAATCTCCGAAACTCTCGGCTTTATTGGAGCAGACTATTCTTCCAAATAAAAATGGCCAAGATTTCTTCAATATTTAAATTTTTTCATTTAAATTCTATTGTTTCCGTAAGGATATGTATGCCAGTTGCAGCGTCGCCTTCAAACAGTTAGGAAAACTTCTCATAAAGTGGAGATTGAAATAACTGCTTTGACAATGATTACCTAAAACTTATCACTGTATATACTATTTAACAACAATATAACACTAATAAAAGTAAAATTAAGGAAGGTTAGACTTTTTTTATTAGTGCGATCATTGTTATCGATGACTTACGGAATGACAAATGGTTGTCACCTTAAGTGTGCGGTTCGAATCAGTAATAGAAACTAAACTTTTCAAAGATGAGTTCAATGAGAGAGATCAAATATTACCATTCTATCAAGATTCCATTAATTCGAGCCCATATTTTAAAGCAATCCATATAAAAGAATTAATTTTACGGAAATAGCTAAAAAAAGCGAGTTATAGGAGCCATACGAAATGCGTAGATAATGTATCCTAACCCTAAGAGATATTATAGAAATCTGGGCAAATTTTCAGATAGTTATTGCGAAAATATGAGAAAAGTAATTCTTTTAGTTCTTTCAATTTTTTGTATGATTGAGTTAAATCCCTTTGAATAAGTAAAACTAGATAGTGATGCATGTTTGTATTATGATATATTGTCTTTCACAGTCCCATCTGGGGTGAATATCGATGAAATTTGGAATTCAGTTAGTGCATTTTGTTAAATAAGACGTCATTCCCATCTCGTTGAGCGCATGGCTCCCTAAAATCATAGACTTATCGGTCGTTCCGTTCCATCTCCTTTTTAGCGGCGGACCTCTTTCCCTGCCTTCCCTCTCCTATTCATAGCCCCACTTTTTCCATCTCTCTCATCCATTATCCATCATATTCCATCCACTCACCCCTGCATCCCACGCGCGCTCTGACCTTGTCCTTCAATCAGCCCACCACCGTGTGCAGGGGCGTGCCTCCGAGCTACAACCACCCCATTGTCCTACCCCTTTCATGTCGGCCCATCAACCGACACCCTCGCCTCTGTGTCTTTCTGTGCCTCGCCATTTCCCTATCAGCAACAACGTGTTGCCTTCAGTGTTGGCGCACATCGGAGGTGTAATGGCTTTCTACTCGATTAAGGCAGCGGAGTTCCTTTTGTCGGATTCTTCACGCTCCCTCGCTCGTTTTAATTCTGGTTTCCCGCCCGTGAAATTCGATCGAAGATGAAAAATTCGTGCCGCGGATCGCGGGGGCGCGACCTCCGTTTTTGTCGGGGGATAATTAGCAACTGCGCCCAGTAAATCGATTCTTCCGCAATAAATGATTAACTCGCCTCCCGATACGCATCTGCGATCAAAAGTCTTTAATTTGGATCGCTTTGGGAGGGCGAAATCTCTCTTATTAGCCCGCGATAAGTCATGCTGTTTCGAAATCGATATTTTTGCGCTATCGTTTTTAAACGGGGAAGTTTTCAATCGCGCGCCGAATGGAGCGGGCGAAGAGGTTAATAGTTCAAGAAATCAATTCCTTTGAAAAATTTGAGGTGGGCCTGCTATGGCTCGATGGAGGTTGATTGTTTCTAATTAAGTCAGTTTGGCTTTAATCACCGTCTCGGAAGTTTTTGTTGCTTGAAAGATCGTGCATTTCTTGGTTGCAAAATCAATCGAGAATTTTTATTTCTCGAGGGCAAGTTTCCTTTTATGAGTTCAAGTGTTAGTCGATGGCGATTTCAATAGAAATCGCCATCTGTTTTAATAAACTCTCGGATAGCCAATGAATCTTCATTTTTAGCCTAAGAAGATAATTGAATATAGTATGAGACTACGTTGAGTACCAAATTGAGTATTCGTTACTCCTCTCTTATTTACTGCTTAGTGTTTCAATTTCTGATGGTTCATGTGTCTAGAGATTGAAATCATGTAGTGTCAGATCTAAGTTCTGACCAAGTTCAACTACACTGAATCAAGGTGATAGGTTGATCACCAGGTTTTTATTTTATTTTAGTTCTGACACCACATGCTTTTAATCTCTAGATACATGAACCATCAGAAATAGAAACACTAAGCAGTGCATACGGGGGGAGCAACGAAGACTCAATGCTAAGAAGAAAGTGAACTCGAACCACAGAGCAGACTTTTCCTTTGAATGAGGGAAGAGATGAAGATAAATGAATCTACAAATTTATCTTACATTTGTTAGCGAATATAAAAAAATCATACGAAAACGAAGCGATTATCAAGAAATAGAATGGCTTGGATAGATGCTAAAAGTAAATACTTCGAATGATAATCAGGGGCAAATAATGTAAGAAGCATTGCATATGTAGCTAAAGATTTTATGCGAGGTTATTTAAGAATTCCTTAGCAAAACAAAGGAATAGTAGAATACAAAATCCGTTCCCAAATATCGTAGTTTATTTGACGCACATGTTAAATATTCTGTCGCCAATTAAGAGCTCTATCTATTTATAAGTTTAATTTTAATTTTCAGCCATTAACTGGGTGCTTGATCAATGGCCAGTATGTTTAAAAAATATATAATTTTTTCGTGGAGTTTTATTTGATCGAACAAATAATGCTGCAAGATTCTAGTTCATGGTACAAATAAGCAGAAATTAATTTTTTATTCTGAATATTCGGAGTCCAATTTTCAAAGACAGGAATAATTTTCTCTAATGGAAAAATAAATATATTTTAATTAGAATTATTCTAGAGAATTTTTGCCTTCCTGGATCGCATCACCGCCGTTTAAAAACCGGGTATCTCAAACCTTCCATAAACCTCTTGCAAATTGGATTCAAAGTCCCAGCCTCCCGCTCTGGGATTCCTACACATCTCTCCCCGCAGGAAATTTAAAAAGCCCTACCGGAATCACCTGGAGATTTCAAATCTCGACCGTTACGGCCCGACATGCCGTCGGTGGTGGTTACCGTCTGAGACGCGTCTGATTCTTGCGCAAAGGTGCACCTGGGCAAGCAGACATACCCCAACTCTCCCTTAATCCCCTTTCTTCCTTATAGAATCCACGGTGATCTCCGCTTTGACTGCATCTCCCCCTATAAGGAGAGCCTCCATTCCCTTCCGCCCGCTTTCTCCCCGCTTCAAAGCCGACCCTCGGACGCGAAATGCTTATACGTGACTTCCCAATTCCGTTGCACACCCCCCTTCGACCACACGACAACCAAACAATCAGTACAGACTCCCTATGTGTTTGCGCGAATCTCCCCTAATGATCTGCCCCTCCCCCTTCTTCTATTGAATGGCTGAGGGAAATTACCCCTTCCACAATGCTAGCACGCCCCTAGTCCTCACTTTCTATTTCGAAAAAGGCACGCCTAATGCGGAGAATAAATCATGGAGTGGGATGGAGAAATAGAGATGGTTGTTTAAGAGTCTAATCTTATTGCATATAAGGATTTGAAACGTAGTTAATTTCGTTCCGGTTTTCACTCTGGTTCGATGAAAACGCCAGATTTCAGATCGGTTTCTCCCTTACAGCAACCGCCGAACTGTTTTCTTTACTTGGAAATCATTTCTGAGGATAGTTATACTGTTTTTGGCCTTCAAGTAGAGGTTCTCGTTACCAAATACATTTTATAACAAAGCTATAATTTTAAAGAGATGATTTTAAAATTAGTTCAGCCGTTAAAACTTAACTGTAAATTGGCGATTTTCAAGTCACCTTTGAATATTATTTGATTATATTCACTGTTACATTTTATTAGATTGCAAATAATTGCAAGGAAAAATATCACAGATTCAAGTTTAGTTTTATGTTTCAGGATTTTAATTTGTTGGCTAAGGTTCGGTTTTTACTCTTGCGAAAATAACGGCTTGCTTCGATTTGATTCTTGTTCGATTTTCTGTCTGCAGCAGAGTGTCCTCATGCACTCTATTGCATTGCGACTAATATAAGCATACATTTATTTTAATTGTAATAATTTAAATATGAGACTGGGTACACCATATATACCAAGTAGCAGTTATATTATGTTTGACCATTTAGTTTGATTACCATAATTTAAACTAAATATTATTTATTTTACACTCCTGCAAACAATGTAATTTTATAATTTTCCTTAGAAGTGAAGCTATATAGTTAGGCAATTATAACTCTAATTTCCGTTGTGTTTTGCTGGAAATTATGCTGTTTTGGGGATAAAATTAGTATCATTATGTGCAAATTGGATAGGAAAGTATTTCCGTTGTATAATGTATTTGTTATAATCTCGCTTTAATGTAGTATGTATGCAGTACCTTAGTAACATAAAATTTATACCAATCAATAAAAAAATTAATTTAATTAATTTAAAAATAAATGAAAAAATCAAACGTTACTAGCTACATTTTCTTGGCAAGGAAATCATTAAAATCTCTCTTCTTTATTCGTGAAAGTATTATGAATGTATCGTTCAATATGGATATCACATACGTAAATATTTTCTGCAATTCAATAGAGGTTTAAAATCTCCAACCTTGGAGATTTTACTCCTCAAATTGCTTAACAGCCGAGTCCCAACTTTCCTTTCTTTTCTGCAATTCATTAGTTATCTTCAGGACTTTCCTTACGACTAGTTGAGATTGATAGGGAAAAGTGGCTTCTTTTGTTTGCCGATAAAGGGGTTTACTATGAGAGTTTTATGATTGAACACGAATCATCAAGTTTTTGCTAAGTATTCTCCAAAAAGATGATTTACTCACTTTAATTCTTTCAAGCACCCGCACATTATATCCAAAATGCTATTTTAAGACTTTTCAAAGAGGATCCAAAATTTTAATCTCTGATGATCATTCTTCCGCGATGATTCTCCGGAAGACCGTTACTGGTGTTTTGGTAAAATCGCAGGTCTGCCGCATCGCGCTGCACCCGTCGCACTTTTTTCTTCTCCCCCATTCTTCCGCACGCGCGCGCTGTCCGTTAACGTCTCCTTGCGACAAAAGAGGGAGTGTGCTAGGAGGGAGGTTGGGGGAGGTAGGAGTATGGTCGGCCTCCCTTTCGTTTCAGTTCCCTCTTGAGGCCACGCGAGAAGCCCTGCTTTGGGCCGATTTATACCTTCGCATCCCAACGTCTTTACCCAAAAGCACTCTCCCCCACCTTTTTCTCTTCACTTCTTTCATCTCTACTTTTTCTCTTTTTGGAAGAGCCTCTTTCAGTCTGTTCTCTTTGTTTAAATGTCATCTAGTTATTTAGTTGACACCGTTGGATCTGCTTAGATTCTCCAGCTCCGTCCAAAGTGAAGTTCAGTGCATGCAAGCAGATTTCATGGATGTGTGAATGTAGCCTAATTAGCATAGCTCAACGATGAATATGAGGAAATAATTCCGCTTTTAATTATCATATTAGGTGCAAAATTAGAGCTTAGTGTTTTCCTGCTACCATATATCGGTGAATACAATAGTTATATTTGTATTTTTGTAAAGAATCATCATCATCAGCCATTTTTAGTCCAAAATCATATTAAAGTTTCCGCAAGTGATTTTCATTTCCAAAACATTTGTATGGAATAGAGTCATATAAATCTTATTTTAGCTTTTGTTTTTATTATTGATCAAAGCTGGAATAAAATTAAACCTGTTGCGGTATGAATAGCTGTATAAGATCATCCTAATTATTCCTTATTGAATTCAATGAAAAATATCATTGTGATGTATCTTACTTTTATAGATCTTTCTTACTAATTGGATTCTGACTCAGCTTATTCCAGACAGCTGCAGTGTACAGTTTCCAAATTTAAGTACAAATTGAAACATTAGGAATTACTAAATGTCACCGTTGTGAACCCTATCGAAATTAAATGGAAATTATGATGGAGATAGTGAACGGTGAGTGATAAATGAGAATTAGTACACGAATGTTATAAAATCAGCGTTTATCATTTCTGTTTTGTTAAGGGAACGGTGAAAAATCTTAACTGAATTCATAATTCATATAGGCAATAGGGAGGAGATTTGAGGTGCAACGATTTGGCTTTGTTTTCTAGATACAGGTAGCGTGTAAGGGGATTGACTTGACTAGAGGAATTTTCTTTTTAAATAAGACACTTTGTCGACAAGACACTTACAAGAAAATGTAATATACTTAAGGAGCGTTACATGAAACCTCCATAGCTTTTTTATCCTTCAATATTTCTGTAATTTTCTCCGAAAAACTTTTTTAGCCCATTTAAATTTTATAACAACGTTCTATTGTAAGCAATTCTTAGGTTATTTTGAATATTTAACAATCCATTTAACTGTCCTTTTGAAAGATCAATCCAGCTCTTTGCCGTTATTACTACTATTGCCAATCGTTGCTTGGGAACAGATTTATTGCTTTCATTGACTTGAGTATGTGCAAGTTTTAGTAAATCCATTGAGAAATTTTTACATTAATCGGTACTCAATGGAAAATATTAACACCTCATGGTCCAAGTGAATTAGATTTCCTACATGGTTCTAGAAAATAATAACCCAAACATGCGATTTTCAATTGGAAAATGTTTGCCAAATTTACTGATACCAATTATTACACCGTTGAACATTTTCCGATGAAAATTTTCAACCCAGTTTCTAACAACAAGTCGGATATTATTCTAGCTTAAAACAATCATGTTTTTCAATGAAATCGTGAATTCTCATCTGAATAGTTATAGAACTCATCTATGTCTACCTACCTTAGTAACACAAAAATCTGAAGAATTCAAATATTTGAAACGACTATATGTATGATCATACACAGAATTTCACATCACATTCACTATTCTCTAAATTACCGCTAACCGACTATAAATGCCGTAAGACTAACTTTTAGCGATGCTACGCATTGAAATGCAGGATTAACATCGCCCCAATTCCATCGAAGTGTAAGGCTCTCAAAAAGAAACCAACGGGACCACAGCTGAAAACAATAAATCATCAACCTCCCCCTAGTTTACTCAGCGAGCGGTTTTTTTAAAACACACCACTGAACCCGCAAACCATCCTCGCCATTAATAACCCTTTACCTCTCTGCCCACCTTCCCGTTTCGAAGATTCTTTTTCCAGAGACATCAGCAAATGCCTCCACACCGGAGAACATCTCGAGAGAGGGCCGATCGCATTATGTTAAAGAGGTTCGGTTCAGTTTCGCCTGTCTCTTGGAACAAGAGGAAGAGGAGCGAAGAATGGGACAAGGGTACAACGTGGGGGAAGGAGGCGACTCGCGTGCCATCTAGGGACGGGGCCCTTTTCTTTACCCACAGGTATAAAAGGTATTGGGGAAAATATATCCTCAACGGATGCCCAGGTACCACCGGTTGAAGGGCTCGTGAGGTTTTTTTTTTTGATGGGGTATTCTTAAAGGCGGCGAGGGTCTAAGGTGGCTTATGCCTTCTTGTAGCGCGTGCTGAAAGAGTGGGGGAGATGGGTTGGAGAGATTTAGTGGGAAGAGGGTCGTTGAGGGGTTGTCTTGGTCGCGTGCCTCGCAGAGTGGGGGTGTAGTGGGAGGGAGGCCTGAATAGGAGTCGGGGGAGGTCTGAAAAGGAGTTGGGCGAAACGCCTTTGTCGCCGAGCACGTGCGGGACTCCTTTCTCCGAAGCAGTCTGCACTCCCACTCCTTCTGAGCGGGGACTTCCCTTCCTTTCACCCCACCGTCTTTTTTCTCCGCCTTTCTTTTTTTTCGACGAGGAATCGCTAAATCAAAGGGTGGGCTTCTCCGGAGATGCGATTGCGTAAATTATCTCGTTCCGATACTGCGGGGATTTGTCAGCGTTTTTAGGTTAGGGATAGGCTTCGTATGCTGTTTGTATTTAGGCGATTGGGGATTTGGAGGATCCAATAGCTATATTTGAAGGTAAGCGTTGGTTATTGAGTGTAGTGTTTGGACCGGCAGTATGAATTTAGAAATTGACGTATCTCTTATAAATAATAGTTGATGCACAGGTAATTCGTATTGAATTTAATTTATGGAATAAAAACTTGAAAAATATGTCGAAATTAATAATATTGCGGAATTTATCGATGTCAAAAACGAAAGAAAATGCAAAACGTTTGTTAACATAGCATGTGTCGGTTTCCCTGTTTGAGTTTAAAGTGTTAATAATGTATCACATAGAGCAGTAATATTTTTCGAATGTTTGTGAATTTGTAAACACATTCCGTTAAGGTATAATTCCTGATATTCCGTATCTCTCATCCATGAATTCCGTATCCTCTATAATATCAGAGGAAATGATGTATACAAAACTTTATTTAAGCTTCAGTTATCCCAGTGCCCTCTTACTTAATATATCTACTCGATTAAAGTTGCATGTATGACAGTGGCAAAAAGTTTAAATATCCTACTGGCTTGCTAACAAAATATTTTCCTCTCTTTCATCCTCTTATGATTGGATTTGCAATTAACTTTCATTCACAAGTTGTCTTTGTGAACAAGTTGAATCTACGTAGGAATTATATGGTTTATCAGTTCAGTCAGAATTCTAAAGATAGTCGAGGTGAAAGATTCCTAAAAAAATCAAAATCTTGGTGGAATTCATTCAATGTTGCTAATATTTAATTCTCAGCTAAGTATAACATCTACCTTTCATCGAATCATTCAATGACTGACCGTAACTCAGTTCCAACCTGTAAGAGCAATTTGACAGTGGCAAAACAAAATTGTTTTCATAATTTATTGCTCCCGTTGCCCGGCTGTAACAAAGTATTAAGAAAAAATCGGCTTTCTCGAATTGAAGATAAGTTCAATTATCATTGATTCAGTGAATCCAGGGATTATCTATGCAAGACGTCTTGTCTACTGCTCAATACTTTTTTAATTCTTCCTTGACGAATTACCGAAATATTTATCTTTACTTAATATTGTATTGTTACAAGTTCACGCAGAAACTTTTCAGTTCAGCAGAATGCATTCTGTTGTAGTTTTTTATAATTGGTAACATGATCCTACTCATTATATAATTGGTGCAAATTAGAGTATCGTTGAAATACGAGAAAAATAGAGGGAACTTATTTATTTTTACCGAACTTAAATTAAACCTCTAGGATATTAAACAGTATGTTTTATGATATACTTAAGGCTCTGTTAGTTTTATCGAATGATGATACATTTCGTAATTGATAATTTTATAAAATATATTAATTGCCAAACTAACACCAATTACTTAGTCTATCTGATATGTTTAAATGTTGATAACCCTGAACCAACCTAGCTCGAATTCATCGAAATATTTTTTCAAGTAGAACATTACCGTTGAAACATGTTGCCAGGTTAATTACAGCAACGGATTAAAAGATTTCTGACGAGATGGCTTGAGAGTCTTGAAGAGGTATTTCTATTTTTCCTGAACTTTCTTATCACCAAAAACATATCATGAATGCATTCAAAATATTCTTTGAAAAAAAGCAAATATCTATACGAATTGAAGTCAGTCAGTACGGAAATTTTAACATCAATGCTAAAAACTGTTTTATTTTAATTTGAACTAAACTGAAACTCGTTCAGTTTTATTACCCAGTTATGAAGTTTAATTACCGGCCTTGGTGGCCGAGTGGATAGCAAGCCATCTAAGCTATCGCTCCCACCCCAAAGTCCCGGTTTTGAATACCAGCTGATCGGATTTTTCCGATCAGGGAATGGTTGTGTGTGTTCGTTGTTACTGTTGCATCAGTGAAGAACCTCCTGATAAGTTCATCAGAGCTTAGGAGGTCCTCACTGGTGAAGTGACAGTAGCTAGGAAATAAAATTCATTTGATTGGTGATCAGATCAGTGATTCCCTTAAATGTTCAATGAGAGCTTTTTAAGACTTTTAATGTACGCTTAATTTTTTTTCATTCCAACATTTTAATTGCAAATATTTGTCAAAATTGTATTCAAATTGGAGTCTAAGCGGAACTTGAATTTTCCTTATTCGGAGATTACAACAATTTTAACTAAAAAAACGGATTGCGAAAGAACGTAACGGTTTTTTTAATCTCGACATCCCTTTCGTCACCTCCCGTCAATCCGCTTGTTAGCCACAGGTTTCGATGAGACAGAAAGAGGACGATACGTAAGGTCATAGATTCTGATCGAGTGGGCGTCGTGTCGCAACTATCCAGCGGGTGAATAGAGCGATTGGGGGAATATTAGAAGGATTAGAGAAGGGAAGCAGGAGAGGCAACAGGCGGGAGATCCCCATGAAAGGAAGGATGCCGTGGGGCCGAGCAGCTGTCTTTCGGTCCTCGTGTTTGTACCAGGTGGGGGCGGGATCCGGGGAAGAATGGGAACGTACCGAGAGAAAAGAAAGGGGAATTCATCGATGAATGGAGCGTGGGAGTAAAGGGTGGGGGTAGGCGGGGAGAGGAATGAGGCGGCCCTTGCGGACGCATTGTGAATGCTAGGCGAAAATAGGTTCGGTGGCTTATGGCGACAGGGGTCACGAGCCGACCCCGAATATTCGGAGAGATGCATTATTACGTATTTTTTCTCGCGTGGAATAAGCTGTCGGTCGTTATTTACGGCGCTGAGGACGGTGCCGTCGGCGCGGCGAACAAATTGATTTTCCGGGGTGGAGTTATCCCGGTGAATTATAGCCGAGGGGGATTCGTCCTCCCCCTGTCCTTCTTTCTGTGCATCCCCCTCCCAGTTTCTCTACATGCCCCCTTCCTGCTTCCTCTAAGCTCGTTGTGATTTTAACGGTGCGGTAATGCGCGAGAGGCTGTCTTCGGCGAAGCGTCTTTGGTTTGTCAATGTGAAACCGCGCGAAATCGTTATTGCTTTACCGTTATCTTTCTTTTTATGTCCCTACATTGTGAGATTTTTCTTCTTTCAATTACTGTCTGACTTTGCAAGTTGCTATGTATTTAGTTCCGTTCCAATTTTAATCAACCGTTAATGCAGGGCATTCCGACATTGTATCTCCAGTAATTCACAGAATCAGTTGAGGTATTCTAGAAATTCATAATGGAAAGAATCTTAAGGAATTATACTTTTACCACAGGTATTTTATTAACATTATTGGTAGTTATACACAAGATGATGACAATCATTCGTCGAAACCGGTCGTTTTTCTGCTTATGAAAAAGTTTTGAAAAAAGTACGATTTCGTAGTTTACACTGAGAAGCTGTTATGTCTTCGCGGGCTACAATTAATCAATGATTTTTTAATTTATAACCCAAAAGTTTTATTAATGACATCATCAATTAATATTACCATCATAAAGGTGTTAAAATCGAGTATAGAATTTGACGTTTAAAGTAAATTCTTAGCATTTTTTCTTATTTCCACATTGTTCATCAAGCTTCAGAAAGGTAAATCGTGTCAGGCTTTCAGAAAAAAGCTTCTGAGTTACATTCCATTCATGGACGTATAGTCGAACAACCCTGCTCCAACTACAGTATTTTAATCCCTGCGATGAATGTAGAAACGTTACCTTAAATAAAAATGATGATGCTAGATTAGAGGGAATCTCAATATTAATGATCGTGATGCTTCGAAACTGTCCTCGATCTCTTAACATTAATCATAATCACGTTTTCATCGGCATCAGTTTTGTCTAATCAGACTACTTTTACAATAAAGCATTCAAATACGAACGAAAAAACATGACATACCTAGAAGCACGTCAAATCCCAGGTTGAAGTAGTAAACAGGGAAATAATTTAGACTGCAAATTCGGTAATCGAGAATATGTAAGATTTTGTTTTTAGTTTCAGGGCTCTATGGAATTGAGGAAATACGGATATAATTAAGAAATTTTATTATCAGGATTATTTTAATTTTTACATTTGGTATGGATACCATTTTTTCCTTAAAAATAACGTGGTAAAGTATATGTTATCAATCCATAGCTTTTCGAACAAGAGCCGTTATTTTAGTATGGTCATTATCTATAACATTACCAATATTAGTCTTCAATAGTAAAAGAGGTTGGCTAAAAGTGAGCAGCAAAATAATTGACTTATCTTTCCTGCGTTTAGAAATGTAAATTACGTAACGTATATAGGATGAATCTTGCCTTAACTATCTTTAGTTCCTTCTAAGATGAATATAAGAGAATGGAAGGTTAGTTTCTTATTAATGAAGGAACATTATTTTGATATATGATTTCAGCGCATACGGCTTCATTCCTAAATTATGGGAGAAATAGGCTTCTTCATAAATCATAAGCATTTATTCCTTCGAACTGTTTTTTGTTTGTATAAATTTTATTTTTTAGCGATTATTCGCTAATAGTCGATAGTTCGTTACGTGAAACTTAATACAAAATACTTTGAGTAATTTCAAAATTAAGACAAAAAATCAACACCTGATAATTAGTACGTTACTTTAGAGGAATTAATTTAATAAAGAGGAAGCGGATTTTTCAAAACCCTCCCGATTTCACCTGCGGTTGAATCCTAACTCTTCCGGAAAATTCCTGTCCAACACGCATCGGCTTTTCTGATCCCCATGAATACCCACCGTGCTTCACAAGATGTTTGTTTTCTCTTACCGTACGGATTCCTGCGTGATGGAACGTGAAATTGTGTACTACATCTGCTTATGCATCACCGTGCTCCATCAGAGCGGGCTTTGATCTTCTTCGGGCGAAAAGGACAATCCCCGCGACGTGGATGCCTCCTGTGATCAATTAATTGGATTCCGAATCGATAGCCTCATGATGGAGCTCTCAAAAAGTTTAAGTTCGCCGAGGGAAATGATGTCAGATGAATTATCTCCTTTAAAGTTTGCGCATGCTAAAGAATTCGTCAGGAATTGAATTTATCACCTGAGAAAGGATAAACGGAAAGGTAGGCGGTTTCGAAAGATTTTGAATAATAGCCGGAAACGTTCCGTGAGAAGAGCCTTTTGTGGTGTTAATGCAGTTATTTTATTACTCAAGCTAATGGTTTTACGGAAAGTGTTAATTTGCTATGCTCTATTGGAAATATCCTTGGGTCGCGATAAATCTTTCAATTTGTCTAGAAACCAGCAAATTTATTACTTCATATATTAAACTTATCCTTAATTTTTAATTCTAATATTTATGCAAATTTTCTCAATTCGTGTTTGCATAATCTCATGAGTTACAATGCGATAGAGATTACTAATAGGAATAAATTACTGTTATTGTTTCTTGTCTTAAGAACTACAGCTGGACTTCTTCCTTTGTTAATGTGATTGAAATGTTTTACTTCTTACCGGGGTAACGATTAAGTATGATCGCATACCAGGAGTTTATCTAAATAAATATATCCCTTAGGATTGCAATGAGATTCTTACTAATTATATTCCTCTTTAAATATATTTAAAATATCACGATTGTTTCTTAAAATGCATTCTCAAGGAATCCTGAGATGTATTATTCCTATAAGCTTCTAGTAAATATTTATTGGTAGTTGATGCCTTTTGCATTGTTGAAGCCTAGTTGTTATTACATGGTATTTTATATTCGGACTATTAGTGCTTATTTTAAAACATGAAATGGAATATTCTCGATCTTATACTCTCCCAATATATGGTTGTATCTCATTTCCGGGCATTAAAATTTTATACGCGATCTTTGCAATATTTTCCAGCATTTCATAGGATGATAGGAATTTACTTTAAAAGAGAAACTTTCAGTTTTCATTTTTACAGTGTTACGACGTCATCATCAGATTGCACATTGAAACTGATTTCTCCTACTATATATTCCTAATATTCGAAAACCACCCATTGCTCATTTTATTAAAGTTCAGAATGGATTACCACCAGATATTTATTGAGAATAATAATTTTTACACAGTATCATTTCCATAGGTTGACGTAAGAATCGTCTACGAGGGTATAAAAAGTGGAAAAAATGTATTTCCCCTGGAATTTTTTTCTTCTTTAGTCTTAATGCACATTTTATTTACATTTCTCTACAGCACTTTCCTTGCTGAGCGTACTAGCACAGTGAAAAATCACCCATTTCTTATTTTATTATTGTCATAATGGCGAACTACCACAAGATTCAGGCCAAGCTATTGGATTCTATTTTATTATAGTTTAGAATGTCAGATACCACTTGAGAATAACCATTTCAATATAAAATCATTTTCATTAGAAAACTGATGCCATACTTCTTGTAAGATATTGTTTTGCAAGAGAAAGTTTTATTCCCTCTATTTTTCTGCCGCTTACGTGAGTCTCGATGCACATTTCTGCACAATCCCTACCGAGTGTCTTGGAGCATCCAACCCGCGGATAACGAGGTTCATCCTTTGTCTCCGACTGCATGTGGCCTATCAGAGCGTTCCTACTCGAGCGAAACAAGGAGCACTCGACTCCACTCATAGACGCTACTCCATTTCATGCCCCCGCGACTGCGTGCCCCCGCCGAGGGGAAGCACCTGGAACCCCACTGGGCGCGTGACAGACTCTTGATCAGACAGCGGGAGGACCCACAGCGAAGTGGAGGAATTGACATTCCCCCATCCCTCTTTCCTTTCATTCTCCCCGTTTCTGCCTTTCTTCCTCCCTTCCGGGATGGCTGCTTTGTCGGGGGGCGACACCTCCGGAAGGTGACGGGATATCCCTTCTGGGATGTGTCCTTCCCGTGGGGCAGGTGGTGTCCCAGCCGAATACTCTTCACCCCCGCACACCCACGCAACTCTTTTCATCGTCTCCCGACCGTAAGGACACGCAACGTTTCCTCGTAGGTCCAGGTGATGTGGAACTGAGGTTTTGCGCGCGGATTTTCCTTCCTCCCCCTACGCTTCTATATTCCGAAGGACTAGGGACTCTAGGAAGAAAGCCGTTAGGAAACGGGGATCCAATCTGTACTAGGGAGCATCGATTCCTTTCTTCCGGATTTTTTTTGTTGGGGTGAAATTATTTTTGTCCTCCTGCGTAGGTCGCATTCACAACTTTGGAGGTTCCGCCTTGTTTTCTTCAACCCCTGAAGATGATAGCATTGCTATTGAAATTTACATTGGGTATTTCTTAGAAAGTTAGTGATCCGGTGCTTTCCGTTGTTTTCGGAATTGGCAGAAAAACAGTACGGAGCCCTGACTAAGATGGCTTTTGGAAATTTCTTAAATCTTTAATTCATTAACAGCCGTGTTCCAATTTCTTTCCTCATACTCGTAACACTATCACGAGGTCTTAAAACGTGAGATCGATGACAGTATAGTGAAAAAATTCCAAAAGTAATTTATTCATGTTCAAATTTTTTCACTATATTAAAAACTTAGTTTGCTATAACATGAGTCTTTCCACCTGAAAATCATTTAGCCCGAGGGCTTGTTTGAACCCAAATCCCACTACTATTAGCAAGAAGCATTAAAGATGGAACGATGCTGAATGTATTCGCAAAATGTGAAGTGAGATAATATTCCTCATTGATCGTGGGCGCTCTGAATGCTAAATGTTTACGTAATTGCAGCACAATATCCCCATGTATGATTTTTCATAGTATCCAATTGACCAAAATAAATGCCTACAATCGCTGACATTCTTCCTCAGAACTTCAAGAGTGTGATAAAAGTAAATGAAAGATTCAAATGGGGGAAAGGAAAATAGTAAATAAAAATCTTCCCAATCTTGAACCGAAAAATAGATGATACATACGCTAATCAATTAATATTCAACTCTAAGGCCACAATAATACATTTTTTTTACATTGTAAAATTTTATTAAACGACGAATGCCTCACCGCGCTTATAAATGCGACTAATCCGATGAAATAGTCAGGTAAAAAGATGCTGGAATAAATCGATTCAAGGCTAATGTTTTTCACGAATGATACGCGAGATCAATGGATTAGGAAAATAAGTAATATTGGTGCTTGCTCCCCCTGCAACCCGCGAAAAGGTCGCTTACTGGATCCTTACATAGCCGTAGACAACATCTTAGATCGTAGCTGACTTTCATATTTTATTGTAGCTTTAACCTGTTAAAATATTGTTAGTACAGATTAAATTGTAATTAGTTCTAGTTACCCCTTTAACATGGTGCAGGAATGCCAAATCTGCATGCCGCTTCTTTTTCAGGAATATTGAACCCTTTTTCCCGAACCGTCCTTAGTTTAAGTAACGCTAAATCTGATTTTTATTGCAGAAATCAGCCAGTGCGCAAGGGAGATTTTAGCATCACCATTCTAAATGACTGTCTGGCAGTGAAATGCCTTGCAAATTTTTGCATAAGTGTTGCGTAGCTATACGTGCGTTCTGTTGCTCATACAGACAAACCATTGAGTCGAGGCAGGTTTACTCCACCGGGGCGCTCTACTGCAGAGATTCCCGCTGTTCCCCACTGAATATACTTATCTTGAATGACAACTACTTTATTGTGGTTCTGATGCAATACAATTCTATACTTTAGCCATATGATTGGTACAATGGTTTCTTCTCGGCTAAATTCTCTTTCCCGGCCAGGCCATTTCTTCATCATTGAATGAAATGCAGAACAAAATTGAAATATCATAAATAAATCTAAATCATGGAATCTAGAGAAGATATATTTTATATTCTAAAAATGTCTACATTTTTATATTAGATGAAAAGGTCCTGTTCATTCAGAAATTAGTTTTCTCTGTCTATTTAGCTCATTATTAAAATCGTGCTCTAATTAAAAATCATTCAGGGAAGTTATTTAAAAAATAACATTGACTGAGCAGTATTTGTAAATAAAATAGTTGAAAAAGGTTACTCTTTATTCTGATTATAATCTTTCACACTCCTTCGCGAACAGTATAAAAATTAAGGTTTACGATGGGAAAGTTTGGAATTGATTAATAACATTTTTCAGTCATTTACAATAGAAAAATGTGAACTAACTTGCCTGTCATTTTAGTAATTCAGGTAAAAAGGTTACATATCGCAGCATAACTAGGTTATAAACAGCTTAACGTAGATGCAAATACTGCTTATATCGACGTTCTGCATTCACTTACTCCTTCTCTCTTGGGCTTCCAACTGGTGTCTGCCGCCGTGCCCCATGGGGCCCTGCCCATACACGAGCTTGTCACTTGTTGATTTTATTCAGTCTCTTTATTCCTCTATAAAACGAGTAAATGAAACCTTATTAAAAGGACTATGACGCCTTGACCACGAATATTCTATAGCAAAAATTGAAAGAGAAGAGATTGGAATTTTTTAATTCACAAAAATCTATTCAGTCGAATTTTCTATTAAACGCAAATTTAAATAATTTAATTTTACCGTTATGATTCTGTAATATTACATAGTATATGCAATGCTATAAAATATATACAACAACATCAAATAAAAGAATCTGTTATATCTGTAATTTTTAAAAACAAAGATTATATCTGCTAATCTTCGGCAATAAGGACATAACGTCACGAATATTACTAGT
This sequence comes from Sympetrum striolatum, assembly GCA_947579665.1. Taxonomy (NCBI): domain Eukaryota; kingdom Metazoa; phylum Arthropoda; class Insecta; order Odonata; family Libellulidae; genus Sympetrum; species Sympetrum striolatum. Next base: position 37,238,661 of record OX388345.1, on the reverse strand, counting down.
ATTTATAAGTATTTCAGGCCCATGATAAAAAAAAACGTTTAGAGTAGAATAAGTGCGAATAGATAGGATTTTTTCCGCAAATTCACTCCTTGAATAGTTTTTATTCTCTTACCTCAAATTATATGTCAAATGAGAATCTACTATTACCTGATAAATTGACTGTTTTGATTTGTCTAAAAAATCATGCGGTGTAAGTTAATTTTCATACGTATTCATTGGAAACAAAAGAGGTCCCATTTGATAAATATATGTTATGTAGTGTTAATTACCAAATAAATAAATGAATAAATAATAAAAAATTCAAGAGCTAGCGATTGCTATCCAGATCAGGTTACAATATTTAAATTTTAACGTCAACGACATCTAACACTTCTCTTATTGGTGAAAGAAAATGTCTCACATTTAAACATTTTACAATTATCATTATCTATAATAATAAAAATGTTGATACAGTTATTTCAGAAGGAAAGCATAATTTTTAATATGCAGTATGATAACGAAATGCATGGAAAAATAAATAGTTGAATACATTTTCTTTTGTCATCTTAGCAAAATTCTTCCCCGGCGGGGAATCGAACCCGGGTCTCCCGCGTGACAGGCGGGGATACTGACCACTATACTACCGAGGAATGTGCTATCAAATGTGATTATCTATCTGATAATTGTAAGTAATTGCTCATTTTGACTGCAAAATATGTTTAATTGATAACACTTCTTATTGATAATGGGAATTCGGTAATATTTTTTCTCCAAGTTTTAAATTTTCTAGTTTTAATTATTGCGTTGTGCATCATTATATCGGTGATAGTTGGGCAATCAGCTTCCTAAAACTTTGCTTTTGTTTTGCAAATGCGATTTTCTTAATATACTGAATTGCTGATACTATCAACGTCTTAATTCTTTTGATCTTACATACTTCTTTGTTTTATAGTATCTCCCAATTTTACGTATCTAGAAATTCAAATACCTATATAAATATTTACATTTTCTATTATTCCAATGTGTCAACACTTATGATATTTACCAATTGGATTATCTCATTATTTACTTAAGATTCAAGGTGATTGAAAACGCTCAGTGGATAATATATCTTAATCATTTTTCCAACGTTTTATCATATACCTGTAGGATGGAGGATAGCTAAATTTTCTTCAGGAATATACTCCGCTGCGATGAACATACTTCATGCAAAAACCAACTTTTTCCATTTCTTTATCAGCTGAAGAATATCAAAACTGATCGTTTAGTCACGTATCAAATGCCGATGCCATCGGGTAAGAAAAAAGCTCAAATCAAACAGTTAAACTCCGACTTAATCGCCCCCGCTCATTTACGAGCAGTCGTCGATCAAAGGCAAACTAATCGTTCTGTTTACCTTGGTCATCCCTTTCCAGATTGACAGCATCATTAAAAGTCGGAGGAAGAGAGACAGACGAGCGTAAAAGACGAAACCGTTCTTCTCGCCGAATCGTTAATCATTTCCAGATAAACACTTCGCTGGTTTCCGTGCCTTATGAATAGGGGACCCCCCCGATCCACGCTCCGTATTTTACGGCGAAGGGCAAGCGAGAGGATCGCTGCAGACTATTTATCATGGCGGTAAAGGAGGCTGCATCGGTGCAGCGCCATTGTGCAGCGAATTTAAAAGGTGATGCGTGGGACGGCCGTTGAGGAGGACACGAGCGCACGGCGATTCTCTTTTGAGAAACAGGAGACTGCCGAAAAACCCTTAAGATTTTTGAATGGGGTTTTTAACGTCTTCTCCCCACAAAACATTTCCCCGCGGGGGAACCTCTGCATTCTGAAAGAGCGGCTGAGGGGAGTGCCGGCGGTGTGGGTTGGGAAACCAGGAAAACAATCGACGACTAAAGGGCGAGCGCGTGTCGTATTCCCGTGTCGGTTAATCGATTTAATGTCGGAATCGATTGATTTGAGGTTTAGTTCGGATTTAAAAGCTCTAATCTGTCTCTACATAAAAATAATTCTTACTTAATCAAGAGGTTTTCTGTTTTACTTCAGTTTAGAGTATGATTACGAACTGTGCTTACGTAATTTATCCCTTCCAAATCTGTCTGTAAAGTATTCAGCCAAAGGTCGGTCGATACACCACCCGCTCTGATATAAGCTAAAGAGCTTGCTGAGACGAATGAGGTTTACTAGACAGGATGAGGAGTGTGGTAGTTTGGCCGTAGAGGTATAAGAACTCCAAATATTCTTTCTTTAAAATACCTTGGCCTTGCAATTTCACCCTTCTGAATAAGGAAAATGATATAATTTCTTATATCGCTGAAACATTTATGGTTTCGTTAATTATGACATTCCATTTTGTAAATCATGACATACAATTTCTAAAGACGCAGAAAGCTATTGTGCAAAAGCACAAAATTATTCTCTTAGGAAATGACAAGATCCATCCATCCATCTTCTGGAGAGGGGTTTCCTAAGGGCATCAAATATTCGAATGGATGTAATGTTTCTTTTTTTATGAAAAACAAAGATTCAAAATTAGAAAATCATTTCCAAGAAGCGTATGAATAATGTGAGGAAGAGATTTAGGCTCTAATTTTATAGGTTCATTTTACACTTCATGTGAATAGCTGAGGAGATGTACATATATCGTAGGAAAGGATTAGAAAATGTCTACAAAACTAATAAACTTAGTAAAAAAATTAAAGTGATGATTGCATACATGTATATGAAAACTAATTTTACAATAGATTATTATTATAAGATTATTCAGAAGGAAAGAATTATTTTTAAGATGCTTTATGATGATGAAATACACGGAAAAATAACTAGTTATAAAAATTCTCTCCTACCAATCAAGCAAAACTTTCTCCTCGATGGGGAATCGAGCCCCGGTCTCCCGGGGCTTGACAGGCGGGGATACTGACCACTATACTACTTTTATTTTTAATTGTGTTTATTTCTCAACAATTATTTACAAGTCATGAGATGTAACAAAAAAGAAAAACATAAATATGTCATTTATAGATGTCATTTTCAAGAGTATGTCACAACACGAACTTATCATTATTAACAATTACATTAATGAAACATTTGAATAAAAACTACCGAGCACTGCAACATTAATTGCAACGTAACAAAAGCTCAAACACTTATAGTAGTATTCATAATGAATGATAACGCATGGAGATTGCTACAACATAACAAATTCGTGGATGAGATTCAATTACAAAGAAAACATTAAACGGCACGAGACAAGGAGGAACAGATGGACGAACTGAGTGGGAGCGGGGGGGGGGGGCGATTCCGAGAATGGGACTATTCAGGGAGAAGATTGATGTACTGATATACTAATTTTAGAATGAATGACATGTATTAAAAATGTTAAGGAAGTGCTTGTTGATACATCATGGAGCAAGAATAGAAATTTGAAGAGAAACTGTGCACCAAAGAATTTCTGGGAAGCCCAGTACTCATTCCAGCAGCGGCTTTTTTGGTGATTTTTTTAAACTCTAATATAGCAATATAGCCTTTTTTCCTTCATTTTAGAGCTCAGTACTTTCTAAAATATCTTCCATTCAATTTTTTGAGCGTAGATACGTTGGAAATGTCATAAAAACGATTTCAATTCCATATGTGGGCTTAAAGATATTTGATGGGAACATGTATGGAAAGGTTTCTGAGATCAAGCCTTATGAGTGTAGAAGTGTGAAAGGACTACAGGCCTCGTATCACATTATTAAGTTACAAATATTTCGTAGAGTTACACAAATTTCCCATTGATGATATCCAAGAGTATACATGCGTACATCAAACATAATATAAAGAAAATGGATATATTTAAGATCTTATTTCATAATTATTCATCCATAAGTCCGTGATATATTCTTTATGAGATATATTTATCTATATATAAAGTATTGTACATCTGAAATTCCTCTATTCAAATGCTCGATCTTTAAGTTCATATGCCTGCTGCACTTTGAGCTTACTTTTCCTTCCACTTTCTATCTCGTGCCTCCTGCAGTGCGCTACAATGGATCAACAAATGTCTTCTCCAACAATTACTTTCCCTAACACCCCTGCACTCCCCTTGGCCCCCCGTCGACATCTGGAGGGCACATACCCCCAACACGTCGCTTCTCAAAAGAGGGAAAATTCCTGGGGATTCTGAAGTGGTCGATGACCAGTGGCCAGTATATCCCACAAAAGATAACCGAGCAGCTACAGTCTGTTTGTATCCATTGAGACGAGGCCGAGGCGTGTGCCCTCTCATTCCCCATTCCTAATCCAGTCTTCCCTTTGGTTTTCCATTTATATCTTTCCATTCACGATTGACCGACTCAGTGACCAGTCACGAGGGAAAATGTGTCCAAATGTTATGATTGTGACCCCTGAAGGCGGTTGTTTCTTTTATTAGAATTCGCTTTTCAGAAGGTGAAGTCTGTCATTTAGCACCTTTTGCACATTAAGAGAAAGTTATTGACGAGGAGATGTGAGGTTTATGTGAGATATTAGCGTTACTCAATGAGGGTAGAAGCGAAGTTTTTTGGTCCAGGATCGAGATAATTTAAAATATCTTCCTACAACTAACAGGAAAAACACCATAATTAATAATCTCACTGATTCCCATTTTTGTATCGTCCTTATCATTATAATTAATAATAAATTATCACTGATAGACATATACCATAGTTGCATCACATTTGTTAGAATCTACATAAGACTACACTCATGTAGTTATGCATGTACACTACACTTCTTGTAACAGTGCATTATTACAGTACAGGTATCTTCTTATTCTTTAAACATTTTTTATTTGAAAGCTTAAGTTACTTAAAAGTTGCGCATTACTAAATCACAGATATTATCTATTGTTCTTAACGGTATATCCCTTATATATATAACTTAATTATCCATACCAGTATAACTATTATATAATACTTAATTGTGGATTATTAATTACATTATAGTTGGTTATTAATCTCAATCTTTCAGGCCTCCATTACTTAAATCGCATTTCCGAAAGCTCTTTATTTTCCGTCTACTCTTCTTCGTCTGTCTTTTCAGGTAAATGACATCCGTGGTCAACCATCAAGAAATTTACCCAAAAATATTGGTCATCAATTATGCAAATAGTGATATACCTGCTTGTATTTATTTCCATCTGTGTTTTCGCGGGTTTTTTCATATTTTATCGCGGATTTTTTACATATATATGTATTTGTATTGTTTTTCCTCCTTTTCTGTAAGTAATATTAGTAATCCTTAATGGTTAGGTGTAAGAGAGGCCCTAATGGGCCTAACCTCGCCAAATAAAGAGTATTTATTATTATTATTATTATATGTCCAAATAATTGCTTCTGGGTTCTCGGTGGTCATTCAAGGCTACCGTAGCTGCCCCGGATACAACTTATCACCGTATACACATCACCTATGATTTGTCTACTTATATGTTTCACTACTTCACCTATGATTTGTCAATTAATGCGTCAGACCATATGTGAGATGGACTAGTTATACGGATGTGACAAATTTGACTTAAATCTAAAGGTGATCGTATAGCCACAATGGAGAACGTAATTAACCTCTTCAAAGACCATTTCCAACTTTTGTTTATTAACGATGAAAAAGGACCAATTCCATGTTTCATTTCAGTGCCGAATCCAGTTTGCATATATTGCGTTCTCTTTTTGTGATTGCATATTCCGTTTTTCTGGAAGGTAAATCAGCTATAATAGCATAGTCATAACACATATGCATTATTTTGTTTCTTGAAATTAAAATAATATGATGTAAAATATGAATTCATGTATATAATTATAAAGTAAAACTACTTAGTTTTATTTTTTTAATTATCTAATTTAAGAGTTAATCTGCTTACTTTAAAAAGAAAATTTGCAGGGAAACTAATTATTCTCGGAATACGAGATTTTCTTGCAGGAATTCAAAAATATCTTGTTTTTATATCCCAATATCATCACATATTTTATTGTGATTTTTAAGTAAATCTTCTTTGGCTAAAATTATGAAATTCAATCTCCCGCTCACATAAATAAAAATGTCTTTTTCAATAAAAACAAAAAGATAAGCACTCCACTTCGATCTTCGAACCTTTCATTAACCTAAGAAATCGAGAAAAATAAAAAAAATATCTCAAAACGTACCCGAAGAAAAATCAAGTTCAACATTTTTCACACCCGAAGCAGTAGAATAAGGAAAAGCGATTTTTACGCCCTCGAAGCACTTCCATCTTGCGCGTAAGACCGACTTGAGAAGAAACGCAGAAAAAGGGACGAGTTTAATGAGTACACCCACTCGGAACACACGGCAGATGTAAATTAAACTCCCGCAACGGGAGGGAAAAAATCCGAACCGAACCATTTTTTGCCAAAATTAATCTCCGATGATTGCGCATTAAGAAGAGCCCTCGAGATATGGAATCACAAAAAAGGAACGAGGATCCGTTTTATTTCCACGGTTAACGGCCGAGCATCATCGCGAGAAAGAGGGGATAGAGAAGTAGATTAGACAGAGATGGAAAGAGAGGTTGATCAGCCGTTCCCGTGGCCGCAGGCTCCATCCACCACAAGAGAATCCAGGAGTTGTAAAGAAGTGGGAGTCGCTAACGAGATCGTAAGGTATAGAGTGCGCCCCTGGCGGACAAAAAGGGAACGAAAGTTTCGAGGAATCAGTCAGCGCGTTTTTATTCTGCGGCGGGGGCGCAAATTGCCCTTACTCTTTTCCGGTGCGCGGTGAACCGAAGATGGGGAGTGTTGCTGAGCGATGCGAAACTGTCGGGAGTTATTACTTCTTATTTCGGAGAGGCGGTTGAGCGGGATGCGTTTTTCAGCGCGGAGTTTTGCTTTTTTCCGCTCGGAAGGAGAAGTGGATGAAGGAATGGAATGAGGTTCTGATTTGTATTTTATCAGCTTGGAAATGAGGAAATCAAAATGGAATGAGCTCGTTGTGTCGTAAACTGTGTACCTAGTGGCAAATTATCGCAGTAGATATCTGTGAGTATTCTTTTCTAAGCAGTGAATACCAACACATAGAGGACATTAGTAAGAAAGTAAAATACTTCGTATTTTTCATGAACTATTTATTTTTGAAAGGCGTCTAGTTTAATCCCGAAATATACAACTACAGGCGAAAATAATCTGAAAATTCTAGACTGACGATGTATATTTCGTGACTAAATTAGTCGCCTTTAAAAAGTAAATAATTGATCAAAATTACGAAGTGTTTTTCCTTCCTTTGTATGATGATGAAGAGTTTTAAAAAATAAATATGAGAAATATATATCTAATATTTTAATTTATACACAACCAAAAAGTGTGATGAACCACCATATTTTGTGGTTGTATATAAATTAAATATTAAATATTATTAATTATTAAATATTAGATATATATTATTCTTTTTATTTTTATATGATATTCCACCAAGTGAAGGCCAAAATAATCAACGCTAAGAAGAGTTGCATTGTTCTTCAATACGATTTGTTTAAAAAATAAAGAAAATGATATCACCAGGAAAGGGTTAAGGTATTTCGCACATAAGGGCGTGCATCCAGGAAAAATCCCAAGGAAAAACGGACTTGAAAAATATTTGACGGGGCCGGGAATCGAACCCGGGATCTTCCTCTATCCGGGAGGCTACCTTAACCATCTAGGATACCAGGCCAAAACAGTGGCCAGGGTACTGGCCAGTTAGCATAGATTGTTATGGCAGCCTCCCAGATAGAGGGAGATCCCGGGTTCGATTCCCGGTCCCGTCAGACTTTTTTCAATTCCGTTTTTCCTTGGGAAAATGATATTCGAACCAGCAGCCTAACCATAACGATTCAATTATATTTCCAATGGACATATCTAGGCAGTGGACTTACGTCAAAAGTTTAAGTCAGTCTATCAAAAGTATATCTTTGTATCCTACTTTCTCTCGCACCTGGGCTTATGTGGAAGAAACCAATGACCCTTATTATTATCTCATTGTATACTTTCAGTTAAAAATTGTCTCATCGTGATTCTTGACATCGATGTGACAACGTCTCTTTGTTCGACGATTATATTTTTAATGGAGTATAGGTACATAAACAATGATTACATTCATCCTATTTATACTTCGCGAAACTAACTGTTGTGGAAATTAACACCATTAGTGACAGAAAGAAACCTAATCTAAATTTTACTCTCTCCAAGTGTTTTGCAGCATTGCAGGCGTAAAATTTGCAATAACTGCAAGAATTCGATTGCGCAGATCAGGTAGATCACAAACTGATGTTTGGTACACTTGATTCTTGTTAAAAACCCACAGAAAAAAATGAAGTGGCCTCATGTCTGAGTTTCTAGGGGGGCAAGCAATCGATGGACTACCTCCCAATCAAGCGATCTTGGAACTCATTATCCAAGATCACCCGCACAATTGCTGCAAAATGGTATGGTGCGCCATCATCAAGCAAATATAGAAAAGATTTTCAGTTAACAAATTAGTGGAAGCAAACCGATAATAAATGTCTCAATTACTTCTCAATGTATTCCATTTTGTATTACTATATGTTTAACCCGAACACCCTGTATTTATAATATTCGTATTTTAATTATTTCGATAGTATAACGCGAAATCAATGTAATGAGATTAATTTTGAGGATTTCCCTGCTATTTACACCGAAAGAGCAAAGATTAGAAAAACACGAAGGATCCCTCCTTTAAAAAAATTATCCCGCTTATTTTATTAGCGGGAGAACCTGACTCGTTGGTTTATTTTGGATCTTCCTCGAATTTCTTCCTTTGGGCGAGGATTATGAGGAAATGGCAAAGAGGAGGCTGATTACAGAGTGAGTGATGGATGCCTCCGAGTCATTAGCGAAGAAAGTACGGAGGCAAAGGAATAAAAACCTGTCGCGCTACATAGGGATTACGGAAGAAACATGGAAGACGGGGAGATGTAGGCATTTCATACAAAGGAAGAAAATACACTTAAAAGAAATTTCCGATGAATTATTCGTCAATTGTTAATATTGTGTAGCGCAAGCATTTTCTGGGACGCTTGTTTTAGGCACCATTCCGAAAGGGGGTGGGTTCGAATCCCATGGCTGTCAAACATTTTATTAGAATATAGACGTCAAATAAAAATGTTAGAGAATATATACAAAACTATTACTGGAAAGACTTTGTTGAATGAATTAAACAATAGACTCAGGGAACCGGATTAACTCGGGAGAAACGACCACAAACATTAAGTCGCTACCCTTGAATGTCAGTGGAAGACCGGCCTAACGGTTAAACGGAGAACATGTTTGTAAATATTCATTTCTAGATCGGGGATTATTAGAATGGAACAATTTACCTGCAGAAGTTTTAGAACCTATCCCCCTTCTTACAATGTATTGATGAATAAATTCAAAGGGTTTCGCAATTTTGCTGTAATTATTTTAGTATTGTAGTAAATTTTGAAAAACTTTATGATAGTTGTAAATTTTGAGATATATTTGTAAATTTTGTAATTATATGTGTTACATACTGCTTCCGGTAGGTTTTGGGAGGTTCTCCTTCCGACTGGGATAAATACCAGACAGATTAATTTTATTTAATTTACCCTTCTCACACAGAAATGACTACTACAACCTGGCCTGCTGCCTATTTGTAGTTTTTAAGAATGATGAAAATTAAATAAGAATATTTACAAATTTTCCCAATTTTTTTAAATAAATGGCCGCTTTTCTCCTGTAGCATTAATTTGCAATTACTGAGGAATTTTCAATTCTTGAAACAATAATATTTATATCAAACGTTTTTTATTACGTCGAGATTGAGACAAATAAGTCTTTTCTTACATCGAACCTAATGATCCGTACTACTGAACCAAGGCTTATAATCAGTACTTCCGATTTTTCAGGAAACATCTATTTTGCGGTTAAGTTATCGAAAAATTAGTTCAAGATGAATATATTTTTTTGTGCTTATTCAGCTTAAAAATGGATCCTTTGCCCCAAACCACTAAATGCTGTAGTGACATAAGTAATACAAATTTATAACCAACCATCTAGAATTGCTTTATGTATATACATTTATTTATTTAGCCATTTTGGCAGGGTTAGCTCGGTAAGGCTTCTCTTCCACCCAACCTTTACAGATATTATAATATATGTATAAAATGAATTCAATATTATAATCTAAAATTAACTTACGCCTAGAAAACTAATTTAAATGCAAACAAGATAGACAAAAAGAGAAGTATACCCTGTTAAAAAGAAAAAATAGACATTTTCATACTAATGCTGAGTACAAATGTATGTATGTATGCTTAAAAAATACTTTCTTATAGTAAAAACGATTCATACATATGCGAGAGCAGTTGCGGTTACCTTGAGGTAACCGTCGTCTATTTTTAAATGTTGACTCTTTATGCTAAGGTTAAAATTTTCTGGTGACTGTAACTAATATTTAACAGTATATTCTTGCGGACAGTATTTCACAATCGTTGACTCCTTTTCCATTGCCTTGGATTAATTTGGTGTCTTCTATTGTAACGCATCTCAACAGCTTATTTCCACCCTGTATTTTGTTCACATCTATTGCAGACATAAAAATAATATTTATTCATCAAAAACAATTACCCAATTACATGTGATATAATAAAAATAATAAATAAAATTAAACAAAAAAGGAGATAAAGCGATACGAAGAAAGAAATAAAGAGAAAGAAGAAAAACACAAACATTAATAGGAAAGTATGGAGTAAAATTTACACTTTAACGAATACAAAGAATCATTAAATATATCAATAAAATAATCTCTTTTCAAAGTGTCATTGACCGCTCTCGTCATTCGAAGGTGCTGCTCAAAACGACAAGCATTAACCCGTCCAAAGGGTTCACGGAAAAGTATTTGTCCGAATTTATGGAACCAGTAAGTACGTTACGTAGAAATAGAACATCAAAAACGTCTCTCCTTGTCCCAGGTGGAGTCAATTTACATCTGCGGCACAGATAGGAATAATATTAATAACATCATGGAAGTATCACAAATACTGTGATAAATTAATTTTACACCACAATAAATCATTAATATTTAAAAAGTTACACTGGAAGTTGACCTTCTGGCCAGGTGACAACGTTACGTTTAATTGGTTGGCTACGTTTGTTAAGGATATGGTTTATTTATTTTAGCTGTATTCGGTAAAAGTGTCTCTCCCCACGCTCTCTTCCCATCTTTATTCTCGGTTCCTTCATCTGTTCCACCTTGTCTAGTGTCGTTTAAAGGTTTCTTTGCAATCGATTTCCTCCAGGCATTTAATGTTCTGCAATAATTTATGCATTACGTAGGCTGTACAAAGTTTGAGTCTGGTTTATTTTTAAGGATTTTATGTAGTCCTCGGTAGTATAGTGGTCAGTATCCCCGCCTGTCACGCGGGAGACCGGGGTTCGATTCCCCGCCGGGGAGAAATTTTTATGTGGCAGGGGAATAATTTTGTTAACATTTAGTTTTTTCATTTTAATCTTTCTACGAAAACTGAATATTATATTTTCGTTCCAAATTGATCACTTCTGTGAAAAATCGGATTTTTAATTCAAATAAACAGATACATGGCCGTATTTAATTTTCATCTTTTCGTTGTTATGGTCATGAGGGAAGCAAAATTCCTCGGTGTATCTACAGTTACACGTTTCACTAGTTTCGCAGTTTGAGGCATCTATAAACCACATTTTACTAATTTGAGACATTTACGATTCATTTTAGTATTTATTCTATATCTTCTAGTTGTAGAAGTTAATCAAAAGTCTTACACCAAAATTAATTGTCTTGGTTGTAGCCTCGTGGACATTGAATCGTTATTATTTTCTGCCCGGTTCAATTTAAGCATCAAAATTCGGTATTTTTATATAAGTAATAGTAGTTTCCGGAATAAAATGAAACCTTTGTTCAAAAGAATTTTTGTGCCACAATATATTAACCCATAAATTAGGAAACACTAGCTGTATTATTAAATTGTCCTGAGTTAGAATTCGTTGTAATTAAATTTAAATATATAACTATTTATATAAAATAAATCGAAGTAGAAATAGTAAATGTTAGAAACTTTCGGGGGAGTCCTCGACGTCGGGTTGAAAATGACTGACGATGATGATGATTATAGTAAAGGTCAATAAAAAAGTTATTATATAAATTTCAGTGCTACCGAGTGAGTTTTATTTCACCCTGGCATATATTAAATGAGTATAAATAGTCTTAAGGCCGTCATACACGGGGAAATATTTCCTGGAAATAATTTACAGTTATGGCCGACACTCTTTCCTGATTAGTCGAAATTAGAACATGTTCTATTCTGGAAATATTTCCCCGTGTATGGCAGCCTTTACAGTTGATGAAGATATATATCGATAATCGGAACGAGTAAATGGTTCCGGGTTTTGGTTTTTGTTCGAGGAATTTGTTTATTTAGAACTAGCTGAAGTGCCCGTTGATTCTTAACGGGGAAAAATTAAAATTAATAAATACTTACAGTCTTGATCGTAACACGTCTCATAATTTTAGGTAGATTGCAAATGCCAGGCTATCATCATTTCCAAACCAATAAACAAACAAAATAAAGTTATAATATAATCTGCAAAGTAACCTAAATATTAGAATGGACAATTCTTCAGTGAACACAACATTTGTTTAAGGATTATAAAAAGTGTATTCGAAGATAGCATCGGGATAAGCAGCATCACGTTTAAGGAGACATTTTCAGAAAAGGAAAAAATGGATATCGGAAACAATGATCAAACACAACCAAAATGTATTTTATATCACTCTGAAACAACCGAGATTGAACACCGATAACAGAATGATAGTAAATGTATAAGAATTGGAAGCACTTAAAAAACACAATGAATAACTTTTTTTATTCTGCGTATAACAAAACGTAAACTTGCTTTACCTTTTCAATGGAGGGATACGATATTGGAGATTTGCTAAAGCTTTACAAAGTATAACTCCTGTCCCTAACTGAAACTAGAAAATCTTTACGATATTCACCAAGTCCGTTTCCGCCAATCGCTAAATATTTATCGAAGTAAATCGATAATACTTAATGCAGAATATTATATTAAAAACATACAAAACTTACCAGGTTTTTTTATACGCAGTTAGTTGTATTGATCGAGATAAAGCAAATCCATCCAACAAACTACTATAAACCCATTTATCCCATGAAATAGTCAGTAAACAAAAACGTTGATATAAATAAAACTTGGTTGCTACAAACGCTTCCATAAAATTTTAGAACTTTCTTAAATACTGGTATTCGTATGTTTGTACGCTCGATTCTTCACAGTATATCGTTCATAACTGCAGTTACTAATATCTCCTTAAATTTCTCCCTCTTCATATAATCTATCACTTATTTTTAACATGAATTTGAATTAGGCATATTTTCTCAATGTGTTCTTACGGATAAGTACATGAGATGGGGACTCTACAATCGCCTTGATCGTCAGGGAGGTGGGTTGTTTACGACCTAAAAATTTCGATAAAATATTCACGAACATTATCAAAATGTACGCAAATTCGATTCAAAAATGATATTCTACAACCAAATAAGAAATTATTATTCTATTCCCTATCCTTTGGTGCTTGATTCGTCTTTCTAGGACCATTATTTCTAATTTAATTTTGCAAGAGAAATGAACCCTTCTACGAAAAAAATGACCCCTACGTGTTTTTCTTATGGAAACGTTTTGGCCCGTCTGGGTTCGAACCTTGGACCTTAGGGAAATAAAAAGTAGCCTATACTCTGCCTGGAGTCGACGTTTGATAATGTAGAAAATTTCAAAGTCTTGCGACTCTCGGTTCTTGAGTTTTTAGCGAACATACATACACACTCACACACACCCACACTCTATTTTATATTATAGATTTATCCGTTCGGTTTCCGATTAAATTCCCATTTCCGTATATACTTCAATGGAGACCATACGAATCCTTAAGCGAGCTAAATTTTAAAAATTGTGAGCCAAGAAAAAAAAAGTGGATTGGTTCAGAGGTAAAGCATCAGTGTTAAGATGCTTTATGATAACGAAACATACGGAAAAAAATTGTTATAAAAATGTTCACCTGCCAATCAAGCAAAAACTTCTCCCCGGTGGAGAATCGAACCCCGGTCACCCGCGTGACAGGCAGGGATACCGACCACTATACTACCGAGGACTTGGGGTGAAGACTGCAAGGATATCCAAACGGAACTGAAAACAGTCATTAGAGAAACAACATTTGTCCCGTGCACTCATTACCTTGAGGACGATGTCGGAGTCAGCCGTGGTAACATAGCGTCGATGGAAACTCATTTGAACTGATGGAGATCCCAAGAAACATTTATCCAGATCGTACTCCAGGAAATACCCAAATCTTACGTCTTAAGAGACATTTTAATGACACGATATGGAAAAGGGTGCACTAAGAAGATAAGGAATATGATCGATTCAGATCGGTATCATTAATATATGACAAGGACACATCAGGTTTGTGGTAAACGGATTCGAACGGAACTTTTAAGGCACGTTATTTGCTTGAAAATAGTGGACACATGCCCGACTGTTGAACTCAATGGCCATCTGTTTATGAAAAATTGAACTGTCGTTAGGCAACCCACGTGTTGTACGTGTGTGCTACCATTATAATCTCGAGTTTTTCCATTTGGGAAATTATTTTCTTTCATTTTTTATGATTCTTTTATCTTTTTGCGACTAAATTTCATCTTCTAGCCTTCCAAGCATTCTTTACCTTTTAGTTAGCATTTATTATAATGCATATAACGCCGCAAAGTGGGCTAGAATCGAACATGCCGGATAAAAATAGAAATTAGGTTTTTTTACTGTGGCCTTAGAAACTTCGCTCTTAAATTCGTGCAAATGCTATTTTGTTGGATATATTAGGATGTGAGATGCTTAATGATAATATAATTCTTGGAAATAAAAACAAAAAAATAAGAAAATCTTTTCCCCGGTGGGGAATGGAACCCCGGTCTCCCGCGTGACAGGCGGGGATACTGACCACTATATTACCGAGGACTAGGATTGAAATAAAATATTATAAATTGCATATCAATAATTATGATGTATGGTAACGTATGGAAATTGCTACAGCGCAACAAATTCGTGGATGAGTTTCAGTTACAAAGAAACCCTTAACAGACTCGAGACAAGTTGGAGCAGATGAACGAGCCGAGAGAAGCGGCGGGGGTGGCCGATTCCGAGAATGGGACTATTCAGGGAGGAGAGCGATATACTACTTGTGCCTGTCTCTCGTACTTTTTTATGCGGCAAAAATGTATTTACGGCGCCGGAGAGAGGAGCGGCAAAAGAGCGAACGGTTGACAAAAGAAGAGCGGAAACATGGCGGGCGCAACCTAACCGACGTACACCCAATCGCGCTATGGCACACGGTTCTTCGAAATTCAGTTCGCTTTTTCTTCTCGGTTGATTCATCTCTCTTTCTGCCTCCGCTAGACCGATCCTCCGTTTTCGTTTTGCTCCGGCAGAACTGTTTTCTCCCGGACCATATAATTTTTCTGCGTCTGGATGTAGGGTGTGGAGGGTGAGTAGAAGATGACTCAGAAATAGTTGAAAACGTTTTTAAATGGAGTGAGTTTAGTGATGGACAAACTACAATGGATTTTTATCTCAGACTATACTTTTTTTCATTTTTGCGATGAAATTAATGATAAATTATCCATATAAATGAATGGTTAGACTTTTTACAAATAGTTCTGCGCTTTCCACTGGGAATTCAGATGCTATACCCATTTCTTAGAGGTATTGTTTTAAGATTTTACAATGTGTTCGCAATTTTTGCTGCACATTTTTATAGCTTTTTTAATTTTTGTAAGATTAGAGGACCTTTAATTTCATCTAAATCTGCCCAAGTTTTGTGCAAATAAATTTAATGTTATGGGCATGCTAATATAATGAAAATAATCGTCAAATAATTGAAATATTTCCGCAAAAACTGTCGATAAATTGCTGTGACGAGCTATGATTTCAGAAAAAATACAATTTTCACGAGAACTTTGCTTTCTTTGAGAAATTCAGATTTAAGTAATGTTATGGACCTCGGGTTTTTTTCACTGCTTGGGCAGTGACTTTGTGCTAAGTCACTATCAGGAACAAATGAAAGGATGGAGTTTTAGAAACCACAAGAAATTTTATTTTGAAATGAACATGGTTTCGACTCATAAGTTATCCTCAGGTGACCTGGTTTGTAAAAGTTCATATTTTCATTTGTTCCTTTTGTTATTGACGTTTTAAGGGTAAATATTTTTCCTCTTATTATTAAATATATTACATAATGAATTACTCCACCCTTTACATCAAGGAACGTTTTAACATTATTAATGGTGAATGAAAAGCAATAAATGTCCAATTTTCACAAAAAGTTTTATTAAAACTTACGACGAGTTTCAACGCATTAGCGTCATTCTCAAACGACTTCACATGTCATATGATATTTTAATAATTAGTACTTAAACTATTTGTAAGTTTACGTCACACTGTTCCTAGGGTCTTATTGTGGAAAATTGTAATTATTCATAAAAGTAATGATTAGAGAGATGAAAAAAGCGGGGTTAAACCTTACCAAGAAAAAGGGAGGCCTTACCTTTGATTCTCGGAAATGCCTTGTTTATTTCTGGGGTGGGATTAGTATGCACTCTCTCTCTCTTAAAGGCGCTAAAACCTGGCTATTTACTTAATTTCTCCGCATAAAAAGCCCTTTTCCATCCCCGTCCATTAATCACGGCTCACCCGCCGTTACCTCGGCAACGCACAAAGGAAATTCCCCGAGCAATAAATTGACATATCGCTCGCGTAATGATGCTTGAAAAAGGCGTAGTCATCAAAATTCATCCACGTGGGGAAATCAAAGGGTCAACGCCTCCGCGATTTAATCATTCCTTAAGGATATCCGATGAAGAAATAACACCTTCGTATTTATATTGCGGGGCCGCTCCCTCGTCGATGCTGTCGATGGATAAAGGTAATTTCCACGGATGACGTCATGAGGGTATGAAAACATTCGCTCTTTATGAGTGGGCGAAGTAGCAGAGGGAAGTTATGAGGAAGAGAGGGTGTCTGCCTACCGCTTCGCTTTCTCGTTGTAATATAGACAGGTGTTAGGTTTGTTGTTGGACAGGATACTACTGGGCAGTGTCGACTCGTTAATTATTCCAATGCAGTTCATGATGATTTTATAATGAATAAATTAACTCCAGCTAATGTTTCAATCAGCGAGCTTATATCACGAGAGAATTACTCGTCGGTCTAGCTTTATTCTTTCTATTTATTAAAAATTTCTAATATAAGTTTTCTTAGTAATCTATGTTTTTTCTTATGATGAGATTTTGATTTATTCCTACGAGTGCAATTTCATTCGTTTCATCTTCGACTTAGGTTCCCCTAAAATGTGTCTATTCCATTTAATCTCAAAAAATTTTTAAAAATATCATCTGCAATTACACATTATTTTTCGTATTGCTCTTCAGATACCAAATTCTATCATAGTTATTTTCCATGCAACCCAACTACAATGTGCGTATTTTATTTGGTTAATTCTTTCGTATAAGTATGTGTATCTTTATGGTATAAAACCATCAACTCATCATTTAAAAAAAGATGCACCATGGTATTGCTTTTATATAGATAACAAATTTGCTCTTCAAATCTTATGACTTTTTTCAGTAATTAGCTTGAAACGAAATATTGTGTGTTCATTTCTAAAAATAATCGATGGAAAAGAGAACTAATGGATTTTCGTTAAAATTTGTATGCAAGATTCCTTATTTTTGCTTGGAAAACATGGTAATGAGTAGGAAAAAAATCAGGTGATACTAGGTCTAACGACGTGAAACAATACCGTAATATTTTCTCTTGTGAAAGATTAACACCGGATTTAAATTATTGTTACAGAGGCTTCCACTTTACATGAAAACTGTTTTTTTTTAGCTAGAAAGAGGATAGATTTTTTGTATTTTTACAATATCCAGGCTTCGAATATATTTCTGTTGAAGTCCGAGAACGGAAGCCTTAAATAACGATATCAAGTTAACTAGATAAACCCTGTGTGAGAAAATCATTCAACTAAAAATATTTCTATCTTTAACAGCGGACTTCGTTCTCATTTATCGAGCAGGGGAAGATTATTAAAACATGCCGAAGTTGGGTCACAACTGATTTATATGAAATTACCAATCTGTTTCATTTAGTTCTAACTCCAGCTTCCTGTGGCAAAGCAAAAGTGAAACATGTGCAGGACTCGTTTTGATTTGTTGTTCATTCAAGTGACTATATTAGTATAACAACGGATGATACAGATGTTTCGTGCATAGACATATTTCACATTGTTTGCCTTAGTTCTTCTTCTTATACGACGATGCTAATATACTCGTATATTTGCATCTCTATCGACTCAACACGCTATCGGAATAGACGATGAAACTTTAGTCAAACCAATATCGGGTGCAACATCCTAGGTAGCGTGAGTGGGCGATCACTGTGTCCAAGTGGGTAAATACGATTGGTACGCGAAGATTATCCGTAAATGGACGTAAAGTATATCTGAAAGAATATAAAATCAAGAATCCACACGAAAAAGCGAAAAGTATTCACTTTTGCAATCTCAAACAGTTGCGATCGCTCGTCTCGGTTTTAGAATCACGATTTGAAAACTTCTCTCTTCATACTCTTCGGAGAAACGAGCAGATTTATTATTTCCATATTTGCATCCGTCCATTCTCATCCGAGACTCCTCTCTTTTTATCTTCCGTGAAATGCCTCTCCACGTTTTACCTTTTTCATTTTTTGTTTGGGTGTTCGGTACTGTTATAAAAGGCATAAGTCTCATACCTGGTTGCCGGTTTCTTTTTCTCCCTCTCTCTTTCTAAACCCACGCATATTGGTAGTAATCATATTTGATGTAACTGATTGAACGCTGTACTGCTAGACAAATACTACTCTAGTGTTGGCAATGCTCATTCGACCCTGCTATTTCTAATCAAGCATTTAATTCAACATTATTTTCCATCCTTTGCTATCCCGGGGAAAAGTTTCTCAAAAATCTCACATTTGATGATGAATAATTGTTTTCTCGTCAATTCAGATGTCTACTTTCACTAGAAATGGTGAATATTTTTACTCTCCTGGGGAAACTGATATGAAAAAGGTCTGTCTGGACTCGAACCTAGATCTTAACATACAAAGTATGTACATACACCTTTTCACTCTTAACGCTTTTCCTTTAGAATATGTGAATCGGTAGGCTGAGAAAATAATCTTTTAGCAAAGACTGAAATCTACGCTTGATTCCAAATTAGTAACGGAGGTATGTTTCTGCGGATTATTTCTAAAAGTTTTAAGATACGTAAGCCTAAATTCACTCGTGGAACCAATTACATGACTAGTATATTGGATTTATAACTTAGTGCACAGTTCATGGAAGATTATTTATTTAATGATTATAATACCAGTATTATAGTTGCTATAGATATGCATATTTCACCAGTCTGGGGGGGCTAGGTTTAGCCCGATGAATTAGCAACTCTGAAATCATAGGCAAACAATCCCAGGAAACAAGTATGTCCTGGATAAATGATTGTTCTTATTCATACGTTACGCTCTCATTAAATACGTTACCTATATGAGTGGTCGTGTGTGGTTGAAAGTAATCTATCAAGTCGTGACGTAAATCAACGCAACTTCTGAAAATGAATTTATGAGCATGCGATGCATCTCTGATGGTATCACCTCTATTTCTGTGTAACAACTAACTGCATTGGGAAGCAACGGTTTCATACATAGATACATTTCATATTGTTTGGCCTATTTATTCAAAATATACGTAAACTAGACTGATAATTTGTCACACCACTTATATTGATGATTATTATTTAATTTATATTTAGGTTCAGATTTTGAATTACGTTAATTTTAAATAAGCTAGGGTAGATATACTGATGGGTAGAGGGAAATTATTCTCTGTATATGTGGAGGAAACAAGATTTACCAATAAATACTCTTTCTTTACTGCTTAATAATTGATAATGGTTTAATGGTCTTAAAGCAATCATGCTAGAGATACGTTTCATTATCCAATAGCCATCATACATTTATATCCCCAAAACATTTACCCATCAGCTTCATACATTCTTTATGCTCACCACACCTTAGGTTTACGGAATCAGACGCAGTCCCCGCCGAAACTCGGCAGGAAAAACCCGCACATTGAGAACAAAAGAGGATCACCGTCTCCTCTCCCACGCGCGCGTATTTTGTCATCGGTTAAATGGCGCTCTGTCGGGAGGCGTCCCTTGTTCAGACCGCGATTCCGAACATCCGCGACTTTTCCGTCGAATGCTCGCATGACTTTTGTGCCACGGATGACGCTTTTGCCTCGCTGACTTTTGATTTTCAATGCAATGATGTACGACGCACTCTATCGAATCGCGTTTAATGAATAACTGTCCTTGAAGGACTGACTACAAGAAGGATTTTGGATCTGAGGTAGCTTCATTTGTTCTGCCCAGTAGTATTAGCATTAGTAGAACGTTACACGCTGCCTCAAAATTGAATGCTACGATGGGTAGGAATTAAATCTTCTTTATTACAAGAAATAAAATTGGGAAATCAAGTGTGCACATAAATGTAGAGGCGGCGAAAGTTTTTCCGCTCCATAACATTATCATTTTCTTTTTGTCAACTTTTGAACTTTCATTTGACATTTATTCATTCACTTATTATTTTATAGGGAATTTTACATCGCATAGCCCAATTTGATTGTATTATTTTTGGAATTCTCTTAATAATTCTATTGCTCCGAATATTGGCGTAGTATCTTTTGTTTGGAATATTGTTAGTAATCTCTTGATTAGATAGAATAATTCTACTTTATAGTATCCGTTAAATATATATAATTTTTTGGGCTCTTTCCTTATAGTATTGGTTTGGTTTTTATTTCAATGTCTTTCATTGGCTATGAATATTCGATGATTGTTCAAAATTTAGTGATTACCTGGTGAGGATATATTATTTACATACAAAAATTCATATAATTATTTCCTTTTGTCTCACTCTCCTTATCCCTTATCTTAAAAAAATGTTCGCATCTATGCAATCAACCTTGAATCTGGCTTGTGAGGATATTTCATTATCATTAAAAATCTTGCTTGAATATTTTCAGTAAAATTTGGTGGAACCTCTAATTACTAACTTAACGTACTTTTACTTTATCATTAATGCCCATTTCATACTTTTATTATACTTCTAATTTATGAACATACTTTTAAGTGTCTTATGTATCAATAATGGTCGAATAAAAACTGACTTTAGTTTATTGCGCGTTGCACACCTGAAATACTCCTATTTCACTCTTCAAATCGTTTTCTGATAGCTCCTTTTGTATACACCAATACTCACCATTCTATTGGTTTGGTTTCCATTCTGTAAATCTTGTTCAATTTGTCACAGGACGACACTAGGATTAGAGAATGGTCATTCTTTCTCGTCAATATTTACCTCCGGCCCCTTTATTTTTTTCTTATTTGCTTTCCACCCTTTGATCACAAATCGGTAAGCGGTGGAGCTGTTTGACCGGGATAAGTGGTCATTTCGTAAGGAAATGATTCTTGTCTCGCTAACTGTGCGAGTCCTTTCCATCATTCCGTGGACAATGGCGCTTATGACTCCACCACTTCTATTAATCCATCACAATCGCCTGAAGTTCCCCTTTCTCCCTTCAGAATCTTTCGCCCTCGTGTGTCTCACTATACGTTTCGCCCACCATGCATCAGTCCAATCAGTCGCGAAGGGAATCGCCTGGCATTTGTCAAGCTGCGGGGACCGAAATAAAAATTTCACCGGGAAGGTCTCCCTTTCCAATTGCCATTGAATGGCTGATCCTCCCACCTCCAATTCATTCCAATCGATTTTTTTTCTTTGGGTCAATTATGGCCGTGATATCCGGGGTCCAAAATGAAGTCGTTATAATATATCCGGCATTCGGCCGTTCACTTTCTCGAATGAGAAGGCCGATTGGAAGATCGCCTCAAGGATGTGTAATCATATAAGTCATTTTAATTCGGCAGCTATTACTCATTTTCCCATTTTGCCTACGTGTTGCTGAGGGGATGATGTGTAGAGAAGGTGATGCACAGGTATACCCAATGTTTTACTCTAACCAGGAAAGAAGATCTCATAGAAGAAAACCGGGTTCATATGTTACTCGTTGGCGTAGGATTTTGCGTGCAAACCCAGCAACGCTGTTTCAGGGAGAATGATGGTTTGCACAGGATTGTTTGAGCGTCTATACAAGTATTAATGATCTCATTACAAAAAATTGCCTACTAAAGTCATGACTATACTAATTGTTGCTACAAGAGCAAAGGCCAAGGAGCCTCACTTACCGCCAGAGAGACTGCTTATTTCAAATTAATACTTAATTAACTTCCAACTTAAAACAAAACTTCAAATTACTTACAAGTAACATTCATCATATGTTTAGATAAACTAATCCAATAAAAGAGCGAAAAAATTGCTTATTTTAATACTAGACAATAGAGCAGAAGGTGTTGGTATTTAAAAAGAAGGTTATTCATTCTGAATTCGAGACTAATAGGTGTAAAGCAAAACCCCAATATGGTTTATGTGAATCCCTGGAGGTCTATATAAATTTAGAGGGTGTCCATGTGAAGGAGAATAAAAAATGGAGATCCATTTACCGGAGACCATTATGCCGCACGTTTAGTAAGCTGTACAGGTTATTAAGCAAGTACAGCGCAGTAGGGTTTGTTAGATCAGCCTACTGCAAGTATCGAGCACATAATTAAATCGATTTCCGATCGCACAGGTACACTTGTATGAAATTTTTTATGCCAGCAGCAATGCATTGCGGAGTTAATATATTGATAATTGTTCAGTATATGTTTGTATCAACATTTTGTTGTTGTTTATTCTACAAAAATACCTTTTACGGTGAGCAGTATTGCTTCCACGTTTTAAGTTTATAAGTATAGAAAAAAATATCTATTAAGAGGGCTGTCGGTCCACGGAAAATAAAAGGAATTCCAAGGGGTCCACGGGGAGAAAAAATTGAAAAACTACGGGCTAGATTAAACCTTACTTAATAAGGTTTAATTCAGCCCATAGTTTTCATACTTACAAATTAATAATGGCGAGAGACTTAAAACTCAAATTTTGTCAGATGAGATACAGTTATATCTAGGTTTACGACGGCCTTAGTCACGGATGTACTTTGCCAAAGCGGCTATGAAAAAATGTCTTGGGTAACAACGCAGTCTTTGGTTTATGACGCCTCGTCTATTGGTGGCAGATTTCAGTGAAGCATGAACATTATGTAAATACCCGATTTTGACATAGACGGTCGATAGCTTTGGAGAAAATATTTGACATGCACTATGGTTGTGGGGAGGATCTAGAAAGATTTAGTCGATTGCCATTATTATACTTTTTCATACATTTAGTAATCCTGGAATGGATTATCGGTTTCAACACTAAAAGGACGGATGCAGTAATTTGATCACTTTTCAGCGTTTTACTTCAAAATTTTTTAATTTAAATATTTTTCAATTTTTTTTAAACTTGACTGGGTGTGATACCATCCCAAATGTGTTATGAACGAATTAATTTTTTGTATCTCTACTTTTAATAGTTAACTAACTAACACAACGTGGTAAATTTTACATCAATTATACTTAGAAGGACGGCTTGGTGGTCATATGACAACTTTCTCTTTTCAAGCTAACTTTTTACCTTTTTCTCCTATTTTCTCCTATTTTTCCAAAAACAGAGCTAACCTTTCCTTCTAGGTAGAGCGAAACTCCTACATTTCTAGTGATAACCAAGGTACCACTGTACAAAGGTAATTATTACGATAAGAACCAGCACAGATATAGGCTCATTTTGCATCTTTTATGGAATATTTGGATTGAAATCCGCTCATAGATTTTACGGATCCGCTCATTAGAGTTTGGGAAACTTTGATTCAAAGGCACGGATAGCTTTATAGGTAACTCTGCCACTATTTCAGTCTATCTAGGCCCAGATGCAAAGTAGACAGGCTCCAAATTCATCCGGAAAGAGCGTGATGCCCCGTGGAAAATCACGAAAAGGGGAAAGGAGAGCGTCTCGCTCGAGTGGTTGCGATGACAACGCCCACGCGCGCTCACGCGGGAAACTATCTCCTGAGAGCAGCGCTCCTCCAATTCGAATCCAATTAATAACGGCGGAAGGATAAAGGTTGCAATTAACGGGTCGCTACGCGGGCGGTCGCCTTGTTAATTGAAAGGGTGCGGCGAAAATAAGATCTGCTCCTCTTTTGGTGCATCTCATGGGGGGCACAGGGTGGAGTAGGAAGTGGTAAAGGAAGTCGTAAAAAAGTCGCCAAAATTTCCGCCGAAATGCACGGAGGAAAGTTCTTTGAACTCTGTAACATGGAGCCACGTTGAAGCGATCAAGCGTAAGTTCAAAGTGGTTTTCCGAAGAAATGAGATGTTTTTAGACTCAATAATTCTACCCTATAGGACAATGGTGCCCAACCTTACATACTTCATGCGTTATCTTTTTTTCTTTTTCATTTGGAACCTGCCAAAATACTACAATAATATTCAACAAATATACATTAAACTTCTTAAAAAGAAAATAAGGTATACAATCAAAACAAAATTATATGAAGATAAACTAAATTCTATAATATATTTACTTATTCATTATATTACATGCCGAGCCCAGGTACAAAGATTGTACATCGTTAGTTTCGCATGTTTTCATTCACTAATATTTTCCCTAAGTATGTTTTACTACTAAGTTTATCCATCTTCGTTAATATTTTTGTGGT
This sequence comes from Sympetrum striolatum, assembly GCA_947579665.1. Lineage (NCBI taxonomy): Eukaryota > Metazoa > Arthropoda > Insecta > Odonata > Libellulidae > Sympetrum > Sympetrum striolatum. The sequence goes on along the minus strand of OX388345.1, from coordinate 37,213,812 downwards.
TTGATTCACTTGTCATTCCGTTTTTCTTGAATACATAATAGAACTTACATGGATAAAAAATAGATTGACTAAACCCAATCTCACTTAATAATATCGTTGAACAACTAACTTAATCTATTGCTGTACTGATAGATGAATTGCGGTGAATTGCGTGGTACATTAAGTGGTTAAACACGAGGAAATTTATACATACAGATGAAAAAATCTAAGAAATATCAGTTTTTTATTATTCTATAATAATAATAATAAAATATCCTTTATTAGTGTTAGATTGAGATTTTTAATTTCTATTTATTCTATGCGATTAATCAAGGAGCATAAACGTAACCAGGGAATAGGTTCAAATTGCGTGATGTTTCTTTGAGTCCGTCATTGTCTGATATCCTTTCAAATTTGTAATAAATTAATTAAAAAATAATTAAAATATTTAGTCAAATAATAAAAGACCCAATAAAGTATGAATTTCATTTTCACATTTATTGGAGAGTTTATAACATTAATAAGCACTGATTTGCAAGAGAAAGTATTGATGTTAATTGTGTTGTCAAAGCGATAAATATAATAATTATAATAAAACGACTTCATTCGGGCGAGATTGAGACTAAAAGTCTCTTCTTCCATCTAACCCATCTTCATACAATATATAAATAATCAATTCAAAGAGAAAATATGAAAAAATATGAGAGGAATTGTGGATGTAAAAAACCTAAGAATTTTTAGGGGAAAAAATGTATCCACTGCAGGAAAACTCCCACTAAGAAGGGGGAGTTAAAAAAACCTGGGCAAACCTCATAGTCATAACTAAAAAGATGTTAAGAAAGATGATTAAATTTTGTAAATACACTATCAATAGGCACTTATATGAGATACATCAATAAGCATATTCACATTGACATTTAAATTAGTTTTAACCATTTACATAAGAACATAAAATAATAAAAATGAAAGATTTTGATGAAGCCACAACTGTACAAAACAATAATACACAGAAAGTATACATACTTAAGAACATAAATACCATACATACAGTATATAGTCAATATTACATAAAACCATTAGACATTATCACAAAATAGGGTTGGGAAACACGTGAGAAAACATTTTTATTACTATGATAAAGGAGATAGAATTTTAAATACAACAGCAATAAGTATTTGAAAAATGAAGACAAAATATCACAACTGTAAAGTTCAATGATACAAAATGTTATATATAATAATAAAATGTTCAATGCATACATATAGTACATAGTCTAAAATACTTAAAAACGTAAATAATCTGTCAGTAATACAGAATATAAGTACAAGTTGAAAGAAAGAAAAAATAAGCGTAAATTTAAGGGAAGAAACAAGGACCCTAAGAACAGAGACATGATTACCAATTATTCATCGAATATATATATATTATTTTTTTTAAACACAGTTATCGTCTTTTAGACATGCTTTCCATGCATTTCTCTCTCGTTGGATCAAGGAATTATTTTTTCAGGGTGCATTTTTTAAAGCAATTATCTTAGTTGCAACAATTTTTTAGGTTACTTAACGTTTTTTTTATCTAGCTCAAAATGAGCTTTATGATGCATGAGCTTACTTTAAATCTAATCATTACACATCTTAAGTATTTGCGTGTGAGAAAGCATTCCGCACTTAAAAAAGTAATTTTAGTTTCCGATGTCCTCGAAGAAACTGCTTGTGAACGGAAGTGTAATCTCTAATTGGAGCAGCAGATAGTGCGAATCGGGAAACGTGTTCTAACATAAGATAAGGTGTTTGATCGATGTTAAAGTATGCTCTCTGGATCAAGTGTCTGCAGCGAGAGAGCGAGATACAGCTGAGCTGTAATTGGCATTTTGATTGCGCTGACTAATTGGTTAGTTCGCAAAACGTATGCTTGCGCTTCAGCCAAAGCAAACATGTGACTGATGTAAATCTTTAAATGTCACTTTCTCCCGTTCAGAGGGACCTCGTAGATTCTGCGATATGAGTTTGCAACCCATTCCTCCAGCTTAAGCCTCTAGTCGCTAATGATGAATACACGGAATGCAATTTCTTCCTAAGCTTATGAACCTATGAATTCGACGACTGACTTGTTTTTATCGATGGCGTCGCCACGATTTGCATTTGTTCCTTGCATTTAAATTGAATTCTACTAGGATTAATTGAATCTAATTTTTAAACTTATATCTTGCGCAAAATAAAGACACTCCTTATGAAACTATTTTCACTGTATGGTCGTATTCTTTTACCGACATTTTGTCCTTTTCATAGTCGCATTATAACTTGGATCTTTTCCGTTTTACCATCCTCGCTAAATAAGAAAAGTTGGGGAAAAGTATCTCACTCATCATCTAGTCGAGTCAGCTTAGTCTGGAATGATTGAGGATTTAACTAGCGCTTCGGCTGATGACTGTACAGACTTCCTGATGTTAGCGGTTCATAGCACATAATTTGCAATCGAATGATTATGGACAACAAATGTGTGATCTCTTGCTTAGTATTTCACATTCCGTGACTAAATATCTCTGCTGTCAGTTCCTGACTTCATCAAGACTATTGGTTAACGACTTTGTAGACAGGGCTTGTAATATGCGATAAAGTTGAATCATGTTTAAATGACATTTCTCTAAGTAAAGCAAAAATCTACTTCTTCTCATTTATTTTCGCCAACGAAATCTTCGATAGAATTTTGAACGAATACGAAGCAGTTTTTTACTTGCATGATTATTGAGTCTTCATTTAGATACATTTCTTACATTCGTATTTTTACCTAATCGTTGATTAATGCATTGAAGTTACAAAATACAATCATGCTTAGAGTACGCGAAGATGTACGATGTAGTTGATAAAATTTTGAATTAATTACTACGTAAAGATTAAACGATGAAGTATCTTGTTTGGGATAGCTATTACGAACTCAATTTGGTAAAACTGAGATACATCAGGAATTCTCCCAAACTACGATATAATTTATAAATAAATAAATAAATTTTCATTATATCCTGAGGCAAGCCACCTAAGGATAACAGTAAATTACAGTAAAGGAATCATAGCAGCGGAAGCCAATGAAATAATACAATATTCAAAACTCTAGATTAAACAAATATTCAAATAATGAAATTTTAGATCTATTTATAGTTATTTCATCACGGATTGTAGTTGGCAGGGAATTTCAGAAATTTATGGCAGATACTTTGAATGATTTGTGGGAGGTAGTATATCTATGACTATGTGACCGAATGTAAAAAGTACGGTAATTTTTTCTTAGTACTGGAATTTATGGTGGTATTAATAGGTTATTTCCTTGCTAAGTTGACCTTACTGGTCTAAATTTTCCTCAAATTTAACGGAATGGGAATTTCCAAATAATGAACGTATCACATCATGTGTTTGATATCGATGAAAAATAAAGCAAGCTACGTTTTAAACTTGAAATGGTTATTCAGCCCAACATAATAAAAATTGCATCCATAAATCCAGGTTGAGCACTATGGACTTTGTTTTAGTTGAATACGCGAATGAGATTTTCTACTGTTATACACCACGTCTTCATAAAAATTATTTATCGCTCTATATATTCGATGGCGAGGAAAGCTGGTCGATAGCTGTGAAAATTTATTAGATGCGAAGAGATACCATCGTCCTATAAAAGAGTAGCATGGAGATAGCATCTGATCTAGGGACAGTCGCGAAAGGAAATCTAATAATATGAATGACACGCAGAGTGAATCTTTTGAGTTCATCACAGGGCGAAGTTCTCCTATCATCGCCACACTGAGAAATATAAATCGTTTCGCAGTGCGGGCGTGGGTGGGCGGGGCCCTGGATCGCGATATGCATAATAAAATAATGCCGGAGAAGTGGGTGGATGGCGAAGGGAGGCTGTTGAAAGGGAGGGGTGAAGATAGGGGAGGGAATTGCAGAGAATAGAGTTTTTACTGTTGTATGTACAATTGTAAAAGACCAGGTATGATATTAAAAAAGCGACTGATAGTATGTCACAGTCTATACAGTATTCAACTGATTTGAACTTCAAACTCTACACCATTAGTTACAAGAAGCTATTTAGAGAGAGTGAGGTTTTCTAAGAAAGATGAGGTGAATTGCATTTATTTTCTTCGCTGAGCCAATTCCAATGTAATAATAGCGGAAAAGTTCACGTAAGTTCAGCACAGTTACGAATGAGTAATAATTTCAATAGCGCCCAGTATTGGTCCGTTAAAGATTTTAAAGAAGGAGATTTATTATTGAAATTTTCCTTACCATAACATTCTATGCACAAGCCGATGAACACTAAACGGATCATTTCCAAATAGTGGCAAATGTAAGAGCGTCTCCGATATATTACTACTCAAAATTACCACATTGATGCAACAATATTTTAGTAGTGTTTATGTATTGTATGCGAAAGTACCTGAGATATCTTCGAATTACAAGGCTAATTGAGTTTCTAATTTAGAGCCACTCTTATATTGCATAAATCAAGCATCTTCAGCTCATCCATTGTAGGCTAGAACGATAAATTCTTCTTTATTCTAGTCTTGTTCATAGAATAAAGTTAAATGAGCTTATCGTTAAAGTTTAGATTTAATAAGTTGAAGGTTATAGTGCATATTTCTAAGTAAGTAAAACTGTTCGTTGGAGTATGCATTTGTAAACATATTACAATAGTATATTATCATTGATTTTGATGTACACTAGGTAATAGTATTTATGTTTGCTACAGAAAATCTTCAATCAGTTTTATGTTCCTGAAAATCAAAGTCGATCCTACCCGCTTATCGGGACACTTAAAATCAACTCTAGTTGAATCGATGTTGCGTCAGTCTAAGACGCCTTTCCCATGAAGAAAAATGGGTAAGAGATATTAAATGAGATCTTTAGTTAAATGCCTTTGGGCACAACTACCTCCTCACTCAACTAAAACGCCAATGTATGAGGTTTCGGCACATGCACCCTCCGACCGCACGACGCATGGTAACCTTGGCCGATAAGCGCGTGGTTAGAACACCGCGTTTACCCGAGCTCAAGGCTGCCTGAGAACACTTTGCACTCTGAATGCATCGCATGTAACCGGTAGCAATTCTCCGAAACCATTCCACGACCTTTGAAAAACTTAGAGAGACCTCTACAGGGTTCTTCATGAAACTTGGGTTACTCCGTTTCCTGAGGTCGATGCGTAAAGACTGTTTCTTGAAACTGTGCGTAAAATATTGCGATTTTTTTATGGAAAAACTTACCAGCTTCTGCAATACTTCGGCGAACTTTGAGGTGAGCATTTGTGTGAATTGATAACTTCAAATTTTGGCTTAACTATGAGTTACTGCAACAAACCGCTAAGTCTTAAAATCCGCATTTCTCTGCCACGTTGTCGTATTTTAAAAGGAGATTTAAGCATGAGCGAATTTTGTCTTTTGTTTGAACGTGTGTTTTTAATATGTTTTTTCACTGAGTGAATTAATTTCAATTGTTACAGGTATGGGTGCCTTATTCCGCCTTATTTTCCGGTCTTCTCTCGGAATATCGGTTTAATGGAGTCCATCAGCGCATTAGTCAAGTGAACATCGGCCAAAAAAAGGATATCATTCAACAAACCAGAGAGACTATTGATTCTTCGAGTAACAGTTCGGCCAAAACGCAATCCAATGAAGGTGGAGATGTCAAATGATAACATTCCGAGTTTTGGAAAGCATTAGAGGTGATTTGCGTTGGTGCCTGTCTTGGAACAGAAATATGTTACTCTGAGTGCCTGTGATCCATTTGAATCGCTGAAAAGGAATAACCTAAGTGCTAACTCTGTGTGGCTTATCATCCAAGTACAACGGAATTGGAGGACTTCTTTAGCAGAACTTCAGAGAGAGATTATAAGTTTACATTTTTGTTTTCTCCACCTGTAAATACCTTAGAAGATTACCAAAGGTGAGCAATTATACCCTGTTCTTGTTTTCCTGGGCATTCATACTCACTATTTGGAAATTAAACTCCACGTATTTTTTTCCCCATGCTGCGGAAAATTTCTCATGCCGTATTCTAATGTCAATCTTATACCTTACCGTGATCGCGCGAATAATACCGTCCCCTGTTAGCCGTGTTGGCAGCGCGTTCGACTTCGGCGATAGCGGTCCCGGGTTCGATTCCCGGTAGGAGTCCACGTGCAAAATGAACTCAGCTGTTAAAATAGAGCTTTTAACAATACTACTACTACTCTAACTTAATGCGATCCTCATTAGAGCTTCAGCAAATTTCTTTCACTTCCTGAATGCTACCTCTGATCCTTTAGAAATTAAATTTGCTATATAGATCCGTTTTGACTGATACACTATGAAACAAAATAGTCGTTAACATGTCTTATTGTTATTTTACGAGATATGTCATCTGTAGCTTATTATGATTTTGATGTAAGACGAGCTTAATTAAACTAAACGGAATTACGGTTTAATAATCGATTAAAATAAAAAAATGCAACTTATCTCTCAAAGTATCGACAATAGATATGCATAAGTTAGAAAACCATTTGCAAATTCTGAAAGACTATTCAGGGGCAGGAAGTAAAATCAGTCATTTTTTATATTAATCCATAAATACAAATCGGTATGAAAAAGCGAGAGTTAGTTAGATACTACTTGAATTCCACTTCTTAATAAAAAAGGACGTAGCTTTTACAATACATTATTAAATTTCGGTTACGTCATATGTTGATTTCAATGAGTGCAAAGAATATTAACCGGGCGAAATCTAATTCTGAAATAGATATAATAATTAAGGGAAATTCTGACAATAAGCGTTTTAAAAATCTGCTTACAAAAGCTTTCAGTTTGGGCTGGACTAAACTACCTAGACTGTGATATTTGTAATATCGTTTTCAATCCAATGATTTCTTAGAGGTAATTTTACATTGTTGATGTAAACATCCAAGGTTAACATGTCATTTGCGTATGTTCGGTTAGGCTTCCATTACCTTAAAAGAGCATAAATACCATTACGGGATTATAAGCTAAAACAGAAGTATGAAGTAAGCCACTGAAACATGATTGTAGATGCTTGTGGGTAGTAATCAGTGATATGATTGTTCAAAGATTTAATTATACGGAGAACAAACGAGTTGCATTCAACGGTCGATCAACTTTCAAGAGGCATATCGGGATTCGATTAACGGTTTCTCATTGTTGTGTCATCAGCTTCGGAACTAACAATCGAGGACTCGGGGTGCGTAGGCGGCCAAAGCCTGACCGCGTGTTCACTCGTGTTATTAGCAGTTCGAATCGTAGGCACCGTTAAATCTTTTTAATTGCGCGCAAGTCCGAGAATGAGTCGGCGTTTCCGAATGAAAGACTTGGAAGACGACCGCGCTGGTTCAGGGGTACAGAACTGCTCCCGGATTCTGTATAATTGGGTGCTAACAATTAAGAGAGACATTATTCCTCGAGATTGGTGGGCGGATGACGGCGTTGACCAAAAGGAGCCAGTCATTGCTGGCGAGCGCCTGCCTACCCCGAGGGTGTTTTGCATTTTTATCGGAGGCATTTCCATATCTTATATGCATTTCCCATTATCGGAGTCGTAATTGATGAAGAAACCGTAACTAATTCGTCGAAAAAAAGGAATAAAGACGTAGGGAGCGCTTATGCCCCGAACTAATGCATTGGTTTAGGAAGCGCTTCGGCTCACATCATTCAAGATCAGGGCATTATCTTGTCAGGGTGTTCCTTAACCCGAGCATAATTATGAAAATATGGAAGGCTTCCATTTTTACGGCGTTTTTACGTTTTTGAATGCGTTATCGCGTCCTGCCTCCTTGTCGAGAAACGGCCAAGATAAATCTCCCCTGTCTGTTATTGGCCTTTGGTGAAGCCATGGAAAGCAAGCAGTGGTTTGTTGTCTGTCAGAAGACGGTCATCATAAGCGATCCGCCCGGAGGTGATTCCTAGCAATTTTTTGATGATTCTACCTACATATAATATGTAAAATTCAGCCTCGGGCCAAGTTTTCGAATAATGACGTAAAATTGATGCAATATATTATGCATAGAATTCTTGTATGATTTGCATCTATATGTTTTTTTTCTGAATAACCCCTCGGAATCGCTGTTGCCACCTGTTCGAAAAAATCGTTGCTTTAAGCATGTAATGAAGGAATGATGGAATTAGATTGAGATGTGATGGAGTATTAGATTGAAGGATCAGCCACTGTTCAAACCTACCGATAATTTGTTTAGGCTAGTTATCAAGGTATGAGGTATGCGATGACAAACGTGGATAAATCTGCTTCAGAATAGAGGAGCTACCAAGAAAAATTTCTAAGCATTAGATGTGTTAATATTACTTTCAACGAACAGCATTTCAAGCTTTCTTAATTTATCAAAGGTTTCACTGTTTTCGTGTGTTGTTTGTGGAAGCTTCGGCATTTTTTTGGCGTAGCTGTTGCTTTGAGACATGCGGAATTGTTTTCTGAGATATGCCGTAACTTTGAACTGTAAAATATTAAGTTAGTGATGATTGTTTCCCTCCATTCTTGTAGCATAAGTAAATGTATATGTATATATACTGGTTTCACGTTTAAATCAATCGATGGATAGATATCTTCAGACATGGGTATAATGTCCTCAAACATAAATGATCGTTTTTACCGCAAACAAAGCTTCTTAGCGTTAGCTCTGCGTTGCAAGTGTGTGCTGTAAGTTCTACAAGATAAATAGGCTACTACTTTCAAATGATACACTTCAGAATTATTTCGCTCTACTTTCCATTTTTATAAGAGATTTCGCGATAAAAGGAATAATTATTTCCGATGGCCTAGATGTTAGTTTGCAACTCTATCAAAACCGAGGCCGAATATTGGTTAAAAGTAGGTTGATTGTGTTCGTCTTTTAAAGGTCAACTATTACAGTGGTCATATTAGATTGTAATTCGCGTAAAAAAAGACTTGATTATTATTATATTTATTTTAATGACTTTTTCACTTCTCAGATATAAGGCAGGAAGCCTTTATCTATACCGAGTATGATTCATCATATTAATTACGCACATACTATTATATTTTATTTTGTTTGGTGCATTATTGCAATTTCATATCTTAAATTTTAGGTGTATTAAGAAATCTCCTATTTTACATGTACTTCAGACAAAGTATTTTGTTATTTAGTTTACGGTTTGCTATTTTTTGTAAGATTTTATGCGTAATTGTTATAATTTCCATATTATCATTGAATTCTTCGGAGGAGGATATTGCGGCTCAGTACTTCGAAACATTTGAGTTTTAACTCACGCCGCAAAATTGAAAATTCGAGAGGCTTTAATATTTCAAACAACGAACAACATATATTTTGATTGATGAGGCGGTGAAATCCGAATTCCAGATTCTTAGGAATAAATACTCTTATCTTCAGATAGCCGGCAGTCCTCTGCGAAAATATTTCATCTCGTTTAATAGGGATAAGATAGCTGAAAAATTCAAACTTGAAGTTTATACAAATCACCGTGGTCAGCTAGAGAGACTGTCTTTCCCGTATATATCGTAGGCGATAGGGGTAGTCAGCGGGAGAGCCGGCGTGTGGGGGCGGCGATCCGTGGCGTGGGCCAAGGAAGGCCGTTCGATTTTTTTATTTCCCCGTTTTTCGTCATTTTTTACTTTGTTCTCTCCGAAGGGGTAAGGGAACTCGTATCATAATAACAGACTCCTGAGTCGGGTCATCCATCTCCGGCCGGACAGACGGGAAGCGGTCCCGTAAATCCGTGTCGCCATCAATTACGAGCGGTCGCTGCTTTAGTAGTGGGCGGAGGAGGAGAAGATTTTGGGGAATCTAGAACGAGTTCTCGTGGGGATGTTGTTATTGTGTGCGGAAAGGGGTGTTTGCGAAGCCATCCGCGGAAGAGTGATGCTGATGCAAACCATTTCCAGCTGGATTTTGTTCAGATACTAGGTATTATTTTTTTGGTTAAATTTTATTTAATCTATGAGGGCTGACTTCAGAGGCTTGATTTTCTAATTTCAATCGAAAACAGGAAATTAGTTATTTTCGAAAAATGTGGTAACCGAACCTGAAAAGAAAAAAGGGAAATTATTGGACCTGAAATGATACCATAACCTGTAATTGTTTTCAATTGCGATCTGAATTTCGAATCATAATCAAGCGTAACAGTAGTTATAATAATTATTATTATGTAATCATATCTAACGATGAATTTCAACTCTTCATAAATATTTTATTTTTTAAATTACTTACACACACTTTGATTATTTTCAGTGCATAACTTTTAACATTTGTATATTATTATTCTATATTTGGTATCATAACATTTGGTACTAAGAGCCATTTCACACTTGCCCGGCAGCCGGCTAAACGGCATCGTATAGACGGGACACGGTGCGAGCGGTTTCACATCTATCCGGCAGTCGTTTAAACGGCAAAGTCCCTTAATTTCATATCCACCCACCTGTTTTATTTTCTAAATTGTAATTATTTAAGAATAAATGGAAAGGGAACAGATGACAGCGTGTTTTATAGTTTATCGACGAGCGAAAAGGAGGAGAAATGGAAATAATATTTAATACCGAAACCTACGTAGCTCATTAAATCTTATTGTCGTAGATAGTAAAACGATTTCCGATCCAATTATTTCTTAAAAGAAGGGCCAAATAATCGCCTGGACATTGCTGGGATTAAACTATCTTCTGTATTTACCGCCTGAAAACGACCCGGCAACCGTCCGAAGTAGTGGGAAGACCGGGCTGCTAGCCGGTGCCGTGCGCCGTTTGTACGGCACACGGCACCTGCCGGGCAAGTGTGGATGGCTCCATATACCTTTCAATAAATGACCGTGTAAACGGTGCCCTCTAGCCGGCCGCCGGGCAAGTATGAAATGGCTCTAAGCTAACACGCCAATTGGAACCGGTTTGGAGGTGGCTCCCGGATTGCAGCCGGTACTAATCCAACTTTTCGGAATATAACCGTTTTCATTGAACCGAAGCGGAAACCGAAATGAACGTTATAGCGATTCGGTGCCATGGCTTCAACGGGTGGCGAAACCATATTTTCCTCGAAGTTTTAATATTGTATGAAATTTTCTATCTAGGGTGATTAGGCGTCGACAGAGGAAATGGAAGGATCGAAATTTTAGATGAGAGGAACTGCTAAATAAATTTATTGCTGGTGTAATTCTTGGAAAAAGGCTTAGGAAGAAAACGTCAAAAGACATCGTTGTAAGCTGAGGCGATTAATTACTAAGAAACGAAAGAAATGGGGTGTATATAGAGATATGGACCTACCCAGTGATAGGAAACTTGTGTGTTCATATTAATTTAATAGTTTACCTTAAGTAATTTGATTTCAAGAGAAAGTCATGGCTTTTCCCTATGCTTGTAAAATATTTCCCGGGTGCCACTATAGCCGTGAACAGGCTCTAATCAAAATAAGCATTTGATGAGTAATTGAGACTCAGGTAATTTTTCTAATGAAAGAACGTGAGTAACAAGAAGAACACGTTTTCTAGTTTCAATTCAATCTAGGCGAAAATTCTCCTACTTAATCATAATGTGTTCACATTTAAATTAACCATTCTGATTAATTAAAGGGGGAACGCAGTGTTCCTACCTTATATCTTACAATGTTTCTCTAATTGTCACGTTTTTTTCAAAATAAATAAAGAAAAGAGTACTTGATTTATATTCTGAGGGTGTGAAAGCGTGTTTGCATAAGCAGCAAGCGTGATTCCAGTGAGAAATATTACCCTCGCGCGCGCGCTTGTGATTTTTAAAATGTACGAAGGAGTTAATTACATTATGAGTACTAAGGAGAGCTTTAAATAGAGTTATGGTAAGCTACCAGCATCAATCGCACCATTTCACTTTCATATTCATTAATATTGTCAAGTTTCATTAATCTGTAACCGCCCTTCCGTGCTAACGAAGCTTCATAAAATGAACACGAGAATTATCGTCATGGAATTGAGATAAATCTCGGCATAAAAAAAGGAATAAGTGATATGTTACTCTTTTTAACACTCAACTGTTTCAACTTCGTATCCACGTGATCCTTCGTCTAATATCCTCGTGTTACTTTGCTTGTTCAACATGTCATCCATCCCACCATTTCAATTATCCACACGTTAACTCTGTCATAGCTTTAACATATGCAGCTCATTTGTGGTGACTGGGAAAAAAATCTGAAAACACTGCTAGGTTTACGCTAAGCAGATGTGTTTATTCTTCGGCCGTAACGAATGGTAGTGAATGAGGGTTTGATGCTCGGATTTTAATTCAAAATGTATTTTATCCTCTATAATGACAAAAATGAAGTTTTCGAATGAATTAAATTTCCCTCAGGGGTAAAAATTTAGAGGTAAAACGTTATTTAAAACTTTTTTGAAGAAGATTGGAGCCAACTTTCATAGAATTTCATATCTAATAATGTATTTATACGAACAAGTTTAACATTGCAATGCCAACATTTTATGACGGCTTGGATGAATTTATAATAAATACTAATTTTGAAACGATATTGACGATATTTACTGCGGTAAAGCCAGCTAAGAATATTGAAATCTGTTTCACTATATGAACGACTTATGAAAGGGATCGTTTTACTGTGTTCAATTGTGATTCATTTTAAACTGTCACTGCCGAATGAAGTGCTTGAGTAATAAAGGTAATCTTAATATTAGGTGATTGATCAGCATGTCAAATTATAAAAATTAAAGAAAGGCAAAAAGAAAAGGGTATCAATTAGATAGGAAAAGAACGCGCTTGTTGTGAATGTCAAGATCAAAACCCACAAATGCAAAGGATGCGTTGCATTTTATTAAACTGTACTAAGAACCATATTTTAATAAAAACGTTCTCTAAACTTAATATTGACTACTATTCAGCATATTGTGTTTATAATTTATTAAAATTTAATGTAATTCAATCTCTTTATAATCGGGAATTGATATACAAGAATATTATTTCGGAATAGAGCAACATTTTCTTTTTGCTCATCACAGTACTTAACTCTGTGTTAAAAATAGAGAACAATATTGCCTTAGAAAGCTAACACTGTAATGGTAACCCTCATCGAAATGTTTGTATCCTTTGCTTAGCATGCTTCCGTGCGGAGTGACAATCATTCTCCTTTTGAGTGAATATTTTCGATTTCTCCAAATAATGGGAAAAACTGGTATAATCGAAATACTCCTACATCTCGTATATCTCCTTCTAACTATAGATGCTGTAGTTATCGATTTCCAAAATAATTCATAGTCATCGCAGGAGTTACAAAAACAGATTTATTTAATCTATTATGGTTGTTAGAGGTTTGAAATCTCTAATGGCCGTTTCTTAAACCTCTAATACCTAAACAGCTATGTACCAACTTTCCTTTCATCTATTATGGCCGTGTTAGAGGAGCGTGACGGATACTTCATTCTTTACCCGATGATATTAAATATTTCGGGGTATCTTTGGCGTAATTTTACGAAAATTAATTTCTTAGGTTTAATGAATTCAGTACTCAAACGACAGCAGTGGCTGGAGAAAACTTAGGGTGATTTTTAGGTTCAAGTCGATTAATTTAAAATCATGGTGTGGTTTTATGAAATAATTTAGATTGAATAATCTCCTTTTATGCGAGTAAATTATAGCCAAAAGCAATTAAGGATGTTTTCGTTCGGTTTAGTTCTGTTCGGAGGAAATTAATCCAAGGATGTTTACAAATCCAGCAGGAAGAGTGAGGAAAAACTTAATATCCACTAAGAAATTATAGTTAGTTTGACCTATCATATTTTGACTACATAGCCATTATCAGGTCGACTAATTAAAATAAAGATGGATATTACTAAATTCTATTTCTATTTTTATTATGTCTTTCCACGAAGTCCGGCCACATAATTTAGAATTAATCCAACAAGAATCCGTAATTATGGATTGCTTATATAATTAAGTTAGATTTGACGGAGATGATGGTGGTAGTAACATATATTCGTTGAACAATTACTTTCAATCGAGTTTTGGATGTCTTATTTTATGAGAGGTATTTTTACCAGGCGTTGAACTCACCGGAAGCCTAACTAAATGCCTTTTTATAGCATTTTACGAGTCGTGACATCCTGCCTCGACTGTTTAATCGAATAGGATGAGCATGAAAACGTTAGAGAGCGGATATCGGTGCGATGATCGAATTGGATCTCTCTGTAAATCCTTTTGTAAGCCATCGCTGAGCTATCCGGCGGACGGAAGTATCTTCCAACGTAAGATCATGCAGAACGAAATGTAATTATTCATTAAATAGACTGACTCAAGTGTATGCCTTAATGGTAACTGGTCACTTACGTTCCCAGATGCGGTAAATAGGAAGTGTAGCGTGTAATTCGGCTTAATGTGTTTTACTCACGGTCATCATACAAGGTATTAAACTGAGTTTGACATCGGAAGTCAAGATTTTCTGCATCCAGGATCAAATGATGCGTTGCCTATCTGCAGTTCCTCGCGATTTAAGGATATGGGTTGGTGTTTCCATTTCCTTGTTGAAAGAGTCTTTTACTAGCCCTTTTCAACAATTGGCTTCGTTTGCTCTGAAGAAAACCTCGCGAGTCACAAATTGCCCAATATTCCGGAAAACGTGTATTTTATCTCATTGCTTCCCATAAGTTATTCTATATCACAGGATGAATTCTTATTGCAATTCTTCAGTGCAGCTTGATACAATAGAAATTCTTCGAATATCTCACTCAATTGTAACATTGCAGTGATATAGCGACAATGAAGTTTCAATTTTAAGACAGTGCCAATTAAAATTTGCCTTATCCACCCCAGTTATGAGTGAGATAGAAAAAAATGAACAGAAATTTCAACATAAAATAATCTTGGTCGCAAGGGTATGTTCGAAGGGCCGTATGCATGTGTGCAGTCTCATGTATTAGGGATTGAACCATGTCTGTTGATTTGGACCACATGCAGATGACATACTTTTATTGGCCCAGGGCTTGGAGGAGAAACAATTAAGCACACATTGAACTGAATTCAGTAATTAAAAGTATAATCAAACTTAAGAAAATAAGAAAACTTATACCTTTACCAACTTTCTTATTTTCTTAAGTTTGATTATGGAGAACTACCACAAAGTCAAGGCCGAAGTAGTAGATTTTATTAAAAGTATAATTTTAGAACGTATAAGTATATTCACTAAAAATTCTATTCTATTCGCATATGCCTGAAATACTGATGCAAGGCCACGTTGTGTGTTGCCTAAAGTGAGTACCACTACTTCAACCACAAGTAAATCGTACAATGCCTAGATGCCTACCTTCTAAATTTTATGCTAGGACCCCAGACACCAGAAAAAATTGCACTTTATATCACGGCTTTCCGAAGTTTATTCTATTTCACAGAATTCATTTTGTTTATTATCCTATGTTGAATTTTTTTTCCTAATTTGAAAGCAGTTTTTACTTCGATGGTTCAAAGGTTTGGTTCAAACCTCAAAATATCTCCAGCTGCAAGCATGATCCACTGTTACCATTGTACCAATTGACTGATGGCGGAAGTCAAAATTATATCTGCAGAAACGCGTAATTATACTCACCACATACGCGAAAATCTACATAATAAAAATATTGAAAACTACCGCAAGCATTACGCAACCCAATTTCCCATGGAGAGCAGAAAAAAATGGTATCCGTTTTAATGACCGTAGGAAAAATATGGGCAACACCTTTGCGATAAAACTAATATAACCATTTATGCGCTTTTGAATATCAATTATGTGGCAGCGATGCCTGCTTACCGCTACCGAGAGAGGCTAGCTAATTAAACCCCTTTGGGCACTTTTTGCCTGCACCTTGCCCTTGACTACTCATTTGTTTCCGCCGATTCGGTCCAGGCCCGGTGTTCGCCATCTCCGAACCGCTAATTGAGAGATACTCCGGCAGGTGGCGGTCGGGTCGCATAATCGAACGGCACAGAATCGAACGCCGTAATTCTCCTCCCTTCTCGATGGAGCACTCTAATTGGCCCAACGGAGGGCCCCCTTATCAGATCGCATCCTAGGAATTGAAAAAGCCTTCGAAAATCGACGGAGATAACTCAAGCATTCCTTGTTTTCCTGAAACAAATTGCTCTAAGACCCAATTTCATTCTTCACGCTGTGAGTAAACTGAAGATGTTACCTCTTTCCGAAGTGTAGGTTGGATAGAGGAACCCGTAACTTTTTCAGTAGACAATCAAATGGCACATTATGCATTAGTTCTTAATCTTCTTATAGTCTCGGCACGCTCTAATCTCCACAATAGATTTTGTCTCTTGATGCATACAATACAATTCATGGTTTCGTCGAAGTGCACAGATATCTGCTTTACACAATGAAGATACCTTTTTCTCAATCTCACCCGAATTAAAGTCTTTGCTATTATGAAAATATAATAGTTGTAGGAGACGAAGGAGATCCCTTCCTCTCCGTTGGTGTTTCCGAAGGATTCCGTTGATTAATTGATGATGATAGCTTAAGCTAAAATGCTTTCCGAAATAAATGCAAAATAATCATAAAGTTCAATAGTATTCACGGTGATAAACCTCTTATTTACGTTAAAAATAATATTTTGGATGAGAAGAAAGAAAGTTTGTAAGATAAGAATAATAGGAATTTTTGGAGTTGGTGTAAAGTAAAATTTGACTGGCTGAACTTCGATGAATGCTGTTCTCAGGCCTAATGTCAAGCTTTAAATCAGAACTAAAAAAATGTCATTACTCCATACTCAATTTCTGTCCGTATGATTTATTCTTTCAAGTATTTAAGCCCTGTTTCTTAATATGAATAACTTACGCTGGTTCTGGCTTCGTATTTGTACAGGCAATAATAAAAGTGGCATGAATTAAATATTTAAAGGGGACAAGTGAAATAGTTTTCCGTATTAAATATACCATGTTTACCAAAATATTTAAATTAATTGCGAGATAAAAAAATTAAACTCTTATACGTGGAATTTTCTAAGTTTTCCTTAACATTTGTAAGTACAATATTTCACGAAAATAATTTATATACTGGAAAGAATTAACAGATTTTTAACTGATTGGGGGAAAGATTACTGTTAAACTGCATACTTCTTAGAAAATTGTTCGCATAAATTACATGGACAAATAATGATATTGCGAAAGTGATATTTCATAGAATTAGATGAAAGCTAAAATAAAATCAAGAATTTCCCCTTTACTTAGTATTATGCAGCTGGGATGAGTAAGATTTAATTACGTATTTGGATAGCAACGTGAAGCAAATGAATACAATTTGATCAGTTAATTCATTAAAGTAGTTTTTTTTTGTTTGAAGAGATCCTGTGAGAATACAGGAGTTTCTCTTTGTCTTCTCACAATCAGTCGAGGCTCTCTCCGAGTGTGGTCAATACTTCAGATTTGTAGTTTTTTAGTTAGAGGGTTTTGCGGAGAAAAGTGAAAATTGACCATCATTACATTGCTTCGTAGCATGACCAAATGAAAGCTACCCATTTAACCAGAATCGAATCAGAGGGACAGAGTCCGAAACGCAGCTATAAACGTAATAGTAAGAGATCATTTAGAAAAGCACTCACGATGACCTTTTATTTTAGCTTATCTTCCAATCTTTCATGGTAGTACAAGATCATATCGAGAGTAAAGCCTGCTAAATCCATAATGATAAACTCCAGCTACCTCTTTTCAACGCAACCGCTCTACACTCATTAATAACAGTCGCCAATCGAAGGGAGATTAACTTCCGTGGAGCTCCCTCGATACCATACGGCGAGACGTTTTGCTTTTCTAATCCACTCTTCGGCAGAATGGAGCTTATTCATCACAACCCTTCATTCCGCCGATCCACCAAAAGGAAATTAGCCCCGCATTCGTAACGGAAAATAAGTCGCAGGAGCGTAATTATCGGAGAATTTTTTAACGCCGCTCCTCGCCGGGTATATTTTTTACCGCGCGCATTTAAGGCGATCGTATCGACAGAAGTTTCGTGACGGAAAATTACACCGTGAGGGAAGCCTTCCGAGGCGAGAAGAAAGCCCGGTCGAGGGAGAAGTTTTTACGGGCGCAACCCTTCCAATTAACAAACCATCCATCAAAGTATAGGTACCTACTGAATTCGGGATACGGCGGTCGGAGGCGCATAATTTATAGGAGTTGGAGGAGCCAGACCACACCACGGAGGAAGATGACTCTAACCTTGGTAGCCCTGAGTCTTTTCGGTAAACTGAAATTAAGAAAATACCTCGTGAATAATGAAATCACATCCACCGGTCGCCGTTTCGGTTTGCCCCCCGAGGCTCCAGGGCTACCTGAAGCTTATGGTTTTTGCCCCCGTAACACGTGGACCGCAATCAGACCACTTGTTTTGCCTATCCAAATTGGTCTGGAAATAGGATAGAGGGGGGTGAATCAGACCACAAAAAGGAAAAGTCGATTTCTCCATCTGTGCGAGTGAGAAAAATTTTAAGTCGTAGCAAACGGAAGACCTAATACCTGTTCATTTTTAAACGTAATTTTATTTTCTATTGAATTTGTGGCACCACCGAATATCATTTAAGGCACCAAAAATGACAAATAGTAGTAGTCATGATTTACATTTCTCTTTGGTGAAGAAAAAAATTATATCCGAGCTAAGTTATCACCATCTGTTGAATCAATACAAAGTTTAATTAATTTCCAATGGTAAAGAAAAAATGAAATCCGAGCAACAACTACATTCTTATTATCTGTTTAACCAATACAAAGTTCCATAAAGGTCTCACCCGTCTCTCGTGGAGAGCCTTCGCACGACCGTTTATAAAAATAAGAAATAGAGTCAATATGCTCTCAATTCTAGTCTCCCAGCAGGAATATATTATAAAGAAGCGATACATGGAATACTGTCAGTCTCAGCATTACCGTTTCGGATTCAGGCTCACTTTTTTGAAATTCAAAAAATTGTAAAATAAAACACGGTTTTTAGAACAGCATAGTAACTTTTGCTATCCACATAAAGGATATTAACGGCGACTAGTTTCGGGTACTGATCGTATCTTCGAGTTTTTTTTTAAACCTTGTTTTATTTAACTATGTTTCGATTATGTCGGAATTCCACAAAATTACGGCCGCCTCCATGAATTTTATTTTGAAAATCGTTCCTATTCACCCTCCGGTACGGCTCGCCCCCCTCTCCCCCTATATCTAGCATTTGTAGATAATAGAAAGCGATACCCCCCATCGCCGGCGCCACTAGTTTCTCTTTCCGGAATATGCTACCATAATGCTCCAGAAGGAATAACAATTCGTTCCTAATTCCTCTCATTTTCGTCTAGGATTCCGGTGTTTCCGTGATCGACTCCTGCCATGTCGCTCCGGGGACTCATAATTTTTTTTACAATTTTTCGGCTCAAATAAACCACGGCTTCCGGGCCCCGAGCGATGCGCGCCCTCACGCGATGAAGCTCGGAAGAGATCTCTCATGCGAAAAAACGGAGGTAAATACCTGCCTCTCGCCCCGGAAGGCATTGACCAATTAAAAGGGTCCTTGAATAGGGAAAACAGATCGGGATAATCTCTCCGTCGCCCTTTAAAAGCTCGCGGTATCTTTGCGTGCAAATTGAGGGAAAAAGGGTGGAGATTTTGATGGCTGTGGGAGGGAATGTATAAGAGGATTGTTATGAAGGAGAATTGTATGGCACAGGAACATATATCGCGTGACCGATGATTTCTTTCGGTTCCTCGGGTAGCATCTGCTGGCAGCCGAAGTAGGATTTCGAAGAAAATGGAGCAGATAATGGATGAATTAATCGCGGTGAAAGGGAAGAGTTGGTTGCGGGAATGCTTGGCATAAACGTTATGGGATTGCGCGTTGATGGCCAACGAAGTAAATGGTAGTCACTTAAGTCTCTAAATTCCAGGAGATCTCTCATTCTCTGAGATTTAATTTGCCGATTAACATTCGTTTACACATTGGTGATATACGTACCTCAAATTGTATCAAAACTCAATATTTTTTCCTGTTTGGGTGAATATAATAGGCAATTCACGTATTAGAAAGAAGACGTTAAAAATTACCTCATCAAACGTAGCGTTTATTTTTATTCTATAGCTCACAATAACAGTCTTTATCGACCAATTACGATTAAGTCAATCACAATCAGCGGCTTCTCATGCCCAGATCCGGATTATTAAATCTTATAGTTAAAACAGAATTTGTTCGGTTATTTATTCAACGCCTCATATTTTGGCATCTCTTGAAATTGGGAATTATTCTTTTATGGATCATATTTTTCAAGTTTGTAAATAAAATACACTGCCCTTTCTTAATGAAAATTCAAGATTCGATGAAAATGAAGCTTGTGTGTACCGCGTTTTATATTAATTTCATTGTTAAATGGTTTTGATTGCATAATTAAACAAAACGGAGCTCTTGAATAACCATATTAATCTGTATCACCGAAGCTTTTGAGTTGCATATAATTTTTACTGTTCTTCTAGATGGCAGGGATAAACAGGATGGAATTGAATTTTCAACTACCGTAAATACATTTGTAAGTGTCGTGAGGGAAAATAATGGAACATTTTACTAAATTTTTATTCTTTTGTTGCTTACAATGCTTATTCTAAGGCTTAAGGCCCAATCCGAGATTAGGTAGAATAGGTCGTTACTATGCTGATAGTAAATCAGTAGTCAAATCGACCACTACGAAAGGCAAATACCGAGTGATAACGCAACAATATTTCCCTTCAATTTCCACCTCTTCTATATTACACTATAATATTATGTTTTTGAAGGTCGCAATCATTCGTTTAACGAGTGATTTTCACTTTCCTTAGACTAATTTTGTAGCACTTTTCCAGATTGCCAAGCTAGCAAGGAATAGTCCTTCCAGTATAGTTTGCGAATCCTCTCACATCGTTATCCTTACATGAAACCACAAACTTTTCTAGTATATTCCAGAAATACGTTTTTATAACATTAATTTTCGATCAAAACAATTTATAATTTGATTTATTAGTATTCCGTTAGTTTTCAGTAATTATTTGTCTCGATTTATCATTTCTCTTCATTTATTCATTCCTATGTTTTCTTTTCCGAGTCATGTCTCTTCAGATTATCTCTCTCATCATTTCCTAAGTGAATATTAATTGCTGAAACCTAAAATCTGATTTTGTTGCTTAGTGACCATCACTCAAATAATTTGGAAAAGTCAAAGATGAATTACTTTGAATTGAAACGTAGTGTTAAAGAATAAAGCATAAGTAATTTATCTACTGTGACATTCGCAGTATGTTTAATGTAATTCAACTCCTCCATAGAAGATAATGGAGAGAATCAACAGACTTGATTTACGGGAATTCACTCTTCGGCCAACTCATCGCGTGCGTCAAGGAGGATCTCTTTTCTATTTCTGTTCTATTGTGAGAAATACCTGTTTTTAATTGATTGCTGTGGCAACAAGGACGTCTTACAAATTAATCTTCACATTCGAATCCATTGCATCGAGCGTCATAAATTATCTGTGACACATGCAGTCCGGGAGATTTATAAATAAACGCTGTTATTCCTCCATGGGTTTCAATGGCTCCACAGTTAACATCCATATGCAGAAGGAAGTCCGCGCTCCAGCGTGGGCAATAAATCCGTTGGAACGGCAATTGATTGGATTTCAAATGAGACGTAATGTAGTAGAAGTATTGCTTACTCCAGAGTCTACGTGGTAGCTAGAGGTTAAACTCACTGTATAACCATCAACCTACATTTTTCTTTTGCGTTATTCCTAACGGTTGTAACTCAGTTAAGAGATTTTGTTTATTTATGAAAGCGAATTAATCTTGCCAAATAGTCGAAAGGGTTTAAACTTGATCGTATTTGTTATATTGTGCTCGTATATTATTTTATATTTCTGTTTCGTTGTATATTCAGTTTGAAAAGAGAAAGAACAAGAGACTTAAATATTGTAAAATTGATTATCTCATCGTTTGATCAAAAATTTTCTTTGACATTTCCGTTGAATCCCTTAGAGTTATATATTATATAGACAATATTTTCTGGTTTTAGAATATTTTTTCCTACAAGGGGTGCCGATCTTATAAATTTGGATTCACATAAGTTTTGGGACTTTCAATAAAATGAACTTAATTTATGGCCTAGTTATTTGAATATTTCTCAGATTGTAAGGACATATCCCCCATATACCTGTTGCTTCTGTTTTTCCAACGCGATGATTAATTTCATCTCCCATTTTAAATTAAATTCGAATATCAGATTTCAATTGAACGTGTTGATCATAGGCTTTATATAAAAGAATTAACTACTTTTATAACTTAACGTAAATATATGGCAGTATGGCGATGCAATGACTTAGCAGTCCTAAAAACGATAGAAAATCGTGAAAGACAAGAAGACAATTCTAAACTAATTGAAGACTTTGTTAGATACAAAAATAATGAAATTGAGGAATTTTCGTCTCTGAAGTTTACAGATTTCGACATATTGGCAAAGGTTTCACATTATTCCACATAAAGTATTCCACATAAAGTGAACATATTTCGACACTTAGTCGATGCAAATGGACCTTATACTCTCGCTGACTTTCTGTAAATTAAACATAAAATCAACCAAAGTACTGCTGATTACACCACGCTTTGCGATCCTTAGAGAAACGAGCCCACCCTTCTGACGTCCTCTACCAAAGTCAATTACCATCGATCTATTTTCATTGGACAATCATTCCCCTCAGCTACCAATTTCACCGACATGACGCAGAGCCGTGTCGCTCTCGCATCAATCTTCGGAACCAAGTCAGCTCACCCTGAAATTAGAAAGTTCGACGAAAGTAAGTCTGGAAGGGATAAGCTCTCAATGATTAATCCCGAGAAGATGAAGGCACACATATGGAAAGGGATGTGCCGTGGGTGGCGAAAGGCACCTCCGGGTGCAGCAAGGGCGGCACCACGAGAGAGATCCTTTCTCGTGGCTAAAAGGGCGTGGCGTGGCAGCAAATCAGGAGTTCAATCTAATGAATTCCTTCCGTTTTCATCCATCCCACGTCCCCATATCCACTTTCAGAACTTCGCCACCGATTCAAATGTATCTGCCGGCCTAGTGGTACATCTCCTATGATCTCACGAGTCAATCCATTATATTCCCCGGAGGCCGGCTATCCTATTGTTCATTTGGGGGACTTACAGCAGCGGAGATGTCACGAGGGTTTTCCCAGACGATTGTGTTAGAGCTAGGGATGCTTCCGCTTCTCATCGCTTTTCATACGCATTTCTCTCTGATCTGCTTCGCAATTCCAACACGCCCAACCTTCCGTGAATGCTACCACCACACAACGCATTCAATTATTTCTCTATTCTCTCGGTCCGTAGCATTAACGCATTGCTCGGTCCCATAATTTTCGATTCAAGTCGCGAATTGGACGCTGGTTGCTAGTGGCTGCAGAGCGAGGCAGGTGCCGGTCGTCGGAGGCGGCTCTGGAGTCGGTGGCCGCCTCCTCGGGCGTTGAAGTCTCCGAGAACTGCAATCCTCGCTGTCTTCTTTCTGAAGCCAATTCGACGCCTTCCATAACTTCTTCTTGTATTTTATGGAGGTGGCGTAGAGACCTCGGGTTGGGATGGGATACTAATGGAAAATAGAGAATTACTGCCCCAATAATTTCCTCCACTGCATTTCTGTCGTATTTTAATGGCATTTGACACGAAATGCTACTCTAGGACGCAGAGCACAGGACTTGGTAGCTGAGGACAAATGGTCGTCTTATACGATTTAAATTTATTCAACTTTGTATACTGAGAATTAGCAAAATTTGAACTTTCTTATCATAAGGTAGCCTTTGAAAATACATTTTCAGAATTCTGTACCGCTTATTTTGAAGAAAATCGGTGTTTGAGAAACGTTAAAACGAAACGAAAAATGTTGAAAACTCAATTGGATATACTCAAAGGAATGTATTTATTATTGAAAATTAATTATTTATATTTATTGGAAGTAAATATGATAAGTTAAAATTATTCAGCTTTTTAATTTATTATTAAATATTTTGCATTGGAGTAGTTATAAATGTACGATAAAATCAAATTCTAGGGGTTTCCGGGAGGACAGAGGAAGATCCCGGGTTCGATTCCCGGCCCTGTCCGACTTTTTTCAAGTCTATTTTTCCTTGGGAATTTTCCTGGGTGCACGCCCTTATGTGCAAAGTCTCCTCAACCCTTTCCTTCTAGGGGTTTATTATGTCGTTATTAAAGCTTTTGTACCCTCTTCCTCAATACGAGCTGCATGGGCTCAAGAGTAATTTTCATACAACGTTTTCGAATACTTTGTATTTCACAAAAGCTTTAAAACAGTTAATGAGGTAGAAGACTTCTGAAGTATTTGCGTGATCCATACCAAAACACCCATTGTGACAATCGTGCGTGAAGTGGTGTGGGAAATTCCTTACGACTTCGAGTTTCTCTAAAGTTATTTCCTGATACGACCCTCCGTTTTGTTGCGTATACTTTAACGAGTTGAATTGCGGAACTGTATTTCTCCGACTTGATTCTTAGGGATTGTATGGGACGCCACTTCACAGGATGTTATTCTGGGGATCATTTTAAAAAGGACGTTCATATGCAAACATATGGAAAAAGAGACCTTGACTTTTAATGAGTGCAAAAAGAATGGCAATTAATTACGCTACGAAGATTACATATATCTTCGCTTGAGGTCGCGCTGCGCTATCCGTTGTGAAAAGGAAGCTGATAATGATTAGACGAAAGGAACGCACGATAAATTTCGAAAATTTTTTCCACAACTTTTGGCTTAATTAGGTGACGGTGCAGGTCAGACGCAATCAATCAAACACCTTTAATTACAGCCTTTAATCGCCTACACCTATTCCATAAACAAACACAGCAGCATCGCCTCGATTTTTTTTCCTTTTAAGACCCTCCTATCTCCCTCTCTAATCCACAGCCATAAATTATATCTCCCACGTTCGCTACCAAAATCTTTCCTTGTCAATTACCGCAGGCCATCGAAATATATCTGTTCGTTCCGGTATACAAAAACGTACCGAACTAGAATCGAAAAATCACTCGAGGGAGGCAAAAATCTAGCTTTCACGAATTCCAGCTCGGATGGAAGCTTACAAATGACGCCCCTCACGATCGGACAGTGATCTCCGCAGATACGTGAGGTGGTCCCGGCCATCTGCGTCGGTCGAAGGAGATCAGAGGTGATTAATTCGCAGTTTTAGCTGATAAGTGTGCCCACACCGAGCGAGAGAAATGAAGGGAGGAATCGAAAGAAAGGCGGGGATTTCGGATTGGAAAAAAACACCGGACGAGTTACGGGATGATCCCCACCGTCTCGGGGACGGTCGGGCTGAAAAAGATAGCGCAATTAAAAAAACTGTCTCGCAGTCCAATGGTTATAAATTAAGTGGATGCATTGGCGTTGGCCTGGAAACATGATAAATATTGAGGGAATGCCGAAGGAGGAAGCGGGACAGGTGATAAGGCGGCAGCTTGCTTCGATTTCTTTTACAGAGCGGTCAATCTCTTTCACTCCTCCACTCTTGCAACCTCTCTTTCTGCCCCACCCTCTTGTCTCTACAACCCCTTCTAAGAGCTCCACCCGCTCGTTTGGAGTGGGGACAGCTGCAATGCTGAGGTAAAGACACTTTCCGAGCATCTTACGGCCCCTAACCCCCAACCTCGACCGACGAGACCACCTCCCCACCTACATCCTGCAACGTCTAACGAGATATTTTTTATTGCTTTAGCGGATTATAAATTTCAGCCTTTTTCGGACGGGATGATATTCGATGTGTTCTCATAGTCTTGCCGCCAAGACACTATGTATTTTATCGATTTTCCGGCTCGGGAAATAAATTCAGTATTTGCTAAAGTCATTAAAAAATAATTCGCTACGTTCGTGTGCGACGACGACGTTGGTGTTTGAAATTGCGGATAACAGTGATCTTTTTCAGAGCTATCAAGTATCAAGTAAAATTATTAAGTTTACATTTACATTTACATTTAAACCCTGCAATCCGCCAGTGGCGAGTGGCAAGGGGAGTTCAATTCATACTTACCTTAGTTTTAATTGACGGCTATTTTCGGCACTTAAACGTCATTCTCAAGTCACATTCTCTTGTGTGTCTTTCGAATAAAGTTTAATCGTAAAATTTCTTATAATTTTTTTTCCTGTGAAAACCAAAATATTTCGTTACATTTATTTGCCAAGAATAATATTAGATGGTTCCACGAAGTGAAGGATGAAGTAATCTCTTTGATGTTATCATAGTTTAATAGAATTTTTAGACGAAAATAAACGAATAGTTCTTATTTTATGCAGAAAAGAGAAGGTGACAAGATACCCTCCGATGAAAGAAGCGTATGGCGCCTATTGTATATATCCTTAAGACACAGAGGAAAATTGTGTAAATTTTCTCTTCTGATTCTTTGTAATATGTAACGCATGTGTATATCAAAATTCTTGTTTCTTATAATTAAATTCGAGGTATGTTTATCTTTAATTTTTTTAAACTTGATTGAAATAGGCATATAATTGATATAGCCTAGCTTTATTTGGCTAAATGTCATTGAGAAATATATAAATATACTTAGTAGTTTCCATTAGACAGTTTTCAGTTTTACTGGTTGTGACTTTATCTAGCAATCTTCAATATTTTCTCTCTCTATTGAAATAGGCAATTATTGAAAAAGAACAGTAAATGCTAGAAGAATATCAAAGGTTTTGTAGCAGATAGAGATAAAGAAGAGTCACTTTAATAGTCATTTCACTCACATAGAGTGAAAGCGTAGAAAAACGATGTTTACAAGAAAATAAGTGGAATATCAAGTAGGTATTTTTCCTTTTGAAATTACTCAGGATGGGTGTGAAAATTCAATGACCTTCTTCGTTGAATAATTTAATTTGCGGGACCTCTTGTAAATTGGAGCATTCATTAAATACTTGAGACATTTTCATCGCAGATTACCAAATTTTTCTGTAATGCAATTACCGACTTTTATCTGAACGATCATGATGGTTCTTTTAGTAACAAACGTTCTGACCGATTTGGTCTTGCTCGTTAATAAAGTCCTTCCGATGCATTTTTTTTCCCTTCGATGAGTAGATGTAGTTTTCGAGTAACACGAGCTGTATCAGGCCATTTATAATGGATGAACCGTGCCATTGTCTGAGCGAGTAAAAAACGATCTCGATAAAACCGGTCAAAAAAGTGAGTCCGTCTTGAATTTTGGAGTCGGATTCTCGGAATTTTTGGTTTTTGTACGTTTCGTCCTCTCGTTTCCTCATCTTCAAGCCCAGCAGCATTCTTGTCTGGCATCTGTCAGCGGATTCTGATTCCTCTTTCCTTCTTTCTTTCTCCCGCGTTTCCCTGTAATTACGTCCTCCACTTTCATTCTTTCCTTCATCTCCTCAAAGAGGCATCTGTAACATTGCGTTTCAATCTTGCTGCTGAACGCAGTCATTATGGCCCAATGTTTTCGTTTTTCATGGAGAGATAAATATAAATTACACCCTCGACGAACTTTTGAGATAATAACGATGATTTTGAGAAGTTTCCCTACTCTCTCTACGGTAGTTGTCAACCGAAAAGTTTCATTTAAAACCTTTTGTCTATTCAGACTCGAAGAAAAGACATACGGAAGCATACGAATTAAAAGAGAAAAAAAGTTGAGACACATTAACTGGTTGAAGAATTCTTCTATTTGGGTTGTTAGATGGCCAGAAATGAAAGTAGCCAGTGGGTAAACGCTGTCAACGAGTAGAATAGGTCAAGCGAGGGGGACATCATTCTACCAGAGAATAATAATCGCTGACAACAAATAGTAAAAGCCTGGCTATCAAGAAAATATTTCTGAATACCTCCTCGTATGTATGGAAATATGATGTTGTTGATGAAAATAAAATATACCTACTTATAGACCTGGTAAATGAACAATACGTTTTGCTTTTTTATTGCAAATGTAGATAAAAATAGCAAAAAAATGAAGAGGAAGTTTTAATAGGGTACATGATAAGGCATAAGAGTCTCTTTAAGGCAGTATTGAAATGAATGGTGGGAGGAATTATAGAGAAATACTTAAGTAGGAATATAGTTTGAATGATAGGCAGGTGAATAAGGGAATTAATTAATTGGTTGAGGACAGGATGGCCTGAAGAGCATCAAAGAGTATTTGGATTATTAACATGATTAACTCAATTTAATTAAATTTACGCTCTCATATTGCTAGCCGCCTTTTGGCGTATGGAAGTTTGTGCGTAAAGCACAAATTTAACTTTCTAATGTGTAATAATAATGTTTCATCCGTGGATAATGAAACATTGAAATGGATGTTTAGTTCATAAATCTTTAATTTTTCTTGCGAAGCATGATCGGCAGTGTAACAGAAGTGGACGCAAAATAGGTTATATGTCCTCGGAAGAAGTATATCTACATCTACATTAATACCCTACAAGCCGCCTTTCGGCGTGTGGCAGGGGGTGTAAACACCAGTTGAATCTAAACTAACTTCCTTATTCGGTTATTGTCGCGTATCGTTCGCGGAAAGAATGAATATTTAAAACGATTCGTCCTAGAATCTATTTCTCTTAACTTAGGTAATTATCGGATCGACCGAGGTAGCAGGGGGGTTGCATGATACCGATTGTATCTTCGGAAAATGTAGTTTCCCTGAATTTATTAAGCAATCGCAACCTAGCTTCCAATCTCCTTTCTTTCAAGGATTCCCAACTTACGTCTGAGAGCATTTTTGTAACGCTTGTTTTTTTATCGTAGCATTTCTTAAAAAAACGAACCACTTTACGCTGCACTTTCTCGAGTTCGCGAGTACACGTTTCATCCGCCGGATCCCATATACTTGCCGCATATTCCAGAAGGGGTCTGACCAATGTAAAATAACATCGCTCTCTCACCTTTTTATCGCATCTACCGATAACACGCTTTACAAAGCCAAGCCTTTTACTTGCTGAGTTTGTTGTATGATCTCAAGGATTTAAAAGGCTTGAATACTATTTATTTTTAACGTAGGATAAACTCACTCGATGAATTCACAGATTCACTAAAATAATATGATTTCTGTTACATGATTTAAGTATTTTATTAAGGAGCATCTTAGGAACGCTGATTAAATATTTAAATTTTAATCTCAATAATGCGCATGGTTTTTATCTGGACATTTCATTATTCTCGAATTTATGAACGAAAGTTCCAGATATTTCGTGCTTAGTAAGAAAATTTTATTTTCATAACTATTTTATAAAAATAGATCCAAAAGGAAGAAAATATTTAACTTGTGAGCATTTATCTCTTAAAAATTATGAAAATGGACTCCTGCTATTTCAATGATGAATTTTTACTTAATATTTTCAAAACATTACCACTGAAAAAGTTAACTAGCGTGAACCAATATATCAAGAATATTTATTTTTGTGCCTAGATCCATTTGACAGAATATGCGAATGAGTATTTAAATTGATCTGTATCCACCAGACCTTGACTGAGTACAGGGACGCATAATTCAGAAGATGTGACCATAATCATGAATTTGGATATTTTACAACAAAAATACCGAAAATGTAGTACTTAAATTCACTATTTATAATGCTGAGTTCGTTGTATGATCTCAAGGATTTAAAAGGCTTGAATACTATTTATTTTTAATATCGTTGAGAGATACCAACAGTATATACACAAAACAAAATTGGAAAGGCAATTGAAAGAAAAAATTTCACTCAAATACATATTCGCTTAATATTTAATACTTTACAATACATAATATTCAGTAATGTCAAAAATTTTGTTTTTTTTCCTCAATTTATTATTTGAAATTGTTTTCTCTTAATTTACAGAACCACCTTCGTGGATTTCATCATCAACCACCGTCGAGAATTTCGAGGCCTTCATGGATTTCATCGTCAACCGGAAGCTGATTTCGCCGTAGAGGCAACCACTCCACCTAAAACTGGCATGTGTTGTTTCTTAAATGCGCCATTCTGACTTGATAGTAATGTTTTTAAGTCTCAGAAGAACACCCCGCATCTATGTTGAGCAGATCATTCAAAGGAAAGAAAAGTAGTGAAAAGGAAGGAAAATAATATATTTATATAAGCAACCCATTGATAAGTTTGTGATATTTCGCACTGCTTCACAAATAATTTGCTTGTACCCACGCGTTAGCTAATCAAGTCGATACTACATCGATGGAAAAAATGGGTCAATAATTTAACATAATACATTCTCATCGTGAAATCTCGATTTTTGTTTTCGATGAAACTCTATCTTAACACACAACTTCGGGACGGAACTAGATTTAAATCTCTAAGAGTAACGGAAAACAGGGAGTTTACACAAAGAATGGCCCATCTCCGGAGAGAATGATCACCAAAAGGTTCCGACTTGAAAAGGAGTAGGGCAAGGGGAAAAGGTGTTGCCAAGGAGACAAAATAGGGAAGAGACAAGGAGATTGCGAAAAGCAGGGGAGGGAGATGAGAAAAATGGGGGGTGGCAGTAGGAGTAATGGGCGAGCGTTCGAGTGGGCAAAAAATAAGCAGGTCCGTCGTCGGTAACTAAGTGACCGATCGAGTTCAGGAAACGTTCCCTTTTTTAGGACTCCTAGGCGAAAACTCCCGGGGTTCCGAAGGGAGCGTGAAAAAGATGGAGATACGGAGGAAAAATCTCCTTTAGCCCGTCGTGGGCAGGGTACGAGATGAGCTACTACTCCCCACGAGAGATATGTCGTTAATTAGTTAGGTCTCGTTAGTTCAGGAGAACCCTCCGCACCTGCGATACCTCGAGGCGCGCCTCGCCGAGGCATTCGATTTTCGCTCTCTTGTCAACAAGAACGCCTCGGCGGACTCTATGCTCAATGAGTATCTCCCGGGAAACCATTTATCCTCTCAAACAAGCGATTCGCCTCTTCCACAGGTGAGCCTTTTTACGGAGCGTTTCCTCGTTAATGGAATACGTGTCCGCCAGAGGCTAGGGTAGGTTCAGCGGAAGTTTAGGGTGTGCTGGGACATGCGCTAGATATCCGTGTAAGGTTTCGGACGAATTGGGGGACCTCGCGTGAAGGTATCCCGTCGAATTTTTCCGCCGCTTATCGGATAATTAAATCCGGCGTTGACGAACGAATTATCGGGGGTGATTATTTTTCTGTTCCTCGGGGTTATTGCTTTCAGTAGATTTTCGGTGAGATTGTCAGGGGTGTGCGAGTTTGGGTAAATGTTGTATTAGAGCGACCAGTTTCAATTTGCATCTTGATGAGATTGATTAAGAGGACAAAACACGCATTATTGAGACAAATTGCGCCTGATTGAATCAAGATTTACTTGGTGAACATGATGATAGTTTGAGATAATCGTTACGCGAGGATTGCGAAGGAAGCTTAATAGGCATTCAAGAAAAATAGATACGCTCCTCAATGAAATAGAATCGCAAAATCAGGAGTATCTCGTAGTGTTATTCGTTAAGTTAGTCGTAACTCAAGGTTAAACGTTAGAATGGGCGTTAAAGGGTCTCGATCCCCACTTTTTCGAATAACTGAATACTACTCAATGTAAAATTTACTCCATTAGTAGTATTTTCGAGTAATTTTGACTTGGCGTGGTTGTGGAGCGGTTAAATCTCTTCCGGGAAGGTGAACGATTTTGGTTAAGAGTCCTATTCGGATCGATAATTTGACTCATAATTGGGATTTGAGGCTGTATGTGCTAAGTCAATAGTTCACATATAATATTTGAATGAAAAAAGATTGGATGCTAGGTTGCGATTGTTCGAAAAATTCAAGGAAAGTATTTTCTTCGGAAGAAGTAATTGATATTTTGTAACCTCCCCGCTATTTCGACCGATCCGATAATGAGCGTAAATTAAGAGAAATCGATACTAGTACAAGTAGTTGTAAAAAATTCACCTTTTCTGAGAGTGATACTTGATAATAATTCCTTAAGTATTAGTTCAAACGAGCACCTCCATGCAGTTCGTACCAGGCGGCATTTAGGGTATTAATGAAAATTTTCATGTTAATTGCTTTAAGCCTTGCTGGGACTCCTTTTGTAAGTACGGAATGACACCAAGAATAACAAAAATCGATTTAATTTTTCAAGAATTTTGCCTTTAACCCATTCGGATCGGAGGCCGCCGATCGGCGGCCTAGCCGATGGTACCCAGGAGCGGAGGCCGCCCATCGGCGGCCCATTTCTAATATATTCTCTAATTTTTCAAATTGTTCAAATTTTTTTTTCTTTGTTGATATTCACTATAAAGTATATAAATCTACTAGAAAACATAAAAATTAGATTCCGTTTCTGACGAAAGTATTAAAATTGCTAGCCGATCTGAATGGGTTAAAGGGCCAAACAATTCAGCTCTTGCGTCAATACCTCCTCAGTCACAGAGTTTATATGGTTACGTAAGGTATGATGATTAATTTCAAGTCCGGCGCAATGAAATTTTTCGAAACATCGGTCATGTACCCACGGATTTACCGCCGCGGTCCATTCTCCGAAATCGATAACTCTTACGAAATCACCCGAACGGACAATCTGCATCCGATCTCCGTAATCAGTCCACGGCGGGTGCCATTAGCCTAATCCGTGGAATAATAAAAAAACGTCCATTTCTCTTCGTTCCACATGTCAGTAGTTACGGAACATTTTCATTTGGTCGCCCTAATACGCGGAATCGCCTTATCAGAGTTTCGCCAAACTACCGATTTCCTCTCGGGGAGATCCTATCGCCTTACACCCTCGTCCGAGGACCCGTGGTTTCGTCCATCTCGAAAGCTTACAATTTGACATGGAGAGGCGAATCATTTTTCATTTACGAAGATTTTTCCACGTTACTCCCTCCCCGCCCGCCCCGAATCCAACGTCCCAGATCCCCCCCGGGTAACGCAAGGCATTTATTACACGAAACAAAGAAAATTGCTCGAAAAGGATAGTGGCTCGGTAATTTAGGCGCGGCTGCTAAGTTAAAAGGAGAGCCATAATCTTGTGTGACGGACGACTTCCTTTTAGTCTTTAAGACGGACTAGGGACGTGGCCAGAGGCGGTGACGTCCAGCTACCACCTCACCCTCGCTCGCAACCCTTTTGCTATCTCCCACTCCCACCCGCTTTCTTTTTACCTGAGAAGATAACAACTACCAATTCAACTCATCCACCGTTCATCATCTTCAAAATTTTCATCAAACTCGTAACGGGTATCGCTTTTTTGAGTCGTGGCGCTCTTAACCCACGGTTTCTGTATCATATACTACTTCCTCCGACCGTTCGCCCGCTTTTCCGTTCCAGAACCGATTTTTTTCACTATATTTTCACTTAGGCTTTCCGTGGGTAATAAGGCGAGGAGAAGAGAGTCATCAGGTTTCTTTCCACCAATTTATGTCAAACTCGCTCTTTTCCTCGTTTGTGAGAAAAAGGATTGTTTGGTTTTCTTGAGTACCAACATAGGAATGGCCAATTTATCTTCGGCGGCAATCAAATTTGATGCCAAGCAATGTATTGCGATATACGTTGTTTGTTATTAACTACTGTGGATATCATACATAATTAACTTCAAAATTAATAACGATATGAATTTTATTTCACATATATTCACGAGGTTATATATCAGTTGGAACTGACAAAATAACTACAAAAATACAATAGAAAAATCAAAAGGTCGTTTACAATCGATTATTTTAGAGTTAAGTAATTCAACCCGAAATTTCTTTAATTTGAGTGAGGTTGAGGTTTAATATTGATCATATTGGTAGTAAAATTTTCAACATTGCTATATATATTTCAAGTTAGCAACCATTCTTCTAAATTCATTAAATAGATTATAAAAAAACTATCCTTCATTTTGTATACCATCCGTCAATTCTCTTGCAACTAAGTAAACTAAACTTTTTTCAGCAGTATATGGAAATTTTGTTTTTCAACTACTATACATTAATGTGGGAGAAGTTTAATCGACCAAAACATTTTTTATGAAATATTCAGACTTTGAGGCGCTCACCTCATTCTGATGATCGATAAAGATTTATCTTTGTGACATCCCTTCGTTTCTATCTCGCTAATATATATTGTAGTGGTAGTAAAATAAATTTATATCTTTGCCTCTGTGTCCTATGCCATCAATAGCGCTCTTCACTGGGCAGCAGAATTCAATTGCGAATAAAATACTCGTTTCTTCAATAACTTTAAGAAGCGTGGATTTATGCAATACGATTTAAGGATGAAAGTAACTCCCAGTGAAAAAATCTTTATCTTACTGCGCCATTTTTATTTGGATCAAGAATCTTTCTGCCTTAAATGTTCATCCCTACGAAACTTTAATGTATGAATATGTAATAAGTTTATTATAATATGATGATCCAATTAAGAAATTTTTATGCCTAAGTTGTCAAGTGAGAGAAATTAAAATATTTACTTATGCGAATATGGATTAGATTAATAAAATAAATTATAAAGCCAACCGAATATTCAAATAATAACTAAATTCTTTTGAATTTGGAGAGAGTTTTTAATCCTTAAACTAGCATTGGCGTTTAGACTTCGATATCTACATCTATGAATAAACGCCGAAGGTGATCTTGAGTATTTCATTAATCTCTTAAACGCACTTAAATTATAGAATACAGTTTTTGCAGCTGCCTTTCCATTTTTCTTTCCACTTAAGGAACGCCGCGGAGGTTTTATGGGATTTTGATACGATAATCTTAGAATTATTTTCACAAACTTCCACAGAGGAACAGCTGTATATTGCTACACAGTCAATAAGAGATGGTATCTTACTGGGGAACGATGGAAGTGAATTGTATTTTTCTCAATTAAATAAAAATAATATTTCATCTGCTACTTCGTAATCTGGATCAGAATTTGCCCAGCCTTCAAGAAGCACCCGGTGAACAACTTGTAGTGCAAGATCCGTTAATCTGTTAATTATCTAATCCGCGATGAGGTCTGCATTTATCTAACAAACACCGAACGCTGGACTAAAATGAACACACAGCCCCTCATTAACATCTCGACATTATGGAAATTACACGGATGGCAGAAGATAAGAATCCTCCTATATAATAATGACGCCTCCTTGGACAGTTTAAACTTTACGACTAAGCGTGAATAAAATATATCGCGAAAGAGATGCGTAATTGGCGAAAATGGTTATAGAAAGCGGTCCCCGATTATTTTTCCCGAATGATTTTACGCTCGTGGTCAGAGAGGGGAAAGAGAATGCTTGCCCGGGCACTTCTTATAATTTAATTACCATATTTGTATTGTCAAGTGGTCTTTCCCCTATCGCCTTATCGTTCCTGTGTATCTCTTCGGAAAGGTAAAATTTCCGTCCGATATTTCATATCTCGGTTCCCCCATCTGTTTTAAAACAGCCATTCTAATCATTGCCTCCACGCCGACCAACGCCTCCTCTCATCTGTCAAGATCAGTGACCTCGCTCTTGATATTTTTTCTACCTTCCTAATCTCTTCCCACTATCCGCTATTCTGTCCCCTCTCCCTTCTCTTCGCTTCTAACCTTTCCGTTTTTTCTATGTATATTATCCGTGTACGGACTTATTTAGAATAATTTCGGGTTCTCCACGTATTAGCATAAAGAGATTATTTTCGTAAAACACGAGATTTTTAGAATTAAGATAAGAATACACGATCTGAGGATGGCAGGCCGATCTTGGTGTTCCTCGTCGTTACAGGTGGTCCAAAATAACGAAAGGAAATAACTGCGTTGAAATCACCAACTAACATTCTTACAAATCTCTCCATATTGATTTCCATGAAAAATGCCGATATGGTCCCCTATCATAGTTGTATTCTATTGGTAGAATTCTTGCTTAGGGAGAAAAGTAAGGATGAAGTACCTCACTCCTCATCTTAAATACTTATAACGTATCAGGGTCTCCGTTTCCTAGAGAAGGGGGGGGTTGAAAAATTGTGAATATTTTAGTAACATATGTGCTATGTAAAGAACAAATGACTAGCAAGTAGGAAGCTAGAAAGCCCTCTATATGGTAGGAACTTTTATTAACACAACACGCATTTCTATTTCCTGCGGTTAAGGGCTCAATACATGTTTGTATACCTTACACTCGAATTCTAATTGATCACTTTAAAGCAGATGTTGACATCTTACCATTCTCAGGGCTGCAAAATTGTTCACTTTGAGTTTTTATTTCAGGCAGTCGCAGTGATAATTCTGATTTTTTGCGGAAAATTCGAAATTCTAAGTAGATTGAATCTTCTTCTTACTTTGACTTGGTAAATAGGCCTTCCCGATGCTTTCGATGTCTAGACAGGAAATGCCGTAGTTAGAAGGCAGAAGGTGCGATAAGTAACATTTTGTGACCCGTATTAATTAGTTAACCAGAGAAAAATCTTTCCATGTAAAAAAGGATTTTAACTAGTTAAAGATTTATTGATCGAATTTGTTACAAGTTGCAAAAGGCAGTGGCTCTAGTTGTAACTGAAACTTGCCAGTTCCAATCCAACAATAATCCAACTAAGGTATTCGTAGCTCTAATCGTGAATGCGTTTGGGAATGTAATAACGATCAAACTGTATGTTTATAGGTTAACTTGGAAATAACGAAGGCGTCCACATTCTCTGTAAATCAATCCTATCTCTTCAGCATACATCCACAGAGATAACCTGCATAATCGACGTATGGCAGGGGAGCTTAATATTTAATCGTCTAGTAAACACAGTCATTTGATTAAGCGAACACAATTTTTTATGGTTTCTATCTTTATGGCCATCGTTCTAACTTGAGAAAACAGAAAAATTAATGAATAATTTTCTTAAAATCGCAGGGAACCTATGAATGCATATAATAGCAACACTTCCGGAGTTTGTTTGTTTACATCGATCGGTCGATAGTGTGAACGATAAGTTCGGATAGAAATCATGAAATCGCTACGTCGTTAAACGCGTAACACCCCGAGGCTCCTCTAATCACACCGCTAATGCCTCATTGTTCTCATGTTAATATAAAAATGACTTATATTGCTCCCCATCATCTCTTTCGTGCAACGGCACCTGAGAATCCCCATCATCCATTCAGAGCCATTCTTGGCAATGCTCTAGAAAAAAGAGAGGAAATGATTGCGGGGTGCTAAAATGTATGGCCCGAAAGACACTAAGAGCATCCGTGAATATTAATAGCAGCGACAAAAACAAATGGCTTTTTTATGTGACAAAAGAACAGCACTGCCCGGAATGCATCATTATTATTAATGATGTATCGCGTTTCCCACTCCCCCATTTCGCATTTCTCTTTCTCTCCTATTAATCCTCCTCTCTCTTTGACTCGCCCGACTGCTTCCCCTCCCAATTCTCCTTTACCTCATCTTCTCCATCTGCCGACCGCAGGTCATTCTAAACCCACGCTTTCTAATCGGTTGCTGGACACCACTGTGTTTCGGAGGCGGCGGAATGTGAAGCAAAGGATGGGAAGTCGAGTTTGATCTAGAAGAACGCTTCACTAAGTTTGATAATGATCATAATAATTTTTATTTCCTCCCCTTTACATATTACATTTGAAGAAAAGAAAATTATTAGGAATATATTTATCCCCAAGATGACGGCCACCTGTTTCGGGGTTACCGACCCTTCATTAACTTAAGAAAAATCAAATAAATAAACCATAAGATTAGTAACACAAAAATAAATATAGAACATGTGTACAGTGATAAAACAAAGTATATAAAAACGAACTCATCATTCCTAGCATAATATAGTTTTCATAAAATTTTCCCAAATAAAAATTCAACATCATCATGTTCAAGTAGATATTCATTAATTAATATGACAAATTTAATTTCTAATGTGGCAGTAGTATATTATTCGGTAGGTTAGAAAACATTTTGATCCTAAACTCAAAAAAGAGTGACGGAAAAGTTCAAAGAAAAATGCACTTACACACAACACACTGTAGTTTGCAGCACTACGGATGCTTCCTCAGCATTTTCCCTTCAATCTGAAACGCAAAATCAACGACAAAACCTTTTATAGAAACAGTCTTTTTCTTGTGCTTCTCAAATAAAAGGTAAAAGATTACACATCAGATGAGGTCCACCATGTTTGAATCTCGGCAACTGCTACCGTTTTTAATGAGCACGGGGTTAGGGTTCTTCCCCGTTCTTCTCAGTCAGAAGGTTTGTTTTCTTTTTAGTTATGTATCTTATTGCTTTTACAAAATATGAAGGCAATTGTAGTAGACAGAGCATAAATACTCATGAATAGAAAAAGTGAACAATCTATGATGACCGAAAACAATTTTCATAGAGTAACAAACTAAGTATCGATTCTATCTTTTATCTCTTAAGGGGAAATAAAGACTATTGCCGGATTAATTAAAATTTTCTAATGTTAAAATACGTAATGCATCTATCATTCATTTGACGCGGTTCAACTCGTGAAGAAAGTTGAGTTGAGAGAAGGCGGATCAATGACGGGAAAGTTTAGTAGCAATGGAACCTGCATCGAACAGATGGTTGTTGCTAATTTTACTGTGGCTTAGAATCTTGAATACCAGAGGTTTAAAATAAGATGTTTCTTGTTAAATGGGAAGTATCTTACGAATACTTAAGGCTGCTGTAGCGCTTGAGGATTTCCGATTTTAACGGTCGCACCCTAGTGCATACGAAGTGGTGAATTTCAGAACTAACGAAGAGGTGGGGAGGAACATTCGCCTATTTCGCTGGAGCTGTTGGCACTTACTGGCCACTGAGTCGAACCTCTCTTAGGTGGGGCCGGTGGGGCGGTTCGTTTTGGGTTTGCTTCTTCTTTTATCGCAGTTCCCAGAAATTGATATAATGTTAGGCATCGAGTTACCGCCACCGTTCTCAAAGACGGGTAGATCGGAATGCTGTCTCACTTACAATTAGATTTAGAAATTTTGATGAGATTCCCAACATTGTCCGCTCGACTTTGATCAATGCAGTCCCGCGTTCGATTCCCTGCACGTAATGATATCCGATCGAAGAATTTTTAGAAGAAGAGATTTATTTTCTCTGAATAAATATCTGCTTTCGAATCTAAGAATAATTTATCGTTGAATTATTCTACCTGTCTGTAATTCTGTACGCACTGTATGATTATTCTTCTAAATAAAAGTTTCTTGATAAATATCCTTGCGAGTCTAATACAATATAATTACTTTTAATACAATAATTTATAAAAATACATTATGTATGTTGTTCGAAAAGGAACTTGATATCGAAAATTCGTCGACCTTTAGGGACATACACAAATGTCTCATAATGTTCCTTATCGATCTCTGATACTACTGTTTCACCCTTAGACATTCTATGTTCCTCATTCCCCGGATTCTCACACAGTGGTAATGGTGAGTGTACTTGAATGCAAAACCAAACAAGAGTTATTTGAAATCCCATAACAAATATCACTGCAGTCCTTTACTAATTATCATTCTACGGCATTCGATTGATGACAGACCCCCGAAGGATGGCCTGTTAATAAACGCCAAGTTTTCAGTAAATATCATGTTTTCTCGGAAGAAAAGTTTCATATTTTACGGAAAATTGTATAGTCATAAGAAAACGCATAAATACAAACATACGAAAAAAGAACTTGTCTTGTAAAGATATTTTACCTAGAGGACATTCTTTGCGAGGAATGATCCGTATCTTGAGGTTCATGGGAGAAATAATCATCAGTTCTCGATGAACACCCTTCGTCACGAGGAGTGCCTAAGACAAATTTCTCACCGAGAATAGCTTTCCTAATTTTGAGAAATCATGTGTGAAACCATGGTATTAAAGAAATATCAATCGGCAAAGAAATTTATTATGACTAACTTAAATTTTTCATTTACATTAATTTACTAAGCAAGGAGGATATTTAACTTAAAAATATCAAAGTTTTGCTTTATTACAACTTATTACACATTCTGTCAAAGACCTGTTCATTCTCCATTCTTTCAGGTTCTTCCCTTTATTTTTTTTGCACTTGGTGGAAGATGTCCACTTTTCGTATATCTACGCATGGTCACTCACAAAGGCAGCAATACTTTGTAACCTAATCCTCCCTCTGCAATGCAAGTAATCCCTACGCCCGGCTGCGATAAAATATAAGAGCAGGGTAACCACCATGATCGCTTTTATTCAGTCGTCTCGCGGAGAATCTCCCCTCCAAGTCCCTTCCCCTACTTCCCGGCCGTTTAGAGGGCGCGCGATCTGCTACCTCGATAGGCGAAAACAGAGGTGTTTTATTTCCCTGTTTACAGCCGATATTGATCTGTGACCCCCTTATATTTTTACACATTCCTTAAGAACAAAGTTTGAAGAAGTGCTTGCAGCTTTTAATTTTTCGAATATGCTTTAAATAAGCGAGTAAATTTAGCTGAAAAAGTAGCTATTTTTAATGAAATCAAACGCCTTTGGAAGGATTCCTATGACTTAACTTTAAATTTAAAAACCTAGCAACACATCTTCAATCTTTTTTCTTGCGATTGCTGAAAACCGCAAATCTCTGCAATGATTTTCAACGTCTTAAAAACGATAAATAAAACAGGCTTGAATCGGCCGTTTCGGGCGAGCGCTACAGCAGCCTTAAAGTGGTTTAAGATTGATACTATCAATGTTCATTTTCTCGATCACATCGTCCTTCTGTGATGCATATTTATCGGCGAATGTGTTCATAAAAAGACAGAGACAGAACGAATATACTGTGCCAGCTGGTGGCTAACTTAGTAGAAATAATGAGCTGCTAATTAAGTACGAATTAATGAATCTTAAAGTGAAAAAATAGAGATGCGTAGTGGTTATCCAATTTGAATCTCTAAGAGACTGATCTAAGGGGAAACTCCTTGATTTTCTCAAAATTAAACTCGGTAATAGAGAAATCTAAGGTATAGTGGTATAAGCTAAAAGTTTTAAAAATAAGATAAAGATTAAGATCGATAAGGTTTATGTCATATAATAATTGAAATTTCGCAGAATAAAACGAAGTGAAGATGTTACACTATTAAAAGAAGGAAAAAAGGATGAACATTTTACGTTTACCTACAGCTGTTCGCCTTTCAGGTGTGACTCCATTCCTAACAATTACAGAAACATATATTTATTGCAGATATATTTTCTTGCGTTTGTCACAGCTGGCATGTTATTTCCAAATTCTAAAGTTTTTCCAGACCACGCAGATACTACGACGTCTATTCAGGAATTGCATTTCCACCGTAGCTGAAACAGGTGCTAGCGGACCCGATAACTCAATCCGTCTCGAAAGTGAGCGTAAGTTCCGTGACCGACGAATGTTTGATGGAGATAAATGCGGAGCAAAGCCGAGGCGCCACCCCCGCCATCTGGTGGGTAGCGACGGAATCGCTCCACTCGCGGCGATTCTCTCGAGCAAACGACAGGAGATGTAGACAAGGGAGGGAATGAGGAAATTGCCCTCAAGTCCGAAAGGGGTAAAAGGAATGCAAGATAGACTTTCATGAGGCTTTCTATCCCTTTGGGCACGCGTCTAAAACGTATTGCCCGGTTTCTTGCACCTGCCGCGCAAGCAAAGAGTTTTATGCATGCCTGGAAAGGAGTAGCTCTACCTTTTCTCATATTTCGCCGCGTTTGTTTAACACTAGAATGGAGGTGGTAGTCATTCGGCCACTTTTCAACGTTTTAAATCAAAATCTTTATATTTTTGAAGCTCTTTTAATTTGCATGATACCATCCAAAATTTGATATGAACAAATAAAAATTTGGCTGACACTAATGTGGTAATTTTTATATCATGTTATATAAAGGAAGATGGCTGGTGGTCGTTTTACCACTTCTTTTTCGAGCCAAATATTTTCATATTTCTCCGATTTTTTTAAATATTTCCTTGCAGGTAGGTATATTTGAATAATTTGTTACATTTATAACCATATAAATGATGTTTCAAAGGAACTTGAGTAGAGCATGATTAATATTCAAAGCTATATACAGTGAAAATAATAAACTTTTCGCTGTATCTAGATATTTGTTTATAACTATCGATAGATAGAAAAACAGTACATAGTGTAAACTCGACGGAACGGCGATTCACTTTGTAGTAATCCATGACAGGAGTCGAATAAACGAAACCACTTTTCAAAAAGAAACTAGTGTAGTTTATTCCAAAAAAAACTTTGCGAATTACTATAAAAAGCACACATTTCAAACCCACGACATGTTTCAACGCATCGGTGTAATTATCAAGACTGTCACACACCACACATTTGGTAATGACGCTGATGCATTGAAACATGTCGTGGGTTTGAAGTGATTGTTTTTTGTAGTAATTTCTTTAAAGTGGTTTCGTTTATTTAACTCCAGTATTTAGTACAGTACAGTTGCTATAAATATATGGATATGCGTAAAATAAACGATTAAACTCCTCCAAAATTCAAAGAAGCAATAAAATATGTATGGAGAAGCAGAGTGGTCAAACGACTACTTCCCGCCCTTCTAGGAAGAGCGAAAATCCCATCCTTCTAGTGTTAATATCTAGAGATTGAATTTGAGCTGAAACAACGAGCCGGAGTATTGATATTCCTCGTACATTTGCTCTCCACTGTCAACCGTGGAAAGGGAACTGCTTCTCGCTTCGTT
Source organism: Sympetrum striolatum (assembly GCA_947579665.1). Taxonomy (NCBI): domain Eukaryota; kingdom Metazoa; phylum Arthropoda; class Insecta; order Odonata; family Libellulidae; genus Sympetrum; species Sympetrum striolatum. The sequence continues at coordinate 37,171,248 of OX388345.1, read as the reverse complement.
TGTCTTTCAATTAAATCCGCGCTGAAGAAGTTCATCACTCGGACGTATTTTTAATTGAACTTCGGGCTCCCTTTGGAATTTCAAAAGTGCTTGCAATTTTCTGGGGCGCGAAAATAAATCTGTAGGCGTACTCATGTTGAATTGCGAGCGAAATTCATTCCTCTAACGTTCCTAAAACAAATATTGGGTGATTAAGAAACGTATATCCGGGGCAGCGCGGAAGCATGAATTATGAACGGCGTTCGTGATTTAGAGTATAATGAGTCATTAGCATATGAAATTTCTTCACTGTGATCCTAGCTAGAGGTGTACGTAAAATATAGTCTATCTCAAATAATATTTATGTAACTCGATCTATTTTAAATAGGGTGTAGAAAAATAACATCTTTCATTTCCGTTCGATAAAAAAATTCCGGTTAAGACCCAAAACTAAACCATTTCTAAGAGTTTTCACTCTGGCCATGGAAATACTGTATTCCTTTGAAGTTTTTACTTCGTTAAGATATATTCCATTACATTAGAATGAAATTTAACACAAAAATACGATATTTAGGAAAGTAAAGGAGTAAATTTTAACTTTAGGTTTCATTTTAGCCGATTTTAAGTCGGTGTCACATTATATAAAGTTAAGGTTGCTATTTCATGCTTAAGGAATATGGTATTGTCGATCACTGAAAATCATAATGGGATAAATTAAGGCTTTGTGTTTCGGTTGGGTTGCAAGATTTCATTTTTTATACTCCGCATCTCTTTTCGATCCAGCTTAAATTTAAGTTAATTTTCTGCTTTGGTTTTCGAATCATTGGGGATGCCTTAGTTTTATAGTAGGACCATAATCATGTACGAGCCTATAATTATCATAAAGTAACATACTCAGCATAGATGAAACTAATTAAGTTCTTATATTCGGCAATTTTATTCATTTTCAATACGAATGAGCACTCGTTACGCGCACAAAAGGTTTTCTGCGCAGCGTTTCTGATCTAAAACATACCACCTGCAGATCGCCATCAATCCCACTGCAGAGCTCTCAAGACAAACAAAGGGCATTAAATTACGGAGCGATAGCATTCCCGGCAATTATTCCGCATTTTGAGAAAGGTTTCAACATTTCATTTCTCCAGAATACCTCCTCCAGCGAGGGGATTTCATCACTCCTTCACCCGTGGAGGAATGACAAGCGTGTCGGCACTGACCCCGAAAACAAACGCCAGTCACGACCTCAGGAGATGGAGGCAGAACTTTGTGTATACACCGGCCGTCCGAGAGTGACAATACCATTTTTCTGAAAGGTCTATCGCCATTTCTTATCCGAAATCTATGCAGGAGGATAAAAAGGCTCTGACAGGTCGTAGGTGGAGGCATGCCTGTGATCCTACCGCAAAGTAGTTCTAGAGTCCGAAATAGAGAGACGTTAGGCGAATATATCCACTGAATTTTTTTTTGTTGCGGAACAATGCTGACCGTTCCGAGCAAGGTTTCACTTTTCCTTTTCTTACTCGTTATTTCGTAATGAAAGAATTTGGAACACGGCTGTTAATGCATTAGAGGTTTAATATCTCCAATAGCAGTCTTTGTCGACGATCCTTGTCTGAATCACCGGTATTCGGAGAAAACAAGAAAAGATCATCGCACTTTTATGAAAGCTCAATGCGCAATTCGAAAACAATGTTCTCATCTCATCTCAAGTTCGTTGCTTCATCATGTTTATATGATATGAGGAACGCCGACAAAGACGCCTTTTGTAGATTTTAAACCTCTAAATCGTAATTTTGTATTTAAGGAAACATTTCTCCATAAATATTCATTAGTCGCTCCATATAATGATTCATATGGAGAAAGAAACAGATGCATTCACAAGCGAATCCTTCCTGGACCATATTCAATAGAAAGAGATAAGATAACCTTTTGGGACTTGTTCGTTCAATCACAGCCATGTGTTTTATGTAATTCTTTAAGAAATCTAAGCATTTGACACAAAATATTCAAAGAGATATTTTAAAAGTAATATCTAAGTAACAGGTGGATATTACAGTTTCTCGAGATCAACAAGCACATGATCGAGGAATATATTGAACGACATTTATTTCGCTCTACAGTATAGTCGTCGAACTACGGAAGCATTTCAATTAGGATGGCTTTTTTCTGGCCTGACATCTAGTATATTAGAAACAATACTTGGCAGGTCGAGGAAAATTCGTTTTGAAAACACAGTGAATCGCGATTATCTCGTGCTGCAATCGCTAATTTGGGTCAAAGTAAAGATGTTTACTTAGATTTGGTGCGTGGCTTGGAACACCTGCTGGGAGAGTAGAAGACCTGGGTTCCAATACTCGTCACATCTAAAATTTTCAATTTCTTGTATCCTTAATCGTATGTTTACATTGTGGTTAACTATTCGGTCACCCCCCTTAGCATCCTATCTGTAAATTATTCAGCCTGAAGTCCGGTTGGTGCCACACTGCTTCTGACAAAAGCTATATAGAGCTTGCAGAGAGGAATGAGGTTTATTAGCCAGGATGAGGAGTGAGGTAGTTTTCCCTTGCTTTCCTCACTGAGCCAGACAGCTATAAATGGAACATGTCCACGCAAGTGAAGTACAATGACTCTACGAGTAGCACTTTTCTTGTCAGTCCATAAGGAGAGACCTCAATTAGTGCAATTATTCACTCACACCTCGGTAGCTTTCATTTCATGACAGCCACGATCAAAACAGTGACAAAAATAAACGAATGATACATTTTTTCTATCCTGTACCAAATGACAAATGAAAATATTCCATTCAACAGAATATGGTACTAGGAACTCTTCGCATTCTTAAGTATAAATATTACAGACCTTATCCTTCCCAAAGCCCCTCGATAGAGATAAATTACTATGACGTAATTGTCGCTAAAAAGTCGCTTATTTGCTTTGAGAACGTTACGTATTCGGACTTCAGAATTCCCTATAGTACGGGTCTTTCCCGAGGTCCCTCGCAAGAGAGGAATAACGATGACGTAAGCATATCGTAATTGTCGCAAAAAGCAAGTCGTGGGAGTGGAAAAAAAGCAGGCCGAAATGGGGAGAGGGGAAAGACCTCGAGTGTCCCGCGCAGGCGCCTATTCCACGCTCCTGCCCTTATTTGGTACATTCCTATCGCCTCCACCCACCCACCCTCTTCCCACTCAGCCCCTTAATTGCCACTGTAATTGCCCCCCGCTGCCTCCTCGCCCCGCCCTCTTCCTGCCCCCACCCATCGGAGGCGGGTACACTGGCTCCGCCTACACTCCCCGCTCCATGTCCTTCGATATCTTTTATCCCCGCATCTAACGCCTCGTAAAAATGTCGTAAGAATGTTAATGTTTCCATATCTGCATCTACTTCGCGCGAAACGTGGTTCCTTTATTGGTTTGAATTTCTGTGATGTTTAAGAAATGATTATGATTGTGTATCATAAGACCCATGGTAGGTCTTTGATCGATAGTAGGATATCGATCGAACGATAACTGTGTGTGTTCTGTTAGATGATATTTATACGTTAAATGCCTTTATCGTGCAATAAATCGGAATTATAAATTACGGAAAATAATTGTTTAAATGTGAGTTAATTGTCCAGTACTTAATGTTTTGTCCGGTTACTAAATGGCCGTTTTGGAAAATTCTAAAATAGCCTAAAATATTGACTTTTATACATCTTCCACCTACCGAAAAATATATTTTAAAACGAATATTTCAATATCAATATTTCAATAGGAACCGACAGTAATTCTCAGAGAGGGAATTCAGTGCACATGTTAAATCACTAATGAATAGCTTAAATAAAATTTGATCATTGAGTAGTCAAATGAAATTTTCTTTCTGAGTTCGCAAAATATCGATAAAATAATGAGATATGATTAGAAGCAGACATGTGCTTCGAGAAATCATTTAATAAACCGAAATCTTGCGGTAGCTTGCAAGAATAAATATCGTAGACAAACCCCCATAGACTAAGGTGGTGTTCTAAGTGTTCATCTAGTGTCAAAAAAATAGATTATTTTTCTGTTATTCGATCTAACATCGACTACTGCCGTGTGATTTGGGATCCCCATAAAATAGATTGAATGTCAGGTTTAAAGATGGCCCAACGTAGTTCAACTCGTTTCGTCAGAAGAGATTTCAGGTTCGACAGTAGCGTTACGGTTATGATAGAACCCCTCGGGTGGAGTTCGCTTCAGGTGAGAACATCTGACTAACGACGGAAATTCTTTGGAAGGTTAATCGAGTCAGAACTTTAAGAGGAAGCAATTGAAATTTTAGCGTTACCCGTAAAGAACGAACGCAATCTCCAAGAAGCATCGACAAAACGTAACGAGGAAGTTATCGCAAAAACTTCTGGTTGTCCAATTAAGTTCTCATCATCTGTTTAAGAGAATGCCAAGGCAGTTTATATAAATCGGCCGCCTAGTAGGAAACTAATCAGATTAGTATGTGCTTCATTTTTTCCTCAGAAGGGTGGTTATTTTTTAACCATAAAAGATGAATCTCTTTATATCTTGGTAACCTCTTTATTTCTCAATGAAACAAAAATTTATCATAAATATATAATCATAATCTTCTCCATCGTAGAATTTGTCGCTTCGGTTTGATTTTTGCTCAATTACTTTTTGCGCACTTTACTTGAAAATTTTTCCTAGGATTTGTAATATTTTTCAGTTTTAAAGTCTCTAGTATGATGAAAATTATCCCCTTGCATTCGAAGTAATTTATTTTTATAAATAGACTTACATTCGTCGTAAAAGGTAAGAAGTGCGTGAGTTAGCTGTAATGAGATGCAACCAGTCTTATTCACCCAAATTTCTAAAATAGAAGCTACAATAATTTAGTTATTTTTCATTTCGTGTCCTGTTTGAAACTCATCCTCGGTGAGCATAATTTTAATACCTTGTTATTCAAATTGCGATACAATTTTCACGCAATAATCAATGGGATGAGATGTATACAGTTGTAGTGGCTTAAGAGACACTTATTCCCTATATGGAATCTTCACCTGCTGTGTAATTGCAGGTTTCGGTTAACCCTAGCTTATTACACCCATTCTATGTTTCTTTTCGAATGTCTTATTTCGTTGGTTGAACGTAGTGGTTGGATCTTCTCAAATTTTCCGATAATTCATATGAATTACATCGAGTTGTAATCATCATACGAGCAGCTTGGGGAACCCAAAAGGCCATGGAGGAAGCGTTGACCGGAAAACAAGGCGCGAATCTCAACTACCTATCGGTTGTTTGAGAAAAAGCTCTTTATCGTTGTATGCATTCATAAGGAATCATCGTCTGAACCGGAAAATGAGCATTAGTCAATTTGATTTCTTTGTCTAGAGAGATTGAAATGTTTTTGGAAGCGTTTCTTCATACCCAAAAGAAACTTACATATTAAATATTTTTATTTTTAGTTAACTAATTAGTTTTCAATTTTAGTAAGCTGGCGCGCAGGGCGTCCGCCGAATTATATTCGCGTTGCATGGATTTTGAAACATTATTTCATATAAAGTTAATTTTCGGTTGGCCTTTCTTCTTAGGGCAACGAGACTGGATATTTTAGTAATTCGCGACAAGGAATAACGAGTGTATGTATGTATCGCGTTTATCAAAATAATTTGAGATGTAAAGCGAATTTCAATTAGAAATAATGACATTATTTTTCTAATCATAGTGATGATAAACACTGTAATGCTACTCATTCTTCCAGTACACATATCTCGTTACGGTGTGGGAAATGAATGGTTTGCGAGTATTTCCTGATGAGGAAATTCTACTTTGCGTGGGCGTCCGGAAGGTAATACCGGAAAACCGGTTCCGGTATTGGTAGCTCAGTGGTCAGAGCATTCGCTCCGAAATTAATTCAATTGACGGGATCTATGTTTGGTGGAGGTTTTAGTATATTTGACTTATTGTACTGGGCTTATTGATAAGATGTGTACTGTCCACTGGAGGGACTCCCGTCCTCGGGCGAATCCCGGACAGACTGTATTGTTATCTTGCTATATCCCCATTGACCGTTGCTACCTGGTAATCATACAAAATTGCAGCGATTAAATTAAATAAATGAATTGTAATGCTTCGGTTCCGGTCTTTGTGACAGATTTGTTTTCATTTATTTTTTGTGGATGATTCCATTATCACTCACTAAAAGTGAAGTTATCAATTTAAGTTTTATTAATATGTATAAATATTTCCACCCCGGCTTCGTATCATCTCACATCTACCACGTTATTGATTGGCTCGATGATAACGCTGATTAAAAATGTAAAAAGATAATCCTCAGCAGTGACTTGATGCATTTTTCACGCCCACTGCCATCGCTCACGAATAATTCCGCCATAGAAGAGATGCATATCGGCCGTTAGCTGTTGCTGTAACAATTTCATTCTCTCACTCCTATTTCTTTCCCGTTTCTTCAGATCGAATAGTAAAACCAGTCTTGCGTCATTGTGAGCGAATGCTAAACGCCGCGCTTGAATTCAGACCGTGTCCACGTCCGTACTGTTGAGGGTCGCCATTCCACCTGCTTTCCTTCTTTTATGCTCGCATTTATATGCTCCGCAATGCGACTTTCGGTTCGATTTATTGCCCCGTAAGATGCCCTTTGAGGATCGTTCCTTGGGCTTCTTTTAATCTCCATTTTATTCAAACTAGCTCAAAGGGGATTACGTAATCCAAAACCTTCCTCATTCTGTAGCGTAGGCGTTGATTGAATTCGCGGACGTGTTAAAATGTCGAGAATTAGTCCGTGGTACTTTAAACACATGCAAAGGTTAGGAAGAGGAAATTAGTTTCCTTTCACCACCATGAAATCGTATGATACGGTCGATTATTTACAGAATTAGTATGGTTGTCAAGTAATTCCCATCATTGGCATTCGTTTAATTGATCGAAATTCACATTTGAAATGTCAACTTATCGTCCCCTATATATGTAAAATGCAATATTATAATGATTTAAAGATATACACATACTTAATTTTCATTGACGACGTAGAATTTATGGCTATTATTGAAAGTATCTGTAGCAGTGTAGCGGCTACTGATGAAAACTGCAAACTGCAAATTTTGATAGAAAGTACTTTGAAGGTCTTTAATCTTGAAGTCGAGACCTCAATTAGTTAATCTAAATATACAAGATGTAATTTAGAATAGGATTCACTTGCATGTGGATAAACTTACTAAACAACGAGGCATAGGATCAATATCACCATCTAAAGTTTCAAATTATGGGTAGGAAATTTCGGCCATTAACAAAAATTAATTGCGTTGGAAAATAAATGCAAAGTTTGTTGTACAAACATCTTACGTAGTTATTCTCATATTAAACACTTCAATATACGAAAAGAATCGTTTAACGATATTTACCGCAGCATACTGTATTCCAATATCCCCTCTTTCTGAATCTAGTTCTAAAAATATTTAACTCAGTACAAGAAACGTTTTTAAGGCTCATCTTTAAAAGGTAACACGTAAAAGTAACACCACAGTAAAAGGAGTGACAAAACGATTATGTAATCGATGCTCACTGTTCCACACACTGTTTGCTCAAGATTATGGCGATCTAAACAATGAACGTTAAGTGTGGGCTGTGTAAAGAGGCAGGTGAGAAAGATGTTGGGATTGATAAGCTTAACGCCTCGCTCTGTTAGAGAGTTTAATCAGGATAAAAATCGCGGGGCGATCATAATGAGATATGACGCGTGATAAATGCTACAAGACCAAGCCCAAACCTCCGCAGTTATTCGATCCGAGGGGAATATTAACGCTTCACAGAACCAGAACACCTTTCCCTCGTTATGAAGAGTCCCTCGGCCCCGTGAAGGAAGAACCACCGTCCAAGTTTTTGGTGGCGGCAGAGCGTTAGCAACCAATCGAGTTCATCGAGAAAATTTCCGTTACTCCAGTTCGCAGCACGCCCAAGCAGTCAATCAAAATTGGTTTTTAATTAAGTGGAAAATTTGGCGATCTGAAGGCGAAGATTAATTGGCCTCGATTGACATTCGGCCGAACGTTTCCCCGTGTTCGGCGTGCGGAAATATTCCGAATTGAGTGCTAATGGGTCTTAATAAACTCATTAATTATATCTTAAGGGAGGCGATGAAGAATTGGTTGGTGTGGATTGACCTTCTCAAATAGATGTGACACTTTTGATATCGGCCAAATAAGTAATTAAGGGAAATCGAGCAATTTTTTGACTCATTTGGAAACCGGTCCTGCTAAGATGAATTTTAATTTTCTGGGAATTTCCGCACGGTGATATTGTGAGGCTATCTATCATTGCTTGGGTTAGCTTACATGTCCTTGAATCATTCTATAAGCTAACATACTCCAAAAAGTCAGCTCCTTATTCTTGTTTTTATACTTAACAACAAAATACTCAGGGTAAAACTTAAGGACTTCACCTTTTTTGAAAAAGTGCAATATAAACTAAGGGGTAGCAGAAAAGAAATGATCATTAAAAATCCTTTCCCACTTTCTCTTTAAAGATCAACTTGAAAATGGTCGTTGTTCGACATATGTTGTGATAGAAAGCAATCACCATCAGTTTTCTTATTCTCTTTTCATCGGAGGATGTTTCGTTTTTTCCAGAAAGTAAATTATTTTTCTGCATATTTGGACTGACAGTGGACTAGAAGACAGTGTCTAGAAAGACACTGAAACTGTTAAATTCATATTTATTTCGAGCGAGATTGTTTAAAATTTTTACTAATGTAATATGGGCGAAAACAATCACCATCTCTCTAACCAAATGGTTTAAAGTTATTTGCTTTGTTGATTCTATTTAGTTTATAAATTGGTTATTCTACTTTAATTTGAAATTTTAACCTTTTAAATAGTGTGCACTGCCGGGTTTGGAAAATTAACGCGCTTTGATTTGGTTCTCGTAGATTTTCCAAATCGTCGATTTTACTGACTTCCCTTCGTCTTAACTTACGTCTTTAATATCACTTTTCTCCTTCCATAAATTTTTATTCACGTCCCTTCAATTTGCTTTACTTTTACTGACATTGTTTTCATGATTTTCTTAATCACTCTTTCTTTTTCCGGCTTATAAATCTTTATTGCTAGTTTTCCGTAAATTCATACTTCTATAAACGCTTTCTTCTGCTTTATTTTAGACCTCACTATATTTAAATTCCTACTTTGTTATACCTTTAAATATCTCCGAACTATACACTTTAAAACCATTTTTCCAAATTTCTTTTTTTATCCGATATCATATTCACAGTCTCATTTTTTCATGCTTTTTTAGATCTTTCTTCTCTCATTTTCGGCTAATGAATATTTTCTGTTAGTTTTCCATCTTTTGAAAATTATATAAAATTCTATCTTTTGCTCTGCCCACTTCCAAATATTTCCTCCCTACACTCCCTCCTTTCAATTTAATTTCCCGAAATTTTTGCGCTGGAATTATTTTTTTTTCCACAGAATCATAGTTTTCATGCTTTTTTCAATTATCTCTTCTCTTGTTCCGGCTTTTGAATATATTCTGATTTTTACCAGAATTTATAGTGTTATTTTTCCTTTTTTGAGCGCACTTTTTAAATGTCTTTGTTTGCTTAGTTTTAAAATATTTTCCCGACATTTTTGCGCTCAAAATATCTTCTTCACCATCATCGTTTCTATCCGCTGTCTTTTTTCAGAATCACAGTTTTCATACTTTTTTATCTTTCTCTTCTCCTTTACTGGCTTATGATTTTTCCGTTGATTTTCCATAATTTTAAATTTTTTCTTCCAGTTTATTTTATCAATTTATTTCCCTTAAGAAATCATATTTCAGACTCGGCAGTGCATATTTTGTGAGGGTCTATTATGAATTAAATGAAAAATCGAATTTTTTGACTGCCAAAAAAATAATAGTGAAATGCATAGGAAACGAACAAAGGGTCCGTCAGCACCTAGGCGCCGCGACCCACTCGGCCAGCTACTCGAACGTTGAAAGCTCGACTAAACTTGGACTGAATCCTCGCGTGGCCTTGTGACCGTCCGCCGAGGGCGCCTGATTTAAACTGAACTTCGAGCGCGCTGTGTTCTAAATGAACTGCATGCGTACTTTTTTCGGTTCATCGTCCGGTTGAGCTTAATTTCACGCATCTTTTTATTATCAATTCCTTTTATTAAAGCCTTATGTGAACTCTTTTTATTATACTTCTATTTGAAACATTTAGGAGGCTTAAGGGGGAAAGAGTTGCAGTTTTTACGATTTCTAATATATACAGGATTAGAGTTCAGGGAAAGATATTTAAAGCATTTTCTCATAAATAAACAAAGATTTATTACAAAACTAGTACAATTCAACAATAAAATAAATACTAACGTTTGACCGGTTTCGGCAACTGGTTATGCCATCATCAGAAACAAGAATGAGCTGAGACAAGGGGGGTTATAAAGGTAATAAAGGTTTATAATCCCCCTTGTCTCAGCTCATTCTTGTTTCTGATGATGGCATAACCAGTTGCCGAAACCGGTCAAACGTTAGTATTTATTTTATTGTGGAATTGTACTAGTTTTGTAATAAATCTTCATTTATTATGAAGTTCCACCAGATCTTCTTGGAAACCATTAATTGCATTTTCTCATCTTGAAATAAATAAATGGAGAGAATTGAAATTTTACTTGCGTGATTTATTAAAAGTTTAGTAAATTATTCATTAAAACAAATCACAAGCACACATTGCTTTTGCTATTAGAAATATTCTTCCTGTTTGTGCGTTTATAAGTCAAGATATTTTTGGGGACTGAATTTAATCCAATAGAAGATATTACTTCTTTGGCTAATTTCAACAGAAAATATATTTTTATTTCGTTTAACAAACGTATATATATATCATAGATTACAAACTTTATTCTTCGAGGAACTGATTATTTTTCAGCCTTAACTTTCTTTTCCTTCATCTGGGTCAGAATCTTAAGAGCAACAAATATTTTTGTAGGACCAATTTGTTTTTATATTGAAGAATTCCATTGAAACTTTATAAATATTCCTAATATTTTGCAATGTTTTAGCGAGAGAAGCTAGTTTTCCAAACCTAACACTTTCAATAAGAAACTAAAATATGTTACAAAAGAATTCTTTAAAAATTTCCGTTTTTTTCAGCTGAAATCCCTCTCGACTCTTCCATTTATTTTTTAGTAGTCAGAGAGGAAAGGATAAGAGGAAAATAGCATAAGAGGAAAAATCTCCGACATAACAACCCAAACCAGCTGCCTAAAATGGTAATCATCTTAGGAAAAAGGAAATCGTTCCGTTGGAATCAGCTTAGCGAGATAATATATCCTGGACTCTAGAGATATTCCTGAACCTTTAAAAAAAGGTAATCAGATTTTTCCTAATAGAAGAGAAGAGTGAATCAGAGAAAGGAAAAACTGCCTCCATAAGTTAGCAGATATGTCTTAATCATTGTGCGCGAAATTATAGCCCGTTTAAAAAGCTGTACATAACCTTCTCAATGCCGTTCCTTGCTTTTTAAAGCGTGACGTCGGAACATTTTGTGGAGAATCCATTCTTCCGCATAGTCATCTTTATGCAGAGATGTGGTGTAAAATTATGGGCTGTTAAACCTTCGGGATGTTTGACGGAAAGAGGAGGGGCATCATGGGATTACGGTGGAGTACAGATGGAAGCAGAAGAAGGGACACTTCCTACTTCGCAATGGGCGGAGATGTTAGAGGTTCCGCTATTCTGCATAGGAAATTCATTATTTTTATCAAAGGCGGCAGTAGAGACAAATCTGATGCTATAATCTTGGGAGGCTCGTAAAAGTCAGAGGGGGGCTCAATAGGAAAATTCGGTTACTCTAGGAACGGTCTTCCGGCGGGCCTCGTAGCGCGTATGGGGGATTTGGGAATATCTCGTAACTAAAAAGAGGATTTGTATGCCAATGAGGAAAAGTAAGCTTTAATGTAATTGTTCGCATACGATATATTATTTTTTCATTATCTACTATCCTGGAGTAGAACACATCGTTGTAAACCGTGGTTGTAAGTATAAAAGTCAGTGTATCTGGGGAAATGTTCAGTTTTACTTATATTCCTCCATAAAGGAGTTCCCAAAGCATCTCAGTTTCCAAGGTATAGGAAAAGAAGTAGCTTTTTCCCCGTTAATATTAAAAAAATGAGTATACCTTTTGTTAAATCGAGCGTGATAAGAGGTTCAAAATCAGAGGAAAAGACACAAGTACCATATATTTAATGAAAATTGTGTATTTGTAAACTTTTCACAGTATTTATCATTATATGTATCTATGATCACAGTTTAGTAACAATGATTTATCCTTGTATTTATTGTAAATTATTTTTTTCTTTTACAGGACCAAACAGAGAAGGGCAATGATCCAATGAAAATAATGTAAGTAAAAACTACCGATTCTATTTTTATTATCATAGTTTCATACGTCCCAGGAAGGTGATATTTTTTGAGCACGGGTAGGTTAGAAGCAGATAGCTGCGACTGGAAAATGATCTTATCACATTAGCTTATGGAGACAGTAGCAGAAAAACAATAGGGGCGTTAATCGCGTATTTTCAGTTAGGCATTAACCGATCGCGATCTCAGTGATTATAATTCGGAATCAATTATTTGTTCGCAATTTTTCATTCGGTAAGACACGGTCAGGAATCTTGTCGTCTTATATCCGAAATTACCGGGCGGTTTTTCTGATAGCAATTTACTCTAATTATCATTTTCTTTCCGTGTAACTTTTACCGCTAGAGTCATTCCTTTTCATTTATTTTCCTTGCTGAATATGATCTAGATTTCTATTCGTTCTTGAAGTGCATACATTAGGACTTCATGAAATAGAATTAGTCGGTGACACATATCGAATAAAGAACTATTTTATCGTGATTAACTTTATGGAGGATATCAAAGCATTATAACTTTGTGAGAAGATATTTCGAAGGAAGTGGGGTTCTTTAGCTGGTTATTGATTCATTCCTTCCAGTAATAATAAATGGGATACGAAGGTAATATTGGATTCTATACTTCTCACTGAAAACACACATTCAAGGGTAGTATGTGAATTCAGTAAATTCAGTCCGGAAGACTTAGCCGTATGTTAAACGAGATCCCAACCCTTCTAATATTGAACGAAGTTTGTGAATTACACCCCTTTTACGCTCGAGCTAACTCCTAGCTTCTTCTTGCGGCTACCAAAGCAAATCCCACCGCTAAATCTTCGCCGAAATAAAAGCAGAGAGCAAAAACGAATACTCTGAATAACTCCTCCGCCGAGTCCAGCTTAGAAAATTCCGTCCGAACCCTTTTTTCTTCGACTCCATTAAGATGTCCAACGTTGAATGCTGCCGCCACTTCAAAGATAAAGCGCGTATTTATTATTGTTTATTGTATCGCCCCCGGCGTATAGGACACTGACTTCACCCTCCCACTCTTTTGACCAACCAACCAACCCACCCCCTCTCGGCGTTTTTATAGTCTTTCACTTTGAACCTATTTCGCCACCTCCCTTCCTTCTTTCCATATTTTCCTTTCCACTCCGGCCCATAACTTTCTTTCACGCGTCGGTTTCTTTTAACGGGGACCACAAGGGGGCCACACCCGCGCTCAAGACGCCGCCGCGCCCGACGGGAACCCCCGTGAGTGAGGGAGGAGGTGAATACTCCAGCGGGGAATCAATAAGAATATTACCGTGCCTCGGAAATACATACACCATGAAAATGAAAATTTAACAGAAAAACGAAATCACTTGGTCTCTCTCCAACTTAAGCAAACATTTTGCGTGTAGCTACAGTGAATATGATCAAAAACTCATGTAGATGAAGTATTCATTTACAAGGGGAGACTTTTGCCCGGGGATTTTGATGAAAATTTTTGCGGTGATGCAGTAAATGGAGCTTTGAAAAAAATCTTGCGGCGTTCGTGTAAATGGGCTTTAGTTTCGAGGTGATAATTAATTGTAAATTGAGAATTTGAGCACAGGCAACTCCGCATTACACGCCCGAGCTAGCCAAATCAGTAGAATATTAACCCACTGTTTGCGCTTTACTATTGCATTATAGTAATTCTCTAATTATATTTTCTTTTGCTATTTTTTGTTACTCAATGATACACAAGCGTAATATTCCCATTTGCACACCCGAAATCCGATCGAATAACATTCTTTCAGCCAAATGAACTTTGATGACGGAGAGCCTCGCAAAAAGTATGATGAATGATTGTTCGTAACATGGCTAATGCTCGAATCATTCGGTATTCGTTGTTACTAATTACGTAAGGTTCCTTCTCAAACTTGAATGTAGTCCCATGAAATAGCATTCGCGAGCGCTAAGTTTCACTTAATATTCGTAACGACCATCTTAAGAATGCAAAAGCAAATTGATTTCAACTAATTCAGGATTTCATAATAAAGTAGCGGATATCTTCCAGAATTTAAGTAATGCACCAATCATTAGGTGCCACTCCCCTTGTTAGATTGTGGTTATGTTACCACTAATGTCGGGTCGTATTGACTCAATACTTAAAATCACTTTTTAATGTGACGCTCGTGCTGAAACTCTCTAAGAATTCTACTATAAAAATAATCTATTATTATCTATATTATGAAATATCTACTATTAAAAATAAATATGTATAACTTTCTGATCATTTATTGACTCTCGAATAATTTAATAACTTTGTAACAATTTAACCCTCTAATAATTTAACTTTCTGATAACGAAACTCTCTCATAATTTAAATCTCTAATAAAATTATAGAGTTTCAGCAATCGCTCAGCACTTACGGAGTTATTATACTTATGAGCATTGTAAAAATGCTATGCTCAACCTACATGTCATTTTTAATATTGAATAAATCAAAAGTTTACATGAAGTTAACTTGATAAATGATTTGATTCTTTCCTTTCGTTATGAATTTGAAGTCGTGTTCCGTCCTTTAAATTTTATTGTAGTACGGTATTTTTTTCAAATAATAAAAATCCAAGACTAGGAAAAAACCAACAACTTAGCTTAGGTCGTAGCTCGCATTGACAAACAACCTGAAATGATATTTATTTCTGTAAGACCAAAATACTCGTCGAAATTTTGAATTGGTTTTTAAGAATTATACGTGAGGCTACTGTGCCTAGAAACATTCAATTGATTGTATTAGTGTAACGTATTCATTATGCGTAGTTTTATTACGTATATTAATTTCTTTAAAACTAAGAATACACGAAAAACTTCTTTTTCCTATTGCCGAAAGAAAAACCTTCGCGTGTATTAGAGATGGTTAGAGAAACGGGAAATAAATGGATAGAGCTAAATAAAATTGAGATTTTTATCCTTAATCAGGTGATATAGAATTTAAGGAGAAGGAGGAGAAGTGACATATGAAGCAAAAAGTCGTTTATTGGTGAAGAGGAAGAGATACGAGGACATTTTAGAGCAAGAGAAAGAAGCAGGAAACGAAGGATTTTGGCGAATCACTCGTGTGACGCGATTAGCCCTCCAAGATCGTAAAGTATGTCTCCAGTTCCTTAGCCCAAAAGCTTTTAGCTCCCTGAAACATCTTTCGCGCTACCGCTTTTATAATTTGTTACAGGACCTACATGAACACGTCTCTCGGTTTTCTGATTTGATTTCCCTTTCACAAAAGCGAAGCAGTGGCGAGTTCTTTAAAACTTCCCTTTGAAATTCTGTCGGTTTGGATCTAACGAGCGTGCTCCGTATTAAGTATCGGATTATCACGTCGGAGGAATGAATGAGCGAATAGAAATATTCAGCGGTGAATCAGTATATCCCGTGAACAGTTGAACTCCAACGGTAGTGATAGTGAAACGTTGTTAATGATTTCCGCTGCGTAGTAACTTGTAAAAAACTTTTTATTATATAAAAAATATCAATTCAGTCTGAATAGGGACAAAAATATTGAAAGGCGCTAGATGTCACAGTGTTGAATTCCATAACGGTTGAAATAAAAACACTTAGTAATAATTTACACGGAGTATGTTTGGTAAACACGACTTGTTTCAACTAATGCAACCTGATGATGACTATTCATTCGTTGAAACCGGTCGTTTTTATCAAATACACTCCATGCAATTATTACTGTGTTTTTATTTCAACCCTCAGTACGGACGCTGTACTTAGCAATTAAAACTGTTTATTTTCTATGATTTTCTGTGTTATTACCATCATCTTGAATTCTGTTTACTTCGGTCAAACCTTGGAATGGAGAAATCATACCCTACATAGGTGAGCAACCTTTTGGAAAGTTCATGCGCATTAAAAATACCAACGAATTATTTACTTACGATTCCTCAATATAATCAGGAAAAGTCCTTGTACATTCATGTTATTTCACTGTTTCTTGGATCCGAGAAAACTGCTTTATAGCATTCTCCACTTTACTGCTCATGCACATGTACTCAAAACTTAACATTAACGTAAAACAAATAGACCACTTTCTCAGATCCGGGATTACGGACACGCGTTTGGATTATACCGAGAAATTCCGCCACCAATGTAGTTTTCTTCTCAGCGCTTTACATCTTTTTAACTATAGTCTCCCATGAGGAACAATAACTCGCATGTTGTTTCCAGCCCTCCCATCCATATATGCGGAAGCATAAAAAATCATTCTGGAAACGTGATAGTAAAAATATCATTATATTATAGCTCCACTCACTCTTGCTGTTGAGTTCATCTATATATTACGATGAAACGGATTATTTTAAATTAGAATTCCGCTCTCCTTCCTTTCTTTCCTTTTAGAGAATTTGCCATATTATGGTCAATATATTTTGAAAAATTATTGCCGAAACCTGTTAGATTAGAATTGATTAAGATTGATTGATTGAGCGTCAGTTGCGAGCCTCGGGTGAAATATCACTACAATTAACAACCTTGGAAAATAGATAAGTTTAAATTACAAAGGTGAAGTAGAGATCGAAGGAAAGAAAGGCTGAATGGAGGCTAGGATGCTGGGGGTAGATTATGTTTATTGATTAGACACGAGTAATTGTCAAAATAAGATGATTCTACTCTTGGACTGCGTTTATAACTACCTTACTATATGATAAAGAAACTTAGACTTGCGTATGCTTATATATTAAGCTTATGTGCAATGTTGAACGGTTTGCGTTAGAAGCATATATGTTTAAGCCGTTCGGGTCTACATAAAAAATAGGATAATGAAAGAATCCGATGTGATAGAAGTATAAGGTTTACTAGACCTATGGAGAGTGCGGATTAAAACCTACTAATAAATTGGCCAACGATGCCTGAGATTAATGGATTCATTCATCTAATTTTAAACAAAAAAAGATTAACGCAGTTTGGCGACCAAATAAGCCGGTTTAACTTTTAAGTGTCTTTGTAAGCAGATAATCATCTCGTTACTAGGAAATTAGGAATAGAAATCGCACGAAAAGTAGTTTCTTCACAGCAGATGATCGCAGTAAAATTTTCAAGTGTGAACATATATCCTCTCTTCAACTTTACATATAGGCACATACGAGTAGACGGTATTAAAGCACCAACGAAAAGAGTAAGTGTTGCCCCTTGAATCTTTTTTTTCTTATGCATAGTGGACGCTTCATTTGTGTGTGTAATAACTTAATAGGCCGATGAAGTAATCCCCGACCGCATCGTTTATATGCGTTCCTCGTAAAGGGTGGATTCTTTTGGCAACGTACCCAAAAATTGCCTTTGAAACGCTTAAATCATTTCATTTCCAAATCAGCCACGGGGACAGATTAACGGGGCTTTGGGTAGGCGAAATGCGTACTAATATTACTTAACGATAGACCAAGTGGGTTATTAATCCATCGCGAACATTTTGGATACCTGACTGGTTACAGTACAGACAAGAATTTTTGCTTGATAACATGTCTATGGCTCGTTTTTCTTCCTTGACGTATGACTCGCGCTATTTTTGTCGCGCTAAGTCCTTCGGACATGATATTTACGTAAACTTCTTTTTAGATAGATTTGCAACTTAAGTCTTTATATGTTGCCTGTAAGAATAGTTAGCGTCAACATAGGCTGGAATCAACCTGGATGGCAACCGGGGAACCGAAGTTTTCGGTCTTAAGAAAGGTCCTTCGGGTAAGAGAGCTAAGTCTTCGTGGCAAAATTGTTATCTATTTTATGTATGAATACAAATGTGATTGTAAAGATTAAAAATAAAGAGGTTTATAGGTACACCATACACAGAACATAACACTGTATTCAGTATGGAAGGAAATCGAAACCCTTCCTAAAAGTCTTTGAAATTCTCCAGGGTTAAGAGAATTTGAAGACGGTATCCCTTTGATAACCAGGAATCAAATTCCGTAAAAATACCCCTAAATACATATTGAGGTTTCATCACGAAATGTAGTGATTCGAATATTATTTTATTAACATTTATTTTATTAACATCGTCTCTTATTTTGAATGATCCCATCTTTGAATCTTAGTTTGCAATATCGATGATAAAATATTACTCATCTTGCTTTTATTAATAATTAAAATTTAAACGAAACAATCCTTAAAAACGAATTTTGATTTTGCACCCTTGAGCGTTTTAGGAAATAAATTATAACGTGCTCTTTATAGAACTGTATTAGTGATACTCGTTTTTAAATTTTGACTTTAAGTTGAAACTCAATCCCATTTACACATAACAGAAGGAAGTAACATTCGCTTGTGGGTAGCTTACTTAGATTCCTTCTTCTGTGCTATGACTATGCTATTTCTAAAGGTATCTCCTAACAATATCCACTTTATTTTTAAAATTTTGACAAAATGAATCACGGTTTTCTAAAAAAATCGATGAATACATTCGTGAGATGATAAAATCGATTTATAAAATACCAGAACTATTTAATTGAGACACTAATTGTAAAAAAACAGATTTTATGTAGGTGAATACACTGTTTACTTCCAACAAATGCATCTTCCACAAGCGTGCATGTACTTAAATTTGAACGGAACAAGTTTCTCCAAGCCATATATTGATAGCTATTCGCGTGAGTGCTAAATCAAAAGAAGGCTTAGCCGATTGAGATATTCACTCTTAAGTTTCCATCGAATATTGTCTGCCAAAACCAGGAAGAAGCAGTGACAATAAAAATGTGGGCGTGCCCGAAGAGGGGAAATGTATACAGGTGAGCGGAGATTGGGAGATCTCAGCGGGGGTGTTGGGAAGGAGAGAAGGTTATGGGAAGGACTGGGAATTTAGAGAGCGGGGCAATATATAGAGAGATACGCGGAGTGAAAAAGGGATGTTTGTTAAGGTATGGGGTGTTACCCATCGCCACCCCGGGAGTCCTACAAACGCCATAAATCGCCTCTTCGAGACTCGCTTTTTACTCCCTCTTCTTTCCGAAGTCATTTCGTTGATATAGCTTAGGCCTCATCCCCCTCGGTGTTAGGTTTCTAAATTTAGGAGCTTGCGTAAATACTTGTGGGTTATGAATGAGGTATTCGGGGCATAATATCGAGACAGTGGTGCAGTGAAAGAAATCAAGGATTATTTCCTTTAACGATTTTAGTTGGTTTGAGCTCATATCCTCCGTTTTATAATTTCAGAAAAACTCAATGTGCAGTTATTAATAAATCATTCTCATCATTCATCACTCTATAAATCTATCTGTATTTCAACTTGCAGTAGATGATAATAATGAAGTATGTTGCGTATGATCCTGTCTTTGTCATTACGGTTGCAGGGGAATATCACTTACACGTATTCCAAAGACACTGTCCATTAAATTTAAATTAATTCTCTTTGCTTCTAACCTCGAACATCTAATTTTAATTTGATGCTCCTTGTATTCATAGTGTCGCGCTAATTTATAGTCAATATAGCAATTAGTTATTTATTTTTCATGCGGTCTTATCGAGAACTAAACCTGGTTGTTTCCAAAACTCTAAACTTCCCTCTTAAACTTCGTAGTATCATTATAACTAGCCTTTAGAGAGTTAACCTTTGCATTCTACTAATTCTACAACCTGTATGCATGTATTTGTGCTTATATAAAGACTTGATTCCTTGAGGAATGTAACTCTTATCTCCTATAAGGCAATCTGTGTTTTTCTTCTCTTTTTACCCCAGATCCCGGTCTTAGTTCGGATATTTCGGTCTTCCATTATCCTTCTAATGCCATTCTAAGGAAGTATTTTCGGCTGTCCCCCCTTGAATATTCACGGGGATTCCCATCCCTCAATGCATTATTGTCTTTCCAGCGCGTGGGCTGCCTCTTCTCAAGTAAAATTTACGATGTTTGCTTGAATTTCCATCCTCCTTTTAAAAATTCATCCCATGCATCCCTGTTACATACTTGTTCCATATGTTAGGGCCTATTCACATCTAGAATAATGTCTTCTTTTAGAGTATTTATTAATGCCCGAAAAATTCCACTTCAAAAAGAGACCGAAACGGAGGTATTCGATGGAGTAAATCACCGATGGGTGATGGCAGACTGGTATCTCTTTGATTTCATATTAGAGGGTTATTTTTGTATGAATTATTCATAAGAGAGATCACGTATTTATTCTCTTACTTGTAGCATCTTTAAGCGTAAACTTTATATTATAATGATCACCTTTAAAACACATTGACTCGAATAATCTTCTGCCAAAAATATCCATAATACTAAGGCGATTCATAGCTAATCAGTGAACCATTGAAATATTCAAGAAAAGAGAAGATATTGAGAAAATGGGAAGATAACGAATCTAAAGGTTTGCAATACGATCTCGCTTAGGGGCAAATAAATGCTAATGAATAAATTAATAATAATATTTTTCTTAAATGTATGAAATACTTAACATCCTAGGAAACTTTAAGTAGGTGAATTGAATGGACTATTTTTGTTTGAAACGCCTTCAGCGCAGATGCCTCCACTATTCTATTGAAACTTCTCTGAGATTTTATTAGTCTTAAAGATTCGGAACGTGGGAACATCTCGTCTAATAAGAAAGGAAGATATAAATTTCTGACCTTAAGGATTCTATAAATCTGAAGCGATGGAAGAGATTAAGTTATCACTTCGTGATTCATAAATCCCTACACCCAAAAATTCGAAATACTACTTCTATTTCAGACTCCGGTTACGAAATCAATACCACACAATTTCGGTTAACTTTTCTAATGGCTTGTGATAAATTGATTCCTTCCATTTGCATTCGTAGATAGCTAGTAATTTACTTTTGTCGGATTAATTATGAACGAACATGTTCACCATGCGTTGCATACATTCAGGGAAGCATCTGAGTTAGTGACAAAAGTGTTTAGAAGAGTTCGCGTAAAAAACTTAACAGAATTTATGATCGGATTTGACCTTAACTGTGTAGAAAGCTGAAAAGAATATAGAATTCACACGTGTAAAACCAGGATGTCACAGCAGGGAGTGGTATACCGAATAATTTGACAAGGGACTCGTAACAAAGGAGTTTAAAACCGGATATTCGTATGGGAAAAGCTGCTATCCGATCGCAAGGATTTAAAATATGTTTCGGAAGAGAGGCAATAATCGTTTGTTATCAAAATATTAGTTTTCGGGAAGGCAATGCCACAGTTATAGAAATGGAAACACATATGATGCCGAGATTTAGAGGTGTTCCCATGAATGGCATCTTTTGTAGGTGCTTACCATTCAATTGCCTGTCATCTGTGCCTTGTAACTCGTGTTCCATCTTTCCAGTTGGCTCCGGTTTAGGGAAGTATAATCATACTTTTCTAATTTTTATTGTTGATCCGGTTTCTAAGAAACTAAGTCTGTACATTTCCGTCCGATTTAGTTTTAGGGATTTATTTCACCCAAATCTAGTTCCGGTTTCATTTATATATAGTGTTATAGGGCCATATTTTACATGAAATAAGATACATTAGAAGTTTTTTTATTATAATTACTAATAGAATATATATATAAATTTACTTATAGTTTTCTACAAAAAATAGGATAATTATGTTAAGTTTGTATGATCCAAATTATGTAAACGTTATTTTAATATTATGAGCTTAAGATTTATATCGAAATGAAAATTTGCGATCTAGACATTATCATTAAGCGAATAACATAATCTTGCGTTGCCTAATTTTTAAGGGTAATAATGAAAGGGTAACTGAGCAGTACTTTTATAAATAGATAGCTGCTTAATCTGAACTTTTTTGCATATGAATTAGTCATTCTTTTTAACGGCCGGAGAAAAGAGTAAATTAAAATAATTAAAAATATAATTGTAGAAGAATTATGCAAGTAAGTAAAAAAGATACATATGTACCCTTTTGATGGTCCATCGATTGAATAGAGGTATATGGATAACATTGATAAATAGAATTAAAAAATCGGGTGCACTATACGACACGATAATCCTCTGAGAACGGAATTCAAAGAAATAAGTGAGAAGGTATTAGCTTGAAATATGAGAGGTAGGTTATAGGTGACGAAAGCAAATCAAGAACAGAGTTAATTTAATTTGCTACCCACCCCACTGAATATACGTTTTGGGTAAATATATAATATTCAAACCATGTACGGTACTCATGTATGACTGAAGTTTCTTGCATTCTAGAAATTAGCTATTTCAGATTCGATTTATGTTTGTATCTTTGGTCACCATGAGAGTGACACGCGTATGGCTATCAAAGCATGTGAGAATAGGGATGTAAATGGAAATTAGACGATTCAACAGGAGTGCTAGGGAGCAAGCGTATATTCAGTTATTATCTTATCACGTTTGTTTGCTGTAATTATATTAACTATTTAAAGCTACTCTTTGGAATTCAAGGTGATTTCGAGGGTTCTGAATTCAGTCTTAATTATCTAAGGAATTCTTACCTCATTGATATAGGGCTTTTAGAATTTATATTTATCCTTTTTTCGTACGAAACAAAATCAAAGTTATCGCTCGAGGAGGAGCTTGAGCTTTTATCTCATGTATAGATTCATTACTAGAGTAGGAATTAGAGAAAAACAGACATTGGCATGTATTATCCGAATTTTATAACCTGAGAATGTATCTTTGCATTGTCCCGTTCCAAAAAATCCAAGCACCTCACGAAATTTATTCCCTCCGGATTTCTTTGTCCTTTTCATTTAGAACGACGGTCGTGACTATTACCTACCCGAGCGAACCTTTTCATTTCAAAGAGCGTTCCTCATTTTTTTACGGAACGCAAGGCGGTTTCTTTCTTTTAAGACCAAACTCCCTATTTACGTTGAGCGGGATTTCTCCTTTTCTCGTTCCGCAATAATTTTCATGCGAGAGCTCTTAATCGAGGCCGGATCTAACGACTTTTGATATGGATAACCATTTATCGTGGCCTTAAAAATAAACGCGGGGCTCTCGCATTGTTCGGAGAGTAAAGAAAAAACTGCGGCCAAGTGCTCATAATTCTTCCCTCTTTCTTCTCTAAGCGTCCAAAAGGAAACCACTCCTATTCCATCGCCCCTTCTTTTAACCACCCGCTGTCTCTTTGCCCTCCTTGGTATGTCCTTTCTTCTCTCACCCCAATCATTCTTCGTTCCCCGTTCCTACGAACCAAGTGTGAAATTTTCCGTGGCGTGGGTGGATGGAGTGCTGCAGGCCTGCACAAATGGGAAGGGCCGTATGAATTAGGTAAATAGTGATCTTGGACCGCAGATGAGTCATAGGTAAATGAAGGTCATTTTGGAATTTACGAAGAATATCTAGCCGAGTGAAAACGATGCTCGCATTGGTAACTGTGTTTTAATTCCGCGCCAGTTAGTGTGAGAGAAATTACTTTGCAAATTTTTAACTTGAATGGTTCATATAATTTATATTGCTGTGGACTATTAGTTAACCTTGTAAGCAGTTCCCTATTGTGCGAAAGGAATTTCTGGGCCTTGTTCAATATGGATAGAGTATACTGACATGCTTTTGTATGAAGGGATAGTTAAACAACGGATTGAGCAGGCAAAATTTGTGAGTGGCGGACGGAATATTTATAAAAGCTTAATTCTAGCATAGAATAAGTTTTATCAATTTTATAGGAGCTTAGAATTACAGGCGTAGATGATAGGAACACCAACATAGGTTATCACTGCACCACATGCATATGATATGAAAAAGGGATGCAATTATGAACAAGGATTTTACTTAACAAAATTTAGTAAGTGCAGATATTCTTCGGTTTCTTATACCTTTCATTCTACCAGCAATACGTTGGGTAGCTGCAAGAAGTAATCGAAATCTGCGTAGGCACATCTTGTGGCAAATTTATTTATTTCCGTCACGTAATTAAAATTTACAGCATAATATAACCAGCTTTTTCCTTCGTCAGGGTGTAGAAAGTTTCTACTTCCAAGATACTCCGTTCTCGTAGACTTCTGGTGTTTCAGTATCCCCGCATGGAAGTTGGTGCACTGAAAAAAAGAGGATATCGTTAATTTAATACATCCAAATTGAATTATGAATGAATTCCAATGTCCCTGACCCGTATTTATGTGAAATACGAGCGAATTATCATTCACTTAATTATCTTCGTTAAGAGTGCCATTAACGCCGCTCTGATGAGGAGTTTGTTTTTTTATGCGCCGACTATTTTCAATGGAGAAGGAATTTCCTTGGAGGCAGGCATTCCAACGGGCTTCTGTTACGTAAATCTTTCCGAAATAAATGGCTACCATTTATTTAATTCTCAGAGTGGTGAACGGGTGGGGTTTTCTTGACGAGATTTTGATGATTTAAGTAATGATACTGTTAGAAATCCACTAAGCATAGTATGTACTTTAGAGTTATTTAAAATAATAACACGCACTCTAAATTTATGCTTAGGAGCGAATCCCCAAACTGGTAACGTAAAGTAGACGGTAATTAATTATCAATTAGTTTTAATTCATTCTCAAAACAGGTCATCAAAAATTTTAAAAGCCCTGAAGTCAATACCGTGAATACTACCGCAATTTACAGGGAGGTAATGACTGAAGGCAAAGAAAATTAATTTAGCGTAATATTTAGATTGAAATTTTTTTATTACAAAGATTAATGAAAGTATTCTCTTTCGAACGACTGTAAGTTTAGAAAAGGCAGGAATATGTTGTACACGGCACTCTGAAATGGTAAATCGCGGAATTTTGCATATGTCATCTTTGCACTCCCCAAATTGCGGTATCTTAATAATTCGTATTTATGAAGTAAGGTTAAACTGTTTCCGTATTTATACAACATTATTCCAGCCGATGGAAGATGAAGACATTAGATTAGAGGGAGAATAGCAGTATCTTTAGAAGCTTATAAACGGAAAGATATAATGGAAATATAACTCAGAAATAAAATAAGAATTTAAAGCATTAGTCTCGAATGCAATGTTTTACGATTCTGATGTCAACAATCCTCAAAATTTAACTTACGCTTGTGAGTACAAAGGAAAAAAATCATAGAAGGGAGGGGAATATTTTGATTTAAGACAAGACGATGGAATTGAGGAGGTAGGGTGAATAGTTTGTTGAAAGCGGCATGCTAGGTAGACCCCGTTGAAGAATGCAAGAGGGAGGAAGTTATGTAAATGTATTAAGGATGGGGGAACAGTTAACAGGGGTGGAAGTAAATTGTGCCAAGAAGGGAATCTTAGGGCACAGACTTATCCCGATATGCAAAGGACTGGTGAGAAGTAGAGCTATTAATATTTTACACAGGCTTTTTGTCAGAGTTCATGAAGAAGAAGTTGAGCGAAATTGGCAATGGAAGTAATTCGAAATATCAGTCCATTTAAAAAAAGTATTTCATGTTGCTTGCCCTATGTCTACGTAAGGACCCTTGCAAGCCGCCCCTCGGCGTTTGTCAGGGTGTGCACTTAGACTCTATTTTCGTAATCGATTAGCTGCGCGTGTCGTTCGCGGAAAAAATGAATTCTTGAAACGATTACCTCTAGCATCTATTTCCCTAATCTTCCTCGCGGTATCAGAACGGCCTATATAACAGTGAGGTCGCATTATAACTGTTACGTCTTCTGTTAACGTAATTTCTCTGATCTTATTCAGTAAATTTATCCCTAGCATTCTTTATTCTAATGATATTAGGTAAATTTACCCTTTGAATAAATGTTCTAAAAATTCCCATCCCGCGTCCTGTATCATCTGAATAACACTCACTGTTTTATCGTAGCAATTCTTTACAAATCGTATCGCCTTTCGTTTTATCTTTTCTAATTCCGGAATATCGTACTTGTCGGCAGGGACACGACACACGACATAACTTGACTTGAATTTTATTTAACCTCAGCATTAATCAATAATTAATCGATTCCAGCAATATATGGTGGAATTTATCCATGATCAGCAGAATAAAACATAATCTGACTATTTCCACATCACATTTCCTTTATTAAAGAAATACTTAAGGCGACCGGTTTCGATGATTCCTTAGTTGTTGTCTTTGTTCAAGTGGTATATATTCTGCTCTGTACTTCTTCTGGTGGCCTGAAGATGGAAAAGTCTCCTCGAAACCAATCGCCTTAAGTATTTCTTCAATAAACTGTGGACATAGATTGTGTTGTATTCTACTGATTCTACATGCATATTCAAGGTGAGGCCCTGTGATATTGTCGCAAAATTAGGCCGTTCCTTTAATAGTGAAACTGTTTGATTCATTCTCTCCTTCCCCTTGTCACTCCTCCTTATGGGGGAAGCAATTTTTTCCGCTGGGCCTCGCCTCATTCAGTTAATTATCCGTTTCGCCAGACTATTTCCTAACGCGGTCCCAGTCGCCCTCCTTTGGGTCCAATTAGGTGAAAAGGAAACCTAGAGACACTGGGTAGTGATATAGTGAGAGAATCATATACGAAATGAATCACAAGAAATATCCAGCAGACCCTAATAATATATGTTCTCGTTTTGAATCCCATTTCAGGAGCAATCACTTACGTCCAAAGTTTTCATTAGCCTCTTCTTTTTTTCGCGGTCTCCCATAGCGACATGACCCGCATAAAATTATCAGCATCCCGTTAATATTCTTAACTTTTGATGAACCTGCGTGGATGTAAACCTCAAATGATATACGCTCTAAAATTGTTTTAATTCCATTGAGAAGTATTCTCATCATTTCAATGCAGACTTAGGGTTTAATTTGTGGTATTCATTTAACACTAATTAATTAATTAAATCACGTAGCTATTTTGATTAACTATCATTATGATAAATAGCATTATATCGGTTGTACGAGATTTAAGGTAAATGCTTAGCAACTCGAACCTCAAAATGTTATGTTTTCATTAAGAACGTTGAATTCGATCTTTGGAAATTGAATTCTCAATAGTTAAGTGAACACTGCCTTTCATCATTAAAGAATGATGAAAGGAATTTCTACTTCCAGGAGTAGAGAAGGCAAATATTCATTGAATTATGGAAGTTATGTATTATTATAGGTAGTTTAAAAGTTTTATCTAAGACGTTAGGTTAGCACTCAGCTAAATTCAATAAATCGATATCAACACCGGAACTTTCAGCGGTATTTTAGAAATTGGGACAAGGTAGATATTAATTTGAGTATGATAAGAATAAAATAAAATTCAGCTAATTTAGAAGATTATTATCATTCCTTTATGATCAATTGAGTTTTTGAGATCAGATATCTCAAAAGAGAGAGTCATTCACTAGTAATTACAGCTATTGACTCTGCAGGATTGATACCATTCCAGTACTAACTACATTTAGCCGTTTAAACGATATGATAGTTTAGATTCAGTGACAGCGATATAAATTGCAATTAAAAAGTCGAAACCGAAGATTTTTATTTAGTAAATAAGTTCAGAGAAATTACGTTCTCAGAAGATGTAACCGATATAATTCGACCTCACTGTTATATATATGACGTTCTGATACTGCGAGGAAGACTAGGGAAATAGATGCTAGAACGAGTCGTTTCAAGAATTAATTTTTCTCCGCGAAAGCAATCGATTAGGCAAATAGAATCAAGGTGCTTGCAACCCCTGCCACACGCTGAAAGGCGGCTTGCATGGTTCTTATATAGGCAATAATAATCTCTGGGTGATTAGTAAGTTTTCTTCCAAGAGTTTGAACCAAATAGGTACATTATCAGAAACGGTAACAGTTTCAGATCAGTTTTTGCTTGAATAACATGAGTTAAACAGTTTAGAGACTTGTTTGCATATGATTTACGACAGCGATGCAAGGTATTATTGAAAAGAAATAAAAGTTGGAACACGGCTGTTAAGGAATTAGAGGTATAGAATATCCAATGGCCATTTTTTGTAGGCGTTCCTCTTCACATTCCCCGGTATTCCGAGAAAACAAGACATGCACTTTTTGAGAGCTCTCAATACGCATTTCGAATGCTATGCATTCCTCGTAAGGAGTGAGCAAAAAAAGGCATCATTAGCAACATCAGAAAACCTTCCAGAGGTATTGTTTCACTAGCTGATAATACTTTTGAGAAAACTTGGTGAATTCTATTTACTTTGGACAATGCAAGAAGATGAGAATCATAATGGATTGCTATTTTTTTCGCTCAAACTTAATCATCGCTCTGTGGTTTCTAATATCTCTTGCTGAGAATTCGTTCAAAATTACTTCAAAAAATGTTATAATAGTATAAGTTTTAAAGAAAATGTCATGTACAATTACCACCTTGTGTTTTAGGTTCCGTATTTCAGCAAGGACAGTTAATTTCAGCGGGGAAATATTTTATTTGGAAATGTGGACCGGAAGTTTCAACTTTTATTACGCACGTTGACAAGGATTTTCAGCACCAAGAAAGTCATTGGAAACTCCAAAACCTGCTCTCAAAAGGTAATAGAAAATCTGCTAAATATTCGGTAATAGGAATTCTTTATTACATGATTATTCAGATGCTTGAGCTTTCACATTCGTGGGAAAAAAACGTTGTGGACTCGAAACATTGAAAACGGGACCGCGTTGTAAGTGGAGTCTACGAAAAGTTAGAGCAACCGATTTATAAATACAACCATTCGACCATATTATAACGGTCCTGAGATGAGAAGCTGCTTTGCAATTATTTTTCAATCTAAGGGGATATTCTTTCCCACGAGCAAAATGAACTAGCTCCTACAGGAAGTATCTCGGGATTTTATTTTTCTACTCCGGGCTTAGAGAGAAAGAGATCAATAGCTTTTCGCCGACAAGATTTAGGGCGTTTCATCTCGCAGAAGTTTTATCTCTCACCTCCTCTTCCGTTCTGTTAAATGTCCCGGATTAAAGTCGGACGGAAAGAAGGAAGCGCGTAACAAGATGGAGAAAGCAATAATAACAGCCACCGAGCGATTCCAGCTCTTCGCTTTTTTACGTCCGCCGAGATCATTAACAAACGTCTCTCCGTTTCTAAAACTGCTCGAAGATGATTCCCATGTGTTTGGGGCACCACGGGAGTCCAAAAAGGAGCAGAAGCGAGTCGGAAATGATTGTATTTCCGGCAAATTTATCGTCGGTGGCATAAAGAAATCGGGTTTATAAGGTCTGCCCCATAAGGAAAAAAATATGCGAAGGAACGTCAGCCGAGAAATTTTTCCCTATAGTCTCCGTAATCTCGAAGACTATCGCGGAAAAAAATTTGCCCGACAGAGATGATCACGCGATGTTTAGATTGAATGAAAAGATATCGGAACCGTAGAAACATTTATGGAATGATATTCCGCGTCTCCAGACCGTTATTCGAGAAGCATCCCCTAAACGATCTTTTATCATACGATAAAGAAGGGACGTTTTCCTAAAAGCAAGTTTTTCCAAAGCTCTTTTTCATGCTGTCCAAATTCTGAATGAACCTTTAAATAACTACAATAAAGCCTGACGATTATTTTGCATCTTTCTACAGCGACGTTTAGGAAAGAAACAATTCCGAGATATTACCGCTAAGTGGTCTTGTTAAATCAACACATTATGTTTAGGGTAACATCAAGTTAAGTATGTCCTAGAAACCATGACGCCGAATTAATTGGCCAAGATATTTGTTATTAAAATGTATGAGATCATTAAAAATATGAATTTTATATCAATAAACCTTGGAAAATCGAAAATTTAGATTCAAATGATAATTAATCCTTAAATGAAAGGCTTTTCGAAACATACATTACAGACTTGCTCGCCGAACCTTGAGATGAAAGGTTTAACATTATCCTCACACTGAATTTTAAGAGTTGATGCTGCACTGTGTTATATACTCTAACATGATACTCAAAATTTCGGACTGGTTCTTTAAACTGCCTTCATTTTCTTACCTTATCTATGAGTTACAAGGGGATATTTCTTCTCAGAAATTACTTAATATTAAGAACAAATCTTTACACTTAGAAAAATTGAAAACTAACCGAGAAATTCTGGAAAATATTTAATTAGAAGTTCGATTAGTCAAGTTTAACGACAGTTTCCCAATAATATCTGAATTTAGTATAATAAATTCACACCAAACATCGATTGGTTTCAATTCCATGAAAAAGTTAATTGGAACGATTTCGGCGAGGTGATATTTCAACCTTAGGGCCAATCTTCACTGTTTTCGGCAAGGCAGAATCATTCGTGGGCCGTAATCTTATTATCCCGTAGAAATCGATGGCAGAGAATGAAGTGCGATGAGGCATTGTAATAATATTAATTCCAAATTTTTGAAGTTAACTATGCTATGGCATTAAAGTGGAAGTTTTAATGTAGAGGATTTATAAACACTTGTTTGTTGACTTACGGAAAATGGCTTGAGATCGTACCTTAGAAATTCCAACGCATTTCTCGATCTCCCTACGCAAGAGTTCCACAAATTTTGCCAATATTATTGGAAGAATGTCGACATATTTTTTGAACCTATTATAACATCCAGAAATTCATATCTATGGCTGTAAATAATAAATCATCCATCGCAAAGTAATTGGCGAGCGGGCCTTCGAAGTCGGTCTTTTTTATTGGAAATCTCCAAATAATACAAATTGATGGATAAAGATTAAGGATATGCTTTGTCCTGTATGTTTAAGACTATTTATCCCTACCAAGTAGTATTTCTGTCTATGTAAGGTCCGTGCAAGCCGCCATTCGGCGTGTAACAGGGGGCGCAAGCAATTTGACTCTATTTTCCTAATCGATTGCTTTCGCGTGTCGTTCGCGGAAAAAATGAATTCTTGAAACGGTTCGTTCTATCATCTATTTTCCTGATCTTCCCGCAAAATCATAACGGCCTATAATACATATATATGTTGTACTTAATAAGCTCAGAGAAATTACGTTCTAAGAAGATGTAACGGATTTAGTAAACTTATCCTGTGAATTAGTCTTCCATCTTTCTAATGATTCCAATCCCGCGTCCTGTATTATCTGAGTAACAGTCACTCTCTTATCGTAGCGATTCGTTACAAATCTCACCGCCTTTCGATATAGAAGTACTCGTAGTAGAATTAGGGCCGGTTGCACCATCTCCGGCTACACTCCTAGTTATGGTTAGGGTCGAGGTGACGGGCAGTTTTACGTTGCACCACCTCTGGTTTCGCCTTGGGTCTCGGCTAAAGCAGCTCAAACCGTAACCCCTGGTAGATCCATCGGTTTCGTGATAGCCGGAGGTTGGTGAACTCTTGAGCGAAAAATCAGTTTTTAATTTTTTACATTAAATCTATACGAGATATCGACTTGAAAAAAATTGTGTAGATTATTCCTATAAAATTGTTGATTCGATATTTTTGGTATAGCTCAACAATGTATTTTGTAGCAAACAAAAATTAAAATATATATTACAACGTTTTTTTTCCCGTGCATCCAAACTCTGACGACGATTTCTCTAGAAGTATTTAAACATGCATCATGATTCTTTCACAGTAAAGTAATAGATACCTATAGCCTGTGACGGTCTTATCATTTGATCCAATTTCACATAAATAAAGTATAAATAATTATAAAACTGAAGGTTCACCAATGATTGAACATGAAAATATCAGTCTCTAGCTAAATCACGTATCGTTGGGAAATCATGGGTATAGTAAGCGAATGTATTGTAAAGAATACATCAAATTTACATATAAAGGCAAAATGAAGAAGATATCTTAAACGGTTTTCGAGTTACAGATTTTTTAACTTTAGAAAACGTGGGTTTTGCTACTCCGTTACGGTGGACCTCGAGGCTAGGCTAATGAGAATTTTACCATGATGCACTGCGCTACGTAAACATAGAAGATGGACGTTTGTTTTTGTGTTGACATGTTCGAGGAGCTAGCTCATTCCGACTACGAACTTCTCTTGGAAATGGTGCAAGCTCTTCTAAGGAAGCGGAATTTAAAACAACGTCCAGTGCATTTTTCAATTTCGAGCAAAGAGGAATTTTTCGTGCGGATTCGTCTTTGCAAGTCGTCTGTTTTGAAGCTGTTGGGCCCTAAAGTGAAATTTCACCAAATTATATTTTATTGAAGACGATCCGATATCCGGTGAATTTCTAGCTAGAAATTTAATGCTTAACTCAGCCGGTGATTTTCGTGGGGTTCACAAATATACCACGTCCAGGACAGTCCGGAAGGTTACCGAAGCAATAGCTTCTTTGCAACATTTTTTGCTTTAGGTTCTATTTAATTATTTCAGTTTTATTAATGGATATGAAGTGAATATTTTTACTAGAATCTAATACTAGAGTAACTTCAAGGAAAATGAAGAAATGCCCAAAATAAAATTTGAATTTATTGACTGAGGTAAAGATGGAGTTAATAAAACTACAGAAGACCATCCTACAGAAGGAACATACTGAAAAGGAAAGGAGGGAAAATGAACTGCATGCTATTAAAATAAGAATTGCTTTGGCAGAGAAGAAGAGGATTCTTCTTGATATTGATCTAAAGGAAAAGGAATTAAATAAATATTTATGAAAAGAACATTAATTATTCATTTCATTCCTTAAAAGTCTTCTAAGCTGCTAAGTTGTGCAAGAAAGCACAGGCTACCACAACCGTCATGACAGTATCTAATCACAACCTTATGCCATGCGAAAGAATTGGAAATTGTCTTTTCCATACTCCAAACATTCTTTCTATGACATTTCTTGTTCTTATTTGGCTTTCATTTTACAGATGCTCCTCAGGTGCAACAGGATTTCTGATTGGAGTCATAAGATATCTTTCTTGTCTATATCCAGAGTCTCCCAAAATAATTCCATCTCTGAATTTATTCTGGTTTATTTGTGACTTAATGTTTGAATTATTGAAAATATATTTTGAATGGTATTGGCTGTTACTTGGTGGAATTCCATAATAGATGAAAATAAAAGAACACTTTGTAGTAATTGGATTGGAATGGAATTACTACAAAGTCTTCTTTTATTTTCGTCCATTATTAAAAATAGTTTGGTCATGAGTTGATCCTGGCCATCTGGTCACAATATTTTATATTAGCATGTTTGCAGCACATATTACTTGGAAGTTTAAAGAAAAATATCCTTTCCTGTTTCTAAAAGATTCAGGCTCAGCACCTCCTGTAATAATAATACTATTTAGACAAATTTCTGCATAATATGCTGTGCATAATGGAACTTTGTATTAAATTCATTTCATTTTCTTGTTGTATTTTCAAGCTAATAATAGGTGTCAGGAAATAATATTTTAATAATCAATTCTACAGAGCCTATCATACTACAACCTATGTAATTTATATTTTACCTTCTTATTCTATTGAATCAAATATAATATGGGAATAATCATCAAAATATGTTCAATTCAGTTAATGCAATAATTCACAATACCTGGTGATAGTATCTTAATGTGTGTACAATCTATTCACCCAACAACCCTTGGTAAATGTGCAATCTTGTAAAAATCATCTTGCTCCTTACTAATTTCCATGTTTGTGGCTGGTTTCATTATGTTTGTTTTCCTTAGTTCACCTATCGCCTTGGACACCTCCTTGATTACCCTAATGGCAGTTGCTTTATGCACGCCACAGAAATCACCTACTGTTATAAGCATGGAACCAGTAGCATAAAACCGCAGTGTCATCAGTAACTGGTTCATTGCTGTCATAGCCATGTTTCTTAAAATGGAATTTACACAATAGACATCATAGGTTATATTGAATTATGCTTCAAATTAGTTATAATATTAAATCACCTTGTTGTTTTATGATATATTTTCTCTTGTATCTCTGCCAGCAACTTCTCCACAGTACCTTTGCTAAGCCTGAACCTTGCTAAAAACTCTTCTTCATTCCAAACTACATAGTTGTATGGTCGAATTCTAAACTTCCTCTCATTTCTGATGTTGCCATATAAAGTTAACATTAATTCTTCTTCATCTTCCTCTAAATCTTCGAATAATTAGACAACCTCCATTATTTCTGGAAGTAATGTATAATTTTATTCAATTCTCAAGTTTTCCTACTGGAACAACATTATATTTATTATTGATAATACATCTGAAATACGTAAGGGAATTTATAAAGACTTTATTATTTTAATAGTATGTATTCACACACGATGTCCTTAAGGTGATGTTGGAAAATCAAAAAAATAACAATAAGTAATGGAAAAAAGTGTTAAAATGCAAACGTTTAGTTAATACAGAAATACAGATTCGAATTACCACTTAATAATTATTACTAGTAAATAACTATGATGATATTTCTCTCTTATATTACACGAATGATACATACGAGAATTCCTTTTCCACTTGCTCAAAAGACGGCAGTATCGAGGTGAATTTGTGTTTTCATAATTTACATTAAGTTTATTAACGTTTATGAACATAATTTTCAAGGCTATTTAATATTAGGCATAACAGATACCCGAGAAATAGCTGGGTAAATTTCTAGATTACTGTTCTGGTCGTGTTTTCCAAATAATTAGGCACCGCGAAAACGTTTAAAATAAAAGTATTTTAAACAAAGAAATGGTAATAATTAGAGACTGAATTAAAGTGGATTAAATATGGCCGATAACCTTAATGTAGGATGTTAAAATATAAGGATTATTGATTAAAAAAATACATCGTTGCACTTGTGTGGATAGGCATAAAAATCCAAAATGAAAACAAATCCCAAAATGCTACAAATATATTCTTAACGGAAACATACCAGATTAATTAGAATTTAAAAATCAATTTGTTGACAATATACCGTAACATAAACCTATTTTAATAAAACTGAAGTTTTATAAAATGCCAACTTTCACGAACAAGTGAAAGCTGAAACAGCCCAAGAGCCTAATTTTTGCGGAACGATTGTATGAGAAAGTGATCGGGCGTTCGGAAACAGAGGTAGCCTTCTGGTTTGGTGACCGGCGCCTGAATTTCCTTTGTGCAACGATTGTCACTCGTAACCATAGAGCTTACTGGAGGGGGCATAAGCTCTCAGGGGTGAAGCCAGGCGTAACGGTATCCTTGCGCATTTAGACATATTGTGCAGCCCAGCTTCGTGGATTTGCCATAAGCCTACGTGTTAAGAAAATATCAAGTTCTCCTGAAAC
This sequence comes from Sympetrum striolatum, assembly GCA_947579665.1. Taxonomy (NCBI): domain Eukaryota; kingdom Metazoa; phylum Arthropoda; class Insecta; order Odonata; family Libellulidae; genus Sympetrum; species Sympetrum striolatum. The sequence continues at coordinate 37,135,907 of OX388345.1, read as the reverse complement.
CAGTGGTTACAGAGGTCATATAAAGGTACGTAAATACATAATACTGTGTGTATTTTTCTGAAAATTATTGTATATATCTGAAAACATGCCGTCAGGTAGATAAATGCTATGTTACCTTTGCATTCGTAGATGGTTTGCTGCTCGGCTTACGGGTGTAGTAATCACACAGATAGAAGAATAACTGGTCTTACCTTCCACCGGTAAGTTAAAAAAATGCATAAAATTGTCATACCAATGCAATATTGCATGAAATGGACGCTACACCTGATAAATATTGAATTTTTTGCCTACCACGTTACATGTGTTTCGGGTGCATTATAAAGTGAGTAGTTGATAATAATGTCAACCGCAGTAATTATGTTATTTTATCAAATTTACTAGCATGTTCAGCTAATTTGTTATGAGAGTATAATATTACCGGTAGGAAATAATGCGACTGAAATGTTTGCCCTACCACACACCTTTAGGATGGCTTGCAGGGTGTTATGCGGAACCAAGAATGGTGTTACACAATTTCACAGCTATAATCTTATAGAAGCTATGATGAGTAAGATGTGTGGAATAGTATTTATTTCAACTAGAGGGAAAGAACTTAGGAAAATGTGGCCTTCACGTGCCTTTATGCATTGCTATCATTGGTACTCAATGCTTAAAACGGAGAGAAAGAAAGTTTGACGAGGGATTAGTTATTGTAAGTTTGTGAATCACGTTCTTGGTGCAGAAATATTTGCAGGGAAGTGTGTTCATTTTGTAATATATAATATCAACTTTAGCTGGTCAATTAACCGTTAACGAACCTAGTATTTTGATATGAATAAGGCGAGAATAGCGTAAGTGCTCATTACTTCTCGATTTAAGTTTATTAATATCCCGTGTAGTAAGTTATCAGTGAAGTGAATTAGTCATTTTAAATTCCAAACGATGATATCATTTTGAGGTGATACCTTGGGATCATTATTTCATTAATGTTCCTAGAATATCTACTTGAAGGGAAAGAAAGTGGTTTTGGTAATAAATTGTCATATCTTGATATCTTTCCCTAACCTATGGCAACATTTTTTTGCATTTTATATTTCCAAAACTTATGCTTATCTATTAGGGAATATGCTGTTTTTCTTTACAAGTACCTATTATTTGTCACGCAACCTTTCTTTTTTCCTTTTTCAGGATGTCCTTGCAAGTTTGCTGTGCCTTTTATTAAGACATTTCCCGTAATCATTTGCCATTTACTTTCCTGTGATCAAGCATAAGGAGTGGCAGTTACTGACTGGAACAGTTGTGAATTGCTTTATACTGTTTGCAGATCGGTTTTGCATTTTTGACCTCACTCATGCATTGTATATGTTTACATTTTATGTTGACCGGCTAAATAAAGAGAATTTTGTACTTGAAAAATCTCAAAATGGAATTGTATCGTAAATTAATGTTTTTGTAATTTGAAATTGTAATAAATGTTTTTGCTTGAAATTTTTTGTCATTCACCAACAAAATGTTTCGCCCTTCTTGTGAAGTTAAATTTAGAGGCACGCATTTTGTTGAGTTCACTCTAGTACAAACGTGCATTACGTGAGGTAGAACGGCTCTTTTCCCAAGGTTTGATAGTGAAAATGGAGTAATATAAGTAGAAAATATAGTCATAGGGTGATTCGGTATTGTGCCATCGATAAAATTATTTTATCTTGGGATTCAGTTAATATTTATATCGTACAGTAGCAGTTCTCGGCGAGTTTAACGGTGACAAATTACGTTCGCAGAAGAAACTATTGTTGCATAGAAATCTCTCCAATCCATCTTTAATTTCAGGAATACGGTTCAGAAATTTGAAATTAATGTAATTTTCGAATTGACAACTTATTTTGCCAGTAATATTGAGTCATTATGTTTGACAAAACACCTAATTGTCCGTTGATAATCCTGTTCCTGCGGGACACAACGGCTATAATCCAATACGAATTAATTAATTTTGGGATGTATTACTAGTTAATTTCATTGCACCATCCGCGAAAAATTCCCAAAGGCATTATTTTAAGAGTAAAGATCAAAAATTGATCGTTGCCCCGTAAGAATTTGTGTTATACCTGGGCTTCACAATATGGCTAAATGCGCAATTATGCCACGCCCCCATGGCTTCACTCCCCGTCATTGCGGAGCATAGGGGACGCCCTCTCCAGTAAGCTCTATGCTCGTAACCTTCGGCTACTCCGTAGCTGATAGCTACGTAGCGAATACGCGTAACCGGAGTTGGTGCAACCGGCCCTTAGGAGGTGGAGCATAATTTTAGAGGATTTTTATTCAGAGCAGCTCAGTAACAGTGATCGGTATTAGTTAGTGAAAGTTGGGAAGGTAGGGCGTTTTCGTTTACTTCTATAACATAGCACAGATGCTTAAATAGTTTAGGTTTCTATGTTCAAAGGTAATAGTGCTCCACATAGTGGCACCAACCACCACCAGAGGTCCTCACTGATGCAACCGAAACACAAAGCGATATGAAGAGAAATCCCGTCTAGGAAATTTTACAAATGATGGAAATGAAGTTTAACTTATCACAGGAAAGCGTGCAACTTAACCCAAGGTTATACAAAAAGTGAAAAAAACACCTGCCCAAAAAGTGGGAGACCTGGAAATGCGTTCAGAAAAAGATATTAAAAATAAACTCTATCTTTTCATGAATGCATTTACAGATTCCCAAAATGTTGAAATATATAAAAAAAAACCAAAAGATCATCTGCAGCTATTACATTTATTGCAATACGATGCATTAAAAAAGGAAGAAATTTGGAAAAAAAAGTTCAAACGTGTAGTTACGAACCCGGTTCCACTCGACCGGAATTCATACTCGATACCACTGGGCTACTAACGAACCCGACGGGAAATGAGAAATTTTAAAATAATATATCCAAGGAATAAAGTTCTTGTCTATTATTTCCTGTCGAACCCCTTCCTATGGAACATAAGCCTCCTATTATACATAATTCCGTTTAATTCCGCCTGAAATAGGTTCTGTCATGATTATTAACATCGATCGATTCACGGGAATGGATAGTAGGCTCAATCGATTTGATCCCTTATTCCGCGGACATACGTGATTGTAATAAGGATGAATCAAAACACTGTAAAAATCATTTGTCACACATTACAGAAGTTGGTTAGCTTGTAACGTGTGAAGCGAGTCTTGCATCGAACAATGCGTGGATATAGATGCAATAACTTATCAGAGGAATATAAAAAGCATCATCATTTTTATAATCGAAACCTCTAGCTCCCTTGCTTATTTATTGCTAATGGTATAATTGATTGTTTTTAAGAGCAACAGGTAAGACTAATCAATGAAGGAAGTACTCGGCTCGATCTTTTTACACTGCACTCTAAGGGGATGGGGAATCTTATCTTCCTGGATGTCCGCATGAATGAACCATTCTGTTGGATAAGAAACCATTAAGTTGCACATAGAATTAATGAAGCCGAACTTGAGTTTAGCATTGTGCACAATATAACAGTACAACTGTAGCATCACGTAAGAGAACTAATTTATATGCTAAATGAAATTAAGATATTAATTTCCATTATATTTCATCGTGACGAATTTTTGGAATGAAACTATTTAAAGTTTTATAATTTAATTCGATAATTTATTACGAATTGATCCTTTTTCCGCGGACGCACGTGATTGCAATGAGGACGTGCCAAAACACTGTGAAATCATGCGTCACTTTCCACGGGCTACCCTTGGTACGAGTGAAGTGAGCATCGAAGAATGCGTGGTCATAGAAAATCAAATAGATACAATAATTTATTAGAAAAATGTTAAGGGAAATAGAATTTTTCTGATCGAAACCTCTAATAAAAAATGAGAGCAAGCAGCTAAAAGTAGATTTAATTGTTATAATAGCTACTGGTAAGACTATTAAACGACGTTATCACTCCACTCGATCTTTTACACTGTGCCCTAGGAGTAGAGAACCTGGAAGTCCGCATGAATAATAATAATAATGAATGAGATTGGATAATAAACCATTCAGTTGCACATAGAATTAATGAGGCTGAACTTGAGTGGAGTATTTCGCACATCCAAACAGGCCAACAGTAGTATCGTATGTAAGAGAATTAATATAATTGCTTGGTAAATTAAAGAGATTTTAAGTTATTGTTTTTGTTTTTAGGACGCCTATACGCTCAAGAGTCACTACTACCTGGTAGTTTGGTTTGAAATTGGAAGAATTATATATAAAAGATTTGGGAAGTAAGTGAAGCCTTATATTATATTACTACTACAGACTAGCTCAGGTGCATAAATTGTTTTATTCCTCAGCATCACTAAAGAAGTTTTGAAGAAAAAACATAATGGCAATTTAAATATAGTTGTATTAACAGCTTGGGCCGAGACTTCGTGTTATGGATCCATCTGGAACAAAAGTGAACACCATATTTTACAACAACATCTTAAATGATGATGATTCAATGGTCATATTCCAATAATAATTTCTGTGGTATTGTTAAAGTTGGTGTTCACTATTGTTCCTATACAGTTATTTCTGTACTGTATTCTCTCTAGCCTCTCTCTCTATGGGGGAAAAACTCGTCACCCCCAGTACTGTTTCTATCCACTTTCACCTGAAATAAGTCCCATAATCTTTATTAACATAGGGATGACAAGGAGCCGTTGGCAGATCTAAGTGTTAATTGCAATATCTGAAAGGGTTGTTTTCCTAACGTGTATTTAGTCTTCCATTGTGTCTAACACCGCAGCGACCCGACCGAATTTTCTCCAACCCTCCCTGCCATTCCTCACTCCCCTGATTCTTCCTCATGCTTCTGTCTGTCACTCTTCAATTCACCTCAACTTTTCTTACATCTTCCCTCCACTGCCACCGCTTCTTCCCCGTTGTGGTTACGACCGCCCCCCCGCTGCGAGCAAAAGCGCCGTGGCGGAGGCCGATGCCGAGGGCATTTACCACCGGCCACCCTCTATGGCGAGGTTCTCGGAGGGAAGGCACCCGCATCGGGAGTTGGGTCGTCGGTTGAGGGCGTTGAGGAATCGAGCGCAATTGAAACGCGTGACGGGGCAATCGCGAGAGGTGGTGCCGAGTCAAACAGGATGGCAAAGGTGAGAGGGGATTTCTAGGAAGGTCGACGCGATGGTGTGCGATTTGTATTGTTAGCTCAGGAGCCTAAGAGTCGTGGAATTTGAATTGCTGCGATATTTGCTAGAGAAGGTGGCACGAATAAGCTTGTTTAATATCCTGAATTCAAGAAACTACTTTAAGTTGAATTTCAACGTTAATTAGTTCAATTTGGGACTGAAATTTCGTAATGGGAAAATCGAATTAATGAAAACTCTACATTAATTGCGAGGAGGGAAGATAAAGTTCTTAATGTTTCTTTCCTTTAGTAAAAACGAATTGCTTTCTATACAGACTTATTCATGATGGAAATTTACCTAACAAAGGTCATAAATTTAAGTTCCAACGCAACACTACTTCTTATGCATATATTTATGCTTCGAATTAATATAATACTATTGCGCTATTTTATGTCGGAAGTTCTCTGGTTAGAGGGAGAAATGAAATTCGTAAATTCTACTATTACTTTAATATGTCCTCAGTCATTCTGTCCAAGTAAGGAGTAAATTTTGAATCAATTCCCTACCTTAAAAAGCGCAGACAAGATTGAAAAAAACAACTGGACTGATAAATAATCTATCCTTTCGCACAGGAACTGAAATAAAATGTTTTATTTATTCATGGAGAATTTTTTCAATCAAGAAACTGAAAATTACGAGTGAAATTATCTATTTCGACTGATTAATGTTTTACGTTTTAAGGAAATGTTTTCTTTTCGCGTGTGTACTCGAATGACTGATTATAGTTCCTTTCTGCTTAGAATAGCGGAACTTCTTTCACGAAGGATGGGTTCATAGGCGGAGTGCGAGTGAATTCATGATGGAAATGTGAAGACATTCAAGCAATCATATGGCTTAGCGATTGGAATATAATAAAACTCTATTTTTCTCGTTTCAACTTTATAAAAATCGTGTTTTTCAGCACGATTCGAGCTCAACGGGACATATAGTGTCGAAATAATTCTCATTTTACTATCCGAAGTGGTGCAATGTGACGTTTTATCCCACTCATATTTTTAGCGCAAAAACTCTCAGTTTGAACGTCAACATTTTCTATTAGCACATAAACTTTCCTTTTATTAGAAATAAACGTCGAAAAGTATTTCATATAATAGTGGGATTTCTGTGATGAAGAGGTCGAGGCAAAGTCGATCACCGCCTAAAAGAACGACCAGGAAATCAAGAGAAGTCCCGAATGGAAATATTTATGATCTGCCTACACGTGAAATGTAATAGAGATAGCGACATAAAAATATTACATCTTTATGGAAAAGATGAGGCTGTGTTATCCCTTATAAATCCCGATGCAATAAAACTCTACGAAACGTTTCGACTTCATATTATAGACTTTCAAGCTTTTATTGGAATCATTTCCATAAATCGTCGAAATATTTCAAAGATTATTTATACCATTCCATTTAAATTGCGAACTGTTATGTGCTAGATATATATAGAGTGGTTACATCATCCATAATTCGTATGAATATAGCTTTGAAATAATGTGATCAATTTCAGGAATTATTTTTCCTTGCAGTTATGTGGGAACGAGCTATCAACTCAACTTGTTGATGTTTTTTCCTGTTATTGGAAATTCCCCCCTGCCCTTCAAAAGCGAAGGAAATAGCGGTAAAATGATCAGTGGTATCGTTAATTGACTACTACTGAGAGATCGTGATCATTGAACCTTATGAGACAAAATTAATCGCCGGAAACAAACTGAGCAGAGCGATTCGATTTGTCAAGAGAGATTTTAGATTCGACAGTTGTGTGCCGGAAATTATTATATCCCCTGCCAGGTGGGATTAATAAGCAGGATGGAAGATTAAAATTTAGACAGAAACTCCTCAAATTCATAAGCTTGAGCGATCGTGAACTTCATCTTCTGAAAGACATCGCGTACTCCGGGAGTTGTCGACAAAACCCTAAGAGATACCTTCGCCAAACGGAAAGCTATTTCTGATCGTTTTCTCTTTGAAGAATCTGAAGTGCTAACAGGTCTACGAGTTGGTTATATGGTTAATGGTGTGATCAATGTCCCTTTCACCCACCTCTGGCAAATTGCTTAGCACAAACTTCAAAGTGAATTAAATTAAAATCCCTTTGGGATCATCGATATCTTTTTGTGTGGTTAGCGCTGTTCTTGTCATCCTCAGATGCAATTGAAATAATGGCGTAAGCATGGACGGATAGTAGTATATTAGGTGGCAATACATACAATAAAATTCAATTATACAATATTATACATAACTCGGATGTAGATTATAATATTATGGAAAATTATTATGGAAAATAACCGTAATTTCTTCCTCAATATGCGGTGTTACCTCGTGGAAGGCCATGATATGGAAAAGAATTACCTTTTACACTCCCACAGCCTTTATTGATGAGGCATGTTTTGCTAGCAGACCAGCATCTTCATGCGACATTTTATTTGCAATATATCAATTCATACTGAATAAACAATGCAAAAAAGAGGGGATGAAAAGGAAGGTTTGGGTAGGATGTTTTGGGTATAGAGATTTTAGCGGAAAGTGAAAGAAGGGCTGAGGGACTAATAAAAGCATGCTCATTGGTCTGTGTTCTTTCCTTTTCACCCCCTCATTTATGCATTGTTTATTCTGTATACATTTTTATGCATAGCAAATAACATGTTACCTGAGAATTGCTAGTACGCTAGCGAAACATGTCGCGTCAATAAATTCTGTACGAAGTCATTATTTTCCATAATGTCTTCCATTTAATATTCTATTATTATTGGCAATATAATGGAATTTGACTTAGTTTTGCGTGTAGTAATAGAAAGCGTAAAAGCTAAAAAAATGCCTATCTTTTCTAAGGATTTCGATAGGTTCTTTGCGACTCCACTCTTAAATAATCTAACTTTCGTTCCTGAATTTAAAATAGAATTGGGATAAACCCCATGAAGGCGATGCCTCCTTCCAAATTTTAGTACCTATAGCTACCCCGCTGAGTTTATATATGATGTATCATTCGCATACTCTCCGCTGTACCGCACCCCCTGACAACCATTTCCTACAGCCTCCTTCATCTCGCCATTCACACAGTCCTCTGAAGCTTTCTCCAGCATTCCTAGCGGCGCTTCCTTTGGACTCCAATTTCAAGGAAGTTTCCTTTACGACTTTCGTCGAGGAACGGAAACGATCATTGTCAGCTGATATAATCGGCTTATCCGAATCGGTAGGAAGTGGCACAAAATAAGTTACAATACATCCACTGAGCGCGAGAAAGTACGATCGAAAATATTTGGCAAACCAAAGTGCTAAGTGTACACCGCTCAAAGATCAGCATTGGCATGGCTCTGGATTTTGCATTGAAAGGCGATTAGGAACGTTGTATAAAGCTGTCACGGGTATATAGAATGATGGAATAGGTATAAAGGTTCAAAGATGTATCTTAAATAGAAAGATGTCAAAAAATGTGAGGCTTGATCGGAATAGTTGCTGGAAGACGAAATACAGTAAAATCATGGCTGATGAACGTCATTGGAAGAAAGCTGAAGATGGGTAGGTTAAAAAATGGTTTTTAGAGTATGTGTGTCCTTTCTAAATATCGCACATTTGTCGTCTTCAAACCAACTATTGCAGGAAGTGTAGACACCGACCACGCAAATCAACTTATTTTGTTATTACTATCGCTGGTAATTCAGAAAAAGTCTTTGAAACGATTCATCTATGCATTTTCCCTTCTTTTTACGCTCATTCTTGGATCAATCTAATATCTGCCGCACGATACCGATTATGTCTTCCGTTAACACGCTTTCTTCGAATTTCTCAGCAATCGCGAGGCAGCTAATCATTATTTCCAACGATTCCCACCTTTCTTAAGAGAGATTTACGAACGTTTTCTATTTTTTTATTAGTATTTTTAGCTGAACTCATCTCTTTGCGATGCTCTATCTCGAATTTACGAATGGATGCGTTTCCGTAATACTCCATATACTTCCCGAACATGTACAACTGCTCTTACTCTTTCATTTGCAGCTACCTAAATACAATCGAGTAGCGACAAACGAGGTACCGCATAATCAAACTGGATTTTCAACTAATTTTGGGGATGTATTATGAATGATAGAGATTTGGATAACGCGACTGTTTTCTTTCGAACACTAAGATTTCAGCTCATTGCTCCCCATCAAGATTTAGTCACAACATGGCCTAATCATAACATCTTAATAGCTGAAAAGACGTGATCCACTTCATTTAATATTCGTCCGCTAACTAAGTCCGCTTATATCCGCGTCATTTTAAATCTTTTAGCTTATTTTTCATCAACCCCTTAGAGAGAAAGTGGATTAATTAAAACTAATCCATATGCCTATTGACTGAAAGGCAGCTTTCAAAAGAGAGTAGAGATGACTATCGTTTTTAAATTATTTTAATAAATGCAACGGCGCTCGCTACAAATTTATTGAGCGGTGTACAGTTTTAAATACTAATAATTAAGGAAAATCTTTAACTTATTTGAAAGAGGTCAAGCATACCCCAATTTCATCTGCCTATGTAATTTCTATACTCTCTTATCACAACTCTTTCATCATGACCTTTTATAAATTCCTTCTAACTACTTTGAGAACAATACTTGTCTTGTCGTAGTCAACTTTACTATCCCAATCGCTGATGCATTTAAATTGTATTGCAACATTTACTCTCATGAAATTGAAATGATAAACATCATGGTAAACACTTTAAGGACAAATTTTCATCAAGCTTAATTCCACATATATGCATAGAAATGAGCGCAAGCAGATTGAACTGGCCACTGAAATTGATTCTTGGTAAGATGATTCCCTACTCTACATAGTAGTACCAATATTTTCAGGTTTGTTTTATGCAGACTAAGTAAGCGCTTGATCAATCAAATACACTCCTTTTTTATCCTCACAAAAGAGACTAAAATAACTGTAATCAATGAATAATTACGTTTTATCCACAGCTTGCATCCATGAACATGTGGAGGGAGGAAATATCCAATGGGAGGAGGCGCAGTCGACGGCGGAGTGCGCAAGATATTGACGGTGGAAAGAGATAATGGGAGTGGGCAATGCAGCAACCGATGGGCGGGGGCCACTCCCGTACGCCGTCGACCGCCTTTCGCCCGTCGAAATCTCCAGTCACCGTCCGGAATGCCAGAAGTTAAGCCACTTCGCGAAACACTTTTACGGCTACGACCTCGTCCAATAAACACTCCCAATCTACTACCTCTCCTCCTTTCCCCATCTTTCGACTCCCTATAGAACCTCATCCCCGCAAGTCCCCCATAACCCCACTGTTTCCTCCCAAGAGCGAAATCGGTTATAGTCGTCCCTTCTAATTCCATCGCCCCTACCAATAAGACTTTTAAGGCCCACCGCAGATCTGTGTGATAAAGAAAGTGGACATCATCTTCTTGGACCATTCCCGCAGCCCACGCTCGACCATCGCAATCCACGGCGGATGCCTTCGGACTATCAGCTCTCTTTACCGTATTTCTTTCCTCATTCAACTTCTCATTCTACGTTCCTCCCACGCATTTAACCTTCCGGATTCTCCAAAATCTCTCTTTAACCATCTCACATTCATATACCACCCCCACACCATTTCCCGCTATGGAGTCCATCCCGGTTCAATGTTTACTCCCCTCTCCACCTTACCCTTATTCTTTTTTGAGAGCGGGAAAGGGTCGGTTGCCCAGCGACACAACAAAGATCTCCCCCACCGTCCCGATATCTTACGAGGGCTCAGTGGCCGAATTTATTTTTCTCTCATTCAGGCCAATGGATTTACCGTCCTCCTTCACGGAAAGGCATTCTATAATGGGGAGAAGGGTGAGGTCTCTTCCGTGTGAAGGATGTAACTGCTCTTTCCCCCTTTCGAGTGTCTTTACACCCCCAAGGAGTGGCGGCTCTTCAAAAGGTTCCAGTTGAATTAAGTTATCCTCAGGTAATCGTAATAATTCTCTCGGAAAAATCGATGTATTGAGATGTCTTACTGCTGTACGCGTAGTTGTTTTGTGATCCGGAGAGGGCAGTAAATGTGTCTTTTCGACTTATACATTCGGAGACTTGGGAGCGAAACAGGGACAGATGTCGAATTGAAAAAGATCGCGCATTTTATTTTTTGGGAATTGTTTCCACAGAAGCAATTAAGACCACTATTTTCCACATCGCCCATAGAGATTTCGTAATATCTTAAATTATAGACCACTTTGCAAACTCTGATTCCCTGTTCTCTTTCCAATAATTTGCATAACTTAATTTAGAGTTAAATTCTACTTCTTGGAAACGTTCAGGACAAGTAGGCATATAACGATAGGGTTTCCTAACTTCCGAAATAGATTTTCTACGGCCTTCTGTTTCTGTCGTTCTAATTAAATCAACCTGACATAACTATCCTTGTTTGTTAATCTAACGCAATTACAGACGCCACTATACCTTGGCTATTGTGTAAGTATTTTCGAGAACTAGAATGCTTAGAAGACTTTTTTGCCAGATAGCTTGACTCGTATTTCTTAAGATCTTAGAAAAATCTCTTTAACTGCTTACTATTTCCTTTCCTATCCATCGCTTGGACAGTAGCTTTGCGGTAAAACTCCTCGTAGAAGAAAGAGAAGGTAAACTTTTATTGTGTAATGAGGGTAAAAATCTACTTTTCCTCTCACCCTTCTGTAATCAATGCTCAGCTAAGAGCTAAACTAGACTGAATTTGAAGACAATAATTGCACAATAGATATGCCATGACATTGAATACCATCTCACTCATGCATCTATCAAAACTATAATTAGAAAGGTTATTCGACTTTTATCGTGGCCCATCTTAATGAAAGAAGAGTTTCATCATAATATTTTATATCATCTTATATTCCTCATCAATATTTTCTAGCAACCTCTTTCTAGATGTTAAACTAAGCCATTTAGATGTTTTGACACCAATGTGCATTAACCTAACATATTCTGAAAAAGTTTTAATAACCTACATTCTTCTGTAACTGTATTACTGTCTGCCAAACCCGAATTTTGTTTTTTTTTTAAGACGGCCGAGGGAGCTTTTCAAATGCATTTGGAGGTATTAACATTCTTATTTTCCAAAATTAGAGTCAGCAATTGTTATGTGAGTTTATTGCACTGCGCCATTGTGTCCAAATTTTTCTCGGAAATATTCTGCGATTGAGAATTCTGATAATAGATGCGAATCTTTAGAAACAATTCGATGTATCTGTAACTGATTATTATCGCACTTCATGCCTTATTTGAAATGAACATTGCAACTCAATAAATCACTCGCGTAAATAATTGATGAATTAAAAAAGTTGATAAATCGTATTCTGTACCTGCCATCTTTAAAGATTGATTATTCATCGAGTTTCAAGTCAAAGTTTTGCTCTATGAGAGTTCCACGAGCATTTTATTATGGTTTAAACATCTGAAGGAATATCTTGTATCTTCCCGTTCTACATGTTGGGAAACACTGCGATGATGATAAGCTACATACACCCCGTTTGCAATGACGCCGAATAAAAACTTTGGGTGTAATGAATTCCATTAATATTCCTTACAATTCCCTTAATGGCATCAGAGATACGATCTCACCGTTATCTTTTCTTCTTTCTCTATTTCTACAGATAAAAACACGCGAGCGATCGAGGAGTTGCTTCCTCTGATTGCATTGTCAGCGATAAAATCTTTTCGATTAGGAGCAGTTTTGATATATAGACGACTTTCCATACTCTCGATCCACGAACATCTTTCTCCTCCATCGTCAGCTACTAAAGGCGCGCATCTCGTATGCAAATGAGAGCCTTCCGAAGGCGTTATTGAGTAGAGCGGCCATTTTCCGAATCGCTTATCGATCTACAAAGAAATCTCCCCGCGAGAAATCTGCTCTAGTTCTTAGAATATCCTCCTTTCTTCCCTTTGTGACACGTAATTTATTTGGACGAAAAAATTCTTATGGCGCTGAATGAAAAAGCGGTTATATTGTTTCGTCTCTTAATTACTTCGGAAAAAAATATCACCGGTCCAATAAATGATACCGTTATGTTGGAGTTACTCCGATTTCACGAATTAATTTATAAGAGCGCCCTCAATTCGAGCGGGCATAAATTAATTACATCCAATTTAGTTTTCATTTAAAGTCGAGCAATATTTCTCGGTTTGTTGGTTAATACAACAGTTCTCAACGACAACGATATAAAACATTCCCGGACATACATGGAAGGATAAATGATGGTTGCTGAAATAGATGCTTTCATCTTTTCTTTAAGTAATTCGCTCAAGGTAAATAATTAAAAACTATAACCCTAACTATACGAGTGTTTTTATAATGCTTTGGAAAATTTCGAATTTGTAGCAGAAACGGAAAAAACTTGATTCAATAAATTATCTAAATATGTACTATTTAAATAGGAATGAAACTGATATAATTTCATTTTAATTTCGACTAAGCTGTCGAGGTAAAGATGTTAAACAACATGCATCAAAAACACGAGAATTCATGCGTTCTCTTTGAGCTTGATTCTTTTCAAACGTTTGAATCACCATTCAGAATTTAAAGGTTTTACTTAAATTGTAGTATTGTTTAAAGATAGTATTTCCTATATAGAGTACTAACAAGAGTATTTTCTTTCATAGGAATAAAGGTCATCTATCAGCGCAGATCATCGATTCTTCCTGCAACCGTGCCAGTCAAAATAATGAAATAAAAATTATTTTAAAACCTCTAAAATTCTTGCAATGAATTCATTGCAAGAATATACAAGTAAGGAATATCTATAGTACTATACCCATACTTCTACCTAATTACCATACTATTACTCGCTTATGGAGCATCACCCTAATTTGAAAAAGCAAATTTCACAGAATAATTCTTCCTTTAAATCGTAGTATTGGGTACTCACCGAATGGGTCAGTATTTAATAGAAATAATTACTTCAATATTCAAATAAATTAATGGAGCAAGTAAGAGAAGGGTTTTGACAATAGATGAACCTTACAAATAACGAGTAGTTTCAGCTAAGGGTAAGCTACACATTGAAAGTGGCAAAAATGTTTTACATTATAGACAGCCGTAGGCTGACAGGTTAGTAAATAAATGAATAAAAAAGTCTATGACGTATCCCTCATGCGATACGTGGTCAGAGCATCTACTTCTACGCTGCCTATTCTAGACCACTCCATATTCGCTACCTATAAGCTCAGGAAGGTTCCTAATTTTTAGAGAATGCTTGGTACCAAGCTATCATCGAGATTAGAGCCCGGCCACTTTGGGAAGTGTAATCAATTATCAAAAGACAACCAATATATGGTCTTTGCTGACGAAGATAAATAAATAGAAAGATAAATATCAGTAGTTTGAGAAATCACGAAGAGTTAGGACAAAACTGGATGAATATCATGCACTAGGAGTAAGAGGAGAAGTTTTTTTTATGCCGATGGTACTAAAAGAAGCGGGAGATCGTGTAGGGAGAGGGAAATAAATCACATGAAGACAATGTTACGAATCAGGAAATAAAAGTACAGACCGATCGCGGCTAAATAACTGTGGAGAGGAGAAAATTATTAACATCGAGAGTGAGTTTTTTAAATCGATGATAAATTCCAAGCAAAGCACCCAAGGATTTATAGAGCTTATGTGTTTAAGGTCTTAAAAAATTTCTTATAAGTTTTGATAAGTTGCTTTAATACTAAAAAAGAGTCATTGAGGTAAGATTTTAATTCGCTTTGTATTTCTGTTTAAAGACGAGTGAAGGTAAACAATGTCTTTGGCCCAACTCTATAGCTACAGCTGTCAGATATCATAAGATTTCAACTCTCTGTCGCCCTAACACCTTTAACCATCGTCAATGTTTCAGATAGAAGTATATTGGAAGATTTAACATTTACTTTTACTGAACGGAATTGAAAGAAATAAAATGCGAGGAAATAAGGTTGATCCGGACGATATACCAAAGGGAGTGTGCATGCAGTTCGGCTTGAATCAGGCGCCCTCGGCGGACGGTCACAAGGCCACGCGAGGATTTAGTGCAAGTTTTGTCGAACTTTCATCGTTCGAGTAGCTGGCCGAGTGGGTCGCGGCTCCTAGGCCGACGTAAGTGCTGACGATACTTACGCGGGTTCGAATCCGGTCGGGAGCACTTCCGGGCTTGAAGTTGGCCGCCCTTTACACCGGAAGGTTTTTCACCAACATAAATTCGAAAAAATCTGATGTGGCCAGCACATGACTTTCTCCATATATAAGATGTAAATATTTATCTACGACAGTAATTTCGAACTCTATATTCCATCTAAACTTTTAAGATGAGTGATTAATTTATATATATTATTATCTTTTACGTCACAAACATTATAAATAATGTTTTTCAGGACATATTCGATGAAAAACGATGAAGTGGCCTTCTGCCCCAGCGCCCAGAGCGCCCACAAAGTACATAACCAGCAACTTCCGGTTTATCAGTATTTCATGAATAACTCCTAAATAATCAATGATTAAAAAATATGTTTCAAACAAAAGTTATAGTAAATTTTATTTTCTAAAACGTCAATAAATAATAGTATATACCTAAATACCATATTTACGGAGATATTTTGAAAACCGGAAATGAGCTTTGAAGAATGAAGCTCAACTTCCGGTTGACCGATTTTCTCCAAAAACTAATCAACTCTAACGACATCAACCAAAATAGTATTCATAAAATTTCGTGTTGATCCAACGAATAGTTTTCATGATAGAGCGCCCACAAAGTACATAATCAGATACTTCCGGTTTATCAGTATTTCACGAATAACTCCTAATCAACCGGCGATACAAAAATATGTTAAATACAAAAGTTATAGTAAATTACATTATCTAAAACTTTTATAAGCAATACAATATACGTATATATAATATTTATGGAGATATTTTGAAAACCGGAAATGAGCTTTAATGAATGAAGCTCGACTTCCGGTATACCGATTTACTCCAAAAACTAATCAACTCTGACAGCACACACACCACTACTATATATGAAGTTTGGTATTGATACGACTAATAGTTTTAACCTTAGAGCGCCCACTATCACACACACACATACACACACACACACACACACACACACACACACACACACACACACACACACACACACACACACACACACACACACACACACACACACACACACACACACACACACACACACACACACACACACACACACACACACACACACACACACACACACACACACACACACACACACACACATACACACAGACATCATTCCGAAAATAGTCAAAACGTGTTCTAGGGACCCCAAAACATGTATTTCCGTTGAAATCTCGAAGTCGAATTTTTTCATGAAAACAATACTTTCTCTATACTTCGTATATGGAGAAAGTAAAAATAATTCTGGATTCGAACCCGATATTTAGTGTCGGCGGGTGCCTTAAGACCTGCCGCCAGTCTCGAACCCTCCTGGCGGGGAGGCCCCTTTGTTCGTTTCCTACGCTTTTCACTATTATTTTTTTTGGCTGTCAAAAAATTCGATTTTTCATATAATTCATAATAGACCCTCAAAAAATATGCACTGCCGAGTCTGAAATATGATTTCACGAGAAGAAAAAAGATTTGGAATAAAAAGACCGAAAGGAAAAAAATATTGAAAACCAACGGAAAACATCAAAAGTCGGAAAAGAGAAGAGAAAGTTTAAAAAAATGAAAACTACGAATCTGTGAAAAAGCGGATCGGAACGATCTGGAAAAAAAGGCATTTTGAACGCATAAATTTCGGGGAAAGTAATTGAAAGTGTGTAGCGGAAATAAAGTTCAAAATACAAGAGTGCGCTTGAAAAATAAAGTGGAAGAAACATTTTGGAGAATTTTTGAAAACTATCGGGAAAGATTCATAATCCGGAAAGTGAAAAACGAAAGATGGGAAAAACATGAAAATTATCAGTATGTTGGAAATGGTAGCGGAGAAATTTATCGAGTGAAAAACAATTCAGAAAAAAGTTTGAAAAGTATTATGACATTTAAAAGATTGCGGTCTAAAAATAAAGTAGAAGAAAAATTATAATTTTAAATATATAGAAAACTGGCAGAAAAGAATAAGGAAGACAATGGCTTAGAAAATAACTATTTCAGTATATATGATAGGGAATTGAATGGATGTGAACAGAAATTCAGAATGAGGAATTTTCGGAAACAGAAAAGTAATACTGAAGACGTAGGGGTTTGGACAAAGGGAAGGAACTTCGAAACTTTGAAAAATATAGAAGAAAAATTAAGGCATGGAGATATTTCAAACCCGGCAGTGCATATAACGAAAATTTAAATTTTTAAATGAATCTGAAATCAAAATTAAAATACTAAATAAATATAAAAAATGCTAAGAAATAAAAATTTACCATGGAACCTAGCGTTGACCGTTCAACGCAAACAAATGACCAGCCTGATGCTCTTGTGGAAGGACTACTTTGCTTTAACATGGGCAATTATTCGATAACTTGCCCTACAATGTATAAAGTATCTCACAATATCGTAAAGAAAAAAAATCTAATCAAATATTTGAGATAATAGTTCTTAAGGAGAAATAAAAAATGGAAAAACTTAGAAGTGCTCAAAGTTTGGCGGACCAGAAAAATAAGATGCTAATGATAAATAGAGATAGTACCCGGTGAATATAAATAGAGAAATTCGAGCGATGATCGATACCGGCCGCCCCTCATTTTATACACTCAAATAAAGGTTTACAATTGAAATACGATAAAAGATTCATGCAATGGCATATCCCTTTTCTGCAAAAATACATTTGTGACCATTCATCACTCCAAGCATAGCCATATTGAGTCTTTATTGCAACCTAAGGCTAATTACAAACACGTTTTGTCTCTCTCTTTCTGATACGACTACCTAGCTTTTATTAACGAATTCAGAACGTAACTCCGCTGTAATTGTTTAAGAGCGCACGTCCTAGACAATTGATGTTAGTAAAAGTGACAACGGATAGTTCTTTTCCTCTACTAATTGGGGTCTTTCCTAATGTGCAGCAATAAATATATTTCAGATTATTAGTATAGGTGAGAAGGAATTCTCACTGCACTGCGCCATACCTTTACTGATGATGATTTTTGTTCAAACGGATTCTGAAGGCATTGCATTTTCGGTACTATTTTAAACAATAGGTTGAAATTGTGCTGTAAAGTGATTCAAAACTTAGATATTATTCATGACTAAGAATTATAATGAGAACCTTTTAGTCTGATTTTGATATGTTGCTTTTCATTTATCAGATCAAAAAATAATAAATACAATATTGAAAAATGTAATATATTATATATAAATATAATAAAATATATAAAATTGGAGACATATTTGAGGAAAATATGTATCTATGAGAAGCTTAAATGAAACGTAGACTGAAAAATCAAGTAAAAGTTTTCCTGCATAAAATCCTAAAATTACTAGCTTAGTTTAATTTCTAAGGGTATCTAATATTTAGACTCCTTCGTGGCTTATTTTACATTAACTCTGTTAATAATCAAAAGGTCAAAGAAAGCACTCACACCCTTGTCCTGGATTCTAATAGTCCTAGCTAGATAGGAAGCTAAAGAGCGTGGATAATCTTCGAAATGGGTTCTTAGAGTCCGCCATAAGCGGCCGCTACCCATCTGGACCTCAGAGGGACAGTAATTTCTGGATTGGTAAGTTCCTTGTCTACGTTTCCCTCTTGACGCCCCCATGCGACAAGACCGCCTATGCATGCATGTAACCTCCTGTCTCACCACCCTCTTTTGAAAATCAACCTCCCCGTCGGAACGGATTTAACGGAGGCGTTAGCTCTCAGAAACATTAAATTCTTAAGATACAAGAAAGGAAGTTGAAAATGGAAGGTAACGGAAAGTTGAGTGCATGTTAGGAGGTGCGGTTCGAGGCGTTAGAAATGGATTTCACGCTGTACACGTTACGTCCTATCATTTTATCTTAAACGCAATTCCGACGGTAAGTAGGCTGTCGGATGATATGCTGGTCTTCCAGCTGAGGGGAAAGATCGATATGAAAGCTCAATTTACTCTATAATCCTCAGTGAAAATGGAGAAAACAAAAGGAAGAGATGATGGATACCTCAGAAAAAGAAATCCTGAGTAAGAAATAGTAACCTCGGATCTTAAAATTTTGTATTTATATCGCAAAATATATTAAATTAAAAACTAATGCATTAATTACTTTAGCTTTTGCTAAATTCAAGCTGCGTTCCATAGAATGATGAAAAAACCGTCGTTTGGGAAAAGAGGATTATTTATAAATGGCAAGGCGTTTCTTGATTGGAACAAAATCCATCGAGTAAGTCTTACAAATAGGAATACTTGTCGAAGAATAATATAAAATGCGATAGAAGAGAGGTCCGAGCTACTCTATTGAGGCATAACTATTACCTATTGCGTATGGAGAATTCTAACCAGGCGTTGGGACTTATTGAATATTCATAGTTAGCACGAGTGCTAAATATAATAAAGGCCAGTATCACTAGTCGTAAAATAATTTTGTCGTTTCTAGACACTCTCAGGGATTTATCATATTTGAGGGAACTGCTTCAGTAGTGATTCAATAACACTGGAAAACTCTAATACAGGGAGTATCGTTAAATCGTTGTATATAGCTAAAAGACGAAATCTTTAATGCCATGTCGTAGGTGAAAATAGAAAGAATACTTTCAAAATGGCAAGAGCAAAGGTTCATTACATCAAAAGAAATTCGTCCACCCGTTTCTTCTCTGTATCTGAGAATCGTCTAGAATCTACAATTTATTATTTTAAGCGATTTTTAAGACTAAAAATATTCCTCCGGGTGCTTCTCTATTATTTACTTCGCGTACTGAAAACTTATTTTCTCAACTGCTTAAGTAGCTCAAACGCCTTAAAAAATTGAGTTCCCCGTATGTATGACCAATATTATTTTTATACCACGGAAAGCTTATTTTCACAATGGACCTAAGAATTTCGTAACCCAGAAAAATCCCTAATCTTCATCTTGTTCCGAAAAACATCTGCATTGTGTCGCTGTTGGAGACAATTCAAATCTCGTTGGTATAAGTTATAGCTCTGTTACTCAACTATAGCATCCACAGTGGAAAATTCTCCTCCACCCACCGTTCTAATCTCTAATCTACCGAGAGTTGCACCGGAATGCGTATATATATATATATATATATATCCCAAATAGTGGCGTTAAGTAATAAACCGAAAGAAATATTTCCATCCAATGAATTTAGCCTATAAAAGGATTAGAGGGTGGAGTTGGTTGGGCAGTGTGGGGGCGAAGTTAAAAGTGGAGGTGAGAGGGAGGGCACTTATACAGGAGGCCCTCGCCAGGACGGGATCTCTGTTACAGACGTACTCGTCAACCGTGTCTGTGGCTGAGGGGTCCATCCATCAGGGAGACAGGGAAGATTAAGAAGAGACGCATGCGGAAGAGATGTTGGGATTGAGAGATAAAATGTAAATATATTCGCCCCGTTGATTTCGTGACCCTTAATCTAAAGCCGCTGAAACTGGATGGACGTTAAGTTGTACGGACGGCGACTGAAGTAGGGGTGGAGGGGGACTTTCTTGTGGGTGTTCTGGAGATTTAAAGGGGGAGGTGGTTAAGAGAAGTGCCTCTGAGGATATTTCGCTTTATTACGCCTCTTAAATCCACGATGCGCGAAGTGAAAGGAAACGAATTTCCTCGATATTGCAGCTAGTGCAGATTTGCGGCCGTTTGGATGCATGCCACAGTCTTAAGTGATAACTTTATGATTAGACTGTCAATATTTTCGGAATTGATTACTACTTATAACGAATAAATATTTATTGAAAAACAGCCTTAAATAATCACTTTTTCTGACTCTACGTCATATACTTAACGGCCTCGATCTGTTACGTAACACGACATTGATCTTAACGGTCTCTCCTCATTCGATATTTTAATCACCTAAATTGCAAAATTATGAATGAATACCTACTTTACTAATTAATCTGCAATTAGTATCTCGGCATCAGCACGTACATCAAATAACGTATCCACGCTTCTATATTATATCTGTACTCTAATACTGAATCTGTTCCCTTTTGACTCCGTTAATCCCTGTCTTTTGATATCGCGTCGATTCCGTTTCGACCAAAAAGTTAAGGAAACTTATGCAAACATGAATTATTTTTATGTATCGAAGTATATTTTTCGACTAATGCATGATAATGATACACTCCATATACTCCTATATTATATCCCTGTATAATGGTATAATAATACAGATCTTGAAAACCAAAAAAACTCGAATTTGCGAGATGAATAAAGCATGGTGAAATAAATGCTTTCATTATTCTACCATAAGAAAACATAGACTCCTGTTACCGTAACTCCCTTCAATTTAGCAATAGCAAGTAAGTGACGCAACATCGGTATGAAATCCCGCAAGCATTTAAACATTTTTCACAAGAATCTGCCTTCCGATTTGCGATTACAAATCAGGTAACATCTGTATATCTACCCGAATAGCAGACGGTAGGGCTTTCAAATGTATATCATTCGAAACGAATCATAAACTATTGGTCGAAACAAAGAAGTAACGAATAGCGCGAGGCTGATAACGAAGATACTTGGTCGGAGAAAGCGATCCTAGCCAACAAAACATTTATATCTGCTGGCGTCTGATACGATCAGAATATAAACAATAAAACACCATATAAAAGTAGAGGGAGCGAAAACAAAAGAAATCGTGGAATTCAAGCAGACCCGGGTCGAAAATAAAGATGAAATGTGGAGATTAGGAGGGGAATATATAAAACTCCCGGGGAAGCCAAGAAAAAAGAGGATCCTGTTCGAATTTCTTCCCTACATTGTGTGGACCAAAACAAACAAAAGAGAAACGCCCCACCACTTAATTCTATTTCATTTCAGTTTTCTCGAAAGACATCTTATGGCACTTGACAACCCCTGCTGTGGGCATATTTCCACAGTACACACGTCCCTCAGCACCCTTCGTCTCTCTCCCTCCCGTTCTCATATTTGGGATTTTGGCGCAAATAATCCCACCAATTCTTTTGAAAAACGGTTTATAATATTCTAGGAAAGACCTTTACCAAGAGCGTTTTTGGAAGCGTGAAAATTATGATTCAGCCCTGCCATGGATGCCTGTTTTTGGATACCTTAAGAACCTACACTTTAGCTTCCTTATTCGTCTCCACAAATTTCACTAAAATTTTCATTCAGGTCCATTCTATTTCTCGGTCGTGGTTTCATTCGGTGTGTGTAGGCAAAATGTATAATTAAACCTTCCTGTATTAAATTATATTGTATATTAAATTCATTCATTCATTTAAAATTCAGGAGGTTTCTTTAAGCAACTGGTAGATAGATGATCCCTGTTTCGATTATCGGCACCGTCAGACTTTTATCGTCTTTT
Source organism: Sympetrum striolatum (assembly GCA_947579665.1). Taxonomy (NCBI): domain Eukaryota; kingdom Metazoa; phylum Arthropoda; class Insecta; order Odonata; family Libellulidae; genus Sympetrum; species Sympetrum striolatum. The sequence continues at coordinate 37,113,370 of OX388345.1, read as the reverse complement.
TTCAATAGGAATTTTGCTGAGTGTAAGCCAATATGTGCAAAGTCCTCCCTCCTAATAACCCTTTTCCTAATAGTTCAAATTATTTATTTTTCGAATCTAATTTATCGGCCTCGATTTTGTAGTTTCTTCTTGAGATCTCCGGATGATGGCATGCGAGCAAACTTTTTGAGTTATATCAGTAAGAATAAAATAAATTAATAGCATAATCATTTCGAAAATAATGATGAAATGAATTGAATTTGAACTTTAAAATTAAAAAATGTGGGACTCATTTAACACTGAATATTTTGTATATAATATAAGATTAGATTTTCACGATGTTAGAAAGATTTGACAAACCTCATTTCGAAAACCTTATCCACACACCTTTTGAACGCCGTTTATTTAGTCAACCACGATAAAATATAATGGAAATAGCAAGATTTACTCAATGTAGAGGGCCGAGAATGGAAATAGAAAACCCCTGAAATTTCACAGAAGGGAAATGCAAATTACGTCATGGATAGAATAAATACATTACGTGTCAAGACAGTCTTAATTCTAATAGATAACACTCCTACTGGGCTATGGAAGGGAGCCCCATTCTCATGCAAGAAAGAAAGGTCTCTTGACCTTCACGGACATGCTATTTCCAAGGACCTTACGACTTACTACTAAGCTGACTATCGTTGTTTGCCTAACACAAGGTATATACGAACGAATGTCCAGGTGGCATGGCACCATGATAAGCCACTTCCATTCTAATGAAAACGCAAGAATTGTCTCCGAATGACTTCTCCTCCCTTTTAGGTCGTGCTGAAGGCACAAGAAGAGTAATCATGGCCGAAGGATCGCAATTGAAAAATTTACCATCTGGAAGGTGAATTTTTCAAAAAAGTGGCGAAAAAATACAATACTTCTCTCCCATGAAGAAAGTAAATATAATTAGAACTTGGATGCTTACGACATTCTAGACCAAGAAGAAGTCTTCAAAAGGTACACTTAACAAATTCAATGAACTAGAAAATAGAATCTAATTTCCCCGTATAGACCTGTTTTAGTAACATCAAGACGGAATGAGAACTATGAATGACTATTAAAATATTCCTCAAAGGAATGATAAATATCAAGGGAAATCATATTAAAGAATTTCTATATATGGAAAAATCTCGGAAGATCGAAATAGAAGGAAGCGAGGATTTATTCTATTTTTGAATGGAAGCAAGGATTTATTCTATTTGGAGTGCCATTTTTCGAGATCCGCTTGAGTAGGTACATGTACTTTGGACATGGTCCTGGCAAACTTGCATCCCTCCACTCACTCCTTTTAACAGGCACAGGTGAATCCCTAAAGAAAAAATACCCTCTCTGCTTTCGCCTGACTCACCATTAGCCCCATCCCATTACCCACTTTCCATATTTACCTGCAGTTACATGGGCACTCTGCACGCTTGTGTCTCGTCAACACCCACATGTCAGTTAACAACGAGATCTTTAATTTTCGGATTCTTGCATTACTCGATTCTCTACCGGTAAATAAATGTGTACTTTACCGCTGCTAACTAGAAGATGGGGAATGAAACTATTTGGCTGAGAATCTAATACTGTATAGAAGAGAATAATTTTAAACTTTCTTCTTATGCTGTTCGTTTAGGGAAATATTGCCATTATTGTTAATTGCGAGATAAATATGTGAAGTAGTCTTAGGCTGACAATGTATTACTTTAAAATGTCTTATTAGAAAATGGCTAAAAAGGCAGACTTCAAATGAAATGAAATTTTAATACATTAATGAACAGTTTTCGTATCTAATATACTAGAATTCTCAATTAAACATGCCGCACTTAATTGATAAAACACTATTTAAAAGTCTAGAATATATATCCGAACGAGTTTTATAATCACATTCTGTAAATTTGAAAAAAGCGATAGTTATAATAAAAACCCTAGCACTATGTTCTAGGCTTCTTAGATTTTTATGAATAATTCCTTCTAGCTTTACGTCTCTCTAAATCGCATCGTTTATGCTGCAGTTATATCTAATGATTGTTCAAAGACTTTTATAAGGGATTTTTAGTTCGTTTTCGATCATATCGAACCATGTATTGTAATTCTTAGTAGAATTAAATGTTTGAATTGCCAATCATACCATTGCCTAAGTTAATTCTACTCTCTCTAACCTTAAATAGTACCTTCCTATAAATGATCTTTGTGAAAAGTATTCCTATTTGATCTCATTGGCCGTTCTTTCTAAGTTTATGAAGGTAAAGAATTCCAGAGAGCTAGCTCGAATATAGTTGGAGCTGGCGATAGTGAATACTCATACGATATATAAAGCATATTGTATCGTGGTCGTTTTTCTGTTAAAGTAGAGCATGATAGAGAAGATGATCCATGGGTGACTTTACTTTACTCGTATTAATGAACTGGGTTAATCAATAAAGGAAATAAAACCGGCCAATCGCAAATACCACATCAAAGAATATAATAAAAATTTAAAATGACGTAGTTATAATCTAGAAAAAGGCTACTCTGTGAACCATATATGCAGAAAATTAAAGTGTTCTTTTGTAAAGTAATCCAAGCTAGATATCTCATCGTAAATAAAGTATAATGCCTCTCCGAAAGTTTCGTTATCAACAAAAGTAACAAGGTTCGTTCTTGTTATTAATCAAATTAACTCCTAAATTCTTATTTTATCACAGAATTATTTTAATCATAACTCGTAAAATATAACTATTTTTGATCAGAAATGACTGATCTAAACTTAAAAATCCAACAAGAAAAAACATTTTCCTCTACAAAATGAGATTTTATAACTAAAGGTGGGTGATAAATAAGTTTTTATCCTCGGCAAGAATATTCTTCATTCCAAAACCTCCCTTTTTCTGTACATCACAGCATCCTACACACAATGGAGATCTTTCGTGATCCTATCTATAATACCTAGATTCGGCGGAACATGCCAAATTACCCTTACGTCCAAATTATCCTAGAGCAAATTTTTGGCAACGGATACATTCTGCGATCATGTCGGAGGGAAGGGAATGGCTTTAATGTCAGCCCTCGCGATTTCTCCCCCGACTCCTTTATCCCCACCCTTATCTGGGTGGGGTGCCTTTGGGAGTAATCTTTCTCCGACCCCTTCCCCATTGGTGGGGGCGGGCCCCTCCCTCCCCCAAGCGACAGTGACCGACATGCAGATGTTGAGGACTCAGGTGTGGAGATGCCTATATCGCTTTGCTGGGCGCGTGTCCCGGATCTCCCGTTTCAGAGGAATGGGAAAGGTGAGAGGACACCTGGACTTGTGGGCGTTTCTCTGGAGACGGTTGCTAACAGATACCGAAATGATCTCCCTTTTCCACATCTCTCTTTATTTCGCTTTACATCCCTTTGCTTTCCCATCTATTTCTTCCCTCCTTCGCCCCTGCCTCTCTCCCGAGATTTGGCTCTGACTGAAAGAGTACTCTTCCATCTTATTTTGCCTGTTTTGCGATACCTGAGAATCCGCTTATGATCTCTCTTTTACAGAAACGGAATTGAAAGGGAGAAAACCGTCCATTTTTCGGAGTGAAAACCGAGCCCGAGCAGAAATATTATATTCTTGAGCCAAAGCTGAAACCGGTGACCCTTTTTATTCTGTTCCGAATTACGGTTACTAACGATACCATTTGATTAAGTATAAAAGAATAAACCAAATAGTAAATATGTGCGATGTCGACTCGCAATGCATTAGAACTCGGGAATTCAATTTATCTGATCACACGCCTTGATCATTATTTATTTAATATCACAAGTTATTTTTGCCGTGAATGATACGTGATGATAACGAACTAAAGAAGTACATACGTAAAACGCTTGTGTGTACACCCCCTACAACACGTCAAAAAGTTGCTTGTACAGAATTTATTTAAAAATTCTAAAGGTTAATTATTTAACAGCTTAAAAGGTACGAATTATAAAATAACTTCCAAAAGGGAATACTATTTTAATGGTCAAGGTTAACAACCCGTTCGAACCGATAATTTAATTTAATTTAGCATTGCACTAGAGCGGTAACCGGAACAAAAATTATTATTTTCTAAGACCAACAAAATTCAACCAAAGGGGTTAACTATCGTTATATGCGCGGAAATCCAAAATTCCTAAAGCTAAAGATGATTTTCTTTAAAAGACATATTTCAATCAATGAAAGGTACTAAGGAATGACATAGATGTAAAAAATAATTAAAAGAAATGGATTTGATATGCAAGGGGAAAATGAATATTATGAATGATACTTGAAAATCAACAGTTTGACTCGGATATAAGAAAACAAACCGATCGTGCAAACAAACTCAATCGTAAAATCAATGAGAAAATAGATTCAAATAGAAATAAAAATTAATTTACAAGTTAGCATTACTTAAAGAGGAATTAACACCACTTTATAACGAGTTAAGAAGACTTTAAATGTACAGTTCTATAAACTGAATGCGACTCATTCTTCTTAAAAGGATATTCGAAAAGCATTATACTACACAAAACTTTCCCAAAATTCTCCATCCCTTTATATATCATTACAGCCTTCTATCAATACATAACATATATACTCAGATAGCATTTCTTTCTCTCTATTTAGAATTTCACTCATTCCATTCAACCAGCACATACTCGCTCTTTCTCTCGACTCTAGCTCAATCGAACTGGTCACGGACGATTGGTTTGTTTTCATCCATTCACTCCATACTTTCAAACCAACGTAACACACATCTCGCATATTAATCTCATATCAATACGTTCATTCCAGATTCATGCGTTAGTTATTCATTCAAAACTCCATCTCCCTTTACCACACATACTTCACAGACAATCAAATCACTTCAAATACATTCGATATCCTCAGACACTCCTCAAAATCCCACCTCGCAGCCACACAGCGGTAAGAAGCTCATTGTACAAACAGTCATTTTGACAAAGGTTAAATAATTTAAAATACATCAAATCGTAAATTATTGGAAAGTATCCATAAGTTTGAATAACAAATGGATGAGACCGAACTATGTTTTTATTTCGAAATTTGTGGCGAAGCACGAGAACGATGTATCGTGAATAGAGATGGGCCGCGTTCGTACCTTCTCACTTAGTTTCACTAAATCAAATTATATGAATCCTTAAAGTTATCCACTTTTGTAGACATGAAACGGGAGTTAATCTAAACTCAAAGGAATTTTACTGAATTCTGCTTATAACAAGTATTTTCGACTACTATTCCCAATGCCGGCAAAGGAGTAAACCAAGACTGAATTCAGCAGAGGAGCTCGGTGGGATTTCCTCATTTCCTAATGTCGCAGACCAACGAACAGCATTGGTTCCCGTACTACTACTTAATTACTTTTACGGGCCAAGTACTCTAATATGACCAATACTAGAAAAAATTGACGTAACTCACAGTTTTTCCGGTTGATGTGGAACCTTGCAGAGTAGACCTGTAAGGTAGAACAGATAAATTAGTCGCATCGTTCCATTTGAAGAGTTTAAAACGTTACCTTCAATCAGATAAAGGGGTTCACAAGGGGAAAAATCAATAATTATTGAAAGAAAATTTGAATACGGTTTCACTAAAATCTCTATGAATATCAATACGATCTTTTATTAGTATACTTATATTAGTATTTTTATATACGGTCTTATATTAGTATTCTTTTTCATTTGTTATATAGATTGACATAGTTGTATTTTTAAAATATTTTTGTAGACTTCTATTTTATTTTGTTATATGATTTGAATTTTTTATACTATGTAATATGTATTGTAAATTTTTTTGGTTAAATGGAAGGTAGGACTAAAAAGTCCCAATTTCACCAAATAAAGTCCTTTGTATGTATGCATGTATGTATCTTAAGAGCGAATATATTGATACTGTCGATAAATGTGACGAATAGTAAGACTTGTAATATAATAGTAATATAATGCCATGATGCATTTGATAAATTCCCACTCACTACATTCATAATATAATTTTTCACCTATCCATAGAAAGCAATAATCCATGTTTGATACCATTATTTGAAATCTGGCATATAAATGATCTTATACTAAAAGTAATTGGAAAAAATTAATTTCTTCCTAGTCTCAATATTTATTATATGAAAACTTTATTACCCACTACCACCGAGAAATTATTCTTTCGCGATTCTCTTTAAAAAATAACTTCGTGAGGAAGTTAACATGACTCATTTTTTGCATCAATACTTGTTTCATCGTTTGCTATAGTTACAGTTGTCATCAATGCTGACAATATTCAACGAAAACAATTAGTAGTATTAGGTAAAAACAAAAATGTCAATGAAACGTTGTTGTGGTTATTCATTTCTCTTTCCCGTTATTCCTCCGAATGATTTTACTTAAAATTATTCTTTCTGCAAAATGCCTTTCTTTTTCAAATAACGAAGCTGTTTTACTTTCGCCAGAATTCATCTACATTTTTACAGCTTCTGGAAAAATAAATGTGTAGCAGGGTCGAAAATTTGATTGAGATGTTGAATCTGATATTTTTGATCAAAGTGAACGAAAGAAAAACTGTTCTGTGAATTCAGAAGGATGGACCATCTGAAATTATCTCAAGAACGCCGCTCACATTCTACGTTTTTAGCCATGGTCTCTGCATAAAGATTCGCCAGTTCCTAGTCATAAACATGCCAAAAAGCTTCTAACACAGATTTGTTTGTCTCTTTCTTCAGAGACGTTTAGACTTCCCATTTTATTTATTGAAATATATTTTTGATGCAGGAATCTCTCAATGTATCCACTCTAAAAATTGTTTTGATTCTAGGCCGTAAAGTGACAATGACATAGTATTCCACAATTATCCTTAGTATTCCATAATGTACATCTAGTTAGAACAAAATCCTTCATAACTACTCAGTAAATCTGATGTAAAAATTTACGTTAGACGGAGTAAATTAAGCTTATCAAAACTCGCATAAGTGACACAAAACCTTTGGAGGACATTTAATATATGAAAGTCCATGAAAACTAACTGATGGCGTATTTTGGTGCAAAAATTTTTCAGCAGGCATCAACATTTGTGAATTAAATGATAAAAAGAGGTTCCGGTATATTTGCTTCAGCACTATCAATTTTTCATTACCGTCTGAGATTCGTGTTGGTGCAATAACTGTAAAATCAATAAAAATGTTTCTACTGACTTCTTAACAATTAAAACTAAAATTTGAGCAACTATAAAACTAAAAAATGCATAATAATTGCTTGAAATAACCGTCATTCATAGCTAATTTTATTGGATTACCGAATCAGAGGAGTTGAAATTATCTACACGAATAACAAGCTTTTAAGTAGAGGAAATTTAACGGCGGAACGAGGAAGTTAAACAAGGTAGCACGGGACGAACAGGAATTCGGGCACTTAAAATGTTATGGGAAATAATTCAAACATCCTAGCACAGAACAAAGAAGCAATCGATAAGGAACTATATATAAGCGGAAATTCTTCGCGGGCCTCATTTTATAGGCTAGCGAAGATGGGCTGCCATAGCAAGGAAAAGAAATAGAGTGACAAGGGATAAAAAACGGAAGAAGATGTATTTCCGGGAAACGATTACGGGCCACCGTCTTGAGATGCCGAGGCAATCAAATGACAAGCTCGCCGCTACATCGTTGCTCTCTTCTCGGAATCGAGACCTAAATTGCGCGTCTTCGAAACAGTGGGAGAAAGGAGGAGAATCTTGTGAGCGATCGGAGGGGGTCAGAGAACTATTTAAGGTGCCCGAAAGAAGGGGAGTGAAAGGGTTGTGAAGGATTCCTCCCCTAAAAAATGTGACTGGGAGAGATGTCCTTAAGACAGGTGGGAGGATATGAATGCGGGTCTTCCGTGAGACTTGTTGGACCTGACCATACGCCAAAGGAGGGCGAATGCCAGGGATAAAGGGATTTTTATTCTGGTATCTCGCGGAGGGAAAAAAGAGGTCGAGATGCAATTTTATTTCTCCCCCTTCCCTGAGTGATGCAGTCCAGCTGCAGGAGGGTGCACGACCGCTGATGAAGGAAATGTGAAATATTCTTATGGTTTGCGAGGGAAGACATTGGGGACGGAAAATGATGCACAAAACCACACTCTCCTGAACAACCATAAAGATGTTGCGGTTTATCTCTGTTTACTATGCAAATTTAAACTAATAACCAGGATATCTAAAAAAAATTAATTTATTCAATAAAAACCTATTATCTCGGATATTTGACGACGCTGATCTTACGATTGGGAAAAGCGTTCTCGCGTAAATTAAATTTTACGTTTGCATTGATGAAACCCAATTAAGGTTAAGGATTATACTATTCTACATCTACTTAACTATAGTCTAAAAATGTTTGTTTTAAAACATTGAAATACCTTTAGTGAAAGAGATCAAAGAAATAATACAATTTATCGACTAAGAATAATGGAGATAAATCATGTAAAACTCCTGCGAGCGAAGAATTTCATGTTGAAAAGCTGTAAGACAAAATAAAACTGAATGAAAATATTTTTAAAGCCTTCTCAAATAAGCAGGAATTGATTATTTTTTTCGCTGAACCCAAGATTTTCCTTCAATACTTTGCAGAAGATTTCCCCAGAAATAAAAGCAACAATGCGCTTTTTAATATAAAATTAAATGACTTTCTTCAAGTATGTTTTTCCCTTTCAGAGGTAGCATAGGATTGTGGAATTAGCAACGGAACATTGAACTTCTCATTGGAATTGTGTAAAGTTAAGATCTTTCTGAATGGAATAACTTACGAATGTAACTAATAAAAATAAATTTTAGATCATTTTGACCATGAGACACCTTAATCTATACTCATATTAGTCGCCGCAGAAGTGAAACTTGAACTATTAAATGGACCTAATACCCAAAAAAAAAGTGATTTGTGAAATGAGAACTTAAGAGCAGATTATTGATAGAGCATAATAAAAAAGTAGTGCTAATGTAATGTAATTAGTCACAGCAATCAATCACAAAAATACACCTGGTTAAACAATAAGGCTTGTCTTTTTACTTTCGGGTCCTAAGGTGAAAAAGCAACCTCGCTGTAATTTGTACGTTAGCATATAAGCATCACAATGGTGATGATTCGTTTACATAGTCGAGTGCGATAACATATGAGACAAAAGTACCGACACTTCTCAACAATATTATTCTGCACAATGTATATTTATAATAAAACGTCTTTCATCCATAGATTTTTATTTCTCGTCCTCATTGCCCTTGGGGTTCCTGCCTCTTTTCCTAGCACTTCACCTTAGCCCCATCCCTGAACACCACCCCTTTCCAAGGGCAAGGGACCGCTGTCGTGATTTGTTGCCTAATTAAAGCGACTCGCACGGGTTGAGGATATCAACGCACCTATTGCTTTGGATGCTGTCATCTTCCTCCCTCCTACGCATACAGATAAAAATCCAAGCGGAACGAAGAGATTGCTGCCCAACAAACATACTCCACATCCTTATCCCATTCCTCATCGTCACTGCATCCCTGTTACTCTTTTTTAAGTTTTTTTTGAGCTCTAAAAATCTTCATGTTCTCGTCCATCTGATGTCCCTTCTCCTTCTGAGCCAGCCGGTTGTTCCGACCTAATTTTGATGATTTTCGGGACCTGAGGTGCCCATTCTTTGTCATACTAGAGTAACACTTTAAAACGAAACACTTGGATGAAGGAGATTGTGATAACTAGCCGGTGATTAAATTCAAAATGGAGGGAGAAGTAAAGAATGTAATATCTAGAATTTTTAAAAGAGAGAGAGAGCGCGCGCTGCTATTTCAGGGATATATTAGAAGATTAATACCTTGATTCATTTATTGTAACAGATTATCTCACTGTATAGTATGTGTTACTAGCAAGGTAAACAAACCAATACGAAACGTTCATGAAATTAATTTTAGCCCTATATTTTATTATTCTTATATTATCTAATTATATTCTCTACTTTATTTTCTAATTCCTGCTTTATTTCGTACATTATAACCAAATTTTTGCTATGTTTTATTGTAGGTGAAGATTACTTTAATTGTCCATGATCATGGCCGTCAATTTCTTTTCTAGATGTGAAAACGTGATCGACGGAAGAGTGCAAAAGGTGAGGACTGGATATGACAACAATTTTGATGCATGACATGAATAAGCATTCAAGAGAAAATAATGATAAGAAGGGAATCTTAGAGAAAATGATCCTACTATCACGTAATAAATAAGAAGGTAAAAACCACTACTGTCAATGACAAATAACGTGGCGACGGAACTGAGATGTTGACTCACAACTCCAATACATACAAGAAACTAATTAACAGCATCCTTCTAAACTTAACCTGAAATTTTTCTTATTTTAAATTACGTTCTGATATCAGTATGTTGATGGATTTTATTTTAATTGGCCTATGATTGATTTTCTTCTATGAATTAGATGGAATTTATCAAGTCTTCAAGGAGACTTATACAGGGTGTCCGGGTTAAACGTACAGTAATAGAAAATGTAATAACTTGAGAGGCGGTTATTTATTGGCGTTTTTTTTCTAAAAGTACGATAACTCAAAATGTTTTACACAGTTAAAACACCATTAGTGGCAGAAAGACATCTTATCAGTATTTTACTCTCTTCAAGTGTTTTGCAGCATTGTTGGCGTAAAATTTGCCATAACTGCAGGAATTTGATTGAGCCGTTCTGATAGATTACGAACTGGCGTATGGTATACTTGATTCTTGATAAACACCCACAGAAAATATTAAGTGGCCTCATGTATAGGTTTCTAGGAGGAAAAGCAGTCGATACCTATCCCAATCAAGCGATCTGGGAACTCATTATCCAAGGAATGCTTCACAGTAACAGCATAATGGCATGGCGCGCCATCATCAAGCAAACATAAATAACATTTTGAGTTACCAAACTTGCAGAAGCAAACCGCTAATAAATATCTCAACTTGTTCTCAAGTTATTACATTTTGTGTTATTATATGATATCACCCGGAATGACACTCTATATAATTTACAATTTTCTCAATTCGATAAATATAATCAGGGATCCTTATATCGAATTCCTCCTGTTCTTATATATTCATGATCTTCCTTTCTGTACTTCACCTCTTCTTCTCTTCATTTAAGCTCTTTCATGTTCCCTCTCCTTTTTTGCTCCGAATTCTTCAAATTCCTCTTCTTCAACATCCCTTTTTTTGCGATCCTCGCCGGCATTTGTTCCTTACTTCCGCTCTTCACTCAATTCCTTTCTATTGGAGTAGTATTTCCCTTTGCTGAGCACTTTTGGGACAGCGTCATTCCGATCATCTCCATTCCAACTCCCTTCCGACTTCCGTTGCACTCCATGCTTTTTTTCTTAACCGTTCCTCTCTCATGTCTTTGTTAGAAATTATTTTCATTCTACCGCGGGGATGACTTTTCCTCTGCCTCACTGAGTGTGTTGGTATCCCACAGGGGAGCGGTTTCGAGAATATTTTGCGAAAAAAATAAGAAGACTAGAATTTGCGTGATCTGTGATGTGCGCTGACATTCCTTTGGCGTATCTTTTGGTGTTTTTTGCAAAAATACCGAACTTGAAAGTTTATTAAAATATGCTTCGATATTCTATAGTCAAAAAAGCTCCGTAGTTTTTAAGAATTCCGGTAGGTAATGGTGCAGATAAATTAAAAATGATGGAAATTAAGTTTTGCTAAGCGCAAGAAAGGGTGCAACTTAACCCAAGGTAATTACAGTTTTTTCACTTCTTGTAAAACCTTGAATTAAATTAGTAAAGAAAACTCCATTAGAAATAGTCTGAAAGGATTCATTTTCATTTTATCTGAAATATTTACTTCAAACTACCACTTTATGCTGCATTAAAGTTTTTGGAGAGATAGAGAAATTTTTTTCGAATTTTTCTCTGATTGAAATCAATTATAAACTATCTGGATACTAATTTAAGTTGAAGGCTTCAATGATTGAAATTAATTTTATGATGATACAACTGTCCGTCTTATTTCCTTCAATCAGACATTTAAATGTGTTTTACTTGTTTCAATGGTCGATTAGAATCACACGTTCTATTTTTATCACAAGTGTAAAATGTAAAAGATCTTGTTTTAATTAAGGTACTATTCACTTCCATAAATTCGGCAATTACGTAATCGGATACTAAAATATTCACAAAGTGTTATAATGAAATGAAAAGTTAACTTATGTTGCTGCAAAAAACAACATCGATCTAACTATCATGTGGAAAGCGCTTTTGGCTTCGATGAAAGTGGTCCCGGGTTCGATTCCCAGTGGGAGCCCACGTGCGAAATGACCTGAGCTGCTGAAGCCCTTCTAACATTACTAATAGCTATGCTCTAATACACTACAGTTACTTAATGCATTTGATTTAGGAGATCACATTACGTAGAACTATATTCTTGGATCAAGAAATAGTTCAAGAGGCCCGAGTTATCAGCTGATTTGGAGACATGTCGGAGACATGTACTTCAATCGCAACAAATAACTACGGTTGCATCACTCTTATCTTTTACGCACTCATAACAAGTATAATGAGCTACGGGGACAAAAGCGAATGGAGCTTGGCCGCGAAGCACGGAAAAGGGGAAAAGGTTTGGCGGATAGCAGGTTAGGGAAAGAGGATGGGAAACTCCCCCTCCCAAAACCCTTTTAAACCCCTCCCGAACCTATTTTCGTACTGGGGCGCTTGTATTCCAGGCTGTCTGCCGAACGAGGCCTTTGCTCTTTTTGTGGGGAACTCGAGTCGATATACTGAGGGAGGGAAAAACAGATAGAGGAGGCGACGTGAGGGATTCTTGTGCTAGAGATACTTCTCTTAGAGACTGTTTGGCGCCCACTAAAGACTGCCTTCTTCGCTTCCCTGTCAACCAGGAAAAGAGTCAGCGTACTGCGTCGTTGCTATTTCGCTGGTTACAGGGGCGGATTCGGGGGAAGGGGACTGCGAGGAAGATCTTCCATGGCTTGGGCATTGGAAAATGTCCTTCTTTAGCTCGGAATGAAGTCGCCTTCGTATGGCACCGACTGATACTAAGCCTCATGTACACCTACCACCTCACACGGAAAATAAACCATACGAAAGTTAAAAGTAGTAAGTGAAATCTAGCGGAATTTCATTTTAAAAATCGAAGAAGAAATAAATGGTTTACTTTACACAGAATTCCTTTATGCGACCGTGGTTTTGGGGCAAATTTACACCACCATCATGCCTGATGATAGTCTTCTCCCATATAATGGTTAATAAGCCCCAAGATAGATAGGCCCCTTTTGCTCCGTAAATTTCGATGTACAGGAAATCGCGAATTTTTAATGAAAAGGGAACAAATAACTTCCTAGTAGTTCACTAAGGTCACTAATTCATACCTCAATGAAACATTAAGTAAAAAAATGTAGACAAAATTTCACCAATTTTACTACAACATCGTATGAAAGTGAAAGATTTAAGGCTCATTTATCATTTGAATTTTGAGCCACACAATTATATCTCCTGCATTCAAAATTAAGATCATTCTAATTCATCAATGTACAATGGACACAAGTAAATCTAAATTGTCTATCATTGTTTAGCTGAACTATAAAAGGAATACTGATGCTACGATTGAAAAATAAACTGAAGGATAGATCGAACATTGAGATTCCTCATCATATTATTTCATAAAAGTAGCATTAATGAAGAATAACAAATAAACTTGCATCAAGGTTATTGCAGGGTAGGGGAAGAATTATAAAAAAATTAATCCTGAGGAATATTTATTCCTAAAAATATAAGATTGGGAAGCATGCCCATTAGAGGCTAAGAATACAATTTCTGAGTTGCTCCTATCATTTCAATTAGTATATTTCACGATTTTGTAGTTATCTTCCTACGATAGTTTTTAATGGTTTATAACTTCGTCATATCAATTTAAAAATCTAATATCTGTATATATGAATATATGGGACTGGAATTTCACAACATTAAGCATTTAAACATATTCTCCTAACACATTCCGGGATTGTTTTGTTGTACCTCAATTCTAATTCACATCACCCATGTGGAATTTTAATCGAATTTTCTGTATAGAAATATATCCCACTGTTATGTCTACAAATTATCCTCCCTTTCTTTTATCCCCAACCATATCTCTGATGTTCTTACCACACCATTTTTTTCGAGGAGTGCAAACACGACGACCAGAAATATGACCAATACGCTAATTTGCATGAGCAGAGGAGCGAGCAAGATTTCGTTGTCGGGATTATTTGATAACAGCGTCGGAAGTGTGCCCCTCCATTTGTCTTCTTATTGCCGTACATCTGCGTTAATTTGGACCCGGGCCAACCAGCCAAGAGGAATGACTCGAAAAGTACAGCTGAACCTCTATCTTTGAGAGAATCCGGAGCGAACAAAAGCAGCAACGCGAAGCGAGTAAAAAATTATTCAGCTCGCCATTTAATCCCAAAAAGTATAAGTTTGGCAGCGGTGGAAAAATTCTCGCTCTTGAGAGTGAACACCGAAACCATTTGAATATTAGCAACGGACCGAAACGTTTGACGAGCGATAATAATATCGTAACCGCCTAGTTGCCGAAATAATCTTGGGGATGACGAATTAAAAATAGGTTTCCCGAGTCTAGGATACGAACCACCTGGGATTACGATTCTGAGTTGTTGGTGATGAGTGAATGGATAAATTTACGCTATGCTGGTGACGGGAGAGAGAAGATCATTCACAAGGAGGAAGTGGAAATAAAAACATAGAAATTAAAGGGAGAACTGGTGAAGAAGCAGGTGGGCATATGGAGGGAAATAGGAGCTTTGTATGCGATGGCGTGACTTTGAAGGGCTCGGAGAGTGAGAAGGCGAGCGAAGAAAGGGTCGATTTTCTAAAATATAGTGGTTTGTACTAAAACTAAGGATGGAAATGCAGGAAACTGGCAGTATTGAAATGAATGCCATGCTTGCTTAAGCGATAGCGCGGGATTCGCATGGTTTCTTAAATGAATCATTCCCAAATTTGATTCGATAACCAATAATTTGAGAGAAAATTGATAAGAAGTATCTTCTGCTTATAGTTCTACGGTGGCTCAATAAAATTGATAAACAAGGTTACACTAGTAATGAAATCTAGATGATCAGGCGTTACTTTGTGGAAAGCCAGTTTGATAATGAAGAAAAACAATGTAAATTTTCCACATTTTTATTTAGATGACGACCGGTTTCGCTACCGGAGTAGCAGAAGATGCTTGTGGAGTGGAAAATTTACATTTTTTTCTTCATTATCTTACACTCGTAACGTAATTTGTATGTATCGAAAAAATGAGTAAAGGCGAGTAAATGTTTATTTAAATGAACTACGGCACTTTTCTCTCAAAATAAATAATACTTTTCCTGCTATAGCGCCAAATTTGTATCAATGAATTAAAATTATTACAACGTAGTTACTGTCATTATAATTAACATGTATGATAAACCAGTAGGAAATTTTTTCTTTTGTGTGTAAGTATGAACCGCGGAACTATTTTTAAAAAATCGGCAGTGCACAATACTTAAGACTTTACGGTCTAAATAAGTATAATTAGCAATTCATAGAACTTTGTTAATATAGAAAACAGAAAAGATTCATAAGCTGGAAATATAACGAAGAGAAAAATTTTAAAAAATTCACAAAAACTGTAATCCGATAAAAATGACAACAGGGTTGAAAAGATGCAAGACTAAGAGAAAATATTTGTACGCCGTGTGATATCTTTTAAAAGAAAAAATATGCAACGAAAATATGAGAAACTTTAAAATTACTTTTTTATAAACACTGAAAAGTAAAGCAGACTTCGGAAAAAAACGAAAGTATAATCATGAACAATGATTCGAAAGTGAAAATAAGTTTAAGGGCAAAACTTCGAAAAAAAAATCGGAAAAATAAGCAAATATTCAAGCAAAGGAAAAATTAAACATTAGAAAACTTGCGCTAAGCATACCGATTATGTTAGCAACCCCTGATTATACGTAATTGAAGATAGATAATTGAAATACGATAAAAGATTCTAATGGTACCATTAACCGATAGATAACTTAAAGATGTCGAGTTAGTATTCATATCTAAATACGAGACATGAGGCTACAAAGGATGAAAAAATATCACATTTATTACATATTATCACGGAGGATTACGAAACCTATCTTCCGAGATGGAAAAATTATTTCCAAATTTTGTCGGATGTCCGCAGTATCAATTAAATATCCATTAAGTTCAAGAAATTATGAAAACTAGTTGAACCCAAAAGAAAATACAATTCATCTATTGAAATTTCTCAGGTTTCTGTAGTGATTTAGCTCTACTTGTAGCTGAATCGATTACAGTACGATACAACAAAGGAAAAAGAAAACAAAGTACTTACGTCTCATTCAGTGTGGCATCCGAAGTAGATTTAGGCTCCGGATTGTTTCTAGTGATGAATGAGGTATCCAATAAGTATTCGGCTGTCCTATAAACTACAAATAATTAATATTAATAGATAACGACGAAGTCCCAAGAAATACGAATAATCATTGTATATTTTGCAAATAACAGGAATATATCATTTTCATTTTTTTCCGAAATGCTTGCTTATATGATTCTACTGCCTTACATTTGACACGAACTATCGCATAAATATATATGAAATGAGGCTCTTTCGATAATTTTTCCCGTCCTGTAACACCAATAAACGTAAGGCATTGCGAAGTTGATAAACTATCGGAATATTTTAGTAATTTTAACTATTGACGAGAGAGACTAAAAGAACGCTTTAGATTATGAGAAATTCATTTATGGTTGGATAAGAGTGACATTATAAACAGACAATTTCCTGTCCTTATAATTATTAGCTCAATGAAAATTTTGCTGAAGGAAACTCCCAGCAAACAAGAGTCGTTCAAGTATTGAAGTATTACTTTTGCTTTACTCAGTGAGGCTTGGCGAGCAGTGGCTGACTTAAATATTCCCATTATCATTTATTCTTCTTTATTTTTCTTCCAAATATAAGAAAATATCGATAATAACCCTCAGCAAAATATATTGGATGCTTGATAATCGAGACCATGTCAGCAAAGGAATTCTACATACGATATCTTCTTTTTTATTCATTAAATCTACAACAGAATATAGGATAACAAAGTAATATATACAGAATTATCAAATGAGGAAGACCGAACATCTCTCTGGAAGAATTCAGTCCTCATTCAAAGGCGGTGCAAAAAATGACAGATATTAATGTGAGTAAAGGCTCCTTAGTTGATATCTTCGAAAGAAAACAACTGCGTTTGAGTTACCGTATAAGATGAATTAAATAAATATAAATGTAGTAGATTCAGTAGAATATCTCGGGATCACCCTTACGAATAACTTACATTGGAGCACGCACATTCCAAAAATATGCTTCAAAGCAATTAAAAGTCTCCGCTCTATAACGCACATTTTCGTTAGATTCAATAAAAAAGTGAGAGACCGATGCTATTTATCTTCATCTTGGCGAAGCCCATCCTGGAATATGCATTGAGTATATGGGATCCGGCGGATGAAACGTGCACCCGCTAACTCGAGAAAGTGTAGCGCAAGACAATAACTTTTTTTAGATTATAAAAAAGCAAGTGTTACAAAAATTCTCTCAGACGCAGATTTGGAATCCTTGAAAGACAGAAGATTAGAAGCTAGGCTGCGATTGCTTGATAAATTCATTGAAGTACATTTTGGGAAGGACAGCCAGAATCATGCGACCCCCCAATCACTTCGGCCTAATCGATAATAAGCGTGAATAAAAAGATAAAGATTCTTGGACAACTCGTTTATAATATTTATTCTTTCCGCGAACGACACGCGATAATTGGAGGATAAAAAAATCGTTCAAACGCCTGGTATTTATACCCCTTCCCTCACACTGAAAGGCGGCTAGTAGGGTATTAATGCAGATGTAGATGAAGTAGAAATGGATTTTTTAAATTATGTTGAAATATTTTTTTGTGCTCTGAAAGCTTAAACAGGACGATGTGATTTCGTCTTCTCTTGTCCTATGCTTTGAATCCCTTAGAATCTACAGGTATATTTCGCGAATGCTGGGTCCAAATTTAACAAAGAATACAACTGCAGGCTTAATTAGATAGTCAGATAACAATCCAAAAGCTTTCACATAATATATTTAACTTATTACCTTAAAATTCCATCGATAGTCGTAGTTGTTAATGTTTCAGATATAAATATCAAAAAACTTAAACTGGAAAGCTTTTGTGAATACGAAATTTTCCTCGAAGAATTTAAATTGCTCATAATTCTTATTAGCATTAAATCCACCGCTAGTTTACGTTTTCCAAATATTTCCTATTAAGAATATCATCAAATCTTCTTCTTAAGGGAGAAGAATTTATTCCTTATTGATTATGTTATCCGCGTAAGCAAGAATGGCCGTACCGACGGTGTAGCCAAATGGCATTTGACGAAATATTACGTAAACAATCATATGATTCTATATTCACTTTCAATAGGCTAACATCCAGTTTTATTAAGCTTCGTTTGGACGAGGAGGAAGTCGAAGACGGTTCTGTAAAAAGGAAAGAGATGAAATTAGGACGAGAATACATAGGAAAAATAACTCCTTTTTTTAAATCTAACCTGCTAAGTTTTTATGGTTCAAGGAAAATTTAGGAATAATGCACAGTATTCATGTGATTTCATATCTGGGTAAATTAGAAGCCCTGACTGTTAAATGACGCATAGATACCGCCATTTGACAGTTGTGTATATCAATAAATCAAAGCCACTATCAATTGCAGTTCAAAAAACTATCCACGTGGAGTAGAAAAGGCTAATTATTTCACTTAATTTCTAAATTATTCTATCCACGTACGGTTCTTACCTCAAAATTTCCAGAACATTTCCTTTCACTCATAACCGGGCAGGAAATGCGTACTATTTTCGGTAAATGCAGTATTCACCCTCTTTGGCAGTTACTGTCTTAACTTGCGCGGAGCGAAATAAGTATCTGAATTAGAATTAATGATTCAACGCAGAATAAATGTGATTATTTTAAGTATGAGAAATACTCTCACCTGATGAATACAAGCAAATATTAACATCGGAATTATTTTTTTCAGCTGTAAATTTTTTTGATGATGACTATTGATGTGTGGGTATTTAAGAAGGCCAAATCCAGCAATAATTAATGCGTAACTATTGTAAGATATGTAAAAATATCTGCTTGACTAATATTTATTGTAAATACGGTTAACATAAAAATGACAACAAAACTAAATAGGATATGCAATAAACGCTTCATATTAATGCGATTGAATTTGGATTAAATCGACTCTGATTTTAGAAACAAGATTAATATTTGATATGCTATAAGTTTATATATGTTAGATTTATAATTACCATTATTTTCAATCGTATATATATATATATTATTTATCTCAACTCCCTAAAAATATCTTTTTATCGAAAAATTACACGTAGTGTAAAGTTCAATGGAAAGAACAGAGGAATTCACGCCATAATCAGTAAACATCCAATTTCTTGGGACTGGAACACTTGGTGCTAGTAAACTAGCGTACTAACCATTCCAACAACGATATTTATATACAAAGTTGTGGAGCAACTATGAGGGTTACCAATCCACGAGTTTACCAATTACGTAGACTCATCACCATTACGCGGCATTAGCCTTTATTGACCTTGTCTCTATCGGTAACCCATCAGTAAACAACTTCCAAAACAGCTTTCTTACACATTGGTATACTATACGCTTTCTTAGAACCTGCATTTTATTCTTTAGTTCTCATTTAAAAAGCGAACCAATTGAACAGGATGAAGCTTTTCCTTCGTTCACCGTTCCGCCTCGCGGTCGTTGGCCGTCGCTGGAGACATCCTAATCTTTCCGAGGGACGTCCGTGCGGGAGGCATCGGCCCATTCCCCGCAAGGTGAACAAGACCCTCTTTCATTTCCAATCCCGTAACCCTTGGAATGGAAGAGTATAATTGGTCAGCCCTAAACGGGGATCGATAAGGGATGGGACGCGTGACAAAGTGAAGACCACACCTGCCCGGGGCGAGCACAGCCACCGCATCCTTCCCTCCTCTCCGACCCACCATCTAATTCTGGTGTTTCACACGGCCATTCGAAAAATACCTCCCTTCCGAGAACCTCTCCAAAGGAGGATTCCCGGAATGTCTGCGCGACTTCCTACCAACGACGGCGGGGCTGTCCTTTAGCGGCCGACTCATTCCCCAATTGCCAAACGCACAGAAGAACTATATGGATCTCGGATGAGGGCGTGAAAAGTGATACCTTTCCGAAGGGGGTTACTATATTTGTGGGCACGCTTCGGTGACTTGTATCTTCTCTTTCGGGGGCGATTATTAGGCATTTCTCGGTAAGCTGTTTCGGTAGAATGGAGAACGAAAAGAAGAGGGTGCTCAGGCGGGGGTTGCGTATGTTTTCCTTAGAAAAAGACCTCTCCTCGCCATGTTTTCGAGTGTTGGGGAAACAAAAATATTCTCTCGGGACTTTTTCGCGGAATGAGATGACGTGGAATTCTCGGTAATTCGTTAGGCGGAGAGAGATTTATTCGCTACGCTTCCTTGGCGCAGATTCCTATTAATGGTTTTAATTATGAAGGAGTGAAATCAGTCTTACTTGCTTTGTGAAAGCTTACTGTTCGTGTATTGATCATGGGAGAAACAACCTTTAGAATAAACGGCTTAATAATACCATATATCCATAGCGGCTCTTAAACTACCATGGGTTTTGATGGTTTAGGTAAAGTGATTTCTGCAATGAAAATAATTGAAGGTAGAATGCAAATAAATTAAACTATCACAAGGGAATTACAAAATCAAATTATAAAGGAGGACTAAACACTTTTATTATAAAAGGAAATTAGTTAATAATTTTTAAGCAAACAGGAAAAGATAGAGACAAAAATGTTGTGTTATAAAAAGTGGAGCAAGTTAATGAAAATACGAAATAAAGGGAACGAAGTGTACGGATAATCAACCAAAAGTGACGCATTGAATCGGAAAAAAAATCTTTAACAGAGTTTACACTTATATGCATACTCATACCTACAAATACTTACTCATTAACCTAACGATAAAATCTATAGAGCGCATTTATTATAATTATTTTATGTAGTTTATGGCACACTATTAAAATTTACAGGGTATCACAATAGTTAATAAGGCGCATCCTAAATAAAAATGAACTTATTGAATGAATTTGGTATGCTACCACCCAAGGAGGGCATATTAATTTATAGAATGGTAGAACACGCTGACGAGAGTCATTTCGAGAAAGCAACTCCTTTGTAAATTATCGCGAAAATAAGCGTCCTCAATTTAAATAGGAAAAGTATTTAAAACTCTGAATTCGACGAACAACTGCGGTCACGTTAGAAAAGTTCGTAAGAAAGGACAGGTTTCGCTGTGAATCACGCCACCTGTGACGTTGTACGTAAGATTTACAACACCGTTTTCTAAGAACCGTCGGAGCTCTTCTGCTTAAGACCAAGTGATTCACCTTGACCTTCTTGTGTACGGTTCTCGTACTTATGTGCTATCCCTTCAACCGTAGCAGAAGTAAATGGATCATCATCAAGGGATTAATTAACCTTATGGGACAAATTTAACACTTTAAAATTTCTGCTTAAAATTAAATGAATGAGTTTGCACATTAACTAATAATCACTGAGTTTAATTGTATCCTCCATATGCTGATACTGTTATGTTTATTCTCAATTTTTATCTTCAATCTATTCATCACAAAAAATACATTTTCTTTAGCAAGGAATAACCTCTACTGCCATTTGACGAATACGTTAACTTTTATATGAAAACGATGAATGAAAGTATGAATACTATGCCATTAATATTTTTTCTAATTAAATGAAGAAAAACTTCTCAAATTGAGTGGTGTATTTAGCACCAATGCAGTTTAGAATTGTCCAAGTATATCAAACCAAGTGTATCACATCTGTCTTTTAACCTTTAGTTTACCTTTTTAACCTTAGCAGTTTTTGAAATTTTACTTTTTTATTCCCATAATCAGTATTTCTATTATTATTCATGTAACTCCTGTCATTACTGATCTTAAAAATTAGTTTTAATTATCAATTTATGACAATTTTCTGGAATATAATCGAAATACCGGATTTTATAATTTGAGCGTCAAATATCCCAAGCCTTCAAACATCGGGGAACATTACATATGCTTTAGGTCAGTGGTGGCAAACCTATAGCGCGCCTGCCCAAAGTTGCAAGCGAGAGAATTGTTTTGTCCCGATGAACTCACACAACACTATCTTTATTGAGTATACTCCACTTAGGAATCAGGTCCGCAGTAAATAAATGTGGATTCTGTTCATTAGTATTGATAATAAAAGATTATTTAAGTAAGATACTCATCCTATTCTTGACAATATAAAATTTATACCACCATATTCCTGTATGGTTTCGCAGCACATTGGCACACAAGTCCTTTAGATTCCTAAAATATGGTACTCTTGCCGCAAAAATTTCACCAATTATGCTTTAAGAAAACGAACTATAAGAGAAATATTTGAAGACCATCAATTCTCAGGTAAAATTACGTTAAATTTGCAAAATTAACTGAAAGTACTCATTAGAGGAAAGCTTACTAATTTCATGAAAACTAATGCAATACCTAGGATAAAAGAGACCGTGGACCATCCCGTCATAATTGGATTCACCATCTTTCATAAAACATCACTCATGCGGGGTGTGGGGAAATTTCGGAATTTCAGTCGGGTGATTATGAAGCCAAATATTTCTCGGGTGGTCATCCATCAAGGGCACGTGCAGTATTTAAATGGATCGGTACGTGTTTTTTCGCGCATCTTTAATTGAAATTTCGGAAGATTTTAAGAGCGATGGAGACCTCTAGTAGAGGCGCAGCAATGATTTCATCGTGCATTGCAAAGTCACTTCGCCTTTTGGCTTGCGTTCATTTCCTCAAACGCTCCCACGCGTTCTAAGACGCTCACGCGTTGTTAGGTCGGTGGCAGCATCATCGGCAAGCAGTCTCCCTCTCTGAGATACTTGTCTATCACTTGTCCTTCTTTCCACTTCCGCAGTCATTTGGATGTTATGGAAATTAATGGAAGGTAACCCATTTTTAGAACCCAGGCATCTAGTGCATGCGCAATGCGTTGCATTCGTAAATTCCGAAACGTCCATCAACCGTTACTTCACGCGTTTTTTAACGGTTACTTCGGCATATCAATAAATGTTACCAAGATTCTCTTTAGTTTAAGATGGAAACTTATTCGAGCAGAGAATTTAATGTTTGTATTAGTTTATGCTAAGTACAGTCAGAGGTCATAACGTAGTGTAATGCAACTCATAATATCTACCACATATTCCAAGAACAATCCTTGCAACGGCTGATCAGACACTGCAACAAATCGGAGAACGGTTGTTAATGATAGTTTCATCATTTTTTAAAAAGAAGATTAGTGAAAGATTAGAGATATAGGCTTCCGGTTTCGAATAGTCGAAGTGAAGTGTTTTTAAAATGGATTTATCTATACTCTAACAACTCATTATGGTGAAATTATGAGAGGGCGATGAAAACTATCGAATTAAAATTAACACAAACACATAGGGAAGAAACATGATTCAACACTGCGTCCTCGATAATTTCCTCTTTTTAAATCTGTGCTATGAATTCAAAACCGCGCATAGAAAATTTAGAACAATGTTGGACGACTGCTACTATTTTATTACATCGCCTTTACATGAACCATCAGAGTAATGAATCACATTCTGACAATAGATTTTATCACTTAAGCTGAAAGTAAAAGATTCACCAACACAAATACAACAATGCTTTGCCTAACGACCCTTTACCTCACTGACTTCAATTGAGTGGCAAGTAAAGATTTCATTGAAATCAATCCATCGATATGTCTGAGCAGGTTCTTCCTCCTCGTAGAGGAAACCTCGTAATTCCCCTGGTTTGCTTCCGCCCACGCAACCGCCTCTCGATCGGGTAATGCACATATTAATCATTGGGTGGATATTCATGTGCAGACATTCTCTCGAGGAATCAAAGGCCAACCACGAGTGCGTTTTCCATCCCCGTCAAATGCCTAATCCTCCCACGGGAGAAGGGGAAGCAGTTTTACGACCCATTTACGGAAAGACGCGGCTACTCGCGGATCAGTTGCCGCGCCACCTCGCGACAAAACAGGGAAACTCGTCATCCTCCGCCCTCCCAGTTAATTCGCAAAACAAACCCGTTTCAAACGTTGGATGCATGCACCACGTCACGTCCTTTAACTAAACGCAGAGTCATGAACCTTGTTGCTATGGTTCTCGTATCAAAACGTTGGAATAGTCAAAATTATGTAAGAGTTTCCTGTAGCTTCCTGTTGATGACGAGATGACCACTGATGAGAGAAAAGGCAGAAATAATGTCTCGGATGACACTTCACATATGTTTTATGTTGTTTCTGTAAGAATATGTCAAATTTTCTTCGGTGAAACTGTCGGTAATAACGTGAAATTTTGTTTGTCTTCAAAACAATACTTTTCCCTTCAAGGATTAAAAACTACCTCTCCTGCTTTCGTGATAAATTTTTATCGCTAATTGTGTTACATAAGAAAAATATCAATTACATTTTAGGCTTGAGTTTACGATAACTGAAATTTCTGTCAAAACTGTGGCCAATTTTTCTCAGCAAGACAAACATTTGTTAACTTATAATTTTAAGCATTAAGCCCTACTCGAAAAATTTCTAATACTTTGAAAACACGTCATTTAGCCCTTAAACCACAATTGTTGGAGCTTATATTTCCGGAGATTGAAGGTTATAAAATTCAACTTGGAATTCATCATCATCATCCTCCTTCCTGGGTTAGGCATTATGCCTGTTTCGGCTTCACTTGTTCCGTGGAACTTTACCATTTCTCGGACTTCCGACACTTCTGGGCATCTTATATAAATTTATCTCTTATATAAGTATTCCTTACTTTGTCAATTCTTGCGCATTCTTTTACTGATCCTAAAAATTTCATTTCAGATGATTCTATCTGTCATTCTATGTTCATTTTTTTTGGTGCCCAACATTCTGACCCATACAGTTAGGGACTGCCATCACTTTTGAAAAATTTATTTGTGTTTCAAATAAAGTTTTTTAAAGTTACTGGGAATTCAGAACAATAAAAGTAATTTAAGGCTGTATGAAATGATAGACAGGAAAAAACTTCAACACCTAGGACTTCACAAAATTCAGAAAATAAACTCAAAGTCGTAGATTCATGAAGTATTTTCCTGACGGACATATTCATTCACCAGCTGCTGAAAAATCGCAGCTCATTTTAGGACAATCTACATCTTCAGAAATCTTCATAATCATGAGAGTAACAATGCGTGAGATACAGTGAATATTTAAGATTTTTACGAGTATTTTATTTAAAAGTTAAGATGTTCCTATTTAGAAATTATATTTTCAGATCGTTGTATGGATACGAAACGATTTCGGCAGCGGTTAGTTTATTTCGATTACCACTCCAAGTATACTTTATGTTAACACGTAAGGGTTGATCAGTGAAACCTTTGATGATACTACACGAGGTTTGAATGAAAGATGAAACTGATATTTCAAACCACTAACAAAGGAATCCGGCAACTGTCTAGACTGCAAAAAAAATATTTTATATATTCGATCAATTACTTTGGTTTGGATGACTTATACTCAGTTTAATCTCTAATTAATTAACTAAATTGTTTGTTGACAATAAAATAAAGTTAATTATCAGTAAGAAAAATAGAATCCATAAATTTCACCAAGAGATTCAAGGGGTAAGAGCGAAGGTTACTTTATATGCATAGAAGCGTAAATCGTGCTGAAAAACAGCTTAAAATCCTTCGAGATATGATTTATTCGAGAGAGAAGAAGAACACATATTCATGCAGACGCGGTACAGTTATAAACCATCTGCAAGATGCTAATTCCACGCATCGAGAACATTGTAGAGCAAGTAATTTATCTATGCAGCATCTATTTTCCCATACCCAATTCGATTCCTTCATATGGATAAAGGAAGAGGAGCATCAAACAAGTCGCCGTAAGAACGCATTAAAATTTTATTCCCTTGGAGATCATGGGTTGTTTACAGAGTATAAAGCGTGGAAATCATTATTGCATGGGACCGGCGATATTTATTACCCTCAAGTTGAAAGGCTCACCATTAATAGACTTGGAGGTTTATCTACGGCGGCTTAGGATGTGCTGGAAAATCTCATTTATAATGCTACATTAGTGGAGTGCAAAGAATTTAAATGAATTAAATGCTTCAATGCAAGCTCGCCGGAAGCTCTGACTTGTATCTAATTACTCTGATAGACTTCGGTGCGAACGCTTAGAGTTAGCCGTCCTAGGCATTTAACTGCGGATGTAATCATTCTAATAAATTTCCATGGACTTCTAGCGCGGAATGCATTATGGAATATTTCAGCCGGTTATTACTTCTATTAATATCTAGAAAATTATTCAATCAATTATTGGTGAAATTAAGATAATACAAAGGAAGTAAATTTATTTCCATGGGTTTTAGTTCGCATGCTTAGATTCTATTTCTCGTGTTGAAATTGAAGTTGGTAATGTTATTGTTGAGCTTGGGATTATGCCTCAATTTTTGCTACTTCATTTTTTTTACTGTATCATATCATGCAACTAATCAACCTAAACCATTAGCAGAACTGATTTTGCTCTCCAGTTACCTCATAAACATGTCCGTCACTTGTATAATGATCAATATATTACTTAGTTATAACTGCTGTGGCATATATACCTTATTGATGCAAAATTTATCAGCTTTGTCATTTCTGGCTATGCGATAACGTTTAGTTGCTTAAATGAAAACTTTTGAAATATTTCTTGGTGATCCTTTTCAAAAATAACTTCAATTCAAGAAATAAATGGTTAAAAATTAACAAAAAACATGAGGGAATTCTTTCAAATATAAATAGTCCTGAGTGTATAATTGATCACTAGAAGGGTTAAGGGTTGTGGACAAAAATTTTGATGAATATTAGAAAAAAAATACATGGAATATCAATTAATGTGACAGCCATAATATCAAGTCATTTCATTCAATTCTGCACTTTCCACTTGAAAACACAAGTTGTAAATACTTAAGTACCCATCTTCCATAATCCCGTTATAGTTAACATATCTTTTTCACAGCCCTGTAATACTGTTTATATTTCTTTTTATCAGTCTCTTTAATCTGTTGCAATCTTTATTTTTAATAATTTCACAAATAAGACCACACTACCACCCTTGCTTGACAGTAGCAAACGAGAAACAAATATTTTATTGCTAATAATAAATAAATGTAAAAATAAAATAATATAAATTTTTAATATTAAATATTACATAACTTACTGAAAGTATAAAACTTTGTAAGTATAATATATAGTGTACCCTCGTTTATTTTCGAAAGGATAGTATTCCACATATTTTCCTCTAACCTTTCTTACTTTCAACTTCTATAATCCCATCCTTTCTGTCCACATTCCTCTAACCGAAAGAACGAATCCTTGATTTCGCACGCTTCATTGAATGACTATTTTTTCTCATTCTTTGAAAGCGCGAGAACATATGCGTCTGTTACGGAGAGTGAAAAGAGCGGCATTCGACTCGCTCCATTTCACTCACGGTAAAAGGCAAAGGGGTTAAAAAGACCGAAAAGGAAACGTCGGCATCAAACTGTGTAAACGGCTGATTCCGCGACCTCGAAGTGTCAATGTGTTTGCATACCGCGAGAGAATGGCATCGTTGTACGTGGGATTTTGTCGTGTTTTCGTCATTATGAGCCCAAGTTGTGCGGAACGTCGATAATCGGAGGCGTGGCCCTTCCTTTCGAGGGAATTTGCCGCAAGTTGAGGTGGATTTGCGATGAGAACCGACCACCCTGTCTGCGCCTTTTTATTCCATGGCGCAGGATCTATTCAAATCAGGTTGACATGCGGCGAATTTTCCCGAGTTCATTAAAATACATTAACGGAGATGCATGGCGAATGCCCTACAGTACCCATATACGCAACGATCATGCGAGTGTTATGTGCTAGACATCTGCTTACGAAAACATTGATTATATCTGCCATGTTAGGTTTCATTTTATCACACTGTTTCTGAAATCCCGATTTATAGAATCGAAAATTAATCAGGAAAACCTTCAAATTAGAGATATTAAACCTCTAAAGTTTCAAATTCTAAATTCCACATTTAATTTAACATTCAAGTTCCAAATTTTCTTTCATCTCAAACCTTCAAAGGATTTTATTTATTTTAATATGTTGTCTGTAATCTTGTTAGCTCTAAGTATATAACAAAGACAAATACTGACGATAGGAAAGATTGTCAAAATTACCGGTTCAAATAAGTTATAACGAAGACAAATATTGAAAACGGAACAACAAATATTAATATTGTCATCAGAATTTTCTGCCACCTGATTTCTTTTCCTTCTAATTAAAAATGTTAACCTCTACTGAATTCCTTTTGTAAAATACCTCATCTGTGATTTTGTTATTAATTTTCAATTCAAGTATATATCAACGACAAATATAAAAGCCAAAATGATTTTTAATGTTGTCTTTTCTATCTTTCACCTGGTTTGATATCTACCATTGTTTATTTGAGCTTGTTCGAAAGATTGCACGTCAAATTTAATACAAATCATTATAGAACCTTACAACATGCTACTAAAGCTGTAGCTAAGGTAAGTGCTATGGTTTTCTTCATAGTGAAGACCTATCACAAATTCGAGGCAGAATTATTTCGTGATAGACTATTACAATCACTTAAATTATAAAAAATATAAAATTCAATTTTCACTGATCTTGAATATATGGCTAGTTATCTAAGAAAAAATATTTTAATTTTTGCAAAATTACTAAGTTTCACAATCCTGCAGATATTATAAAAGAAAATTTATGGAGGCGACCGAGAATTTGTGGAAACCAAGCATAATTCTGAGGAACGAAGATTAGTGGATCATCTTAATTTAAATTAGTTAAATTACCGGGCACACGCCCGGTGTTTTGTGAAGAATTTACTATATATTCGAGACTAGCTCACCGCAAAGGTGACTTACCACCTCAGCAAATGCCATTATCTAAACTTATTCCCAACCAAAATCTACTACACTATTCGACCATTTCGTTCCATTACCTCCTTTCAAAATCTCCCGGTCACAAAATTAGCCGGAAAATTCTGATTCTATAATGAGACCGAGGAATAGCAAAATAATCGCGCAACCTTTTCCGCCTGAAAGAAGAGAGAGGATACAAACAGCAGGAGCAAATCGACCGGCAAAGAAAAGAATTAATTCGTCCGCGACGCGTCGGGACGGATTTGTTTGAGAACGTTGGGAAGGTGTGACGAACGAGACAGGGATGAAAATTTTGGAAGAGGCGTGAAAAGGTGGAGGGAGAACGAAGGAAGGAAAGGGGAAGAGAAAAGGAAGAAGATACGGAGACATATTCTCGCAGTATTAAAGAGAGGCAAGTGATGTTCATTACTGCATGACAGACGTGGAATCCTCACAAAGGGAAGGAGAGCCGCACCTCCCCTCCGCTCCTTCAAAAACTGCACCCACTCGGTCAGGTGCAGCTGTTGACGGGTCAGACAAAAGGGGAGCGAAGGTTCACGGAGTTCAAAATTAAGTCGAGAGATGTCTCTAATATAGCGTCCCTTTTTTGCAAAGCGTCGGAATTAAAATCTGCTCTCTCGGATTTTTTGTGTGAGCTGTCGCGAGAGCTGTTTGTGCAGCTAAAGAGGTAGTCATTCCATGGCCGCTAGGGTGACACCTATCTACGAGTTGCTTGGAAAGGCTCCCTACAAAGCATACACGATCCTGATGCTGTCATTCGGATCGCGCAAAATATAACAGAAAGAGACAGAAAGTTTCTGCGCGAATGAAGTTTAAAAATGGCCGAATTTAGAAATAACAAGACACTTAGTATTTTTCCGCACGAATCAAAATTCCATGTAAAAAAATAATAAGTGTATTGCTATTTGAGATATGCCATTCAACGAAATATCCTTCCAATATCGATTAAAAGCCGAAATCAGTATCACAGAATGGCATCATGCTACGTACTATCAAAGAGTAAGATGGCAAATTCTTACAAGTTGGGGGTCTCATCATATGTTAAAGACAATAAAAATCTAATTGAGATCGTAACGGCATTAGTCACACGATTAAAACATTTAAAAGAGGTTAGAAATACTTTTGCTCTACCTACACAAATGGAGATGCAAAATCATTTCGAATTGCTAAATTATAAAATTTCCACAGGGTCAATTACTACGAGTTTCGAGAATTGCTCGTATTTTGAGCAACTTCTGAGCCGGATGAAGCAAGTCAAATATATTAATAGGTACTTCAAAAGAAAGCAGCCATTCAATAAATGTCTTGCATGTGAATTAAGTGCCTAATTATGCTCAGAGCTTGCTTAAGTAAACAGAAATTGTAAAATAACCCAAACCTTAG
The DNA here is from genome assembly GCA_947579665.1 of Sympetrum striolatum. Lineage (NCBI taxonomy): Eukaryota > Metazoa > Arthropoda > Insecta > Odonata > Libellulidae > Sympetrum > Sympetrum striolatum. The sequence goes on along the minus strand of OX388345.1, from coordinate 37,082,841 downwards.
ATAAATTATTCTTAAATAATGCTAGGCTTCGTGTGAGAAATATTCCTGAATCAAAATCAAAATAATTTTTCGTTTTATGACCAGGCAGATGCACTCGCACTATTTTCTATTTATAGAAGAAATTATGAATTGAACTATAATGACGCTAATGAATATGAATGTCTTTACTACTATTCTTCTATTTCGATACTTCTTTAAGGAAACCATTGTTCAGTTAACTTATTCTGTTATCTATATATGTTATATATAGATAACAGAAGAATATAGAAGCAATGAAGCAGTTTTAAGGCCGTCAAACGAGATCGTATGACGAGACGAGATTTCATGCGCGTGTAAAATGCCTCCTTAATGCCTGAAAAACAAGAATTATTTCCTACTTGATATTACCCTTTCGTATTTTACCATGGTTTAAATTTTCAGCAGTTGTCTCGTCCTCAAATTCCGTTTCCAAATGAAATTAAGTCGAGGATCATTCAATCAACCATAACGCCTATATTGAACCTCATTCTTTATTTTCAACATTGAAAACAAATTGACTGAGCTACAGATATTCAATCAACGTTCATACGTTGATTGAATATCTATACGTATAATAATACGTATATAATACGCATAATATATATACGATACTACGAGTTAGTGGTATCAAATTATGCCAGGAAAATCCCACACTTTTGCTACCTAGAATGGACAGATGTACTTGAAACAAAAATAATTATAAAGAATTAACCTATAGTATTAAACGATGAAGAATAATAGTTATTGTTAACTTCAAATATTGATCCATTTATACACTGATCTCGAATTGCCATCAACAACTACAGTTTTGTGTTTGCAGTATAATAATCTTCAATTTCCGTAATAACTAAAAATGGAAGTAATGATAATAATTATATTTTGCCAGGCCGTTAAGTGTGATACCAGTGAAGATAATTTCTTTAATATACACGATGAACTAAACTCTCTTTTATAATGAGTTACAATTCCAAAGAAAAGACATCTTCATTCAACATCCTATCAATTTTCATGAAGGTTTAAAAATCCTAGAGATTAACCTGTAGATGATCATCAGCCAGCTCTATCGGTTTAAAAGCCGACGTCGTTCCTTAAATTTCGAATTGTGTGACGATATTTGACCCAAATCCACGTTGAAACGGCAGCTTTTCACGATGACACGGAGCAAGACGTGTCTTGGTGACGTATCCATCACTCCACTGAATGATGCCCCGTAATGGATCTCTCGTTGCATAGAGGGATGCAGCGAACTAAAACGACGAAAACTAGTCTATGAAAGCCTTCAGAGATGGGGAAAGAGAAGGCAAAAATTTCATACTGAGCGAGTTACGGCAAACAGCACTATTCAGAAACACAAACCACAGCATTTCCCAGGGGCAGTTTCCTTTCAGTCCATCACAAACCTCAAAGAAAACTCTCAGCGTTCCTTGGACGCGTTTTGATGAGGTGAAAACCGCCCCTGTGTCGTCCGAGCAAAAGTACGCAGAATTGCTTTAAGGCTACTTGAGAGAGGAATGCGAAGAAGGGGGTTGCGCCAGATGAGGCAGCGTGGGTGGGGGAGTGATGGAAAGAGGTGTCCGCTTGACGAAAGGAGGTGTCAAGTGGATCCTCGGAGGCGCGCGGGAATGAGACAAGTGATGCAAAAGGCTAGGATTGTAGGAAAAGAGCCACTGCTGCGCTGCTTTTTTTCGCTCATCGTAGCCCATGATGCATAGCACCCCTGTATCCTAGAATGGCAAAAACTCAGTCTCTCCGTACACACCTTTCAAGTACTCCAAGGGCAAACAAAGCCAGCTTTCGTTTCGTTTGTATGGTAGCATATATTTGCCGAAATTTTCTTCAAAGAGTGTTTTAGTGAAAGGATCAGCTATGAGCAGTTGCAGAAACTCATGGGTTGGATGGAAGAAGATACTTTTAGTTTCAATCTCGCCCGAATAAAGCGATTGTTATTATTATAATAAAATTCGATGAAAATCTTAGAAGAGAAGCTCGGGAATCAATCGTAACAAAGGGACTAGATCCTATTGTTAAATACCCTAATAAATATTCTAATTTCCATGGAAAAATTGTGACTGACTCCGACAAACGATTGTCATTTATAAGAACGTAAGCTAATCGCAAGTTGATTTGAATATAAGAAACTTTAATCGAAAAAGATCTAATTTCCTCCAGAAAATTTGATACCCGTGTTTTCCTTGGAGGCATAATTGCGCGAAGTTACACACCTATTCGGTTGAGTTTATTATTTTGAAATTAAAAGAATGCAAATTGAGTTTTTCTCGAAATATGAAGAAATAGACAAAGAATATCTTAATTAAAGGTCTCTCCTTATGCGAGTATAGTAGATTAGACAATGGTTTGCTTTATGGCTTAATCATCGGTATCAAACAATTCTTGTTCTATAAACCTTTTCTTTAAAAAGAATATTTGACATCAAACACAGAAAAGTAATAATCAAGTTGCTAGTTTTTAAGGAACCTTTTATTATTATTTTATTACGCCGAATATTTGAGGCTAAAATATAAATTCAAGTTCCTAAGTAAGACAGTTAAATACCCAATTTACTGTGGACTATACCTTAGTCCACCATTTATGAGCATTATTCAAACAGTATTTATAGAAATACCGACTAGAGGGAAACAAATTCACACTCATTAGATATATCACAGATTATGACTACTTAATTGGAATTTCTCATAAAAAAGTATATTTACATTATCGCACATGCAATCCTCATCGGAGTTTCATTGGCATCAACTTTATTAAATTCACCAAGGTGTGCCTTGGGAAGCAAAGTTACGATCAATAATTATGTTGCTATTAAATCTTACCAGCATACTTTATTAATCTTATATAAGGGCTGTATACATTACAAATATTTATTTGGAATAGAAAAGATATTACTTAGTCAAAAAGCAACCGTCTAGTGAACCATAAGATGTTATTGAGACAGAACAATGAGCAGTACTACCTATAGATAAACGATGCTTGTAAGATTCTCAGAAAGAATCTCAATCATTCCTTCGCTTTTTCACGGTAGCTGCTCTTTACGAGTAACATATTCCCGAGTATATTAGGCCTTCCACTTCCTTCTTTGTACTATGTAAAGAAATCCTAGAGATCTTAAATTAATACATTTATGTTCCTCGACGACCGCAAGGAAGACAAACGGACTTATCTCTCCATTAGCTAGTAAAAATTACCCATCCTATTGCGGGCTACGGAATAGCCCAACTGTCAAAGTTCTAAGAGCTGGAGGCCTATTTCATAAAACATTAGTCCGGAGAAGAAGTCCACTTGCTGAAATTCATTATGTCCACGAACTATATATTGTGCCCGCATGACAATGATAAAAGGTGCAGGGCTAAAATGGAGGGGTAGGTGGCAATTTATGAAGACCCTTACTAAATGCTCGCTGTACTTTCCCCCTTCCTCGGCACATCTTTGGTCGTCCGTTGCCCTTCTCCTTCCACCTTTTCCCAACCACCTTTATTTCTTTCCTTTTTCGTCTCTTTTGCCAGATTGTGTTGCGGATACCAGTTCATAAGCCTGTCTGGAGTGTTGCCTCCTGCTAATTACGACGTTGCCCCATTTAAAGGGAAAACTCAAAACACAGGAGTACTACTAACGTTTAATCTGACCGTCTAAGGCTCTTTTGAATTTTGACAGTCTCTCCAGCTAAGACATAAAAGAGAGATGAGAGATGCTTTCTGGCAATGGATTGCAACGAGACTGGCTTGGATGGCAACGAGAGTCATAAATGTTGAGATTTAATTCTAGGACTGCTTGTAAGTGCATTCCTAAGACGTAACATTGTTTAAGATTTTTACATCACTAACAGATATTTTGAGAACGGTCGTATAATGCCGAACGGACTTGGCCAAGCTGTTATCTTGTGAGTAATGGGCAAGTGCATTTAAGTAAAAATTACTGAATATGCACTAAGAAACAAATAGAAGGGGGTTAGGCAAAAAAGTAATTTATCTCCCTCTCACAAGGAATTAAAGAAATAAAATTACATAAGCCTCTTAAAAACAAAAACACTAAATGAGAATGGAGTAAAATTCAACTAAGTAATATAAAGATCAAATAAAGAGATGAAACAAGGGCACGAAAAAAATGTTCTTCGTGCAAAAAGCCTACAAGTCTACAAGCCTACAATCATCTTTCTGACTGATGCTCTTTATATTTAAAAAATCAATCTGAATCTTTATCTCGAAGTCATTGGGAGACTCTTCAAATACATTTAAAAACATGATAAAATAATACGGACTGAAAAATTATGTTTTGATTTCTCAACTTTATAATTTGACGTTTCATGTATCACTTCGAAAACGATACAATACACAATAAATACCTATCTATAATAAATTTCAATTATATATATATATATATATATATATATATATATATATATATATCCTTTTGATTAAAAACTTCTGAAATTTGTAATTTTTGAAATTCCTCAAGCATTTCGTAAAAAGTCTAAAAGAGACTGATTGCTTAAATAGTTCTGAATTTCAGCATGCTTTTCAGAAAATACATATTGGAAAGCGTTCAATGAAATTATTCTGATGATGAGTTCTTTTAAGGGGATAATTGCAAGTAGTTATTTTGTTGCTCTGGTAAGTCTCACATAAATCATCATGCGTTCAGCTATTACGTAGAACAGATCTTCTTATAGAGGCTCCATTAAATTTTCTTCTTGTATGAGCTACGTTCATTTAAGTGAGAGGAAATTGATTTTTAACGCTTTATGCGTAGCATTAAGCTCGCTTCGATCCGGAAAATGCTTTTTATTCACCTCGGCCATTCCTCATATTTGCAAGCGCTTTTAGAAGACCAGGAGATGGGCAGCGAGAAGGAAACATTGAAAACATACGCTGTTTAGCGATACGAGATCTCGTAAATTGAAACAAAAATCGCCACAAGCCTGATAACATCGCGAGAGGTGAATCATAAATTCTTATTTTTTATCGCTCTTACGCGCGAGTTTAGCGCGCTCTGGAAAACCAATCCTTCCCATTCGCATTAGCCATTATACCGGCATTTCCTCTATGAATATATTCCTGTCGATACCCATGTCGGGGGAACGCGAAACATATATTCCCACTGAGATATCCGCTCTTTCGCCACCACAATGTACATTAGGGAAAAATAAAAAGACGTCTCCGCAATGCAAATACACCTCGGACAAGGAGGGGAATCGCTTCATATTTTCCCGGTATGTGAAGCGAGCCCTGAGGCGGTGTGGATGAAGGAAGTGGATGCTCGGAGTGTGTGCGTAACGCTTAATAAAATCCATCCCTTTTAAACAACCACCCCTTTCCCGCGGAACACCGGCTCCTCCGCGCGCTCACTCGATTTAACATTCCCGGCCCACGCAACGCTCGCCCATCTCGCCGTAATTTGTTTTTCCTCGTTGCACACATGCGCTTGGCGCCACTCCATGCGGCTTTGTCACGCTTGTCAACTTTTTCCAAAAGTCTCCTGCGATAAGGGAGTGGGTAACTGCGTTACACGTGGACGCTGGAGAGAGAGATCGATTCGTTCGGTCGAATGGGGAAGTTAGGCGGGAAAAGGGGAAGGGAAAGGCGGGAAACGGAGATGGAAAAGGCGGGAAGTGAAACAGAAAATATTTCTTTGCGCTCGTTTCTTTACCTAAGGAAAAATCTCCTTCGAGAGAGTTTGAAGAGCTGACGGTAAGTGCTCGGGAATTTATTCGCTTCGATGGCTGAGGGGTGGCTTGCCACTGGGGTGACAGGTTCGAATCTCGCCGGCGACATGGATGCTCGCCTCTCTTTAATGATAATATACGACGAGCCGGTCTCTGCCTGGAAGGATTTTCGAACGGTTTCCCCTCCGTATTTAATTCATATGTTTTGTGCGAGTGCTTCTGAGTAAAGATGATATTTTCCTCTTTTCCGATGAAAACATCGAGGAGGCCGACCGGTAACTGAAGGAAAGTGAATGAAACGCAGTGCATAAATGAAATAATTTGTTGCGGATGTTTTCTGAGAGGTTTTTGATTTTAAGATGTTCGTTTAAATGTATGGAGAGAATAGGTTTTTAAAAATGATTGTATACATGTCGCAATTTTTGATTCACCTGCGTTTAAGTAGAGTATTTTAATTACAAAGATTAAGAATGTTGATTTCAGTGTTGTTATAGTAATTGGAGCATTTATCTTATCGGATAGTAGAGTGATATGGGTGCATAGGATCATACAACGAACTTCTCAAAAAATTAATTGTGACGCTGTATTCGTAACCAGATTTTATTTAGTTAATAATGTTTTAAAATTGTAACTTAAATTGCTGAAGGGCACCTTCCATAAGCATTTTCACTCTCGAACATGAATTTGTTTTGTAATTTATTGTATTCATGTTGCATTTTATCACTAAAAAATTCATATTATTATTGCTTCTTAACTACTGTTGGGAATTACTCTCTGATATAATTTATTAAAGCTCTTCTTTCGATAAATAATTCTACTGTCTTCGAATGGAAACTTTGGCGAGTGACAGCAGTATTGGTTGGATGCTTATGTTTCACCATACATTCAATGCCTATTGCCTCTTATCCAACATCCTCTAATTCAAGGAATCTTACATTTAATTTTCTACAAGTAATGCAACTCAATCCCCACCAAAGAACATATCGGACTAATGGTATGGAAACTAAATTTTATACATTGGAAATGGGCGAGACATTGATGAGTGATGCAACGGATAATGAAATAAGAGATAAGAATAAAAATTTAAAAAAAGCTCCAAATGCAAATCCCAATTTTTATTGTTATTTTATAAACATTAAAATACTTGGACAGGAACTAGACCTGGCTACCCTTTTGAATGCAAATGATAAAAGAAGGTATTCATGATATGAGTGCAGACACACCCATGAAATACAACATCAAAAGAAAGTTATGAAGAATTAGAAGTCGAAACCTCCATGCTATCTCAATGATAAACTAAAATGATAAACCTTTCGCGCATTTTAATGCTTGGGAAAGGTCAATTTCATTATTAAAATCCACACGCAAAACAAACAGGTTATTTTCCTCCATTTTCTGTTTATTTCTCAGCTGTTAAACTTAATATAGGAATCTAGAGTGTCCGTCGTCGACAATCCTTAGCTAAACCCCATTAGAGCAATTCGTTTCCCTCCCTCATAGCGGGCACGCAAACGTCAGGTTGGTACAGCGATCTAAAGTATCTCCGCTCGTAACTATCCGAGAGACGACTGCGTCATTCCTTTTATGCATCCGAGAGCTCCTTCCGAGAGGACGACGTCGTCGCCTCGGAGGGATGACGCCCAGTGGCGCAAGGGGTGCCCCTCCGGTGTCGTGACACCATCCCATGCCCGCCAAACGGATTGAAATTTACGGCGCATGCGCGGAGAGCGAGGAAATAATTTCTTTCGAGGGCGACAATCCCTTAGCCTTGCTGGGAGTGTTTGAAAAAAGGGCAAGTTACAGGGTTATGGTGATCCTGCTACTTATATCTCGGTAAATGCAATTAAACTTTGAATGAACTTGATGAGTTCAGGCTTAATTGTGTGGAATCTCACCTTAAAATGAACTATATTTAAATTTGTTATTTTTCTAATGCTATGTCATTAAGTTTTTATTTTAATTTCAACCACCACGAATTAACATTTAAAAAACACGATCGGTTTCGGCTTTGTCGGCAATCCTCTGATACGGTCGTATATTCAAATTTTAATTTATGAAATTTTATCAATGTTATCTGTATTTATTTGTTATTTGGTAAAAAATAATTATCTTAACATAAACCTTTCATTTTTATGAAATATCTATCAAAATCCCTCTCCTTGCTGGTTTATCTCTTAGCTTTATTTATATTCCATAGTATTCCATGAAAATATATGAGGTGGCGTTTGAGATTTCTAATCTCAGTTGATTTAAGAAAACTGCCCAATTGTGCTTGAGCTCTTCTTTACGTTCAGCATATCATTAAACGCAAAAATAAATACTTCATTCCGCCTTGGTTTGAAAGTGATGATATTAAGGATAGGTCAGGGTCATACAGTAGGTAATTATGGTCGTTTTACAGGGCTCTGGGGCACTCGAATGTATATTTTTTCACTTATGTGATATTATTATTATAATAAATACCTGTAACGAACTAAATAATTTATTTACTTAATTTTTGTAGCGATCAGCAAGATTTATACTGTGTTATCAAAGCAAGTACTTGCTTATGTATGTGATGACTTAAAAATCAATAAATTTCTGATTATCATAAAAAATCACTCAATGCAAATATTGCTCTTGTGAATATATTCCTTAAGATTATCTAATATGCCCGACCCCCTCGCCGCTGCTTCCGATTCGATGATGGCCATTTTTCGAGTACTAAAAAGGAAAAAAGCTTGAAAACAAGAGAGAAACGGCGATCGCACCTTTCTGTTTTTGAAGAATGCGTATCACGCGATGTAATTCCCTCTACGCCGAGTGTAGCGCCCCCGAGCCATGCGATAAAGTATTTTTCCGATCGCTCGAGAGCGGTATTTATGATGTTTTCTGAGCATCAATTATGGTTCCGATTTATGACCTCTTTATCCTCCAGAAGCGGGAGCATCTAGGAGTGTGTGTGTGTGAGAGCTCAATACATGCAAATTTTCTCATCGCAAAAGGAATAGCCTGCTTTTTTTATCTCTCTCGAGCCCTTTTCGTCCAATGGGACTATAGGAGGATTAATGTTTATGGCCTTCCCGCTGTTTTCGGAAGAGCGTAGCCTTTGGATATTACGTGGAATAGAATCAAACACGTGGCAGAAACTTGCCTTAGATGTGGAGTGGACTTGTTGCGTTGCCAACAATAACCATCGTTGCAATTTTCAATTAAGGATTGAGGTCAGGATCCAATTACAAAAGGTGATGTCACCTTTCCGAGCACAGTAAGTAGCCGCTCCAGTAGCATTAGCAGAAAGCAGTCAGAAGAGGTACTAAAGTTTTAATCAACTTTGAATAAATTTCCGAGTTCTTATAGAAAGTGCTCGATAAAGGAATCCAAGGATTTTTAAGTTCTACAAGGCTTAAGTCATGTATGAGGATTATTTTATCAAAAATAAAACATTCTATGAAACAAGTTATCTACGAATCAACATAATGCCGCAAAATGCTGTGAGATGCCCACACGATTATGAAAATGATAATAAAAATATTCTACTTTTCCGACCTCGACTTTGCGGTAGTCATGAGGAAAAAGGAGTTAAAATATGTTTACTTTTATTTATCTTCTATCGTCAATGACGGTCTAAAGGTGCTGACCTAAAGTGCTAAAGGTATGAACAAAACACAATATTCATAGAGGGAATCCACAAATATTGACTTCGATTATAAATTTAGGAAATATTCCAGTGATGAAGCATTACAATTCTGCGTGCAAAAATAATTCTCTAGCGTACGAATTTTGACTACGTACCATTAAATTCTGTCCCTTAAATGCAAGTTTAAAGTAGTTACGTAAATTTGGAGTGAATAGCGTTGTTACATCAATAAGAAAAGTGCGTTTAATTGCTACATTTTTGAAGCTCCATTTCCCAATTTTTGGTAACCTGCTGGCAAGAAGTCCGATAAAGTGGAGAATAAATATTTTAAAAAAGATTTTGAAAAAGGCCTTGGATATGTGTCACTCATTGGATTGAATTAATGCGGTCGTTAAAGATCTCCAAATCATAGAGAAAGTGATACTCACTTAGTCGAGTCCGCATAAATAATTTTTTAACAAGAATAACCTATGTTTCATTACAGCGTAACATCTTCAGGCGAAATATATGAAGAGCTTTAAGTTTTACGAATTCTAGGTTGTTTTTATTAAAAATATTTTACGTGGACTTCACTAAGTGAGTTTTACTTTCTTTGTGATTATGAAGGAGTTCCACCAAGTAACACTTCATTTCGCTATGTTTATCTCCAAATCAGTTCTGATCCATTGAGTTATCTGCAGAAGTTATCCTCGACAACCTTCCCCTATAAGCAAAGAGCTAATTAATGGCAGCTAATATTCTAATAAAGCTTAGAGCAATTAAAGAATTACCCCTCCGATCTCCTACCATCAAAAGAATCTCGGTTTAACGTTGATGACCGCATCTCAGGGCAAAGTCTCATTCGGTTGCAAATGCAAAGAGGAAAGCACTGCGAGTATAACTGCGCGCACTAACTCACGGGAATAAAAATGTGCGGGGCAATCCTACCAGACGACTCCGCGCTGCAATTTTAATGACATTATTTTCCCAGTTTTCCACGGGAGGCGCTGCAGCAGCCGCTAAACACCCACGTCCAAGATGGCCACTTAAAAAATTCCAGCTTCCGATGCCAGCTGCCACTGATGAATTATGTCTATTGGGAGCACTTTCAGCCGATAATTATTTCGCGTGGCGAGCTCGGGAGAACTAATATTACAATTAATGACAGATCGTAAATTCCGAGAGGGAGCTTAGTAATTGGCACCCAATGAGCAGGGAGTCCAGCCCTCCATTCCGCCTCCTGACTTCATTTCTCTTCCTCCCGCGCCTCCGCCCACCGCCGAGATGTAAATAACAATGTCGCTATCGAATTCCACGCAAAAACTCGCTCTTATTAATCCTTCGCAAGAAACAAGAAGCTTCGGAACAGCCGTGTGCGGTGGGGAAGGATGTGAAACCTACCAGTCATCTGGAGCGACATTTGTCTACATCACTTGGAAGTTTGTTTTCGCTATTATCATAACCGAAATGGGTATCGAGCGCGAAATATATGAAATTTCTTCTTCTAACTATTTTTAAAACTCCCAAAATGCCATTCGATTTCATATTTTAAAACAATTCCGACAGATTATTTGATTTCATTTCCAAGATATCTAAAACGGCACTAATGAGCACAACATAAATACGATCATTATGTGACAGAATTATTATTGAATATTCATTTTCTTGAAATCTTAACCGAAATTGTATGATTGAAATGTACATAACTTTTTACTTTCTCCCTATACATAGTATAGAGAAAGTAACGTATTCGCAAAAAAATTCGACCTCCAGATTTCGACGGAAATAGATGTTTTGAGGCCCATAGAGGGTTAAAAAGTTTGTGGGCGCTCTATCTTAAAAAGCAATTATCCGATCATTTTCAAAATTCATAATTAGAATTTTCCTAACAATGCCAAGAGTTGATTAGTTTTTGAAGAATATCGCTTAACCGGAAGTTACGGATTATCCGAAACAAAATTTTGTTTCTTAAATATCTCTGTAAGAATGCAATATAGGTATATACATTTACACACAAAAGTTGTAGATAATGTACTTTACTACAACTTTTGTATAAAACATTTTTTATTAACACTGATTGTTTAGGAGTTATTCTTCAATAATGGTTAACCGGAAGTTGTTGTTAAACCAGAAAAGGAAGTTATTCGTACATATCTCTGTCAAAATGCAATGTAGGTATATACAATTATGAAAACAAAAATTTTGATAATGTATTTTACTACAACTTTTGTAAGAAACATTTTTTTGTAACACTGATTGTTTAGGAGTTATTTTTCAATAATGGTTTACCAGAAGTTATTGTTTCTCCAGAAAAAGAAGTTTTTCATACTTATCACTGTCGGAATGCAATTTAGGTACATACAATTATGTACCAAAGTTGTAGATAATGTTTTTTACTACAAAGCTTGTTATTGCTTGTATTTGTAGCTTGTATACAGGAAAATGTTTTAACATTTTCCTATAACACTCATTGTTTTGGAGTTATTTATATATTACCGGCATAGGCTTATGTTTTCAATAAATACGGAGAAAGTCATGTGTTGGCCACATCAGATTTTTTTTCAATGTAATAAAAAACTTAATTTTATACCGACTGCCACGTATTAACAAATATCTTGAAATATATCAATATTTGAAAAGGATTTTGCTGGAAATAAGCCTCAGGTAAAAAACCTCAAGAACTGTTTATAATCGACCGGCCTTCACAGTTACCGCTATGAGGATTCTCAAAGAAATGAAAATTTATCCTCAATCAGTAACTTATTCTTTGCAGAAAAAACCTTTCAAGTGATGGACTCTGATAATATTATTCTAAATGTCTCTGTAAAACACTTAAGAGAAAGCCTTCTAAAAATGTAACCACCAATTTTAAAGCAAGGATTGATGAATGAATTTTGTAAAATTTGAAGAAAAATAATTTTAAATAAAATTAAAACATCGCTCAAATATTTTTCCATTTTGTAATATTTGAAGAAAATTAATAAGACAACCTAGAAATAGATGCTTAGGTCTATCATAAACAGAGAAACAATGTGTTTAATCCGTTTATAGAAAGAGAAAATCATTGAAACGATACTAAAATTTATATTTTTATCGCATATTTACCTGCTTAAATCCGACAAAAGGAAATATAACTTGTCAATTAAACGTCCGAATCCGCTCCTCATCATCAATTTTTATATTCCAATGCTATATTGTAACATAATGTTTGGCTCTTTTTGCTGAACATATATGAAAGTGCCAATAGAACCACATTCTTCGTGTCCCATTCTGATGAGAGGGAAAAATCGCAGATCCGAATACGTTTCCTTCTCATAGCGATGTTTTAGAAAAGACTTATTTTCCTTCTAAAGCGTCTGCCCCCGCAAATCACTCATCATCTCATCTTCCTCAAATTCGTGCCAAAGTGTCTTCTCTCTTTCCTTTCAGTGACATACGCTTCTTTGCCACATTTTCCCATTTCCTGTGATATGGATCTAAGGGTATTGAGCTCTGCATCTGAATGAGCTAAAATTTGTTTTAAGCGCAGAACTATTGAACACAAGCTATTGTTGTTGCTAATCTAATTTCACGATCACTTAAAAATAATATACGGCAATAAATTACAAGATTGCTCTCAGACTTAGATAAAAAATATTATAGCAATCTTCCGAATGGTCCATCGAAGGAGTGCAAAAGGAATTACATATGATAAAAGATATTTTTAACTTTCCTCCAGACAAGCGATTTCGGCAACACATCTTTGTTTCAAGATATAAATTTTCTAATTCTTGCGATGTACAATATATTGTGTACTATACTAGTTTAAAGATTTAATTTTCATGTTCAACTTTTAGATACTGAAGTATATTTTATTCTATTTAAAGTTATATTTTACACTTAAATGTAAAACTAATCCAACCTAGCCTTTTACTTGAATAAGATGCTAAAAACAGTTTTACGAAAGCCCCAAAAAATGCGAGGCACTAGTATGTGTGCTTAAGTATTTCTTACGAACCGAATTACATTGTTTATATCCTGAAAAGTATGAAAATATTTTAATTGAAAGTGAGTCAAAAAAACAATTGCCGAGTTGTAATTTATACCTTTTAATTAAAACTGCTTCCGGCTTCTATTTCGGATTTTACTGTTTTTTAGTGAAGCTAACACTCAAAATTCAATTTCATAGTATTGGTAAAAATATTCCCTAAGAATATACGATAATTTATATGTTTTCCTTAATACTGTCAAAATACAGAACCAGAGTGGAAGAAAAAACACGCAACTATCACCTCCACCCAATCGAAAATTGTGAAAATACAGCTGAAGCCAATATTCTCAAGAAATTCAGGGCGCTCCAAAACTTGGTTGAGCGGCTCAAAAAAACTAGTGAGCTGTCGTCTAGGCACCGGGCATAGAGCTCCCAATTACTCTTCGATTGGTGGAGGTCATTGCTCTGAAAGTTGTGGGCGGAAAGTCTTAGGTCGGGCACAGCCGATGGTCCAAAAATATAGAACTATTTGTGAGTTTGGTTCAGTCATTCTCGTTCGAAGGGATGCTAGGGTTGCGTAAAACAATCACCATGCTCAAAATAATTCTGAGAGCTGAAAGTATCGAGTTCTTGTTCTGATACATCAACTGTGAGGTTTTCTATTTTTTACTTGAATCGTTTTGGTATTAGCAATGCAAATATCGATGTACATTTTTTCCTACAATTTACTCTATCATGGATCTGTTTTCGTTCCTCTGTCCTTTAAAAGTAGAGGACAATTTAGCAGTGATCTAAAACAACGAAAACTGTATACATTAAATTAGGAGAAGTAATAAAAATAAACGAGTCTCCAAACAGAATACGAAGGCTTTCATTGTAAATAATTTAACGTGAAACTTCTCGAAGCTTCCGATTTATCCATTTTAATAAGAAAGAACTTCTCAATTTTTTTCTAATTTAAAAATGTATGAAAGAGGTATCTAACCAACCTAAGGTTGTTATGTTACATGCAATCAATAGAAATGTAGCAGTGCGAATAAATGATGAACTTCATATAGGGGAAAAATTGAAAATGATCATATATCATAAAATACAACTTGAGTATTGACGATTAGTGTCATGGTTTATTTCCTTTTTTGATAAGAGGCAGTATTAGAATATGAATATCATATTATATAATATTATGAATAAAATTCAATATTTTTTTCAGAATCAGCCTTTTCCGATAAAGTAGAACCCAAAATAAATACATCAAAAAATTTCAAATTTACTGACGATGATTAAGTGCATAGAATAAACTTTGTTATTGTTATTTATTGCCACGTAGATGTAAATTCTTATTTATGAATCATTCACGCATAAAACCCTCGCAAATTCCTTTCTGGGTACCTACATTATTGTCGTTTTAACAAACTAGAATTGATGCCCTTTATTTTCTGATACTGTAATATGCTCATAAGTGCGTACTTCCGAACATTTTTGGGTCACTGACTAAAATATTCATCGAAATCTTGTAGAATTCGAAGTTATTTCGCTGTTGTAATAGTTTAATAGTAATAATAATCATCTTTATTTGGGCGAGATATTAAAATCAAGGTTAAATGGAAGATATAGTCATCTTATTCATTAATGAAAGTTAATCATTTGACAGAAACAAAATTGAGAGATAATCCGAACGGTCTGTGTGTACACCCTCTGCCATACGCCTATGAGCGGGTTGTAGGGTTATAATGTATATTTGTAAGAAAACTAACTGCTTTAGCATTGTTTTAAGCAAGATGTTCCTTTGAAACATTTTTCCGAGGGTTCTTTGAATAGACTACAATCGCATTCAACTCTATACGCAATTTAACACTGCATTACGAAGTCCGGCTTAAGGAATTACGTACCAGAGCGAATTCATCCGTAAGGCAAGGTCGACTCGCTTTCCTAAAAACACTGCACCCCTTGACAATCAATTTTAAACATCCTAAAACGATGTCTTCGCAGAATAGTTGGTATTTTCGTCCTCCGAGATGTTTCCCATTGGCCAGGGGAGAGAAGGCATTCCACCCACGCTTCATGAATTGGGGTGCGCTTCGCGGTGGGAGACCCCAATAATTTGGCCGCCACCGCACAACTGCGATCCCCAAAAGCTCTCTTAAATTCTTCGTCGCTTTGGTGTGCGTTGTCATCAAACGGAGGCCGCCAGCATGTTCTGCGGTAAGTTCCGAGTTTTACAGTACGGAACGAACTTATTAGACTGATATAGTCCAATAACTTTGCTCCACCTCTTTGAACTGGTCTCCTTTATTCAGGCGGAGGTCATGTTTTCCAAACGTTAAATAAGACTAAATGAAGAACGTCTGGTAATTGATGCGCTCTTATTCTGTTCTGTAGCGAGACCGGGTGGGAGCGAGAGCATCGTGATGACTCTGATAAAAGCTTTCCGAGCCTTCCTTAATGCTGCTCAGGAGAATTTGGCACTGGTATAGCTGATGATTCAATTTAACAGACAAGTTATTCGCTATAAATATTTTGGTTCGGTACGCATTTTATTTTCTGTTTCGCTAAAATTTGGAGCATCGTAATTTATAATTTTTTACGACCTAATTTTAGAAATAAGATCGAAACTATTTTGAAATAAAAATATTCTGAAGAATATCTAGTACAAAAAATGTAAGCGGAAAATTATGACATTCCTGATCCTCAACTATCAATTTTGGCAATATTTTCTCATTCCTATAAAGCGAAAGGTACCAAATAAATTACCAGGATATATTAAGACCCAAAGTGTATTTCTTTCAGGCAACATGGAAGGTTTGGTTCAATTTGGGAAAACATATTAATCGACGGATAACTTAAATTGAAAGGTGATCTGGAGGACACTTTTGAACTACAATGATAGGCATTCATAAATATAACAGCGATATTTACAATTATAAAATCTGAAAATTTTACTTTCATACACACGAAACGGAAGACTTGAAGTTAGGTATGGAAGGAAAACCCGACTATTAAGGAAGCCGTAGTATTTGTGCTTCAACCATGAATTTTTCTAAAAACTAATTAAAAAAGTGAGAAACAGGAAAAAGGTTTCAAATATAGAGAAGGGGATTCTAGGAAAAATTTAATGATATACAGGCAAAACAGTAGTTCATAGACGGTAATATTATCATCGGTAAATCAAACTACGAAATGAAATCCCAAAATACAAAGAATATCATTCACTTCTAGCAAAATACCTCCCTGGCTTCCCTTCAATTTTTGTGTTGAAAGGTGAGAGATTGACCAAATTCACTACCAATGGAGACAAATTTCTTTCTATGACTAGAATCAAATTAGTCCTCTGCTAGTTGTCGTGATATGCTACGCTAGACCGTCGATATTCGCGGGACGATCGCTCCCGTGTCAAGCATTACTTTATATTTTATAAGAATTATGTTTACCTCGGAGCTCTTCGCTACATTAGGTTTCCAAATAAATTGCAGCAAGAAAATAAAAGCTCAGCATCAAAACCGAGCTTCTCCTCCGTCTTTACTTAGTTTTGTATAATTGGTTGCATAAGATTCAGGATGCGTAATTATATTACGTTTCCGAGTTGTGAAAGTTGCACAAAGAGCACGTGGGGACGAAGTTCGAGAAGTGATGTTTAAAGCATTACTCTCGAAGTTTAGGCGACGTAAACTGATTCTTGAGTCATTCTTATGCTGGATGTTATGTTACTTTTCAGCGGGGATCTTCCCGGCAAAAGTTAGGTACTCTACGCCAAGGGTGTTAAACTCATCACTGCTTGAGGGCTATTTACTACCCAGATATATATCCAAACGGCCTCACAAAACGTAGTATTGATGTAACAAGTTCTTCCCATTGTTCTGTGTTTTTGCGTTATAGAAACATTTCAAATTGAAATCAATTTTATGATTCCACTATCGAAATATTAATATTAAATAAAGAAATATATTAGCAAAACTAAAGGAAAGTTTGTTATTTTGAACTAATATACCTGCTTTTTCTGTAATAACCAAGAAGTTATCAATGTGTGAACATTTTAATATAGAATTGTTTCTAGGATTTACGGATGCTGCTATTATTTAGCTGAAAATGTTGAATTTCCAATCATAATTAAATGTTACAGTTATGTTACCTATTTTTAAAATATTTTCCAAAACTTTTGACTAAACGCGCCCTACCGCAAGCTATTCACAGCGCAGAATTTATAAAATTACTCCAAAAATATATGAGTATAATAATGATAATTTCATATCTTAAGTTAAATGATTTATTTTTCCTAAATAAGACTTATTTTTAGTAAATTAATATTTTAAGCTATCGTGACTCTCTAAATAGAAATAATCCGGAAATATACGTCTGAATTAGTAAAAGATATTAAATGGAATGGAAGCAAAATGTTCTTTAAAGTAAATTATGATCGAGAATGCATTACATAGGCTATAAGATGTAATCTTAAATAGCATGAGAAAATCGTCCCAAAATTTTCAAAGATCGAAAAGGCTCTTAAAAGAAACTCGCATAACCCTATCACGTGGGAAGAGACATTCGCAAAACGTTGAACGCGGCGTTGCGGAATAGCTTAGAAGAAACCGGGGCGAGCCCGGAAGGAATGGATCCTCTGGTAACTGAGAAAGCGGGGGAGTAGGTTGAAAAAAGCAGTGGGCGAGAGCAGAGGCAGCAAGGGCGTAGTCCTCAGCCGTGGGAGCCAAGCCAGAAATTATTTCCTCCCTCTCCATTGGCCGAATTTCTGCACTGCGCCTTTGCCAATTCCGTTTGTTATTCGGCAGAAGGAGTGTCAACCCCCGTCCGTCTCCGCAATATCTTTCCTTCCCCGCGTTACCTCCGGGGCGTGGGTGAGTCGGAACACCTGTGTCTTGAGGGATTGCCCGCCGATGGAGAAACAGGAATCCTCTCCAAGACGAGCGAGACGCAGCCGCGGCTTTAATAACAGCCACACAATGGGCTGAGGATTAAAAAGAAGGACAATAGATTTCTCCGTCGGGAACGATCGCTCCGAATCTTGTCTGTTTTTTAGCGCTCTGACGCAAAAATGTGTCCCGAGGAGGTCGGGAGTTACGAGGGTGGGAAGAAATAAGGGGTTATTTAAGGGATGGGAGGTATTTTCAGATGCGAAAGTGTAAATGATCGTGGAAAAAGGATAAAGAGGAAGTGATCCGGGATATTTTTTTCGCGCGAATCTATTTAGAAAAATACGACGGACGTCATTAGGGAATGGGCAATTCTGTCGAGTAAATGAAGTGGTCTAGACGTGTATTTCACGAAAGAAAATCTGTCACGGGCCGGCATCTGCTGCGAAACTTCTGCTCTGGGTACGAATTATAGAATAACGTTCGTTATTTCCTTTTAATTGATTTTTATTTATATTTATCTCGCCTTTAATTTCACCTGACCAGCCAGACATGCTTTTTCTACCATGAAGGTATCGGGTAAGATTTTAAGAGAACAGCAGAGGCCTAATCGATTCGTAATAATTCTGATCCTCTAGGATCAGATACCTTTATTAGTTTATGCTTTCATGAAATTTTATTAATTTCATCATCAGTGCAGTTCACAAGAGAAAAATATTTCCTAAGATGTTAAGATTCGAATGGCGTTTTCAAGATTCTGTGTTTTTTAACTAGCTCTATTTGCTGTAAGTCTCGTTAAAGCATTCCACGTATTCAATGAATAGCCTTCTATGATGCCCTCTATGTAGTTGGCAATCTATTTTCTATGAAAACGGAAATAGTAAAAATTAAGTTAATGTAACTTGTCAATCGTCAATTTAGTAGAGGTAACTTGAATATAGAAATAAAAATTTTCATTATTGTATTTTTTTATAGCATTCGTTACTAATATTTCGCATTGTTGGTTGGGATTTAGTGAAATATAAGAAAATAACTATTCAGATATCATACGCAAAGGCATTCTGTATACTCCACGTCTTTCTAAGGAAACAGGAGCGTTAAGAAATTTTTTGTTACTCTCCTATTCTCATCCATTGGCAAAGCTATAATATATAACTAACTCAAAGTTTGGTCTAATGTAGAAATATTAAAGTTTGCCAAAATAGTTGCGACATCAGGTGCAAGCTCTTTATACATATTTCTTAGCATTCAACCTTTCCTCTCTTAAGCCAAGAGTCCTGAGGTCGTGACTTCCCGGTCACATCTGACAAAACATGCATACGATAACTAAAATGGTTATCTTTGGCTCTTAACAATAAAATAGTAATACATAATTATAAGTTTTGAATGTAATGCAATTGAATATTACTTATCCAATCATATAAAATCATGTTTATTGCAGACTTTTGAAAGTGTTACATTAGATATAAAATTATGCAGGAAATTATGTTTTTTTGTACGAGAAGAGAAGAATTAATAAACATTTATTTGAGGAAAAATGGTTAATAAGAACGGAATGTATTAAAATCTTTATGGAGCTTTTCATGAGTTTTTAAAACACTAATATTTTTGTAAAGATTTTTGTAAAGGGAGGAAGTAGGGACACGGCTGTTAAGGAATTAGAGGTGCTCTCAAAAAGTGCGGTGTCCTGTCTTGTTTTGTCGGAATACCGGGTAATGAGAAGAGGAACGCCGACGAAAACGGCCATCGGAGATTTTAAACCTCTAACGAAGGTTTTTGATTGGGAGTATCACGAATAATCTCATGTCCTTCGCAATGCGGAGTATTAGGACCATTTATGAGCCCAAAAACCGCTTCCCGACTTGATATACTTTTTTACTATCTCAAACTCTTCCCAGCTCTCGCAAGGTCAGAGAGATTTCGAGGTTGATGCTGCAAGTGATTTCACACCACAAAAATTAAACTCGAAAGGAACCCAATCTTCGAGGAAATTTTGCAAGAATTCTTGGAAGTGTATCGCAACGTCCTCGGCACCTCTGCGTCTCATTAAAATCTTTTTCGGGAGAGTGTGGCCAATTACTTATAATAACAAGCGCAATTATTATTTTAGGGATAATTTTCTATGATGCATGGTCATGTGTCCTGGAGGCTTTGCTAAGTTATGAGCGCTAGTCCCGGTAAATTTACGCAAATGATAAGAAACGTGGGTCGAGAATCTCAAGTGCGTAAGCAAAGTAGATGTGGAAAGCTACGATGGCAAAACATAAGCCTAATAAGTTATTAGTTATGAAATTTAAGGGCTTCTAATATATTCTATTTAAACCGGCACAGTATTCATTGGTGACTGGGCTAATGAGGTATAAAGGCATTAAAACCACGAGTGAAATGTATAATCGTAAATAATTCTTCAATTTCCAGTTACAGGGTACTACTATTATCGTTCAAAAAATCGTAGTGAAGTTTGCAATACCGCGAAATAACTAAAAATTAATATCAACTAGTTTTAATGACGTTATACGTTTCGTAAATAAGTTGAAGGAGACCCTGCTTAATGCCCATAAAATTAAAATTATCCTATAATAGCGCATCTTGCTCCCCTTCCAGTGCTACTCAAAACTTAATTTCTGCAATTACGAAAATTTAGTACCTCTAAAAATTAAATTTCCATGCTATTTCTTAGAGAAACCTACATGAATCTGAACTGAAGTTACTCAAGTACATATTAACTACCCACAAACAATTTATTAGGCAGTTAAATAATTTACGCCACATGGGATTGGGATTATATTGCAGATGACTTGTTTACACCTACGTAATGATTCCACAGGGATAGTTAAACTTACGTAAGAGTCAAGAAAATGTCATTGGCATTAAATTATATATTCATAGAAATAAAACTTTCAGACATAAGTTTTTAGAATGATATATAATCTGGAGAATTTAGCATACAATTGTAGGCTCTGAGTGGTTAATTTTGTAATAATTACAGATATGTTTCCCGAGAAATGTATACTTAAATAGATACTTAAAATGATTTTAATTTCATAAATAACAAAATTAGTTAAAAATCCACAAACGAAAAACCTAATAATATAAGTTGTTGATATTTAATTTAAAATTTGTTTATCAGATAGATATTAGTTGATATATTTGTAATCTAACCTCAGGGAATCTTTTTGAAATGTTTAGAGATTCATTTACATATTAGTTATTACCCCAATTTTCTCAGTATTGTATCTTTAATACAATAATAGGAAAGAAAAATTCATTCAAGGTTATTGCTAAAATACTGTATCAATGCCTTTAAATAATAAATATATACGATATATCCGGAAATGAGTCAGTAAAAATTACCAGTTACGGTTATATTTATTGGAGATACTTCGACCATCTCATTTATCTTACAAATTACTGCATTTGTCAAAGCGATTAACATGGATTCTCTCCTTGAACAGCTGTTTGCGATATGTCATATTTTCAACGCTGAATTTTAATGATTTTCTCGCATTTCTATTTTAATTTTTTCTTAGAGATAAGCCAGGAATGAAATATTGCAGCAGACTACAATAGTTATTGCCTATATAAAGCCATTAAAACTTCGGAGATGAAATTTACGCCGATCTCTTTTTAAACGGGTAATAGATGCAAACAACCGGATAGCACACCCAAAAGGATGGAGAGCATAACGTAGACGACTCCTTTCTGCCAATTCAATTTTTTATCAATTAGAGTTGGCACTGATCTTTATTTTATATATCTGGCAAAGTCTCAAACAATCGTAAAAAGTAGAATACAGAGCTGATGTTCGTGTTTTATCGAGTTCGTCTCCCCGTCTGGAAAACGTTCCAAGGTGAACCATTGACACTAAAATGCAAACCATTAGACTATTTGAATCTGATTATCGTGCGGATCATACTTGTCAATATTCTACAGGCATTGAGAATATAAGGTGAAAACCAAGCATTATCTCGATAAAATTTCAACAAGTAAAATACTTTTACTCCCAGATTCGTCTGCTTGAAGTCCAATAGATCTTACCCAAACCAAGTGATAGTTAAGAGGTTAGAACACCAGCTCGGAAAGTGGGAGACTATTTTTCTCTCCTTGAACAATCTTGAGTAAACCTTATACAACCTTGAGTTAAGAAGCAGGCCTTCATGAGATAGAAATTGATTTATAGAATGATAAAAATTAACATTAACGTAGCACATGCAAACATTGCTACGTTAAAGTCAATTTCCATCAATTGCATATTTCCATGGGAAAACTAATGATGAAATACTTTAAACTATGACTAACTCTAATAGTCTTCTTTTTCTTTCCATATTGCCCTTTACTAATTTTAAAAATTGAAGGTTAAAAGATGGATTTTCTGCACATTTGGACAATGATTACAATAATTAAGCTCATACAAAAGATATTTTGCAAGGCAGTTTTTGCGTTGTGTTTTCTACATTAAAATTGGAATTAGCCAATGCTACGCTTTATTTTGCTGGATATAAACGAAGAAAATTATATCTACTGATTTCATTATCGCCCCCACTTCAAAAAGGAAAATATGAAGAGAGAGGAATCGTTTGCGTAAAACTTCAAAGGAAGAGTCCAACGAAGTATTTCAAATATAACCTTTGATATTTAAAACGTTATACGTACATCGTGAGCTGGGAAAACCTCAGGAAACTGTTAATGGCTAAAGAAATATCAACCATTCATTTTAAAATTATTAGCATTCCATCCCGAATCATCCTACCTACTCTCTCTGTGCAAAGTTATGAAGCAAGAAAATAAGTGTTTGTCTGAATATTTATTGAGCAACTGTATCATTGTCTTTTAAATGTTTATTATGTTTAATTTAATTTCAATGCCGATTTTTCGAAAAGTAAAGTGAACGAGATTTTATCAGCGTGTTTAGACTTCTTGTGGTTTCAAAGATTTCTAAGTTTTCTATAAACAATTACGAGCTAGATGTAGTACCTCTATAAATAAGCTCTGGATCCACTTTGATAACAGATCGGCTTGTAGGGATGCTTAAGTTAATAATGGAATAAATGTATTAATTATTTCCAAAATTTTCAAATACATTTCAATGAAAACGCATGATCAACAGATCTTCAAAGAGCTAGAGCAATGGTAAATCTGATTCGTGGCAGAATAAGAATCGCGATAAAATAGTATATTTAAAGTAAATAAGACATTTGAAAAATTACAGCGATCGCCGTACAAGAATTAGCTAACTTGTTATTTTTCAAATCACAAACGACTCAGGTTTTTTTAACATGCGATAAATTACCTACCGATTGTAGTGCTTAAGTATATCATATTTCTCTCTTTTTGTACCCACCAAAATTCTACGAAGCATATTATCGATGTTACAATGTATTTAAAATGTATACACAAGAGTTTTAATAACTAATTAGTTAATAAATCCGCATCAATCAAAAATTTCCTTAGCCCACAACCGAAGTCCCCCACGATTGTTCACCGACAAATATCGGCAAGGGAAAAAAACGGCTCCAAAATTCCAGATGTGTGAGAGAAGTACGAATAAGGCTTATCAACGGTACACAGCCCAAATCAAGGTGAGGCTCGCTAATTTCTACCCAGAGCCTATCAAGAAAGAAGAAAAAATATTGGCGTGGAACATCATCAATCTCTCAGCTGATGGTCTCTCTCACCTTCCAAAATAACACACCCACACACTCGGCCACACACAATGGCAAAGGTTAGCGGGAGGGGCTGTAACTTGAAGATGGTCGAAGGGAGGCTGGATTGGGACCTTCGATTTTTTCGTGTGGAAGTGTTTAACAGCCATTGAAAATAGATTCGCGACTGGAGTTATCGCGAGTGGGCGAAGGTATTGCCACTGTGTGCCCCCGTTGCTTGAAATTTAGTGATGCCGATCCAGTTGTGCTCCCCTCGGTGATGACACGCTGCCCGGCGGTTGAGAATGGATACTCCGATGGTCACTAAGGGAGAATTTCGAGGGAATGAACGAGCCCGGATTTATGTCGAAGGACGGCTACAATGTAAATACGGCAAGGATGAATCTAATGAGTTTATCTAAACTAGCAACGTTTCGAAACAGTAACTTGGAATTTACTTATGTTTTAATGAAAAAATCAACTTTATAAATGTGGGTATAAAAGCTCTATTGTAGATAAAAATTAGCAGTGATTACTTTTGAAAACACAAGGATAAGAGATAATTTAAACCTTTCCTGCTAGTAATCAATATTCAAGAGTGAATCCTATTGAGAATTTCAAGGTATTGAACGAGCTTAGATTCATGACATACGACAGCTACGATGTTTTACGTTTGAAACGGGAGTAGATGAAGAAAATAGTGACCTAAGGACTCTGATTCAGTAGGAGGCGCATGAGGTATAAAATAGAACAACCACCCATTAAAGATACTCAGTTCAACTAAATCTAGAGCATCTCAAGACTTGTTATTTCCCAGTTATTTGAAATTTCAATTGCCCTCATTGCTGCGCGAGGTTATTTTAAAATGTAGAATATATTGCGGTAATGAAGGGTAAAATCTTAAATAAAAGTAGAGGAAAAATTTTCATGTTCTAGTGCCAAGATCCATCGAAACCTTGGGGTAAATCGCATTGGTCTTTTTACACGACCGAAATTAGCCGATGATTATACAAAGTGGAAATAAATGAGCGAACGTTGATTAGTCGAACTGAAAATGAGAGGGTGGGGAATGTTGTTCGAACAAATGAAGGGGATGAGAACCCAAATAATAGTTGAGATGGAGACAGCAGAGGAATGAGAAGGGGGCAATAGGTAAGCAAACGGTCGTGAGGAATTGCTAGAGGAAAGGGATTTTAAGGCCCTCGAGACCCAGTAGAAGATACGGAGGTGACGAAGCATTTAGCTAAAGGGGTAAGATCTCATAGCTTGATTAAGAAGAGTCCCTCTCTCCTATAAAGGATCCCTCGTCTTCATAGGATTCCCTCTCTATCCTTGCAAACACTTCTGCAGATATCTCGTTACTGCGTAAATGTGTGGATGAAAGATTTTAGTGTCCTTCCTCATTTCAAGGAAAGCTGTTTGCACCTCTTAAAGATTCCGAGGTGCTCCGATTTTCAAGACACTCAGGAAGAACTTGGATTTCATTATAATATCCTGGCAAAAATCTCTCTAATGAGTTATCGTAAATTATTGCATGGGTTAAAAATACAGGAACAGAAAAAGTATTTTTGATGTAATAGGGGCGTTGAAACAGAGATAATTCTCAACAAAATTATAATATAATCAACTAAAAATTTGAAGAAAACAAATGAAAAGAATGAAGAATGTTACGAAATAAACGGTTAAATATAAGTGATTAAGTCTATTACCAATTTGGTGAAGTTGAGAAAGTGGAAGATTAAGAAGCATTTAAGATTAGGAGAAACAAAGGTTAAAGATATGGGAACAATAGTGATATGAAAATAATAATTTTGATAATATTGTGGTGATAATTTTGATTTTATTAAGCAGTCTACTGTCTACTGAAACAATCTTGTCTAATTCTATTTAATCAGTTATTAGGATGATTGCGACTCCAAAAATAAATTAATTTTAGCAACTAATTAGGAGACTTGAAACATTTTTCATTTAGGTTTACAAATCATATTTGGTCTGTAGTGGATATTAGATATCCTCTGAAATAATTAATCTTAAAGTCCAACTGTTTCACCCAGGTAATATGAAAAAATCTTCCATTTCCTCAATACTTATTTATCGTGTATATATTCATTATCCTTCTTAATTTTTGTATTCTTATTATAGAGGGAAGTTGGTTTTAGGAAGAGGAATACATTATTACGAAAACTAAATCTCAATATCTCAGATATAATGATTAGCTCATGTATGTTTACCTTTGCAGAAATGCATGAAATGAATTACTTGAGGGCAGCATCAGAGCTTCTGAGAAATCTTCATAAATATATAAAATGTGTATAATTAGTGAAAAGAATTTGGATCATATCAAAAGAGCGATGAAGCTCAACTGACAGCATACTACCAAAGTAATACTTCAATTGTATAAATTTATTTCACAGAATACTATAAAATGAACTGATACGAGACATGCGATAGCATCCAATTAAAAAGGATGGAATCAAAGTCAAGAGATCTCAAAATATCAAAAATAGTTAAACAACTCCATTGCTCTAAATTATCTTACTATTAGTACTATACAACTCCTTGGCATTGCTCGAATGAGGATCGTTAGATTCGCTTACCTAACTCCGACTCAATCGCGCGAAATTTTCAATTCTTGGCTGCGACGATGGAATTTAAGCATTGTAATTTTGGGTATGGTCCCGGAATTGCAATCCTTGCGTATTCAGTGGAGCGAAAGCAATCCCAGTTTGCGACGTAAGAAGTAAATAAAGCGGCTTAGAGGAGGATTATTGTTGGCCATTTGCCTTTGCGTAGGTAAGCGTAGATTAAGGGAGCATCCGTCAGGGCGCGGAATGCGCCTGCAAACATCCCAGCTGGCGGAATGCTACGGAATTGAGAAGTACAAATGGAAGGCACTAATTGTGCTGATATTTTGAAATGACGGGAATTTACATCAAAAACTGCACTCGAAAATTAGTCACATCAGGATGAACACTCTGAAATACACAGCAAGATAAGAACAAGGTTTTAAGTCTAAACATATTTTCTATGAAGAATTTTGCTAATTTTGAATAACGTGTATGGTTTACGCCCTTCAGAAATTTGGAGTGAGTTCGTAATAGCTTGAATTACATGTATCTCACAGTAATGTCAGCTATTTTTAAGTTTCACAGGCCAGTCTTAGGTTACTTATCACAATTAATTCGTAATACAGTTATTGTTTCCTACTCACCAGTTTGTTCTTTAATGTCCTTCATGATGTAAGGATCCTGACAATTTCATCATGTCTCTGTAAGGTAAAACGTCAATGATTAAAGATTTATATTTTAATAAATATAGGCCTATATCTGTACATTATAAATCTATTATCAATGCCGAATTTTTGTAATCAAGTTCATTGATTTAGAATATTGAAAATAATATGTAAGGAAAAAAATAAAAAAGGAAACATACTTTTCACGGGGAAACTAGTTCCTTACTTAATAAATAATTCTGAAAAATGCCACAGAGTATTTTTTTACTTTTTCCCTCTTCATGAAATACCACGAAGTCATTCGTCGGCCTGTTGATTTTAGATTTAGAATTTCTTCACCAGAATTTCTCGAATGTCTATATTCCAAAATATTCAATACTTTAAGAAAATCGAACATAAAAGTTTATCCTTTTACTGCTGGAATAAAGTAAACAAATGAATACTCTCACGTTTTCTATCTTTTACTTATCTTATTACGGGAATTTGTTTTTCTTTTAATTAGAGACTATTAGATTTAGACGAATTAGATCAGCAAGAAAAATTGAGTTTCAGAAACAATTATTTGAGGATAAATTCGCTAAAATTAAATTACGAGTATTAACTTTTTTCGGTGTTCATAGATAATATATTGTATTATTTCTAATACTATTCTTATTTTTTATTATTAAGTAACTTAATATAATAATTGTTTATAATATAATACATTATAATGTGACATGAACATATTCTCTTCGTAGGCGAAGTGTATCGGAACTTAACCATATCGGTCCACGTTTATTTATACACAAACGAAAGCACTTGTGTTTACGTATACGTCGGTGTGCGTGTATTTGTGGATGTGCGCGAATATAGATACTCAAGGTGGAAATGTATTTTCGGAACACTTGGAAAAATCCCTCGGAAATGCATGTGCCACTCCGGTTGGCGCGTAATGCATTATTTAAGAGCTTTCTCCATCATTATCTATTCTCGGAGCGCGGACTACTTAAAATTGCGTAAAACTAATCCCGTTCCGTCTCTTTGTTCCTCCACTTAAATTAGAATAGTTTCTGTCAGCGAAACTAATTAGGTATGCAGCGCGTCTCATTAACTCCTTTCCCTATACCCTCCTCCTTCATCTAAGCCATTTCCACGGCCAAATCGCGTAAATTAGGATTCAGTTCCAATTTCCCAGAACATTGTGCACTGGATCACGAAACTGTATCCAATAAATGTGGAAGACTACTACTACTAATGAGGAAGCTATCGAGATATGATTGGCATCGGCATTCATGATGGCATCCACTTGGCATTTACATTTGGAAAATCGTAGCTACTAGAATCGGTGGACTTATCACGCCGATTTTCAGTTGGACTAAGACAATTAATAGGATTCTATAAATTTAATGATCTATTATGACTTAAATAGTGAAAAAGCCAAACTCTACACTAATTTACCTATTAAAGTTCACAAAACATAACAGGATTACTAGGAAAAATTTCACCTATGTTGGTCATATTACGTGAACATATATTTTAATTAAGCATAGTGCAGTCAAAATTCTCTGCAGTTGAGCCACAAATTCAAATTAATAGGGTTTCTTGATATTTTTTTCCACCGAGTTTTTCTTATATTTAAGGATTAAAACGTTTCTTTTAAATTACATTCTGAAGTAATTCAGTCATTAATAATTAAAAATAATGTAACATTTGATTTGATTTAGTGAAATTATTGCGATTTATGTGAATTTTAACAGCGAATAATGCATCTAATATTTTTTAAATTCCGGCTAATAACGAGCGTGCATTTATTTATTTTTCCTATGTTTGTCTTTTGTACAATGCGGAATAATTATTTTTTTATAAAATAAATCGATTCGGCCGAGATGTTGTGGAAAGACATAATTGAAATATTATATATTATACTTGTGGAAAGACATAATTGAAATATTACTCCTCGAGCTTACAGTGATAATTATATTATTTTTGAGAGATATTATCACACATTGAAACTTAATGACTTATTTAAATATACCGCAGATTGCAGCTATAAAAGAATTTTATAATTTTTTATACTCTAGAAGTTTTACAACTTCAGAATAAGTTTCCGAAAACCTAGGAATATATATTTTTTAAATCAACCCTATATATATATATATATATATATATATACATGCCATTCAATAAAAGTACCTATCATTTACTTGAGCGCAAAGACATCACACTAACCTAACTGAGAGAAAGAAAGCACTAATAAAATTTAATAATCATAAATGTAGAATTTAAATAATATATGTAAATATAGGTATACCCAATACAATTATTAATTATTTTTAATAAATGTGTATACCCTTAGATAAACAAAAGATAATAGTGGTGACGTGACAGGAACTCGAACTGTCTTCCACTTCCCGCGTAGCAGAGCTCTTGTTTGATTTCACACCAGTCATTGTGCTTCATTTTTCCCTTCACCAACGCACCCCTTGATTCATCCTTTCATTGTTTCCCGTCACATTCCTTCCGAATCCCTCCGCAGATAAAACCCTCTCCCAGGGAATTTATGGACTCAGCCGTGGAATACTAACGCACGAAAATGACACAACACCCAAGGAGACGTTACGAGTATTCACCGATAGGTAAATAAAAACCGTGCCCTCTCGCCAACACTCACTAGATTCGAATTCCACCTCAAGGGGTTTTAACGACTCCGTCGTCCGAAAGAAATAATATTTTACCGCGCATCTCGCTGAATAAACAGCCTCGTAATTGCGCTAATTTATAGGGCGCGGGATTAAAAGGGGCAAAAGAAATTTGCTAAGGATCTCCCACACGCGTACTAAGTGCGGAGGGAAAAGTTGGATTAGCGGATGAAAGCGAGGTATGAGGAAAAAAAGAAGAGCGAGGGGCGTGTGGGTGAAGGCGGGCTTCGAGGGGTTCCTGGCGACTATCTTTTTGGCGTGGGGTGCTTTATGTACGCGCAACTGGCGTAAAGAATTATATGGGTTGGAGATAGTGAGGGGAATAGAAGATGCAGATACAGATGAGAGATAGATAAAAGGAAATTAGTTGCTGAAGCAGGATGGCCGCGGTAGCCAAATGCCTCGCTTTCACCACTGTACTCCAGGAATACGCAAACCTATATCGTATCTAATCTATTATATTAGAGATATCGCTAGAAGCTGTGCATATCCAAAAGAATTCAGAAAGATATATCCGATGATTATCCTTGGTTCGACGCTAGGTCAGGGCAAATATTCCCCTATTCAAATTGCATTGCGGCGATATTTAAGATATTTTTTTAACACTCCCGATAAGATGGAAGCTAGAAACTCGGCATGTGGATAGAAATTACGGATATACTTTATGCTTTTGTTGAACTTTCGGATGATGGTCCTTGGTTCAATTCCAGAGAGCCATTTACCTTCCTCAATGCATTTCTTATGGAGATAACGGAAACCAATATTAGGTACTTCCCAGCAGGATATCGACTTCAAACTTTGCATTAAATGAGATCAAGTCCTTAAAAGTCATAATTTGTATTCTTAGCTATAAATAAGTCCTGTGTTCGACACCAGGTGTCTCTAAAATTAGAAACTGATACGATTTTAAAGATTTTTTGTACCCCTTCCCTATAACATAGAAACTTAAAACTTGGCATGTGAATATAGATTATAGATACATTTCAAATACGCTGTTTTAGGTTTCCTCGATCATCCTTGGTTCGATCCCAGAGAGCCATTTACATTCCCGTGTGCATTTCAGATGGGGATAAGGTGGTCTTAATTTTGGACCTTCCCGGTATGATATCGACTTCAAAATTTTAATCAAATGAGTTTTATATCTACCAGGGCGTTATATGTATTCTCCCCTTCCAAAAGATCATGGGTTAAACACCAGGCGGATGAATAATTCTCTTATTTATAATAAATTGCGTAGATTTTTAAGAATATTTTCTATCCCTTTTTTTATTTCAGGACCTTCTCGATATGATGTCGACTCCAAAATTTGTATTATCGTTATGCTTGCAGAATGCAAGCAATTTTTACTCGTATTATATACCCTGCTAATTGCTGGAGTTATCTTAATTCATTGCCAGAAGAAATTGATTTCGCCATGATTTTTATTGCCATAAACCTAATTTGCATCAAATTATGACAAACCTATTTCCAAGATTCATTAGCATTTATTCAACCCCACAAGAGAAATAATTAATATTTAAAGGTAATCAATTATAGAAATAAAGAGAGAATTAATTCATTCGAAAGAGCCTTGACTTTGTAGAAATACGTTACAGGAAAAGTGGTAAAATAACTTAGTAAAGTTATTATTACTGGTAGAAGTTTACTAAGTTTTTTTAACCATGCTTCTTAAGAGTAAATTCCTTAATATTTTTTTTTGTTTTTCAGTTTTTTTGTAATTTTGATTAATATTTATTCACAATTCGTTGCAAGAAGGGAAATTATACGAAGATTAAATTTAAATTGAAACTGGGTAAATTTAAAATAAATATTTTTAATGCTAATGATTTCGCTGAATGACATTTTAATCTTCAAATGATATACTTAATAACTATAACTCAATAACAAGCGTAAATATTTACGATGCGTAATCCAATTGAAGTCGTAGTATACTTGCGCTAGTACGACAAATCTTTTCTTCGCAAGTCCGGAACGGAAAAAGTCGTCTTATAATCATGAGAATACGATGTTATTTAGCTTAGGTGAAAAAGCAAAAACATATAATTTCATTTTCTTGACATCCAGTACTCATGCAGATAGATGTCTATAAACTATATAACAACAATAAAACAAACTACTAACTATATAACAAGACACCAAATCCGTCAGATAACAGAAAAATGTAATCATCGATGTAGAAAGCAGCGCTAAAATCTGATCAAGGAAAACAAATAGGCGATCAAAATAATGCAATAAAGGAAGAATTGTGGTGCATAAAATCATATAGGCAATAGGAGTTAACGTATGGAAAAAAATATGAAAACCGCTTAGGCGACGAGACGGAATAAGACTGAACAAAACGAGTACAGAAAAGGGAACTCTGTAAGTCAACACGAAGTGCATCGGCGCGTGAAGGCAGGCTTATAACCGTTGTTCGCGGAAAGCGAAACAAAGATAAAAGCATTATAGATCAAGCTAGTTTCGCTCGGAAAAAAGTAGTCTAGCCGTGTATTTTGAAGGTGGGAATCCTCTTCCGTGAGCACAAGCGAATAGCAGCAACAGCTTTTCCCGATGTTTTAAGATACTACTTCAAGCAATGCTTAACCACCCCAATCTCTCCCTCACTTTTCTTCTTTCCAACACCTCCTCTGCTACTTCTCGCCACCCCAAGACCATCACTTCTCTTAAAACTCTCCGAGAACAAGGTGTAATACCGTATAATCCTACGAAGCGAAGTTCCTCTTTGTCTTTGCCGCTTTGAACCTCAGAGAGCGCTGACCGCGCCACCAAGCGGAGGGTGGGAGAAGTATAAAACACGATGGCCCCTCCACCACAATTCGCGGACCCTCTTCGCTTTTCTCTTAGCCTCTCGTTCTTTCCTCCGGACGGTTATTAACACTCCCCCGCCTTTCGGACGCTAACAGACCATACCTTAAGATCGCTGAGGACGTTAACGTCTTTGGGGAGCCGCGTGTTTAGCCCACAGCCCTGTTTCTGTCTCGCGGTTACCTCTTTGAAAGAGAAAAAATGCCGTTTCTTGGGAGATTTTTAGCGAGAATTATTACCCTCGGGTCGTTTTGTGGTGTTAAATATTACAACTCTTTATTTTCAATCACCGTTTTTACTGCTTTTTCTCGTGGGGATTATTGATCTCATAAGGAAGTTCGGAGAAGCAAACAGGTGCACTTCAACGAGGAAGCTATCCTTCCACGAAAAGGAGAGAGAAAGATGGGTCTGAGAAGAGTATAAGATAAGGAACCTATTTAGGTTATATAGATTATTCTAAGTAATAGTTTTGGAAGGGAATGAGAATGAAAATTTCGTTAACTAATATCCACAATTCTTCTTATAACTGAAGTAACTTAATGCTCCTATTTAAGTATTGTAGCAGAATTTCAGAATTTGGAAAAGGGCCACCAAAAACAACTATAAAATAAACTTTAAGCAATGGCTGCGGATTAAGTACATTTTTTTATTTACCTATTTATAATATTCTACTAGGCCTTTCTCTTCTTTCAATAGTGTTCATAGTAAACTTATTACAATTCTCCAAACTTTTCACGGAATTATACTCTGACATCCTACCGTAGTATTTCCATTTTTCATTTTTCGTATTTTACTTCGCTCCCCTATTTATCAATTCCTACAATTTTCTTGCATTCGGTTCTCTAAGTGCTTTCTTATACAATATTCGGTTACAGATTCGATCTCTTTCCCTGACTTCACATTTCTAGCACAGCCTAAGAATATTCCTGAAGTGACTTGTTTGGTTAATTCCTGCTTCTCGAGAGATCACAGAAACTGAACAAATTTCCAGCTTTTTTAGCTAAACTTTCAAATATATCATCAGATGGATTTTTTCCAAATCTGAAAAAGATTTGATGAGTCAAAAATATAAGAGTGATGCAATGACAACGGGTAAAACAAATGCCAAATGAAACAAAGAGAATATTAAAGCCTAAAAGGTAGATTTATAATTAACACTTCCACTTGAGAAGAAACCGTTGGATAACAAAAATAAAGACTATTCTGAGAGATTTGTATCAGTTATCATATCATTATATCGTTTGGATTCTGAATCTATATTACTTTAACCAAAGATTAAGTGACTAATTCGGAAAAAAACTATCAATTGAAAATTGTTGGAATAAGCTGTGTGAGAGTGGATATATTTGCGGAAAATAAATAAATATAACTATATTAAGATGGCTATACTCCATGAAAAAAAGCGTCTTATCGAAGGAAAAACAATTACTAGCTGTTTCGAGTAACTCGTAAGTTTGTGTACCTTCACTAAGGCACGATATACGA
The DNA here is from genome assembly GCA_947579665.1 of Sympetrum striolatum. Lineage (NCBI taxonomy): Eukaryota > Metazoa > Arthropoda > Insecta > Odonata > Libellulidae > Sympetrum > Sympetrum striolatum. The sequence continues at coordinate 37,048,877 of OX388345.1, read as the reverse complement.
ACGATTTTATTAGGAAAGAATTACTAAACCTTAATTTAACGCAGGTGAATTCAAGTAGTCGAGAACCCTTCCGCAAAACAATCCTTTGGGAATTCCTAACCTACACCATTCCTCCATCCCTCCACCCCTTTCCACACCAGCCACCATTAAGGCTAGGGGTTGTGTTTGGAAACGCAAGATATTTAAAGGGGTGGGCGGAGAAGGAAGTATATCTTTCTCCCGAAAGCTTCCACACTCCCCAGAGGCTAAACTGTCGCTTTTTTTAACCGCCTCAACCATTTCCCAAACCAATTTTTTCGTATCCCTCATTATTCCACCCCTCGCTCGCCCCCGCCGTTGCGTGTGGCGCCCCCTACGAAGGCAGGTGCTCCTCCGCTTTTTTCCCTCCTCAAGGGTTAAAGGGAGGCGCCGAGGAAGGGCACCTGCTCGGCGGTTGCTAAGAGACGGGGGCAGTCGTTTTGGAGGGAGGCGTTGATGGCCGATAGGCGATTTTCCATAAATGATCCTCACGATCACTCCGAGCGCCAAATCGATTTCCCCTTATCTGCGCGGGAAGAGGTGTGTTTGACTTCCTCTTGCTTTTATTTGGACGAGAGTGGAATAATTTGTAACCCGAGCGCATCCTCTTAAGACGTCTGGAGAGGGCGTCCGATGAGAGGTGTTAGAGAGGATACCGCAAGTTTACTTTGGCTGGGAAACCACAGAAAGGGTTCTTTTGGTCAGGCGGAATAATATCTGGTGGTATAAAACAGTAGTAATGAAATGATAATGAATTTCACGTATTGAGATGTGTGTTTGGGGCTCTACAGGTTAAACAGCTGAGAGTTTTTGTTCATGAAAAATCAAGCAATGAAATTTTGGTGGGTAGGAAAGAGTTGAAAAACTAGGTAATACGTTTTCGTAATAAATCATCTTAACTCAAGCAATGATGAATGAGAAAATAGTGGATTTAGTACAAGAATGCTCTTTCAAAAATGTCATTACCTATACGTAAAAAAAGCAATATGTACTTATTATAACACCCCACAATTTTTACAAAAAATAAATTAATTCTCTTTCCGATGGAACCTCTCGGAAAATTTTGGGAATTTTGGCCATATCGTGTATTGTTAACATCTGTAATTGAATCTGTATTTGTGAAATTAGAAGACACATATCATTCTTAGGTGATATTAATGGCTTGGCAATCCTTTTATTTAAACGGTTGCAAAAATGTATGAATCGAAACGATACTGATAATGTTGTGAAAAACTATGGAGTAAGCTTTGTTCTAATCATCACAGATAATATTAAAATGGCACATTCGGGAAGTCTCTTGGTCGTAGATGATTGATAAAAACCTGGTGTGGAAATTTCCAATGTACTTACATTTTGAATCGATATTTTTCATATTCTTCACGTGTGATAGAATGGAAAAAGTTTTTATCGCGTTTTCTTAGTAGAAAACTCTATATTTAGAGGCTACTGCATAGTAAATTTACTTTCTTTGAGTAGGGGTTTCTGCTTGAATTTACATCTTAAAAAAGCGTACATCATAATCAATGTACATTTACCTGTTATAATTTAAATAAATTCTTTAATATTAATAAATAAATACTAATTTAGTAATGAAATTTATCTTGTATTAATACTAATTAAAGTTAGTATCACCAGTCAGTTCATACAAATGTGGAAACTTATTAAGTTTGAATATTTTAGTAAGATTTTTTTCCATCAAGTGACATCGAGCAATATGAAATTGACTGAGCATAAACTCACTCAACACCGGTTAAAATTTTGAAGAGATAAAAAAATTTTGCAATGAAAAGAAGCCTAAATTTAGACTTATTTATACTTTAATTCAAGAAATGTAATTATGATAAACCTTGAAATTCAACCATAGAAAAATCCAAGACAAATATTTTAATCTAAATATACTCGTGCATTAATTGTAACAAGAGCAAAAGATACTGTGTTCGTGTTAGCTATTGGTGCTAAAACAAATAAGGTAACATATTCTTAACGACAATAAAATATCGTTTTAAACAAAGATTTGGTTGCCGTGTAGAATTTAGACAACGAACACGTAAAAAATTAGCTTAGGCCACGAAAGAGACCCTCAAAAACCCACGAATCCAAAATAAACATTTTCTTCCTTTTTTCTTTCCCCGCAAAGGGACCGCATTCCTCAGAGGCGCTCGAAGACGGAGGACCGACAAAGAATCGGCTTTTTGATCGAACTGGAGCTGCGTCGGCAACGGGTGTGACAAATAGGTTGTGGGAGAGAAGAAATGGGACCTCTGACGGAAAATACGAGAAACTCCCGATCTCTCAAAGGAAGGCCGCAAATTGCACACTCACGCTCCTCGGGAAAGCTGAAAAAGCCGCCGGGAGAAATCACTAACGCTATTCAATTATTAATGGCCTCCGTATATTCATGAGGTTTGGAGAATCCTTTAGCGAATCCTTAGTACTGTCTTGACCGCTGTGAATAAACTTAATGAAAGGCTGCGGGGGAAAATAAAACGGAGCGGAGCAATTATAACTCGTGGGAATCCATTTGCCACTTTGTGTCGCGAGCATTCTTTATTTTCACGGCAAATATGAGAATCTGAGGACGTAAATAGATATAGCGATTCTTTTCGTGTTTCCGCGGCAGCTGCTTCTTTCCTGTCCTCTCCAGATGTAAAAAATGTCATTGTGGTTACAAATTTGCAAGGCATTCTCGCCGCTGTCGTAAACAAGAGCGACTGAGGACGTTAATGCCTTCGGTCAGTTTTTCCATCCATTGTATCCAATTCCTTCTTCAGAGTTTCCAATTTTTTGTAGTGCAAAAAACTGCCTTCGTAGTTGTAAATTCATTAGGCAAACCAGGTGTGCGAGTCTGACAAAAAATAGTATGTTCTCTTAGTGTGCAAATTCATCGTGTACGGAGGTAATTCGCTCGTTGTATTGACCACATTATGATGCCGATTACACGATCAATAAATTTGCATCAATATCTACGAGGAGTTAAGATAATAATCGGCTATTAGGAAGACAATGGAAGATCATGAATTCAATCGGAAGCAATGATGCATTATGTATGTTGAGGAAGTGTGAAGGGTTTTAATGATTTAAAACAAGTGATTAATTTACTCTTACAAAGAATTGAGTTCTTCAAATATAATTTTTTTCTATATTATAATTATAATGACTAAGTTTAGGATTAAAAGACGATTTATAGACATGTTATCGTGGTCAAATCTAAAAAAAATATGATTAATTCTTCCTTTAGAAATGCGAAAAAATTCAAGCAAAATCTTAAATAAATGTGAATTAAACAAGTTTGACGAAGACAGCGTGCAAACATATTATTTAAAAATTTTGAATGCATGAGTGAATAATGAAATAAAATTTCTTGGCTGATACTTAGTAGAAATCAATAACATAATTTACACAATGTTATTCATAATTCGCTTAGAATTGCAATGAAAGAAGATAATGTTCACCGTTACAGACAATTTCACATCAATTTCTACCTGAGTTTTGTGCCATTTATTATAAAAATATACATGTTATAAATAAGTTTTTGCAAGTAAGAAAATAGCTGACTATAATCCTAATTTATAGTATTTTTATTACTAATATCTGTTATGGTACAGAATATTATGATTATGAAAGCGAACATTTTCTCTGCGAGGAAAAAGTATTTTTCAGGAAAACAGCAAATTCAATTTCAATATCAATGCAATTTTAACTAACTTTTTTAATCTTATTTTACGCGAAATTTAGGCTCAATCCACGATTTTTAATTTACATTAACTTCAATTTAAAATTAAGGTATAAATATTACAGATAAGGCTTTTATACAGCAATCGAAATCCCCAAAAGAGAGAAAAGCGAAAGAGAAGATCATTCATCATCAAGATCATCACCACGAGATATTGAAATATGCACTGTTCTGGGAGGTGAAATACGGCCGATTCCCTTGATAGCGGTACATTTACGAAAAGAGGCGATTCATTTTGTAGTTGGGGGCGCGTAAATAGCTTTCATTTCGCCCAAGTCTAATCCTCCGTGGTAAAACACGACGCAATCGATCACGCCAATCCAATTTGCAAATCTTTACGAGCAGAGAGAACACTCCTTCATATCATGCAAAATCGCTATTCCTATTTTGCTGTCGTCAATTCCCTCGGAGAGACAATCGAGATGCGGAATATATGCATTTGCACTCGACTCGGACGCCCACGAACGGATTCGAGGAGATGCTGAGGCGTGGAAGCATGCAGAGAAGATATGAAGAGATGAGGAGAAAAGCGAAGGACGAAGGAGATGGAAAGGGATCGTTCGAAAGTATGAGGATAGCCTTTGCGAGATGAAAGGTTGCTAAAGGAAAGGAAGTATAATTCGTAAGAATATTTTATGAGTACGCAAAACAATCACGAAATGAAATGAGGGGAAAAAAGGGAAGAAAACAGCCATCTAAAATGAAAAACAATAACTTCAACAATATATAAAATCATTACAGTATTAATCAAGCTACTGTTTATAAATTAAGATGGACCGTTCCAAGAACTTAATATTGATAATATTAATTTTATGAAGAAAACAGCATTCAAAACGACTCATATTTTTCAATATTTTTAATCATGTAGAACAGAAAATAAAAGGATAATTTTATAATTTGTAACCACTGTCGGTTAGAGTACTATTTTAAAGAACAATTTCATCCGCATTTCATTCAATATGTTAAAGAATGTAGCTTTAGAAAAGAGCGAGGAACATATATTAAATATATTAGTAAATTACTTGAAAAAGTAATGTAAACGTAAAGTTCGTGGAATTCTAAGTTCACAATATTCCAATACAACACAAAATGTGATGATGGAAAATGAGAGAACAAAAAAATATTTTTAGCGACTCTAAATAAAGTTTAATAATAATAATTATAATATATTAGATATTATCTAGTTATGCAAATAGAGAAGAGATGAATAACTTAATAAAAATAACCTTTCATAAATCAATGTCATTATGGAACTGAAATTTTTAATGTAATATAAGAATGTGTTTAAGTTAGTAGCTTAAGAAAAGATTGAGAGAGGATATAAAAGAAGCATTATTGAGGCAAAAAAAATGTATTGAAAAGATTAAAGACATGGGATTCTAAGTTATAAGCATTCCAATGCCCCTTCGATGTACTGTTTCATCTCGTGGTAAATATTCTAAGTGGAAAAAAATGGTTTAAGAAAGAAGGAAAAAGTGACATAAATTTGAATAAATAGCTCTTTTCTTATGCTGAACTCATACATTTATTTGCAGATTAAAAAAATGTAATAAAGTTATTCAGTGAGAAGACATCATGTGTCTGCTCATATCAAAAGAAGGTAAAAAAAGTTTATGAAAATCAAGGAAGATGTTGAAGAGAAAAATCGAATATCTATTGATATGAAAGAGTTAACGATAATAAAAAGAGGTATATTTACGATGACTACGAATCAAATGAAAATGCGAATACAACGCATAAATGTACGCAAGTTATACTTTGAATAACGAACAGGATAAAGGAAAGAGAGTGAATATATAAAAACAGAAAAAGCGAATGGCATAATGGAGCAGAGGAAATTATGACGTAAAGAAATCCTATGCTAAACACCACTTTCAAATGCATTTTGCGTATTTTTTTCCTGAAAAATACCACACAGCATAAATCTATCCACATAAAAAACTTTTAACTCTTTCCATTTCTCCATTTATTTTTCCTTCCAATTCCTCTTCGAGGCGAACAAAACCGTTTATCTCCCCACAGAGAGACATTGTGCCCGATGACAGACAAAGGCGTGGTTTCTATCCTCACGGTCTCCTTATTACAATTCAACACATTGTTTGTGCGGAAAAATAGAAAAGAGCTCTGGAGGCTGAAGAAGAAAGAGAAGAGCATAGGTATAGGAGAGGAAAAGGGAATCGAGAAGGGCAATAATAAAGCAAAATTCCTTAAAATATTGTAGTGAGAGGTTGGAAGAGTGGGCGAGGGGTGGGGTGGCGAAGAAAATGTATGCGAGTCCGCGATTGTGTACGATAGAGTCGTTTTGAAGGAAGCGCCATTTATATTTCCCGAGACTATTGCGGCATCCATCGCAGTAAGTCAGGCTTTGCAAGAAATAAGCGATATTAAGGAGGTAAATCTTTCGCAAAATTTAATTATCGTTCCAAAAATAGATGTTTTTACCTCTTGTGCTTGCGTATATTTCATTTTAAACTGTACATCACAACGAAATTGCCTCTTCTTATCCTCCATACACCTTTAGTGGTTGCGTAACGTGAACCTTCGTAGGTAAAAATATTATATTTAAACGTATATTATTAAATTTGGCACCTCTTGACGAACCAATTATTGGGTAAGGAGGGCTTAATTTTTTCATGAAACTTTTAATCACCATTAAATTTTCCATAAACATAATTTAGACTCCTATCGATTTTTTCTTGATGCACTCATAGCTGTTCTTCAATGGAACTTTGTTTTACTATGTAACAAAAATTTATTGCTGATTAGTTATATTGTATGTAGTATTATAATTATTGTTGTATTTAGTATTATGCTTCGCATTGTGATAAGATTTGTACCAGTATATAGAATAGAATAAATAAAACAAAAAAATGTTACGAAATAATAAATAGTAACATTTTTACTTACTTCTATGTAGTGTCAAAATTGATAACTATACATTTTTAGTATCTAAAAATACGTCTTTATCCGACACTAATATTGGGATGATAAGATAGTCCAGTTATTATATGGATATTTCCCTCTGAAAATCACTTCCAGATTCACTGCGAGTTCCAATGCATAATTCACAGTAGGAAATATTGCATTGCTACATCGTATTGAGATTCATTTAAGTGTTTTCTATGTTTCTAAACGAATTTTATGTTACCTAGTTCAAATAAACATATCTTATTATTACGTTATCTTATACCATTAATACTTATAATCAATGACAATACGGAGTACTTAAAATTTCCATCTTGACAAAAATCTCACTTTTAAACTTAACAAATGGGAATGACTTAACATGTTTGCACCATCTCATGATTTGCAGCACAGAAAGAAAAGAAAACGAGTTCTAAGAGAAGGAAGAAATCCTTGTTTTCATAAATAATTTATTCTTACGGATGGCTTCCAAAAATTTTCGGTGGGATTGCGTAACTCGCGAATATATCTTAAGGAAGAAGAAACTCCATTAATCATAAAAAACCATATTGCGACACTTGGTAAATTGAGCAAGAGAATAATTACTGGGCTCTCCAAATCTTTCCAGTTTTTCTGAATTCTGGCATTTTGTCTTGAACTGAACAGAAGATTTTCTTTCCTCCAAGCATATTAATCGTATCCGAATTGCAAATCGTACACAATTCCTCTCTTTCGTCATGAGTCCTGAATTTTTTTAATTGCCTCATCAGTTGAAATTAAATACCTATGCGAGCTTTCTTTCAGTGGCTCGCGGGTGGATGAAGGAATTATATCCATCATTCATTACCTTGAGGCCATGTGCTGAACTCATTAATTCTCCCACGTTTGCACTCTATTCTCTCTTTTTTCGACCCCTGGTCATAACTCGGCAATTAATGTCGAGAGAAAGAGTTCCGAAATACGAGTCAGCCCCTTCGTTAACAGATCGCCTAGGTTTTTCCCGGTGAGATGTTGCCTACGCCAGATCCTATTTATTTACTGAAAGGCCCTATTGTGAGAGAGCGCTTCGAATAAACTCTGTTATTTATGTAATTGTTCCCATCATTTCATTCAAAATCAAAATTTTGCTTGAAACAAAAACACATTTGCTTCCTATCAGAAAAGGTAAGCTACATGGTAATGATAAACTTATCATAATTAACGTTTTTCATATTGCGCATGATATTGAATTTATAAGTTGCTATTATACCCATATATTTACTCTTATAAATATAACACTTACTGAAAAATATTCTGAAAGATATTCCTAGAGAAGTCCCTGCAATATGTATTGAGTTTTCAGCAATTATTTTTATAACATTCTAAATACGCAGCTCAACTTCTATGTAAAATCCTACAAAAACATACCGAGCCTTAAATGCTTTCAATAGATATTGGACCTTCTAATATCCCGAAGTTTTGTGACCAGATGGTAGATTTTTAACTAGAAAATTTTTCTGTAAAAAACGTTTGCAAATTCGGAAAAGGTGCAAAAAATTTGTCAAATTAATAATTTTATACATTTATTACTGTATTACTACTCCTACAACTGCTTTATCGACGCAAAATGGAATAAATAAAGTTGTAGGCATCGTATTTACATAACTTAATAATATTATAAAAATAGATAATAAAATAAGAACAATAAAGGCAGTGTAACGTTTTGACAAACTTCTTATATCCATGGCTTGGTTGTAAATTTTAGAAACTGCTTGAAAGATAACAGCATAGAATGATACTTCAGAATGGAGATAGCGCTAACTGAACTGGGAACTAGAACTGTTGCACATAAACGCGGTAAATAGCTTGTGGAGGAATAAATCCTTCCGTTGTTACATCTCTCTTCCCTCAATTCAAAACGCCCCAGCATTTTAACCCCGAATAACAGAATAATCTCCGGGGAGGACATCCCGTCTGCAGACACAACTTCCCCGACGCGCTAGACTAAATCACTTTTTTTCGCGACGCGAGAAACAGGGGAATTATGAAATATTAATTGCTGGATGAACTCGGATGAGGTAAGTCGGAAATTTGATAGGCGATGGCGAGCGTAGGAGGGACGCGTCCTTGTCATAACCAACTCCTCCGAGCGGGGAAATTCACGCGAGGGTGGTTAAGCAGCGGTCGAGATCTTGAAGGGGAAAAATGTCCACTGAATAAATCACCCCGGGGCGGAGAAAACCTCGAGGGCCTGATGAATGGCCGCTCGTCGAGTATTTGTCGCCCCGAAAAAGGACGGCGGAGGGGGTGGAGGAGATAAGCGAGAAAAACTGTGAGTGGTAACGGATAATGAGTCTAATGAGGGAGGACACGAAAAAAAAAACATAAATACTTATAATTAATCAATTTCGGCGATATCCGGTGGGATTTATCCATGATCAGTACACACAATAAATTGTGTTCATAATTTATAATAATCATAATATTAAATAAAATTAATATGTCCAATCTTTACTTGGTGGAACGGTGGTATAACCATTTTAAATAAATGACCTTAGTATTTTCATAATATTGCATATATAAATTGGGGACATAGTAAGTTGGGGGGTTTTCTTCTATTGATCACAAACTTGCATAAAAACTTATGATCTAGAAGTTCTATACAAATACCTAGATCGAAATAAGATCTTTTCAAACAAATTTTCGTATGTTTAGGACCAAATTATTCTCTCTCCTCTCAGGTAATCTTTTCTCTTCTAGGCATTTTTTAAGAAATATAAGGAAAAGGCATTTTTTAATGAAAAATTGGATAACATTTTGTAAATACACTCATTCTTGTTTTTGTTTTATTATCTTTATCCTCTATAATTCGAATAAGATGATTATATGTAATTATTTTCTAATGGTACATTTTTTGGCCACATTTTAATATAGTTTTATGAGGTAACCCCAAGACAGGTTTTTCTTCTGGAGTACCTATATTCCCCCTTGTTTCTTTCAACGCCACATTGTGGGTACAGCTACTTATCACCTACCTACCTACCTCCAAAATTTTAAATCTCTCCTGCTAGGCGTTTTCGCGGGAACAAAATAAGTTCAGAAACTTTTTTAACATAATAGTATGTGATGACTCAAGCGTTGATAAATTTCTCATTATTGAAAAAATATTAGATCCCCTTCTCTGGATTGGACCCGACACGACTTTCAGGGTATAGGGTTCCCGGCTGATCTCTCACATCCCTGTTAGCGCCCCCTCCTCCCAAATGAGGTGTCCCTCCCGGAGAAATGAGCTCAAGAGGGCTTTCGCATTAATCGCGGATTTGGGTGTCGGCCATTTTCCCCGCCGACGCCTCGGGCGCAAAACTTTTACGGCTATATCCGAACGGGACATCTATCAAAGCGCGGGGAATGAAATACCGGGCCGTCCCACGTTCCGATTTCTTGGCTCGCGGTAATAGATTTGGGTCATTACTTATTTCGGACCGGTGTCTATGCGAGTTTCGATGCGTATCATCTTCTATGATGACTGTGAGAGCGGCATCTCGCCCGCGAATGAGCGAGATTCAATTTATTCCTCCGCTAGTCGTCGGGGGAGATAAATCACTCGTCGACGCTAATGCTGGAAAAGCACGGGAGAGATGGAGCAAGCGCTGGAGAAACGGGGACAATGGGAGAGCCGCTCGCTTATTTGGAGCTATGGATAGCATACTATCTTTCATCCAAGCTACTGTTCTTAATATATGTTTTAACTGCATAATATATTGTGACAATTAAGAAAATACTCGTACTTAGTAAATTTTCCACACATATATTTCCAATCGTCAGATTTCACTGCCGGAGAAGCATTTTCAGGTATGAGGCTGCTACTGCACCTGAAGATGCTACTCCGGTAGCGAATCGATCTATAATATTATACAATCGATCGATTGGAAATCATGTATGGAAAATTCACTAATTTTAAGTCTTTTCATCCTTCCTGTAATATAGTTTTCCAAAAGGTGGCGCCTGAACATTTAGATTTCATAATATTGTTCCACAGCAACTCAGTATCATCACTTCAATAAGCAAAAATAATTCTTGGAAACTTAACATTCAAATTCGTTTCTTCGTTGCTAAACTCAATCGAAGAAGGCTAGATTATTCCATCTTCTACTACCACCTCTAGATGAAAGGCATATTTTTCATTCGTCGTTTGGTATAGAATAGGGAAAAATGCACCTTTCACCAGATATATTTTTATGTCTGAGATAAAGAAAGCGGTTGAGGTATGGGTAACGTCAATGATATCCTTATGAAATATATATGGAAAATTGTCACTTGAATGGGGCTCCTAGATTACCAACTGGGCAGCGCGTTCGGCTTTGTTACTCGTATAGTCACATTGGATTTCTTTTGTGGACATTTTCCGCTTATACACTTTCACTTTGATTAAGAAAGCAAGGGCAGACCCTCATTTCGCCCTGTATGCCGCATTTTCTTGTATTACCTCTGATATTGTCTGTTCGCTCTCTTGAGACCGACACTACGTAGCCGAATGTCCTTATAAATGACTAATGTAAAAGAAATTAGGAAAGGCTGCACTTACTGAGAGAGTAGTCATGTGCAAAAAACTTAAAAAAAGTACACATATATCATTAATAAAGAGATATACAATTCTCACTCATAAGGTCATTAAGACTCGTAAAATGTAAATAATTCTGGGATCTAAATTCAATTCAAGAATGGCCGTTACTGAACTTCCAAGGAATCCATGAATTTGAACGAAAAAGGCAAAAATTAAAATAGTATTAATTATTTCCTCTAAGAATCTTCTAAGCAAACAAAAGACCATACGCTTTAGAGCTTCACCTCCTCATGAAACAAATGCGGAATATGTAAAAAACATTTTACCACTTCCATACCTGAGAAAAAAATAAGAACTTATTGTTGGTGACAAAGTAAAGAACGGAAAATTGAATATCAGCATCGCTGCCAATTACGAGCAGAAGTCAGGAGCAAGCCTTCGCATATCATCTTTCTACAAGAACCGGTTCGAGATTATAAGACGACTTCACTCTAAACCTAAGCATCGGTATCTCGTCTCTTGGCAATGTCACCTAGCGTTTCAAGTGTTTTGCGTGGGCCTCAGTTCATTGAGACCTGACGAGGGAAAAAATAAACAGCGAGCAAAAGAAGAGAGGAATTCGGGAGGGAGAAGCGAAAGAAAGAAGAAAAAGAATTGGCGGGGGAGGAGTGGAAAATAGAAATGGAGAGAAGAAAACAGTGAGAGATAAACAAGAGATTCGAAAGAGAACGGCGAGGAGTGGATGGATTGCTGAAAAGACTAATAACGTGAATTAGGAGTAGGAGATCATTACACTTGTAATAAGGAGTGCAGAAAACGTAATTCCTTTGTTTCAGGAAGAAGCAATATTATATAATTGGGATGGAAATATATTCAAAGATTTTCCAGATAATATTGCTGCCTGAAATATATAAAATAGATTTAAAAGTAATTCCTACGTAATAATTATTAGGGTAGCTAAATCAATTAAGTTTTATCTACAGTAAACTCCCGTTTATCCGAAATCCGCTTTATCCGAACAAACTTTTCCGAATGCCCCTACCCCACCCACCGAATACCATCGCGACCCATTACTTATTTGCTTGTGACACCTCTTCATATATGTACATACTCTAACTTTTTTCTGTAAGAACGCAAAATAAACGAGCTTTGTTATTCAGCATTTAAAAACAATCATAATTTGGCGCCTTTTTAACACGTCAGCACTAATTTTTCAGTCAAAAACATGCAGGCTTATTCACAACAATATCAATAGCATTCTACGTACGCACGTTTTACGATCATATTTCGCGGTATTGACGCAATTCTGGGTGTTTCACGCAGGGCTTCGGTTTATCCGAAATTTTCTTTATCCGAACCGGCCGCCGTCGCGTTCATTTCGAATAAACGGGATTTTACTGTATTTTATTGATAAATATTGAGTCTTTAAAATTTAAAAACCAGTCCCTTAAAATATTTGGCATAGAATACGAACGACTTCATTTTTTGTGCGAAATACTGAATTGACTACTGCTTTCGCATTTCAAACGTAATTTATTCTTAATATAAATAGAAAGGGATTTATTGAAAGATATCAACTATCAACAACATGCATCGTCAGGACGTGCCTTCGACTAAATCTTACACAAAATAAACATAGCATACAGAATAAAATAAAAATAGATTAAAACATAAAAAAATGAAAACCAATCTTTATTATCTATAAAAGGTATATGCATAAATTTTATACTTACTACGAAAAAACTGCGTTTTGCATAACGAGCAAATTATCTAAAGATTGCAAAGTGAGATCGACATTTATAAAGGTAACTATGTTCTGCGAAATTAGAGTTTCATGTTGAAGGACACAATTTTCTGAAAAAATCGCAAGTTAAGTATATTTAAAAATCTCTATTCATGTTATCAGAAAAGACAATTAACGAAAACCTTCTTCTTAACTTATTTTTTCTGAAAAAAATAATCGAAATAAATATTTCGGACAAGTTAATACAGATATAAATACTCGTAGTATATAATTTTTCTACTATTCCCGTCATATTTTGCTGGTATTTAATCCTGTCGCAAGATAAAATAATCTGTTTTACACCGATAAAATAATGAAATAAATGATAGTGTTCTGAAAAAGAATATTAAAATAAATATACTTTCAGTAACGCAAGTTTCGAGCTTTTCTACTGCATCATACCCACCAATCGACAAATACCGCGATAATGTCTTCTTTAGATGAAATAATTCAAATAATGAGAAAAGTGAAGGATAACCCGTAATTGATAACGAAATTCTTTACCCATGAAAATTTATTAACATATTTTAAAATGATACTTTTCGCAAATAATAAATTGCCAAATAATTTGTTTTAATTTACAATATGACACTCAAGATCATTACTCTTCCGAAGGCGGTCCTTAGTAGTGCCTTTTGAAGTTTGTAGAATAAGCAATTTATACGTCCACTTCACCATAGTTAGATAAAGGATTATTTTTCAATTCAATTTCAAGAATTTTATGGAGCAATTATTTATCGAATTAAAATAATGAGATTGGTGATGATGAAACAATATATTTTAGGCATGGGGAAATAAATTTCCAAGAAAATAACATGTGTTTCAATATGCACGTGAATGGTTTCGTATCGGAAAAAAGTTATCATAGTTACAATTCGAGGATTAAAGTATCCACCATATTAAGAAAGCCATGTACAAATAACAACATTTTGTCAATCTGACGTTTTTGCCTTAAGAAAAAGATGGTGAATGTTGAGGCAGAGAAACTCGATGGTCAAAAATAACAAGACTGAGAGGAACGAAATTATCTAGAATAGAATGAAAGAGAAATGGCGTTCAGTTGGAAGGACAACAGGAAGAATTCGGGATGACAGAAAAATTGCCAGTATAGTGTGTGCGCGTGATGTCTCCCACGAGCGAGCTGAACAGAGTACACTGACCCCTAGGGGCAGAAAAAGCGATTTTTAGTCGTCGCCGCTGTTTTGCAGTTGTTTTTTAATATTCGGCTAATTTGAGTTGCTTAGCTCCATTAGTAGCCTGTTTTTTTAAACTAGTAACGTGCTCAAGTTAATAATTTCTTCAGTTTCTGTCGGTATAAATCAGGCCCTGAGATAAAATGAATATTGTGAGAAAAATTGGCACGGCGCACGGTGAAAACTGTCCGAAGAACCGATTTCAAGAGGTGATTCATAAATGCACTCTTAAGAAGCTGTCACTTTCATTTTTGAGAGTAAGATATAAGAAGATAATTGTTTAAATGCCCAAAGTAATGAGTGTTCGCGTAAAATGTGATATTGACGATGAGCAGACTAATGTGGAGTGTTAACTTAGGTGGTGATATTTGGTGACTAAAAGTTGTTTATCGTATTAATAATGAAGCTGAAAATACAACATTTCTCATAAATGGTTTGCTCCAAAGATATTTTATCCGGTGTTGCAGTGAATAGCGGAAAAATAGGCTCGTCCAAGACCCTCTCGAGCCAAGTCTGCTTTTTAGGAATGGCAAAAAATACCGTGTCTCTGTTAGCGAATGTAATTCTTTCCTTGATTCAAAACACGAAATGCGATTTGTAAGAAAATCATAAATAAATCATGCATAGAACGGTTGAACAGTGCTAAAAACGAAAGTCTCATTCTATTGCTACGAATGACTGGTAAGCATAAAGTACATGTAAGGTCATTCTTAATTTCCTATCAAAATATTCGGCATCTGAATATATCTATCAGCCGATCCTGTAAAACGGAAAAACAACTGCGCAAAGAATACTCTGTTAACAAAATAATTTCGGACAAAAGGATTTCCCGAGGCATCAGAATTATTCCAATTACGACATGAAATTCAATTAATAATAACTTAACATTTTATGGACCGGTTTGAAATTATAACTATTTCAAGAACCTTGCAATAAGCTATAACCATTGCTGGAGTGACTGTATTACAGAAGTAATACGCAAAGAGAAATATATGATTACCTTATAGGTAAAAATGTATTATTTTAAACTACTTTTCGGGATAAAAATTAAATTTATGGTAGTTACATTTGGCATAGCATTTTCTTATTCTGTGATAAAAATTGCGCCTTCCGCGAGAAAGTTAACTCCAAAAGTTTAAAGATGTATGTAAGCTTTTAGAGGGTTTCTGAATTATATAAATGCAATTTACTTTAATGGGAATAAAATTTAAAGGCAGGGACCATATAAAATCGAAATTCGCCATAGCATGAGAGGGGAAATGTAGTGTTCAGGGGAAGGGGTAATTTTAGTGCAAATATTATACTTCTCAATGAATTAATAAAATTGTTCATTAATATAAAAAATAACAAATTCATAGTATATTGTGACCGGACCAGAATAGCACAATAAGCTCTTCGTAAGGAATTTACTTATGTTGAAGAGATCTAGCTACCATAGAAATCCATCTCTTATGTTCTAATCTTTTCTGAAATATAATACACAACCTCTTTCTATCGTAACAAATCATCATCATCAGGTTATGGGGTAGATGGGAAGTTCACTGGGTAGCAATTCTCAGCATGCTGCTACGCATGCTTTGAGATCAATATGTGTATCGTAAACAAAATAATTTAATGCAATCAATCATTTCTGGTCGTACTTCGTGGAAAGCTATAGAATGAAATAAGAATTACTTGGTAATTTTCCGCAGAAAAAATACTTGAACAACTAGTTTCGGCTAAACGCCATAAAGATGGTGTTAAATAATTTATATTCCAGCGGATTGTGATGAGCAAGAACTGCTTTCTGATGGGTTTTCTAGGACAAGACCGATAAGAGAAGTGGAAACTGAGACAAAATCCCATTATGAAATATCTCTTAACATTATGAAAAAATAAAATAGTGCACATTATTTACTATTAGAATTCAATACTCTTTGGTCATAATGCTGTACCTTTAAATTTACGTACGTATCGTATCCTTCCAGCAGCCTTCCGGCGTGTAAATGATGACAGAAATTTGACAGAAATAATGACAGAAAATTTGGAACACGGCTGTTAATGAATAAGCGGTTTAAAATCTCCAATAGCCGTTTTTGTCGGCGTTCCTCACCACTTTCTCCAGTATTCTGAAAAAAGTGAGGCCTTCCTTTCTGGTTTTTTCCTAATACCCGTGAAAAAGGCGAAGAATGTCAACAAAGCCAGCTATTTGAAATGTTCAACCTCTAAACCACGATTTTACTTCTTTTATCGATTACTGTCGAGGATCGTTAGCATTGCAGTGGCATTACAGAGTGAAATAATTGATTACATACAAACAAACCGATGCAGAAAGCGAACGTGGACAAACCATTCGTGCACAACTCTCGAGCCGCACGATCGTTATAAAAACATTAACATGAGGAGCGAGAAACGTGTCGGAGGCACCACTCCGCGTGACGTCACGGGAACCCTCCAATCAACGCACGCCATCATCTTCATTCACCTATTTAAAGCCAAACATATGAATGACGGAACAAAAGAAACGGCTGAAGAAGAGCGGTTGGGGAGAGACCACATCGAGCAGAGGATCGAGACAAGGTGGGAAACGTTTGATGTCCAAGAAGAAAGGAGGACGAGAGAGAAGAAGAAATAATATATGTGCGTGGAGAGGAGAACAAAGAGCCTTAGCGTGATAAAATAACTCGCAGAAGTTTCAGAACGAGAGGGATGTACCTCTTCTTTCTGACTTATCAGTGTACCACTACGTTCAAAAAGTTTCCGAACTTATTTTTTCCCGCGAAAACGCCGACCAGGAGAAATGTAAATTCTGGTGATAGATAGCACCACATATTGCGGGTACAAATCTACCTATCACCTACCTACTCCTTATCCACCACCAGAATTTTACATTTCTCCTACTCGGCGTTTTCGCGAGAAAAAATAAAGTCGGGAACTTTTTAAGCGTAGCATTATATTGCTATTGACCAGCATTATCTTGTACTGTCCTCTCGCACTCATATGCGTCTTTCCCTTTCCTTCGAATTCCCAATCTTCTCCCTCTTCCCTTCCCTTCCTCCTCCTCATCGCATATCCCCCTCCCTCCCCATTCTTCTGCCATCACCCACCTCCTTCTCTTTTGTCAACTCTCCCTCCCCCACCTCCTCCCCCTCCCCCCGTCTCGTCTATTTAAGACCGTCAGACTAAGAATAGGCTAATTGTGGCGGTGGCTTCCTTTTCCCTCCTTCCGCTCCTCGTCTTTCCCTCTGCTTCCTCCTCGTCCCCTTCACTTTTACTTTATCCACGGAAAAAATTAGAAAAACAATTTTCGATTTGCATTGGTCCAGCTGAACTATAAGGCCGCTTATGATAGTGCTTCCCAAAACATATGCGAAACATTGGTGTGCCGTGATGAAGCTCTGTTTGCCAAGTGATTTGCGAAATTGACATACAGATGTGATATCATATTGCATACATACTATATTTCGCAATATATTCTTCGTTTTACTGAAGATCGTCGCGATTATAATGGAAACTTTTAATGTGCTGTCGGTGTTTTCTCGTTATTTACTCTGTAGTTTAACTCAATCTTACGAACAACTATTTTAGGTGCTCCGCAAAATTAAGCTGTCACAAATACGCCGTAAAAGGCAAAAAGATGGAAAGCACTTATCTCATAGGTGAAATAGATAAAAATCTGGAGGACATCTTTTTCATTCATCTTTCGCAAAATCAGGTTGATGAATAGTGTTTCTAATAAGATCCCTGTATCTTAATTTACATAGGCTTTGAGTAATTGGTTGACATATCAATGAGAAGCTGACAGATGGACTAAAACCCGGAGAGATCAAACGATATCGAAGATTACAATACTATGTAAAAATTTACCCATTGACTTTACTTTTAAATGCTATAGTGTAACGATCAGATGAAGTAACATGTTCGTCATAGATGATAAGTAACATTTCCTCCGTGGCCAAGCCGGATATTCATTGCTAACTCGTTGCGAATGATCATAAGTGTATCATTAGTTTTGAACTCTACAAAGGTATATTACATACTTTAATAACCTAATTTGGTAGATTTTGATGTAAATCACGGATTAAACAAATAATGAAAATTAAGAGACATAAAATTCCCGATAATTCTCGATGAGTCTAATAAATGGAAATGAATTCATAGTTATAATTATTTCCATGACATATTTTTAATAGAAATCATAAGCCTTATGATGGACCGGAGCAATAACGTTTTCGATCATCAGATCATTATCACACCGAAGATTACTGATAACTTCAATCTTACGATTGATTAACACAAAAAAATCAAACATTAACAAAAATCCATACGCTGACTAGGATTGGATCCGACGACATACGAGATTTTCAGGTTAGTACATAAATCCAGAACATACAGAAACCAGCAAAAGAAATGGCAGCGGTGGGATTCGAACCCACGCCTCCGAAGAGACTGGTGCCTTAAACCAGCGCCTTAGACCGCTCGGCCACGCTACCGATACTGCCTATGTATACACTTCAAACCATTTCTTTTCCACGAGTAGCATCTCGAAAACCTTTTGCATCACGAATGCAGACTACATGCACTTTGTGAGGAATCGCGATATGTATCATTGGGTGAGTTCATCTCCTATTAGGCAAAGCAATGGTGATCTAAATCTTTCACATTGAGTATTTTATAAGATTTAATTGCATCCATTCATTATTCAAATAAGGGTTTAATTCAGATTAAAAGGTATTATACGCTGAGAGACGATGTATACCATAAATCATAAATAAATTTTAGGATGCATTTATGCAAAAGCTCAGAAAAGGTTACTGAAGTTTTGACCTCAAAGATTCATTAAAATAGGAACGAATTCTGAAGAAATGTATCGAATGCATTGAGAATAAAAAAGATTAAAAATAAATTTGAAAGCAATCAACCTTAAAAATTATGCTCTGTAACGAAAGCATAATACAAACGAAATGAGTTTCAAATTGGCATGTATTTCTACATTAATCAGATTCTCTACTACCTTAAGGCAGAACTTGTGTAACTCATTACAGCAAAATTTACGTAAATGAAATTTTTTAACCATTTAAAGGCAACGTTGCTGGAGCGTGACAAATCTGATGAATTGCGAAAAACTCACATGAGATATAAATCACACCAAACATTAATCACACGAACTAGAGTCAAAATACTAGGAAGCCGCGAATTTGCGTAACAAAAGTCGACTCCAAAACATTTCGCTTTAGCAGTCAACACTCCTGCATTCCACCATAAGGTGGCTTAATATTCTTTCGGAACGAATAAAAGCCCGAACCACAAACCGACCGAACTTTTAAGGAAAGCGACTCCTAATCCATCAAAGCCTTTATGACGCGCGGTCACGGAGTTGCGCCATCCATCCCCGATTTCGAATACGTCGTAATTGGCCACAATCGGAGGGAACTCGTGGACCTACCTAATCCCCCAATTCGAAGACCTTCCGCTATATATCACCATCTCCTTTATGCTTCAGCCCTCCGCACACCTCTATTTCTGTTCATCGGAAAGAGTTCGCATGCATTTCGGGAAGTGGATAAAAAGAAGAGGGTCTCACCCCGATCTTTTGAAAGATGACTCGCGAGCATTCCTTCCCTTAGGTGTTCCGCCCCCAACCGGTCGCCCGGCTTAAAATATTTTCCTTCCGAATCCCTATAAATCGTCCGTTTTTAAGGGAACGACGTTTTCGATGTTGCGGGTACTTTTGCGAGGCACCCTAAAAATATTGAATTTCTCTCACGCTCTCTTCCCGATTTCCCTTCGTTTAGTTCTTTCTGTAACCGTGCTCTTCGCCGAGTGTATTCGTGGTACAGTCTGAACATGTGGTCCATGTATTATGGCAATATTTTAGCAACACCCACCCTCTTCCAAAGCAAAACGATAAAAAAGTAACTCAGGTAATACATTCTACACCTCACCCGTGATTTATTTATGTGAAGAAGTTAAGAACTGAGTAAAAACCCAATTTTAGAATCTACTTGGTTCCTTCTCCTTTTTTTCAATTTTAGGAAGATCACAATCTTCGACGTCTATGGTCAGAGGCGGAAGATTGGTAAAACTGAATATAAGCCAAAGTATTTCTTAGCCAAGGTAAATGGCGAGCTCGGCCAAGATGAATGTCGCCTTATAATTTTCATATTCATTCATTGTAGTCCACTTGAAACTACAAATATATTACCATGTATTTTATATTTTGGTGATTGTTGTAATTTTAATTGCGAACATTTTTATTCCTTTTTACTTTATATACTATGTTTTCGCGGTTTTTGTTCGCACCCTTCCTTGCGGATGTTTTCACGCAATGGGATTTTTTCCTCTACCAAATTCCTTTGAAAAGATTTTGCATCAAAAAACCCAATCTTTGTGGGTTTTTGCTGCGTTCTTTTAAAATTCATCATACGCGTTAACATTTGATGTTAGATAAGATATGCCAAATTGGGCCTAACCTTGTCTCAGTAAAGAATTGATTCTCTTACACAAGGAAGCACTAATTGAACACAAAAAGAATCAAACAGAGTTCTAACTTACATGGCTAAATCCTCCAATAGCAAAAAGGATGGTTTCTCACACCTCAAACACCGTGGTGAAGGTCACCGGTAAAGATAGAACATATTTTAATATTGAATGAATATGAATGATTTATCAATGATTATCAATATAAATGATTTATCAATCACTAAATAGCAAAATATCTAGATTTGTATTCTTAAAGCTTGGTCTACGAAGGAGTGAAAAGCAATCAATGATGTTTTTGGCTCAGTCTTATATTTGGACCATTAATGTTTTCTGATCATCTTACAAAAGAAAGATCAACAAAAAAGATGTAAACGTCATTAAAATACGAAATTATCTCCCAAATTTCCCTCCACAAGATTGCATAAAATCTAGAATTTACATATTTTATTATTTACCATCTGATTCTTATCGCTTAGTTATGCTGAAATAAAGAGACTGTTAGTAGCATTGTAGAGGTTGGTTATTCATTCTAAAAATCTAAATATTGAAAGAAAACAATTGCAATTCAAAGATTAGAATTCATTTTCACTATATTTTGTCAAATTCAACATAAAATTCCAGCCAAACAGAAATATTTCTTGAAAATCAATCAACAGAAATTTTGAGAGTTGTAGATAATAAAATCGTAGCTTTACGCCAGCAGCAGTTCATCCTCTGCAGTTTTCGAATGATATGCTAAATTTATAAATATCTAAAAAATTTCATAAGGTATGTCTGATTAACAAAGTTATATTATAATTATTTACGTGTGATAGAAATGAATAAGGATGAATTCATTTTATGATAGTAGGTGGTTTTTACACTTAACTTACAGATTGAACTTAAATGAATTAATGGGTATGAAATAATGTAAATTGATGATAAACATTAATCCTGACTACTCCATTCATGTCTACAATTGTTACTGTTTGATGTATACTAGACTCTTAGACAGGTATTTATACGATGGTTTCTATATTTGGATGACTGAGCTTAAATATATTGAAGGAATATATATATCGGTGACGTATGTACCATAAATAATGCATTTATTGGATAATTTTAAGGGATAAAATAATTGCAAGGATAACGGCAAGAAACATTTACACCCGTGAGGCGTGAGACTTATATTTTACAAGGATTTACAAAATTGAATAAATCGATGTGACTGGGAATCGAACTCAGGCCCTCCACTTTCCATGTGGATGGTCTAACCACTAAAATATCCCTCAGTTACAACTAACTGAGGTTATTCTTGAGATTATTGAGATTATTGAGATTCTTGGCCTAGCTGTCAAAGGAGACGGACGTGCCTTCTCTCTCTCCTGAGATCACCTGCTGAGACGCAGAGTACTACCTGCTCCAACCGTGTAGTTTTAAGCTACTCTTCTGAGTTATTTTAGTTTACTTCTTCAGTGCATATTATATTTTTACTTCTTATTTAGTGTTTCGTTCATAGTTTAGTAAATCTTTCCGTTGTGTTTGGCGCTCTTCTTCCAGTAGTGTTACATCGCACCTTCGAAGCTGCGATCCAAGACTGCGTGAGCGTTAAGTACCCTCTATCTTTTTATTTATTTTATTTTCTATCCTTTATTGACTAGGTTTATCGCCTAACTTTACTTGTGTGCTTTTGGGTCTTATTTATTTTGTCATAACTTCCGATAACCGCTAACTCTGCTATCTTAATTTATATATTTTACTTACGAGCCTACTTAGTGTATTTCACTCTAACACTTCATCTTCTGCGGCGCTTACTTCCATTTTTGCCTGTATAATCTAATTTATTTATTTTAAACTTTATACGAATCACTTGCACAGATAAATTCCTCTCACGGTAATCCTTTAGTTAGTGTATATATTTTGTCTCCGAAGTTAGAAACCTAGCCCCTCTACACAGGTTAGGTCAGCCAGGTAAAGCACAGCGGGTGGTAACTCATTGTTCATTGTTAGTTGTTTTCATTTTAGTTCCCCATTTAGTGAGCCAGTGTAAATTCCATAGCAATAGGATGGCTTCCTACAGGTCTGTCCTGGCTCGCGAAAGGAAGGTGGACACCGACCCCCTGTGGGCACGGATCTGCCGCCTTGAGAGGGTTGTTGGAGAGCTTCGCTCGTTGGTTTTAGGAGGTGGGAAGTGGGAATACCTCGATGAGGGGGAGGGTGGCTCCCAAAACTGCGTCAGTTCCCTCCACGTCGACCACTGGGGCTCGCCCTAGAGTAAACGCTGGTTGGTCTGTCGCGGAGGCGGTGATGCCTACTCCTAACCTCTCGGGCTCTGTTCTCCCCCTGAAGCCCGAGTGGATGGTGGCTACGAGGAGTGGAGGAGCAGCGCGGGCTGGCAAGGGCAATGGGGAGGTGACGACGAACCCTATCCCTATCCGCAATAAGTTCTCGGTGCTGGAAAGTGTCGATGAGCCTGTTCGGAAGGTCATGCCTGCCCCTCTTCCCTCCAAAGTAGCTGCGCCTAAAGGAAGTCGGGGTGGGGGGATTGTACTGATAGGGAGCTCTAATGTAAAGCGTATTGTGGCCCCTTTGCGGCGAAGGGCGGAGAGGGAGGGAGGTGACATTAGGGTTACATCTTGGTGTATTCCCTCTGGGCATGTGGCCCAAGTCACGGGTGCGGTAGGTGCGGCGGCCAGGGGCACGGGTTGCTCTCGGCTGCGGGTGGTGGCCCATGTTGGAGTCAACGATGCCTGTCACCGCGCTCCCGAGGATATTTTGCGTTCTTTTGAGGACCTGAATTCCGAGGTTGAGCGCGTGCAGGAGTCGCTTGGCATCGATGTGCGGCTGTCCATCTGCAGCATTGTCCCGCGGAGTGACTGCAGCCGAAGCGTTCGGACTAAAATAGATGGTCTGAATGCGCGGATGTGGGAGTTCTGTCGGGGCATGGGAGTTGACTTTGTGGACCTTCGGCCGACCCTCTTGTCGTACCCCCTCGCCTTGAACGGCTCTGGTGTTCACTATACTGCTGAAGCTGCGAGCGGGGTGGCTCATAGGATTTACGAGCATTGTAGGTTTTTTTTTAGGCTAAAGGGAATTTGTGGGAATGCTTCTAATTTAAGTGGCTCCGATATAGGAAATAAAGTTAATAAACAATCGAATACCTTAAAAAGTACTGAACAAGTTGAAGATGAGCAAAAACGCGTTTCCCGGGCTTCACCCATTGTAAATGAACTATCGATTGCCATTATTAATTGTAGAAGCATCAAAAACAAAGTAGCCGATCTTGAACATCTTATCCGAAGTAACGACTCCGACATAATTATAGGCACCGAAAGCTGGCTAACAGACGATATTAATGACTACGAAGTATTTCCTAAAGATTTTAAGATTTATCGTAAGGACCGTCAGGATAAAGTGGGTGGAGGAGTATTTATAGCGGTTAAAAGTTCTTTGCGGAGTAGTCCACATACGTATCCTAACAGTTGCATCGAGAGCGTATGGTGTACCATTAGTCAGCCAAATAAACCCAATCTACATGTATGTGCTTTTTACCGGCCGCCCAACTCTTCGCGTCATGTTTTGCGTAACCTAAACGATGAAATAAATTTTTACTCGCGTAAAAACAACAATAGCATAATGATAATTGGAGGAGATTTTAATCTTCCAGACATCGATTGGCAAAAGCACGTAGTCAAGAAAAGAGCTCGGGACAATGACTCTTGTAGGACCTTGTTAAATATAATACAAAAAAATTCATTACACCAGCTAGTCAAAAAGCCTACCAGGGAATTAACCATTTTAGATCTTTTTCTTACGAACACCCCCGAACGAGTATCTAACACATCTGTTTGCGATGGAATATCCGATCACAAAGCCATAATTATAGATTTCAACCTTAACTTGGTAAAGCACAGAAAACCTAAGCGCAGAGTTTATCTTTACCCGCGAGCCGATTTCGAAGGATATCGTAGTAAACTCATGTACGAATTTCTGGAGTATAAAACGCGCGCGATATGTTTAAATACCGAGGACACGTGGAATCTCTTTGTAAGAACAATGCGTGACCTAATGGATATATTTGTACCCTCAAAACTTTCAAATCAAATTAATGAACCTAGATGGTATAATAAGGAGACTAGGAGAGCACTAAAGAAACAGAGGCGTTGGCATTCCAAATTAAAAGCCGCTGCGAGGCAACCGAATAGTATCAACATAGATCGAGTAGAGAGCGAACATAAGGAAGCAAAGTCGGAAACTAAACGAATTATGCGAGATGCCCTCCGTCAATATAAAAAGAAGATTTTATGCGAACACTTGGAAGAGGACCCAAAAGCGTTTTGGTCGTACGTTCGTGAGGTCCAAGGTAAAGAGCAAACTGTTGGTTCATTAAAGGATACTTGCGGTAATATAGTAAACGATGCTAAAGGCAAAGCTAATATCTTGAATGATTTTTTTCGAAGCGTTTTCACGTCTGACGATACATCAAATACTCTCCCGAATGTTGATAAACCTGAATCAATGTCGAAAATCACCTTCAGAGAAGACGGCATCATTAAACTATTGCAACAGATTAAACCGAATAAAGCTCCGGGTCCTGAAGACATACCGGCTCGAGTGTTCAAGGAAGTTGCGGAGAGCGTAGCACCTTTTCTTAAAGTTATATTTGACAAGAGTATGAGCGAAGGAAAGGTCCCGAAAGATTGGAAAATTGCGAATGTCACGCCAATATTTAAAAGTGGCTCTAAGGACGATCCAGCTAATTACAGGCCTATATCTTTAACATCACTGAGCGGTAAAATTATGGAACATATAATAGCTAGCTCTTTAATGGGTTTTCTTGAAACGTCCAATTTCATAATTAGGAATCAACACGGTTTTCGTAAGACTCGTTCTTGCGAGTCTCAGCTGGCTTTATTAGTACACGATGTTCTAAACTCTGCTGAAAAACATAAGCAAGTCGATGCGATATTTTTAGATTTTCGGAAGGCTTTCGATAAGGTACCTCATCATAAATTGCTGTACAAATTAGAAGTTGCGGGTATCAATGCACAAGTTATTAATTGGATAAAAGACTTTCTCACCGATAGAGAGCAACGAGTAGTACTCGATGGTATTAGTTCCAACTTGGTTAAGGTGACCTCGGGCGTCCCTCAGGGCAGTGTAATTGGACCGTTGTTATTTTTAGTATACATCAACGACCTCAGCAATCACATTGAAAGCAATGTTAGGATATTCGCAGACGACACAGTCATTTACAGGGAAATAGTTAGTTCAGAGGATAGATTAACCCTTTCGAACGACTTAGATAGAATTATGAACTGGTGCGATGATTGGCAATTAGAGCTTAATGTAGAAAAGTGTTCTGTAGTTAACTTCTTCGAAAGTAAATCTATAATAAATGATTATTCTTATAGCCTCCGAGGGGTAAACCTAATGACAGTAGAATCGGTAAAGTATCTTGGAGTAACTCTCACGAATAATCTATCATGGAGTGCCCACATCCGAAATATATGTGGAAAAGCACTTAAGAAACTCGGCTTCGTTAAAAGAATAGTCGGTAGGAGCGAAGAAAAGGTTCGCGAGCGATG
The DNA here is from genome assembly GCA_947579665.1 of Sympetrum striolatum. Lineage (NCBI taxonomy): Eukaryota > Metazoa > Arthropoda > Insecta > Odonata > Libellulidae > Sympetrum > Sympetrum striolatum. The sequence continues at coordinate 37,022,674 of OX388345.1, read as the reverse complement.
TTACTTAGCGTTAGTTAGGCCTCACCTTGAGTATTCATGTAGTGTATGGGACCCCGCCGAGAAATGTCATATTCGGGATTTAGAAAAAGTACAACGAAAGGCGATACGATTTGTAAAGAATTGCTACGATAAAACAGCGAGTGTCACTCAGATGTTACAGGACGCGGGATGGGAATCATTAGAAGATAGAAGAAAAATTCAAAGGATAAATTTATTAAATAAGTTCAGAGAAACTACGTTTTCAGATGATGTAACCGATATAATGCGACCCCCCTGTTATATGGGCCGTGCTGATACTGCCCGAAAGATTAGGGAAATAGATGCTAAAACGAATCGTTTCAAAAATTCATTTTTTCCGCGAAGTATACGCGAAAGCAACCGTTTAGGAAAATAGAGTCAAGGTGCTTGCACCCCCTGCCACACGCCGAAAGGCGGCTTGCAGGGTTCTTACATAGACATAGACATAGACAACTGAAAAGTGACCTGGGTTCGAGGTCTGGTCACCCTACCCTACCCTACTTATCCATAACATCAGGAACTTATTCTAAATATACATATGGCTGCTACCCTCTCCTGATATTCGCGTGAGTGTTAACACAAATAAAAGACATTAATTCTTTTTTCCTTTCGTTATGCATGTACAGGTTTCGCCATTTCTGTCCCTCGTATTTTTCTCCCTAGAAATTTCGTGCGGGCGTTCATCATTCGTGTGGAGTGGGCGTTCGTAGAAAGTGGAGACGACGAGGAAGAAAAAAACCAGAATGGGATAAGATTCGTGAGGTTTTTACGGCCTGCATTCCGGGCCAGATGAACGCATTGCGATGCTAAGATTAATAACGGACGTCTTTTTTTGTTATTTAAGACGCTTTCCCTTTCCGTGTCATCTTCGGTGGGATTTGTGCGCCTGAGTAATTCCCGATGCGTGCGCGATCGCGAATAAATTACGCGCGCGATTTCGGCTCCCGAAAGAGGGTGCTGTAAATCGCCGGATTTCTTGGGTTTTTATTCCCGTTTATCTCTTTCCGGAAAAGAGGTCTTCCTGTTGAGGGGGACCGGGAATGGATGCCCGTGTGGAAAGGAGCCTTGCCGAGATTCTCAGGATATTACCATTTATTACTGTATCATGTACTAATGATGCATACCTTCACATTCGGAATGGCTTTTGAGGATAAGCACCAAAAATCCGATGGTAACTACTACTACTTCTCACAAAGAATTGATTTACATTAAAATCAATCAAAGAAGCTTACCCTTTGTGGAACTCCATCCTGGTAATTGGGAGCATGTAATTTGGGAATTTGCTAAGTTATTTCCTTCCTGATTTACATTAATTAGCTATCAATCAATTACGAGTTACATTTTTATTAATATAATATAATTCACAGTCGTTGGCCTTGTCTTGTGGAAACACGGCATGATAAAGGAAAGATTCGTTGCTCCTTTTCCACAGTGCGTATTAAAAATATAAAATGTTAACATTTATTTTTAATAAACGGTGTGGAAAAGGTACAACGATTCTCTTCCTCATGAGTCTAATATTCATCATATACTGATGAATTACAATTTAAAGAACATTCTGATTGTATCAATTATTATAAAATCATTCTCGATTATTATTACAACAAAATCCAAACATTTATATCAGATAATCATTTTCATTTAGTACTAAATCCATACATTTTTACCAACAGCTTACGCCAAATTGAAATTTAAAAATATACTAATCGAAGTAATTATTTGGTCAAGTTATAAAGGAAAAGCAATAAATCCTACACCCTTTCGAAAGCCTCAAAATATGCGTGTAGGAATTCGTCATAGCTTAATCGACGATATATATGTAACCAAGAGGGAGAAATCAATAGCGTTTCTTGAAAAAGGCACAGCGAAAATCGAAAAAGTGGCCAATAACTAGTATATATGTATGCATATCAAATAATGCTTTATCTTAGTTAAATAATTAATCTGAATATAATTTATTTATAGATTACCACAGAAACATATATATATGTGTGGTACTGCTGTTGTTTTTACATTTTTTCTGTGTTATGGCATAAATCATTTATATTCAGCTCTCTCCCGATATTTTTTAATTGAATTAAAACATACTGTTACGAGCCGTGGGGTTCGGGATAATATACTCAACTCTCGTAATCTGAAAAAATATCACTTTATTCCCGAGCGTATTCAATACAAGAAACTTTTCTTCCTCAACACGAAAAACTAACTGTTCATTTATATTTCTCGCGAGACCATTATTGCCATTAGCAACTGCGGCGTCGCGTATTTATAACCGTTCGCGGCATTTCCATCAAATAACGTTGGGCGCAGCAATACTTTTCAGTAAAGCAGCAATTTTCAAATTGCAAAATTTCGTATATTACTTACACTAATCATCCCACCGCGCAAATAAAACAAAACACCCTATGGGTAAACAGGAATGCTTGGCAGTGGTTGAATCCACGTTCGTCGGCATCCTTGCACCCGTTTCGTCATCACAGATAGCATCGCTTTTCCTGACCATTCGAGAGAATTAGCAGCTGCACCTACGCGTGTGGTCCGTGTACTCCGTACCGTGATGACCTATTAAGTCAACTTTAAACTCACTCGCGACCCATTTCAAATTATAAATGCTGGTTATAAATATCTCCTTTTCCAAACGAAGCTCTCCGCGAGGGCCGCGAGCTATGCGCAGAGGTGAGACAAGGGTTCCGATCTTAACGGTCTCGAAGGGAACGGGCGAAGGATGAAGAATAGAAGTAAATCACGAGCCTTAATCTGTGACACCGTTTTAAATTACATTACTCTGAGCATTCTTTTAGGAAAAAAATATTTATCGGTCCCCGAAGAAACAACAATGAACACTGACAGAGAATAACTCCCGAGTCAGAAGTTCTCATTATGTCTTAGCCAAAGGGCATAACCTCCTTCTCCTTCTGTCTGTACCCTGGAAACCTCCATTCATCTCACCGTCCGCCTGGAAACGTGATACCAATCAGCGTGCTACAGATTGTCGGGAGAGGGATATTCTTTTTGTTTCATCGAGACCACGGAGTGTGTGGTAACGATTATTTTGCGATTCGGGAGCAATTTATTGCGCCCTTAAGACCAGAAACTAATCGAAATCAATCCTTAATTAGTTCCACGAGGTCACCGTGAGCTTCGAAGATTTCATCGATACGATGAATGAATCGCAGACAGCGTAAGCTATAGCAGAGATATCTCGATTCTAAGTAACCTAAATTATGAATTCACTATTTATTACCAATCAGGATTTTCTCTCTGATGGGTACCGCTAAGTATACAAAGAATTGCAAAACCTAACTTGATTATGAACCAAGCATTTGATATCGAATCAAAAATTTGAAAGATGTTTATTATACATGGGGTCTTTGAGGTTTATTTATTTATTTAAAATTGATTAATTTACAGTCAGTTTGAACAATCATAATGAATTGTACAACAAGTTGAGAAAAAGTATAAATAGAAATAAACATATGCATAAATATCAACAAAGGAGCATTGAAATGCAACCAAACATTTGTATAAATGAAAAAAATGTGAATAGAGTTAAATTAAATTAAATGAGAAAAAAATGAAATAAGATAAAATAAGTATATAATAATAATAAAGTAAAATAGGGAATTTAAGGAAATAATAAACAATAAAGATGGGGAAAAATTACGATATTCTTGTGGGTAATGGTCCAATGTATGTATAAAAGGGGAAAAAGTGCCAATTGTTAAGGTAGAAAGTTTGCGTCTGTTTTACTTCGGTGCCATGGGAAAAATTACGATATTCTTGTGGGTAATGGTCTAATGTATGTATAAAAGGGGAAAAAGTGCCAATTGTCAAGGTAGAAAGTTTGCGTCTGTTTTACTTCGGTGTCATGGAAAATTTTATTTAAAAAACGAATTAAAACCCTTTTCAATATCTTGTTGCTATGTTAGTTATTTTTGTTTCAAAATTATTAAATCAACGCGGCAGTTGTAATTTTACCGAAAACCCCATAAGTTGTCATCTTCTGAATTGCCCACAATCTCCTGCGAGTATCTTTAATGTAGAATTTTCTGTAGAATAAAAAGGAAGAAATACGTTATGCGACTGTAACAGGCCGTAGAATTTTAAATCAGTTTCCCTCCAGGCCAATATTATTATTATCATCTAATTATGAGACACAAAAACTTGAAAACCGTTAAAGAACAGAATTATAACAGTTTATTCCAACGCTAAACGTCATTTTCTTGAATATACATCAACTATGTTGGAAGTCCAACTTTACATAAAAGTTATAAGTTTTGTTATAGTTGCCCCAATGTTGTTGATGATTAACTAAGATCATGTGATCAGGGAAGTATTTCACGTTTACAATACGAAAGGTTCTCTCAAGTAATACTTTCATATTTTGGCATCAATCTCTGATTCTATGGCACTTTCCAGTGAATATTCAATCCCCAAAATTACAACAGGATATAACTGGAAATCGTTTTCAGCTTATAAGGCTATATACGAATTAGCAAACTCCGATGACAGATATTCTCTAATAGAATTCGATAAATATTTTACAGTAATCCCTTAACAGTTATTAAAATTCTCGTTTTACTTTGCCATGGAGGTGAGGCTCTTATCCTTATGACTAGTGCAAAGTTAATACTGAAAATTTAAGAAAATCTAAATTACCTATAATAATGAAAGAAAGATCGTTTCGTACACTTTCACAGCAATTTTATTATAACAAAATGTTTCGCTAGTGTCCTAGCATCATCAGGCCCGCTAGCGAAACATATTACCATTATCACTAGTGAAACATGTTGCCATAATAAAATTGCTGTGGAAGTGTACGAAACGGTCTTTCTTTCATTGTAATGGCTCTCCACGAGGTATTGCCTTCCCATATTGAGTTTACCGATAATAAGATTCAGGGTCATTTTATACACCGGGAGTATATATTACGGAAAATTATTGAATGGAAATACTGAATGACCAGGGAACAGCGGGATAAGTTATTTATATATTTCTGTATTACTTTCATACTAAGAGATACAGAATTGCAGGAAATTTTCCGGAAGCAATTTGAAATATCATCTGCTTCCGATTCCAGTGTATGTACAAGGTTGAAAGGCTCTTAATAAACAGCCTTAGAAGCCTACCGTTGGCGTGTGCACGTCTTAACTCAGTCGGTAGGACAATTTAGACGGAAAAATTACACGTAAAAAGATTCCGCCCCGCAGTTTGTCTCCCCATATTTGTCTCGTTCTATGACGAAGGAAGACGTCACTTAGCTCGCGTCTTCAATGGCATATTACGACATTTCCATCCAAGAGGTCAGCACCCTAACCATCCACTTTTCGCATGCCTACATAATTTATTCGGCAGCCCCTTCCGCCTCAAAATCTTCCTTCGACTCCTTTCCTAGAATCAGAGCCGACGGCTTCGCTCACGTAAGTCGGAGGACTAAAATGCTAACTCGAGCAGTGCCAATAACACAAGCCTTTAGGTTATTAGGGATATAATTTCCAGAGCAGCTGGCCCTCCAACCTCGAGCTACCTCACGAATTAAAGCATCCTCATTATAAATTTCGGCGTTATTTTTCATTTGTTTTTCACCTCTGCCCACGATCCCGCCTCCTCGGTTTGCCGCGGGGGAGGCGATGAGAAGATGAGCGTTAGAATGGGCTCGGGAAGATGGTGTGAGGTCCGGAAGTTTTGTATTAAATTACCAATCCGAAAGCGGTCACCCACTTGCTTCCCGACAGCGGGATCAAAAGCTCCGGTTGGGGAGAAAGAATGCAATGCACTTGACCGAAATGATATCCCAAATATGAGCGGATTATTTCCATGCTTAATAAGCTTAAGACACAAACTAAATTATTAAATGAAAAGCAACATTGAGTAGGGTTTCATTAAAGCAAGATAATTTCAGCTAATTTAAAATTAAAATTTTGTATTTCTAGAAAAAGGCTTTATATCCAGATGCTAAGCTCTAAGAGAATACTGATGTTTGGAACATTTTGGTTGTACATGATATTCGTTAACTTTTGATAAACCGATATATCCTGCAGCAGTTTGTATATCAAGTATTAAATTAGGGGAGAGTTGGATAAAACGGGGTGTTCTGATAAAACGGGGTACCGAAGTTTTCTGTAATAGTGTGTGCTGTCATGTTCTAGTCAACAATGTAACTTCTTCGTAAGCTCCTCCCAACCATTTTGACATTACAAGCAATCCGCTTTGTGTGCATCCGCGATTTCTGTGTTAAAAACAGTTTTTTGTGTGTTGAGATGTCATTTTTGGCTCTGAAAGATGTGATTATATTTGGAGATCATTCATTTAAAGATTTCAAAGTAAGTTTGGTGCAAGTTAAACCTCGTTTTCACCACGTAAATACGTATGTTTCAAAATTAATATTCCACTACTTTTCTGTTGAAGTCGTTTGTCACATAAAATGGCGTGGTTGGATAAAACGGGGTGCTACTAAGTTGGTCAGAACGGGGTACCCCGTTTTATGCAACCAACACACCAACTGAAACCACTGACACGCGAGTTGAAACCACATACACACCACAACAAAGAATTATGTCTATTCCCTGGAATCTGCTCCAGAGCTATCGATGATAATGTCTACTTATCAATCTACATCACGTCCATCCGTCGAAACAACCTGCGCCTTAAACTTCAGCTTTCCATATCTCCGCAAGATATAAGAGCAGTTCCGAGAGCAGAAAAAAGAGATTTGATTTCATCTTCAAAACAAGGAAGGACTAGGTCTACCAACAGGGAACTTCAGATGTATTCTATGTCTGAGACTACTCTTGCCAGTGAATCAGCAACGGATCGTAGAAAGGGCGGGAAGAATAAGTCAAAGAAACATGCTGCAGCAGAGAACCGTTGCCCGACAACTGACCGCGTACCAACTGAACGCTACGACAATCGACCGCTACGACGACTGAACGCTCGCAACAACTGCCGCTACGACAATTGATCGCTTCTCGTTTTCAGGAAACATTAAAGGAACAAAATTTTGATTTAAAATTTGGAGCCCTTGTCCTAACTTAGAGAACATCTCCATAGTCATCGTTCGAAGAGGAAGAAGGCAGAAACACCGCTGGCATTTATTGCAATTAACTTTTTCTAGTTCCAAATCGGAAGAAGGGTGGATAACGTCCTTTAAGTGTAGTGAATGGGCATGAAGAGTGCACTGATTTTGACGATGTATATGACTAACCATATAAATGTGATTTTTGTGATTAGAGTAAATATTGATTGTTTGAATAAAGGATATTTATGCCTATAGATCTACCTTAAAACCGAGTACCTCGTTTTATAAAACCGGTCTGATAAAACGGGGTACTTGGCATAAATCAAGTAAATATTAATTTTATTTGTTTTTCTTCATTAAAATTTTTTTTTTTGTCGTCAACTTCAAGCAGAAAGATGAAGCAATTGTCCATTAAAAGTATACAGAAAAATATTATCTAGTTCATAAGATATGGTAACTAATTTGTTAAGTACCCCGTTTTATCCAACTTTCCCCTATATTGTTTTTGCTTAGCGAGTGATATATCACACGAAATTGGAATACGTAACCAATGCAACAAGTGAAGATTTTCAATTGAATTATCAGGTTTAATCACATAAATTTTATTTCACTTTCCACCAAAAAATCGTTCTAAACCGTATTAGCTATTTTTTAACTAGCGCTGTGTTTACATAAAGTTTTTATTCAACTCATATTTTTTACTTGACTTATAGGAGTATTTTTTATATCCATGTATCCATTAACCTTAGAACCCACTAAGTAAAAGAAAAAATGGAAGACAGGTGCAGCTAATCGCTGGAAAGTTCAAATGTGATTTATCAGGAAAAAGTTTTTAGAAGGTCAAAAAATAATTTAAATAACCTAATTCAGAACTAATCAACGGCTGCACCTCTATTCAATATAACATTCTCTATTATCACTGATTTTATAGAAATAATTATGTTATAAAGGTATCCTTATCGAAGAAAATGAAATAAAATTAAGATAGCAAAAATGATGATTATTGTCAAAATAATTTCATTACAAAGGCATGAAGCTAAAAGAATAAATAACGGTAAATTAATAAGGATAATAACTCAGGATAGAGATCAAGAGTACTTATATTATCAATCATACTTGTGAAAATATGTCAATCCCACAATTTCAATGAAAACAACACATCCTAGTTTTTGCATCAAAAGCAGCATTTTTTTGGATTCATACGAATCCGCGGTTGGCTAAGCAAGCTATAGAGCACTCACGCTCACGGATATCCCCGCATTTAATCACTTGAAATATTCAGAAGTTGGAACTGCCGGTTAGGCTCCGTTAAGCGAACATTCCGTTAGCGGGGGAAATATCCACTCTCCATTTTCTGCGGAAAATCCCTCTTTGTACACGTCGCCAGGTAATTCTGCCCTCTTGCCTTTTTACTGCCCCTCCGCCCACCGCTTGCGATCTTTCATTCCCTTATACACGATTTTCTACTCTTCCGCGTCATCTCTTACCGCGCACTCCGAACCCTGCATCTGCCGCTGCATTTTCTTTAACGACCTTCCCCACTTTCGACCCACGCGCGCTGGAAGAGATACGACAACTTCGAATAAACCGGATATTCTAATAACGGAAGGGGATTGTGTGAATTTTCATTTTATTCCGCTCTCGATTTAATTAGCCGTCGGTCCAGAATTAACTGAGGAGGACCGGAAGGGATTTCTTCATCTTTTATCCCTCGCTCGGAAATGTGTTCCTCCTGTTGGTCATTTTGCTCTCCGGAGATTTTAAGCTTTGGGAAGTAAGGGTTGACGGCTATTTCCGCTCCTCGTGACGGATGATCGTGTTTTGGAGCTGAGTAATTTGCGCGGACGTGAGGTAGTGTGCATGAGACAGAAAGACGCAGAGTGGCTTAATCTCACGGAATTAAGACCCATTACATCCTGAATAAAATTAAGGAGTCGGTGTTCCGTTACGATTGACTCACCCATCCCATTATGGATGGATTAAAATAAGAAATTTATTATATTCATCCTCTCCGAAGAGGAATGTTGGAAAGGCGGAAGATGGTTTACATTATTGTAAGATAATTAGGATTAGGCATTTACTCCAAGGCACTGTCTACAATATCCATAAATATGATTCAAGAGTAAAATTCACTGTCACTGACGATTTATTTTGGAGATACGGCATGATAAAGAAGAGAATTGTACTTTTTCCACAGTATAGTGTAACAAATATTTAAAAAAATACACGACTAGTTTCAGCGATTGGTCGCTTGATGATGGCGATCATTCGCTGAAATTAATCGTTTATTTTTTTATTACTAGCTTTTAATAAACACTATACTTTGGAAAAAGTGCAATAATAATAATTCTCTTCTTTATCATGATTCAAGAGGTTTAAACATAAGCTTTTTGTATATTGTCTTTCACATCCAACATACCAGTTCCATAGCAGTTTTAGTTTTTGTCACTAGTTTGTTCTGAATTCCTGACTTTGCATTTTCTTACCCTTGACACTATTAAGCTGAAATGCATCTGGAAAGGATCTAAGAAAACTGTACCTTTTTGTAAAAGTTTTGGTGGAAAAAAATTGTGGAAAATGTACAATTTTATAATATCCTCTTCATTATGGATTTTCGTAACACCTCGCCTGATTCTGTGCAAAAATTGCACTTGCTTCATTTATCTTCACTGAGAATATATCCTGGATTTTAATTTTCCACAAAATAAACAAGAGAGAGCTGGGGTTGAATTTTGATATCGTTTTTAATCATTCAAAACGTTCGAATACCTTGTTTTATGACTTTGAATCAGCTATTGCACAAAATTCAAGATTTTATATACAGTCAAGTTCGCTCAAACAGACACGGTAAATTAGAAGTCTACTTTGTTAAAGATTCTACCTCTTTCAACTACAACTTGGTCATGGTGGAGAGGTTTGTGTGTTCCTAGTTCGCGACAAGTTAAACTGGCTTCACCCTCGGTAAGGTCACCCGGAAAGGTCAATTGGCAAGGAGCAGTGGTAGTGGATGGTCTTTGCGTAGGCGGCACTATACCTTACTACATGATTGTGCCGAACCCATGCTTCTTTATGGGTACGAATTTGACGTACGTTGTACACTGCAGTAAAGAAAATCGCGCGGGTGTCTACAGTAGTAATGAAAAAAAACCGAGCTCGATAGATACCTCTCAAATTGTGAGAGGGAAGGTGTAAAATAACCTAAGGACTGACTGACTTGAATTATAGACATTGTTTAGCAAGATTTTATAAATGACTTAAACTGGGAGTTATAGACAATTACGTAAATGCTAAAAATTTTGACAAATATAGGAGAATATGTGGTTCATTTAAAATATTATGAAATGATGTTTCTTTAAATTAACATGAATGATCGATAGTAAAATAAAATTTGAAATCGAGTTATAGGAATTTAAAATATAGATTAAAGGATGTGATCACGATAAACTGGAACAGAAATAAATTTGAATTAAAGCAACTATTGCTAGGTAAATTTAACAAGGGAGAATTAAATACTTATGCTGGCTGAAAAAGTCTTAAGTATGCAAAACACTGGTTCTGAACTATATCTACTGATATGAACTCATATCTAGGTCTTTGGATACATCTGAAAGGCAGCTATTTTTAAGTACTAATGGTGAGCGTGATTCATTTTTTTTTGCTTTTAGAAGACATTAGGAATATCTGAAGCTACCTCAGAATTTTGGAATTGCCTGAGGTGTTAGCGTTAACTAATCCAGATAATAGGAAATGCTTTTTAATGGTTCATTTCGCAAATTCGCCCACTCCTTCTTTCTTTAAGATATCCAGGACCTTTTTTAACTGAGCTTGTTACTCATTTTATATGCTTCATCAATTCAAGAGGTCAATGATTTCTACCATCACTTTACTCGAAAAGGCATCTTTTTTCTCGATTTCTGATATGCTCACAAACCAAAGGAGTCTAATATTTAGATCAACGCTCTATAAAAACCCTAATTTCATTATTACTCTCAGTTAAAAAATAAACAGATTATTAAAGCAAAAACTACCAGTTAAAAAAAAAACTTTTATGACATAGCTTGATAAGAATCTAAATTTATGTAGGTCAAATATGCTATCTCGATAGTTTTCGAGGAGGGGATATCCAAATCTCTTGTAGTATAAGCAAATACAGAGCCCGAGTTTATACACCCAAGGCAAATCTAATCTAAATATTTCGAATCACCGTGGTCATCGAGGGTCCATAGAGACCAAAACTATGCATTACGAGTATGTAGGAATGAATGAATGATTTAAGAGTTTCATTGTATCTCACATATATCATTTGACTTAGTACTTGAGTTATTCTTGTCCATTGACGAGATCGCATGGTCTTCGTTGACCTAATGTAAATTATAACCGAAATCTGAAAGTGAAGCAGGTGCAGTTATTTTACGAAATGTTAATTTTTTTCAAATCAGAAAAGTTACCTTGGAGGTATTTTTCCGCTAAATACATAGCAAGATAGATCAACCTCCGTCCCCGAGGGCACGAGTCCCGTTCTTTCGTTAAACTTCCCAATCATTCTACTCTTCTACACATTTCTCATAAACACCTCAACCCTTCCCTTTTTATTCTTTTCGACCAACACGATCTTCTGGGGGCTTCGTGTGCCCTCCGCGGCAGCCCCCGTCCGGAAGCCTCGACAGCTCGTGCGGTTCAACAGACGGGCGCTCAGAAATTTCGGTCTGCACGCCCCGGAGGTAAGGCGATTCGACCCGCCTTCCCCGGGACCCGCCTTGCGCCGCGAGGAGATCGGCAGCTGCTTCTCCCTCATCATCGTAGGCTCGCCAACTTATGGCCAAGGCGATGCAGGGATGTTTTCCTTTCATGACTCCGTGTAACTCCGGAGTAAAGTAGGAGGATAAACCCTCGATAAATATGAAGGCAGCAGAGGGGTAATTCGTGCGTTCGCCCTTTGATTGTGAGCGTGGCGAGGAAAGGCAATTGGGCTCTGAGAGTCGATTACATGGCGATGAGGCTCGGGAATAGGTTATTATTCGAGGAAAATAGTTCGAGGTGAAAATGCCTGGAAGGCGAATCGATAGAATGTGTCATTTTTTATTTGAAACAGCCAATGCGGGTGCAGAAATGTTCATGTCTATATATGGATAGGGAATGTTTTTGGAAACATTCATAGTACGCTGATAGAGATGCATGAAAATGTCTTATATTCAGTATAGCATCCTCCAGAGTTAAGTCCTATCCGATCACTGTTCCACCATTTCCTCAATGACTAAGGAAAGAAAACGAATTATCAGGATACCTAATGAATTTCCCGAAAAAAGCGGAAACTGCGAATTTCTCTAATAGAGCAATTACTTAATAATATCTTATCATATAGCTATAAGCATGCAAAATAAACATGGCTAACTATTCCATCCTCAACTTGATTTTTTGGGATTGACATAAGTTTTAATTGCACTACAAATCCTACCTTCACAAATATTGCTACATATTAAGTATCTATATGAGGAAGACGCTATAAAACGACGGAAGTATTTCAGTATTGCCGGATAAGGTTCTTTGAAAAATAATCTTCTCACACTACTGATACTTCATTTGGTTTATAGGCTAGACTATAACAATATGATGAACGTTCAATGAAATAGACTACCTTATAAAAAATCTCGTATTTTGATCTCAAATTTCACAGCATAATAGCCTCTTTTTCCCTTGCAGATTTATGCAGATGAAGAGAATGCAGAAGAATAAAGAATCTTTGCTATCGGCTGTAAACGGAAGAGGAGGGAAGTCCTGTCTCCGCAGTGCCATTCCGAAGAAGTTGGCAACGCTATCACTTCACAATCACCGGCCTCCGGACTTCCATATCTAAGTGCGCCACCCATCGCATTTCAACCTCCTTTTATTCTTCTTGGGATAAAAGAGCTACTGCTCTCGTTTTCTCAAAAAACTGACTCTTGCTTTTAACTTCTTTCAGGTTTTCTACTCCTGATAATATCCTCCTCCTCCACATATCCAAATAAGTAAGCTGTTCAAACCCTCTCAATAATTACCATACTTAAAGTAATTCATGGAAATAAAAATTTAGCAAAAACACGTAGAAACGTACCCATGAAAATACTTATGAAATGACAGGCGATTCACATTTAGATCACTTGATCCTTAATTCTCAAAATCGAACTGCAGTAAATTTTAAATAGATTATTTTCCCTTTTGAAATCATTTTCAACCGTATCTCGGCTTTTTGGATATAGGTATACAAGAATTATAAAAATAACAGATTAGCCGGATTGAGAATTTCAGCTACCCAGAGGCAACATGTTCCAGGCCGAACCCTGCCTCATTGAGGTTTTGTTTAAAAGTTCAGTTTTTCCTGGAACATTGAATTTTATAACTATAGCAATACGATTTCTGATTCTTAACTTATGTTTGTTTAACAATCAATACTGCCCAGGAAATATTGAAAGACTCTCCAATATTTCCGGATAAAACCTATGAAAGGTCTAGCAGATCTAGCCTAGAATATTATAAAAAACATCGATTGTTTCTTTCCTTCGGAAACAAGCTTGGAAAATATTGCTTCACTACGCTGATTAGAACCGAGATTAAATTGGATAATATGGTTTGTAATTTTTTCCTTAATACGCATCTCCGTGAGTGTCGGATATTTACGTGATAATTAAAGTTGTGAGAAAGGGCTGAAATACTTTCGAAAAATATCTACTTATAATAAGTTAAAAGACATTTTGTAAAGAATTTTATATAAATATATAACGTGATTTAAAAAGCACTGCGTTAAGTTAACAGATTTTAAGTTAATTCAAATTCACCCATCCTTCAAACTTTTTCATATATATAATATATAATAATTCTTTACAAGTAAGAACATACAATCAACCAGATGTTACTCATTTCATCCTACTTGGGTTAATGAATTCTTCAGTATAGTATACTAAAATCGTAAACAAAAACCATCGAATAAGTTTACATAAAAAGCCTTCAGCTTAAGGTGATTCTCAGCTAAAGATATGCATCATCTCAATTGGAATGCAATATGCTAATAAGTTTTTAAATAAGTGTTAGTAACTGGAATCCAATTCTTTCATGAGAACACTAATAGTTTTCTTATCAATCTGTTTTATTTAGCACTGAGGGGTTATGCCATTTAGATGTTTATAGTGTAATATTAGTGCCCTGCATTAATGAATTGTATCTCGCGCACTCGATAACGCTGAAAGTCAGAATGTAAATTGCAGAAAGATGCAACCCCATTCGATCAACAATCATAAAACTCTCAGAGAGCTGCGCGTTGAAAGCTCTCAGAGAAAAATCGTTCCACGCTCTAAAATAACGAGCGCTTCTTGGATAAAATCTGCAAAAGTCGAGAACTAGAAATCTTAGCTTTTACTTTTGCCGTAAAATCCCCACGTCGTAAAGGGAATACCCCTACGCAAGATAAAGCCGGAAAAATATATGAATCTTCCCTTCAATGCAGTCATTCACACGTCAGCCCTACGTCAGAAACGCTGGGGCGTCGCTTAAATCATTCCTCTCCTAATCGAAATCCACGCGATTCTATAAAGGAACGCCATTCGTCGAAAGTAGAACTCGGGGGCCGCTCGACAAAGGACGCTATCCACGCACGAAATGAGTTTATTCTCTCTCGGCAATCCCTCGAACATAACGACGCCTTTTTCCCCTACGTGACTTCCGCAATCCCATATCTATATCATCCCCCTCCTCTCCCACTTATGCGAGCTTGACATCCATTTAAAAGTGCATTATAGTTCATCTCCCTCGCTCTTTTTCTGCCCCTATCTACCCGGCTTAACACCCTTCTCCACTAGACAATCTGCATAGATTTCCCCAGATTAGCCACGCCCCCAGCATCGCAATGTCCCCGCGATATCTCTTCCTTCAATTTCTCTCTCTTTGTCTCCAGTAAATGCCATTTCCGCATTCTACTTATGAGTCCGAATGGGTTTCTAGGCGAGCGATGCGTCCCGGAGATGTTAAATCGAGCGATAAACATTTTAGATAAGGGTTTCAACACGACGGAGGACAATAAAATTATTCCGAAGGCGACAAATGCCTCCTCGAGCTGCCTTGACGCTCGCATTCAGCGGGATGATGCACGGCGATGCAATTGAATTGTTTGGAGAGGGAAATTTGAATTACTATCCCCAAGAACGCTAAACGGAATTGCGTATTGCCTTCTAAGGGTTAACACCGCGATGCTTTCCGGCGTGGATCTCGCGTAGTACCACAGCACGCAGATTGCCAATGTTGTTGTGGGAGATTTCTACGATTGCTCCACTACGAAGAATTAAATTTTTCCTTTGCTACCCCTAATCCTGCTCAGCCTCATTTAGTCGTATCTGAGATATATACCTATCTGGTTATATATACACATCTTTTTTATTAATCCACAACACATTTTTTCTTATTCTGAATTACATTTGCCTTTTATTATGAATGACTAAACAGTTTTCTTTTAATCTGACGTTAAATGGAAAGGGAAAATTTACAGTCTCAAATTTGTCGAAACTAAAGAGGTCATTTATTACATTTACGTAGGTAAGATAGTATTAAGTGTTTCTTAATTTTTATATTCATGTCTTTTTTTGTTTGAGGTTTGTGAAAGTTTAATGTTACGATTTATTCCCTTAAATTCTTCAACGAGATCTGACGTTACGTTAAATGAAAAGGGAAAATTTACAGTCTCAAATTTGCCGAAACTAAAGAGGTTATTTATTACATTTATGTATGTAAGATAATATTAAGTGTTTCCTGATTTCTCTAAGCATTTTTTTGCTTGACGTTTGTAAAAGTTTAATGTCACAATTTATTCCCTTAAATTATTCAACGAGGAAGAGGAAAGAATACCCAATTCTATTCACAGACGTTTAAAGCATGTAATAATGAAATCTTGCTAGGATATATCTTAGAGTGATATCACATTTGGAATGCAAGGTTCTTTATGCGTAGGAAGTAAAGTGATTCATGAATAATAGTTATATTTGTCAAACAGATAAACTTATGTTTCAAGGAGATAAAAATGCAGGTGCTATTCAAGAAGTGCTACATTTTTCATTCGTGTGTATTGTCTGCTTGAGACTTCTCGTATAATTTCTAGAAATTTATACTTTAACATGTAATGGGAGGGCATGAAAGATTGATTAAAAAAAACACTAGCATCAGGGATTAATGATTCGTTTTCTAAGTATCATAAACACTGAATTATCGTTCTCTTCAAATGGAAATAATCACGGTAAAAAACTCAGTAACAGCTGTTAAAGTAAAATTCTTCTTATTTGACGATAGGAAAGAAAAATTGAACAGCTACTGACAGGCTCTCGCTAATCCTGAGCATAGTTTTAATATCTTACTGATTCATTTGTTCAATAGTTATCAGTAACCGAACAGAGGTAGTATTAAAACGACTCAATCAAAAAAGAAAAACGTTATGCTGTCATACTAACCTGAATTTCAAAATGTGATTGACATAATGTTTATTTTACAAAATAACTTCAACATTCAGCAAAAATATAAAATAAATACTTAGTATACACTATTCACAGTCGTACATTTTTATGTAATATCAAAGAAGTTAAAGACTACCAAGAAAACGATTTTTTTAGCACATTTGCACAGACATTTGTAGAAATGAACAAAGAGAGTTCAATATTCACGCCATAAAATTAGGTATAATCAGGGAAAACTTATTTCTCAATGTAATTTAATAACACCATCGATGTTTTTATCATAACAACTTCGCACAAAATTATCTTACGATAAATACATATGTTGCAAAAACTGTTAACATCCCAATTAAGGCCTTTGGGAAGCATATTTTGCTCAATCCACTTGACTTAAATACATTTACTAGGTGAACTTATGATGAATCCTTTAAGAAATCTATTATTTCCATAATATTGAATATTCGCTGTTAATTATAAGTTGTATGTACACTCAGCAGTAATTTGCATTTTGCAGGAAAAAAAAGACGAGATAAAATCTATTTTAGCTTGGTTCTTTTTAGGTTAGTAAGAAAGGAAACAATCATTATCGATCACTTTGGGAGCAATCCCAACAATTTCTATCCTTCGCCAACGCCAGGAAATATTCCTCGGAACAAGGCGCCTCGCTTTTGGAGTGTCCAAACCCATTTTAAAAAATGACGAATCGAACCGGACATTTCTCCCATTCATCAAAGACAATTCCGACGAAATGAGGTAGCGAAAACCATTCGTTTCATTAGCTCCATGAGGCGAGTTAACCTAATGATTCCATTACTTGTTTCGCTTTCGAACACATCCGCTACTCTTCGGAAAGCGACCACCCGGACCAATAACTCATCCCCCTCCCCACGGTGACGCAACCTTCAACTTATAAGGACAAAGCTAACGAGTTACGACCTCTACACCGCTATTTTTTTCAAATAACGTCGATTAACGCCGGGCGCGATAATTCACGCCGAGCCCCGCCAGATGGTGCCACCTCCGCCCGGAACGCGAGATAAATAAAAAACCGATAGCGCCTCTCGTAGGCGTCGTTATAGAAGGCGAGGAAATCATCTTCGCGGTGACGTGGAAAAAGAAGCCGCGAAAGTGGTCGGCAGCTCCTGGTCGGGGGCCACCACACCCACGGTGCCCATTTTCCACCCCCTAGCCACCGCCTCCGCACGCAACTCTTCCACGCCCAAATCAAACGATGGTGTGTGTGTCCTCCACGGGTAGCGGGGCAACGCCTAACCCTCGAGGGAGTTACTATATTGCGCGCTGGGATGGGGAGAGATAGGGGATGAGACGGCTGCGGAGGGAGTGGTCAAATTGGAGGAACTATGATGGGAGAAAAAACAGCGGGTGAAGAGCGAGTGTAACAATCAAAAGCAGCAAGGGACATAATAATAATAAACATGAATGGAAAAATACACAATTAAATACAATAAAAAGCAATACAAAAACATGCAAAATTGAAGTATTATGGTGCAGAAGTAGAAGCAAAAATTGTGTAGGCCTTTCTCCGTATGGTGTTCAAGGAATTGCTAAAAAAGTGCACAATGTTGTATAGTACGTTAACCGACCTAATAATCCCAGGAACGTGAGAAAATGTGCTAACATCGTTCCTAGAGAAGTGCACCGCCAATAAAGTTGTTTCGAAATCTCCGAGAGCATACAGCAACACCAAAAAGTCCGATCAAAGAAAAAGTGTCAAAAACACCTTCCGAGCAAAGGAGATATCATGAATAGAATGGCATACCCTGCTTTTTACAAGATTTCTCATAATTTATTATATATCGTATCTGAGTAGCACCCGAATGAAAGTTCATTTCGGTATCGCACCGTAGAACCATGTTGCAGTTCAATGAAAATTACCAATTTTTGGCATGTTTACTAATTGTTTTCTCGTATCTGGTTAGCAATATGTATACAAAAAGACAAATGATCTTTAGCTACATCTTCCAAGCGTCGATAGGTGAAAACAATTCTTCTATCGCGACGATAAAAAAGGCAACAGTCTGAAAGGTATCCAACCGGCCAAAAAATAATAATAATAATAATAATAATAAGTCGTCTTTATTTGGGCGAGATTGAGACTTAAAAGTCTCTTCTTCCATCTAACCCAAAAAAGGGTAAAAGTCAAAGCTCCAAGGGTAAAAAACTTCGGCGACTAGCTGGTTGCTTAGTGAGATTGGAGCATTGCAGGTAGCCGGGATGATAGTAGTGAACTAGGCAGTGGGTTTAAAACTCTGTAAGCGGGGATTATCCATCTCGTGCACGAACATTTGCAGTCTTCTCCAGTTTTTCGAAGTTTTGGGGAATCTATTGCTTAAATATAAACCATATACCAATAAACCAATCACCAAAGACCTACTTTTGTGACTCACAGGGGGGACATGGCATTCACAGGCACCTTTTAAATAAAAACCACTTGTTAGCAAAACTTTTAAGAACAACGAGCTACTCATCGCTAGAAATTACCATCTTTAGGCCCTAAAAGCGACAAAAAGAGCTTCACTGTGTGTGTTTGCAACTTCTCGCTAGGCAACCAGCTAGGAAACAAGCGACCAGCGTGTATGCGACCTCCTCTGCTCCAATGTGTTCTTACCCTAAGGCGATGCTCCGATTATAATGGTGGGACAGCCCCTTCCACATTCATCTTCCGCGGATCTGACGATAGAGTGTCGATTTCCGACGGGATGGGGGCGTTCATGACTGAAGCAATGCACGGAATTTATCGTCGGACGTCACTCCGTAACCGCGCATCGCCGATGGTTTTTTATTTGCATAATTCGCCGATAAATTAGCGCCGCTGTGTCTGGATAGAAAATTTTCGGCCTTGGAAAGCGCAATGTTCTCTCCTAGTCGCCCTTAGGTTTGGTTATAAATTTCGAGGCGTGCGTCGGAGGTAATAGTTCCCGTGCCCAAATTTAGCTCTGATCCCGAATGGTCTCTCTCAGATTACTCTTCGTGGGCTTAAATATTAGAAGCATCTGGACGGCATTCCGCGATTTTATCCTGTCTCGTGTCTGAATTTATGCTCGGTTTGCCCATCTTCGATTCATCTGTCGGTAGCTCGCTCGAAACACCATCCTCCTTGATCGCCTTCGACAAAGAAAGAAATTCTATGTGCGCAAGAGAGAGTTAGAAGCCTTAGCTTCAAAGAAAATGAAATTTGATATACGATTCAGAAACAGGAAGATAGTGACGAAGTTACACAGGGTGAATATGAGATACCTTTAAATATCTTTAGAATTGCGGCAAGATTTAATTGTTTTCAGTTAATAGTCTCCACCTCCACTTGCAAGAATATTTAATTAAAATGCTTACGAAAATAAGCATTTCATTTATTATTATTTGATTACGACAGTAAATAACTAGAGCAAATAACTAATAATGAACAATATCATCGAAATCCCAGATCTTTCGAGCTACTTAGCAAGGAGTTTGATTTTGAATGGCATAGAGATAGAGTGGATACAATTGAAATCAATTAAGAAAAACAAAGCAACTGCTTTGAATTACAAATCCGTGCTTGAACCGTGTGCTAGAAAATTTGGAAGAAATCTCCTTTATTTTTCATCGAGCGTTCCATTACTTCCTACAATCATACAATGAATGACTATTGCGAAGCTTTGATGTATGCATTTTCATATCGGACCAATCTTAAAGCAAGAACGACTGCAAAAAATAGGGTATTTGGGCGTCGCTAACGCTGGCAAAATTAATTTAAATGGATAGGATAACAACGTAGGAACTTAAAATATAACTTTATCAGTTAAAGAGAAATCAAAAACGATAAAAATGCTGCATGGAAATAGATTGCTACAGAATACAATTGAGGAAAGGGTTCGCGGGAAAGGGCAAATGCCAAGTCAAAGAAAAAGTTGCTAAATGGTGTAGAGTAGTGTATTCTAAACAATTTGCTGTAAAAATAATTGACGACAGTACAGAAAATGTTGGAATATTTCAGAAGTGTCTTTACATTTTTTCTCTGTCATATGTAGGTGCAAATTTGAAAGTGTTCTCTACAAAACTCCCCATATTTGCAATTTTCAACAATTTTGTACCACAACGGATCATTAATTAAGTGAACTTTAACCAGAAGTCAAAGTTATCTATTATCTACCGCTACCGTAAAACCCCTGTTGCCAATTGGATAATCCTATCATTGCGAATAGGATGTTTCAGTAACCATGGAAATAAAATAAATAATGTGAGTGACTGCAGGTATTAAACGAGGAGTTCTCTTGAGAAATCATGAATCCACCCACTTTAGATTTTTGTATAACTTTGAAATCTACTATATTTTACCATCTATTATTAAGTCTGCAACCGAAATAATCCTACGCTCAGTTTAAACTGATGAATATCAGCAGATTGAAATCTATTTCACAGCTTTATCCTGAAAATCGATTGAACAATAGGGGGAGATCATTTGGAACATCTGTTTACTTCCTCCCGTACTTGCTCACAGGAGTTAATAACAGCCTCTAAATCTGGAGCGCAATCTTGTGATACATAAAGAACGTAAACTTTATCTCAAAGAAGTCACCTTTAAATTAATGTGAAAGGAAGATGAAATACGGAAGGTAAGACAGTTCCGAGTAAACACAGGTGGGAGGAAGAACATAAAGAAGAAGAAAAGAATCGAGCAACTGAATTTTTACCCAGGTCAATTTGAATCGCCTCCACTGTATTTCAACTTCTCTGCAAAAAACTGCCACAAATCTAACCACCGCACCTTCGGGGCAAATTAAAGTTTTTAAATAAGATTGACTTATAACAAAATCGCGATATGCAAAAGATACATGCGTGTCATGACTGAGAGCTAATAATGGAATCAAACATTTCTATAAGAAATTGTATAATGAAGTTTATTAGCACAAATAATATACTCTAAAGGCACGTTTTGGTCTCTTTATTTTGCTTTAATGAATTGATAGGCAAACTTTTTCAAGTGTTTCTTTCTTCTTTTGAATTTCTTATGGCTATTAGTGTAAATGAAATTTCCTGTCCTCTCGACCAAAACTTAGACTATAACTTCCAAAATAATTTCGGAGTTACCGATTTTAGTAGCTGATATTTTTATTATTTAATTGACGATATGCTATAAAATTATACATGACATCGACGTGCATTCTAACTTATTTGTTGATTACAACATTAGTAGATGTTATTCATATTTATTCATTATTGCTCACTGATATCTTTAGATAATTTCTTTTAATAATTCCCTTCGTTAATAACTTAATCTTTTAGTTCTTTCCTCCTTACATCTGCTTTAAAATAAAATTTATAAATTGAGTATAAAAATATATTTAGTGACCTGAAATCATTTTATTGCATTAAAAATTACAATAAGTACTCTCGTTTCGGAAATATCTTTTTTCGTTTACAGCCCTCATGAATCTATATTTGGCCCCAAAAACCTTTCTGGATAATATAAAATTTCATAACTTTATAAAATTGGCTATAAGTAAATTCTGAAGATAGATAATTAATTCAAATTAAGCCTGTCGATTTCGCAAGTAAAATCAAGCAGAGATGTTTACCTCCTGCTGACCACATAAGATAGAAATAGACTTCGCGGAACGATGATGAATTCTCGTCGTTTAAAATAAATAGCTATGCCAATAAATAATCAAAAATATATTTTTTTCGCACTTACCATTGGAATTTAAATACTGAGAGGGAATTTCAGGAAAGTAAAAGCTCCTTGCGGCGCGTGCTGCTAGAGAACAGTGAATTTGGATACTCCTTTCTCTTCTGACTCACTTTAACAGCAAAATATAACAAGACCTTCGTAGTTGAACCGTCTTGGTATGGAGAAGCAGAATATCCTGGTTTTGTGGAGTTAACAGCGAAGGAGATGACACGGTGCTTGCCTAGGAGCACAGCAATTGATATATCGGATGGAAATAGCTAGAACCAAAACTGATCACTGCAATACTTCAATTAATTTTACATCCAAACTTTTACGAGCTTCATTTATTACTGACTGTCACCGATAATTTTCTGATAAGCCAACTAGAGTTTGCTGGACAAGGTGGAGATTCTAACTCTTTACATCTAGATTTAAGTTCCAAGATACCTTGGGAGTAAAAAATTGGAAACGACTGCAGCAAAATATAAATAAATGGTATCACCGACGTCGACACAGTACATAAACGGAATGACGATAAGAGTGACAAACAAACAGTAGTGAAAGGAGAAAAGGAACCTATTATTTGAAACGACAGGACAACGGGTCGAAGTCCACCTAATCGAAACTCAGAATTGTACGCAGGACACGGGTCGTTAAAAAGATCTCTTTATCTGTCGCCTATCTCCTCGGATCTCGGACATAACTTAAACCAACGCGATAACGAATCGTTGATAGAGTTATGGAAACAATCGCGAAAGGGGAATCGCAATTTACACAAGTAGCAGACGCTGAAAGGCCGAGTGAAAGTGATAAAAGACAGAAAAATGGAGGCCGTAAAAGAAGCATCGGAGCGGAAAGGAGAGATAAAAGATTAGACCGTGCGCTGATTCGTAAAATATAATGAAAATACAGATGTAGTAGCGAAAAGAAATAACTGGACATAAATCTGCAGGCGAAAGGAAATTAATGTTTCAGATAAAAGTCGTTGGCGCGGCAATTTTTATGATGTCCAAGAGAAGTAGATTTTATGAGGTTTGCTAAGTGCAGAGATGTATGACGGAATCCTCAAAGTTTTACAGCTACGTGACCGAGTTACACTATTGTTAAAATATTTAGTGTGCGATTTGGCAAATGTTGAGAGTATTGATACAAAAACTCATTTAAATGATTTACAAGCTAGGTCAAGTTCAAGCACTTTTCAGGAAATTTGAATTCCTGGGAATACGAGAATCTCTAATTCATAATGAATACGAGGGAAGACATAATTAGAATTTAACCAAATTTTGTCGAGAAAAAAATCGCCTGTTTGACAATTCCAAAATTGATAGGAATATATCAGTTTTAAGAATAAATAAATAAATTGCAGGAGATAATAAGGAAAACGTGCCTTTAATGTCTGAAAACAACAGCAGAAAATAAACAGGTTCACCAGGAGAGTAAGTAATTTAAATATTACGATATGAAAGATTTTGTGAGGCTATTGAATAAATTATAATGATCAACGTTTTCTTGTATTCGAAGTATTTTATTGTTGAGTTAGTGATGGATATTTTCCAATTCCCTTTGATTTCTAACCTAATAAACTGAATTCCAAAGAAAATCTAGTTTGAAAATGCTACTTTACTAGTCAGAAATTTAATCGATCAACATATGCATAGTAACTGTATGGTATAATAGTCTTTCCTTAAACTAGAGCCTTCGATGAAAATTTCAACTTTCCCTTATATTTTTCATAATTTTACATAAAGTTTATCATTTTACGGTAAATACTGATTTTATTTTAATAATTTCAAGATCACCATCGTAATAATCTGCCGACTGAACACAAGGAAAGCGTCAGCAGAAGACTATCATAGTCGCCGAAAAAAACTAAAGGTTCAATTGATAACATTAACTTAACTATCATTTATTTCTAATTCATGCATTATCTCGAAGCAGCGAACTTCATAAAAAATAGACCTATAAATATCCTTAAATTATTGTATTTTTACATTTTTCTATCCTTTATACTTACAGAGATTCGTGCTTTGTAATTGAACATATCTTAACACCTAAATATACTTAATAAGCTTCTGATCAAGTAACTTTAACTCAAATAAATTGTTTTATACAGAAAAATTTGCAGTAATTGGAACTGTTCTTCGTAAATATAGTAGTTAATAGCCTGCGGTAAAAATCGGAAATGAACTTAAGTAGTTTTAACCCCCCAGGTAGCTTCTGAGAAATAACTCGGATACCTGGAAAATCGTAGTAATGTTTTCGGATTTGTCGATCGATCTCTAGAGCAGTAGGAGCCTATTAGAATTTCACAGAGATTTAGAGAGATTGGCGTTACATGTAGTGCGATATTAGGGGCCATAACATTATTTTTATGATCCAATTTCTATTCTAATGAGAGCGCGAAAGCAATTTTCTGCAGCAATACTTTGATAATGCAATTTTAATGTAGGAATCTGCCTCTATACGAAACCTGTTTTAGTGATTCATTCTCATATCACGAACGCAATGTCCGGTTATATTATCCGCAAAGTCGTTTTATGGCTTCTCGAAAATGCTGTTAATACGTAGGAGTCAGAGAATTGATAACGAAGAATCAACTGACGAAGGCTCTGCTAACTTCTCCTGCAATCGCACTCCTTCAATATTTCAATATCCTCTCGTAATTTTCAATTTCCGTTCATAAAGCCAGTCTTCGTTGAAATTGTGCTTTTGCTACTTTATTTTGCCAATCAAGATTCTTAAATTCACAACTGCCATGTATTTCTTTAAACCTTGGACTCATAAAAGTAGAATTACCGTAACCGCTTCCACATCGTAATTAATTATTAAACTCTGTTCATTTTACAGCATGAATAAGATAAAATTCCTATTATCATCCCTAATAATCTTCCTACTTTTTTATTTTTTATCACCCAACCTGTATATCAGGCAATACACAGTTTATCACGCACAATCAGAAATATTATGACAGAAATATACGACTATAGCAGTAGTCCATCAAGACATTTTCGTATATGTTCCTCCTTGAAATATTCCTAACAGCACTATCTTTACTACAATTACATCCACATGCATTTCTTTGTTTTCAATAAGTTGAATAAATAGTTTAATTCGATATTCTACGCACATAAATGCAAAAGCTGCATTAAATACTTTACACCAGTTTTAAGCTTTCCTTAATATACTTTTATTAAATGCTGGTATTGAAATAGGCAATTCTTAGCTTTTTAATTTTAATGAAAATGCATCCAGACTGCATGTTGGTGAATATCTATCGGCAACTTTCAATTCTAAAAACCTTATTTCTTCTCTCTGTACCATAGATTGTAACAAAGAAATTCTTTATTTGGACTGAAATTTTAGTAGGCTGAATGGAAAAATATTTTAGGAAACAATCACGTTAAATTTTATATGTTAACCCTTTCAGACCCTGTATGCAATACATCGGTCATCGTATTTTGTGATTATTAAGCATTATTCATATACATTAAATTTTAATTTTTATGATTTTGCTCCTTTTATTTTAATATCATGTCATTCCTCTATCAATGGAGTCTCGGAATAAGATTTTAATGCTTATTGAATGACGAAAACATCAACTAAATTCAAAAATAATTTTTTCACCATAGAAAAATTCTAGTCTGAAAGAGTAAAAGAGACATCTGAGCTATTGTTATAAAGACTCCACGTCGACACCGTGAACTTTGAGTTTGCAAACAAATGTTTCAAACAAGGAAAGGGTTAAGGAAATATTTCAAAGATAAAATTGTTTAGAGTTATGAAGCGATGTCTGCCGATTTTATTTCCCCATCAAAACACATTGATCAATAGTAAATGAACCCATCAATACGTATGTTCCCATTACATTACAATTCCCTGCCTACGACATGTCCTTCTTCAGCCTATCCTCCAATCGCCCTGGTTGTTTCACGAGAAACCTCTCTCATTGCTACTGCCAGCTTTGCTTTATATTTTATGTCCCACTCTCTCCATGTCTATCATTAACATTTTTCAAATTCGATCCTTCGAAGAGGGCTCCTCCTTGAATTCTGGCTCCTTGATATACGCGCCGTTACTCGCCTCCTCGATATCCTCTCAACTCCCACACTTCGCATATACATACGGTCGTATGCTATCGTTGAATTAGGAGGTTCTTTGCCCTCGAGGGAGCGAGAACGTTTAAGAAAACTGCTTCGCATATTCTCTCCCTGCATCCTATCCCCTCTTCTTAAAAATTCGCTCCACCCCGTGATCAATGGAAGTACCGCGTGGAAAGTGAATCATTTTTGTAATTGGCCGTTTGGACTGAGTCCAAGTAATGTATATTTCTTTCTCTTTTTTCTCTCTCTCTAGCTACTACGTTTTCTTTTTTATTTAGTTTCTCCATCTACTCTTTCTTCGCTTATCTTCCATTTTGTTCCATTCAACTGCGATACACTGACGTTGTCGGCTTAGATTTAGGTAGCTCATTCCTTTCCAATTCTTTTGATTGGCTGTTGAATTTTAATACATTCTACGCGGTCAACATACTCAGCATAAACAATACCAATTTAAAATCGATGGTGTGGGCCTTGAATTGGTAATATCCCATGACAATCAGTAGCACAAACAAGCTGAATATAATTTATTTATACGATACCAAAGTAATAAAAGTACGACCCGAGTTTCGATAAAGGGCATCACCTTCAATTACAAATACAGATTTATAAGTCAATACTCTTCAATTACCCGCTAGTTCTCTAAGTCTCGTCCTCTCAGTGTTGCCCTTTTGTTTACTGTACCTCACAAAACCCATTTTCCTTACTATATATTGCCTTGAAAATCCATATGTGTAATCCATAACTGAAGATGATGTCCTGCGTCGAAACCCGGGTCGTACGTTTTTTTACAATGGTATCATATAAATAAATTATATTCAGCTTGCTTCTGCTAATGATTAATAATTTAACCATTAAAACCTGTCACTAAAATGATTAATCACAAATCAACAAACTGCAGATTATAATTAATGCACGCCATGAGACAATGAATATGGTAATGATTTAAGTACGAAAAATAAAACAAAATTTGTACCTTTCAATAATTTATTTGAGGACATTTAGCTAAGCTTTTGAATAAATTTCGGGTGTTCTTAGACCGGTGATTTATCTAGAGTTTGACTGTTTTCTTGATCTAGTCACTGCATCATCTCTGTGACAGGCCCAGTATGGCTTAAGGATATTCAAATTTCATTTTAATATCAGTCATGAATAATTTCCTCTCTAAAAACAAGGTAACTGAAGATAAAATGCAAGGGACAAGACAAATGGAAAGATGAAAGTGAATTATGTTAGATGGTGTAAATGACGAGATAAGTTGCAAGAAATGCACTACAAGTTAGTTTTCAAGAAAAGACAGAAAGGGCATTGAATAGGGAGTATAACGGCACATATACCTACCAGAAGGTAGAATATATAATAGGTAGACTTATATATAATTGTATAATATTATGGAACCAGCCTTAGAAACTGCTATTTCTGCCTCGACTTTGTGGTAGTTCTCCATAATAGCTAGCCTATTTCCATGTGACTAATACTTGTATTTTATACGCAGCTTAAATACTCAAATATTCCAATAATTTTGCTCTCTAGTTGCAAAATGAATTTCAAAGTAATACTTCACCACCATAACGAATAATAAACTACGTAAGAAAAACCAATCAATATATCTATTGCAGCAAAAAAATATGAAAGATTTTATCGGCAGATCGGAAAAACAGTTTCAATGAAGCAGTAAGTTACAAGGAGTGTCAGACTTCGGAAACTGGAAATATCTGGGTAGTATAAGTCGGCTTAAGAATTCACCTCCTGTTGAGCAACGTGATTAATATCATTTAGCCGAGAAGTTATTCATTTGAAATGAAAACTAAAATGAATGCTTTATGTTTCCGCTGTGTGTCCCAATTCACCGCTTTATTTAACTCTTGCGAAAATCAGATGCAGAGAAATCGCAGAACATATGAAAATATTAAGCAAAGAATATCATCTCTTCTAACTAACCTCAGAAAAAATAGGAGATTGAAGGCGATAAGATTAAACATTAACAGAGACATTAATTTATACCCATGTACTAGAATAAAGTAAAAACCGAAATACGTCTGTTAGAACTTAACATATTGCGATGTTATCTAGTGGAACTTCTCTATGACGTCACTTAAGGACTGTTACTCCATAACTATCTTACCACTGTTAACTCCAAAATATTTACGACCTAATTGAATAGATCTGATGTTGTTACTATGTTAAGAAACAATACGTACAAAACAAGCAAATACTTATAAATGGAGCTCACCAGCTATATTTGTAAAAATATCCTCTATTTGCGCGTCTTCAAGAAACCTTTACCCCTCATTCAATGTAAAACATATAACAATTTTATAAAAATCATTTTCCTCTCTTGGTGATGAACCATTACAAAAATGAAACTGTATTTTAGAACAGTTCTGAAAGCGGTACTTTCAATTCGTTTCCTTCCACATACATAAAAATATCAGCAGTCTTAATAGGGATGCCTAAAGCACTTCTCGGAGACACATACGCGTATAGGTAGCAATTTGAAGGGATTAGTTGAGAACAAGATGGAATTCAAACAGTCCCTATCCTACTTTATGGGAGGGGTCATGAGTGTAAGAACCAAGAGTCATAAAGTAAAACGCGTATTTTTTCAGGCCGTGAAAAAGTCTCCTGATGACATCGGTGGTGCGAGAACTGAATGGCAATGGATTAGGTTACCTTATTTAGTGTGTTATCAGCGGGGGATAGACGACGGGATGGACCCCCCTCTGACCTCTGTCGGCGTCCGCGGGGGAGTCCACGAAACACCGGTGCGATAAAAATTGAATAAGTCCCGAGGTGTATCTTCCATTGAGACCAGCCGCCTCCATCCGCGAGGGCGTAAACCTCCATTATTCCCGGATAAGTTAATACTTGATGCGAATTACAGCGCGAAAACAGGTGGCATTTAATGAGAAGAGGTTGATAAATGGTGCCATCGTTGTCTCTCCGATATTTGATTTGCAATGCAGTTGAATAAACACAGGGAAACCCGTTTTATATGACCTCGAAGCTAATTTCAACACGGCCCAATGTCTGGAATATTGGATTTATGAGGCGTGCTTTACAAAAGTGTAAATTAGATGCAACCTGTGAATCTTGATTAATGTTTCGATGGTATTAAATGAAGGTAATGAGATATTTAAAGATATAGAAAGTGAGGGCATATTACATAGCAAGAGTGAAATCGAACTTTTAATATTTTTTCCTTTGCCGAATCGAGAAGTTTGTAAACGTTATGAAACCTTTGGCACAGTTTTAATCACTCAAAAATTTCGTCTTTGAATTTCGCAAGTTACAATGAAGAAAAGAAAATGAGCTTTCTAATATTTTATAATAGGATATACGAAATATCATATTAACGCTTTAAAAGTTGAAATAATGCCATAACTGCCACTTAAAATGTATTTCCAAAATTTTGAGTTTTTCATACCTATACTTTATGTCATATCGAGATCTCTTCCGACAGCATATCCTTGTATTGTATATGTAAACCTGTACACTTTATAGTTTCCATTTCCTTTTTCGGTAAAATAATGACCCTGATGCATAGTTAAGTATTTTTGTTTATTATATAATATTGCAACTTAATTTATTCTTATTATACATCTCCTGAAGTAGCTACCGATGAACAAAGAGTTATTTGGAAGTTACTTTATCGCTAACCTTTGACCCCTATACAAGTGACTAATCCTGATTTACCAACTCAATAGTAACATAGACAATGATTGATCGATATATTGCAATATGAATCGCATTAATGTATGACGGTAGTTAATAAGCAGATATCAGTTAAGTTCAATAGATACCATGGGCATCTAACGAAGAACAAAAAGATGTCTACAATTATTTTATCATTTAAAAGTATACCAATCTGTTGAACAATCTTTACAGAGATGAATCACTCAATTTCGGAATTGGTATTGAAAATAGGCTAATTATTTTTTTTTAGTTTCTTAAAGAGAAGTGAAGAAGCTTTTTAACTTCTTCATGGTAATCTTTAAGTATTACGTGGAAAGTAATTCCAAAAACTTATTTTTATACTGCCTTGCCACGAACGTATTTCTTTAAGTCAGAGAGGACATTATATATTTCTAATATGTACAGTGTATAAAACCTAAAGTCTTGGAGAGCTATGTGGGTAACGAGTTCATTTTCGATAAAAGCGGTCCCAGGTTTGACTCCAGGTGCGGTCCGCGAATACAAAATGACCTGAGTTGTCAAAGAACTATTATAAAAAGTACTACTATCTTACATAATAACTGTTTAGCCATCTTTATCTCCAAACAAAAAATACGTAAAACATAGTTGAACGGAAAAACATTGTCTCTGATATCAAATCAAGCTTTCCAATTTTAATTCAGGTTCACTGTTGGCGCCGTCTTTCGAAGACCTTCAAATCATTCTTCTTTTTTTTGTTGTTTTTGCTTTGCGCCGTGTGGCGGCGTTTTCGTTTCTGCATGCTCTATGCAGGGGCTTTTTTGTACGTTACCGAACTACCGAAGAATAAAGAAGTCGCTAATTTCTTTCTCTTTTTTTTCTTTCTCCATGTTTCCCATACAAGCGGAAACATTTTTGGTCCTTCGGGCCGGATTTTCAGCGTAGACATCATCTTACCATCATTTTGATTCTTCTACTTCTACACTGGATTATCATCGTAGACTTCCTGTCATCATTTTTGATCATTCTACTTCCACTGCCAAATCTTCACCTTGGACTTCTTGTCTAATGAAGCTCAACGGGTTATTGGACGGCGCTTGACTGGTTCGTGTTCGCTTTCGAGTCAAAGGTCAGATAAATCCATACTTATTATACCTTATACCTTTCCCTTATTCATGCTTGCATTGAGCCAAATAAATGGATTCTAAGGCTAAAATTTTACTGATTAAAAAGAGGGGGATAATTAAGGCTAGTCTCACAAGACTACAAAATTTCATTAGTACTTTCGATGAATCTTCACAAAGTATATTTGAGTTACGAGTAAGACAAGATAAATTGCCGGAAATCTATCAGAGTTACATCACTATTCAAGAAGAATTAGAACTGGAGGATAGTGATGACGATCATTCATTGGACCGGGAAACGTTTGAAGAACAGTTTTATTCAGTTCAAGCGCTCTACCTGAAATTTCTCGATCCTAGAAGTGAAGTAAATTCAAGTCATTCGGCTTCAATCCATTCAGTTAATGGTAACATTCCTAGTGGTCATATTAGACTTCCGACGATTGAATTACCTAAATTTAAAGGAAAGTTTAATGACTGGTTGCACTTTAAAGATACATTTGAAGCTTTAATTTATGATAACTCTCAATTATCTGCTGTGCAAAAGTTTCATTATTTATTGTCATCTCTGGAAGGAGAACCTCACGAGCTTATTCAAAATTTACAAGTGACTAACGATAATTTTAAAGTAGCATGGACTTTGATAAGAAATAGATATCATAATAAGAAGGTAATACTTTCTACACATATGACACAACTGCTTCACATCCCAACTGTTAACAAGAATAATGCTGGGTCATTAAGGAATTTAATAAATCATGTCCAGTCTAATGTTAATGCAATTAATACCTTGAAAATTGAAGTTCCCTTGTTTGAAGTGTTACTTAATCAAATAATTCTGGATCACATTGATCATGAATCTAGAAAGGAGTGGGAATTGCAGTCAGAATCAGCTGAGATGCCCACCTTGAAAATGGTATTAGAATATTTAGAAAGGAAATGCAAGGCTTTGGAAAGTATCAGTACTACTGCTGATAAGTCAACCTATAGTGCTAATGCGAGTTCTAAATCACACTACAAACTGCAACATGCATATGTAGCTGTTAACATGAAGTGTGTTAATTGTAAGAGTGCACATCATTTGTATAAATGTCCAGAATTTTTACAGATGGAAGTGCATAAGCGTAGAATACTAGTTAAACAATTTAAATTATGCTCTAATTGTTTGAACAAATATTCACCTAATCATCAGTGCTCATCATTTAAATGTAGGAAGTGTGATAAGAAACATCATACTTTATTACATTTTGATAATCCAATTTCACAGTCAATTAAGGGTGAGAATGGCAATAACTACACTTCAGAACATGCAACTACTAATGGTTCATCAATGGTTACCTCATCAATACCATCGAGTAGCAGTTATTGTGCTTTGAAAACTAAATGTTGCTCACAAATAATATTAGCTACAGCTATTATTCTAGTTAGAAATAGACAAGGACAATATGTGCAATGTAGAGCTTTGCTGGACTCAGCATCTCAAGTTAATTTTATTACTGAAAACTTAGTCCAGAAACTACAATTACAGAAATTTAAACAGTATACTCCCATTCAAGGTATTCATGGAGTGAGGGCAGAAACCACATTCAGGATATCATTGCATATAAAATCTCGAATTAGTGATTACTCCTCAGATATTGGTTGTGCAGTACTTCCACGGATAACAGGTTTACTACCAAATGCTCATGTGGATATTGCTAACTGGGATATTCCACAGGATTTAAAACTGGCAGATGAACATTTTAATCACCCTAATCACATTGACTTACTGTTAGGAGCTCAAGTGTTTTATGATACACTTATGCCAAATAAATTAAAGAAATCAGATAAATTTCCAATTCTTCAGGAAACACTGTTTGGTTGGACAGTTGCTGGAATCACACCTACAACACCATCAACTCCATCACCACAACTTGTAGCCCATTGTCTTCAATCAGAGCCATCGTTAGATGAGTTACTGCAAAGGTTTTGGAGTGTTGAATCTATACAACAACCCATTTTTTCTTTAGAAGAAAAACAATGTGAAAGACATTTCAAAATGAATACAACTCGCCAGGCTGATGGAAGATTTGTAGTTAGACTTCCTACCAAGCTGAACCCCAATGAACTTGGAAAATCCAGACACACTGCACAACGAAGATTGATTCTTATTGAGAAACGTCTCAGCAAGGATCCTAAGCTTCTAAAAGATTATCAGGAATTTTTAAATGAGTATGCAGAACTGGGACACATGGAACAGTGTGAGGGTTTGTTGGATGACTTATGTTTTTACCTACCACATCATCCTGTTTTCAAGACTTCCAGTACAACTACTTCATTGCGTGTAGTATTTGATGCTAGTGCAAGAACATCTTCAGGTCTGTCATTAAATGATATTTTAATGGTGGGACCTACGATTCAGCAGGATTTATATTGTATTGTATTGAGATTTCGTACACACCAGGTGGCGATGGTTGCAGATATTGAAAAGATGTATCGGCAGATAGTGGTTCATCCTGAAGACAGGAAGTTGCAGAGAATATTGTGGCGGAAATCTCCAGTAGAGGAAATAGAAGAATATCAACTTACAACAGTTACATATGGTACAGCTTCTGCTCCATTTTTGGCCACGAGATGTTTGAAACAACTGGCTCAAGAAAATGAAGAAATCTCTCCTCACACAGCAAGGATCATTGATGAAGACTTCTACATGGATGATTTACTTACTGGTGCTTCTACAGTTAAAGAAGCATTGCAAATTTATAAGGAACTGTCATCAATATTAAAGACAGCTGGTTTTCCTCTGAGAAAATGGTCATCTAACTCACATGAGCTGTTAGCAGACATCCCTTCACATGTATGAGAAACAAAACTTCCTTTATCATTTGGGGAAGACCACATTACAACATTAGGGTTGAAATGGGATCCAGCCAGTGATCAATTTAAGATAAAGGCCTGTGTAATATCACATGATCATAAATTTAATCATTTAGTTTCCACGATTACCAAACGACAAGTAACGTCTATTATAGCAACTATTTTCGATCCACTTGGATTGATCAGTCCAGCAGTCACACCTTATAAAATATTTCTTCAGTCTTTGTGGCTAGGAAAAATAGGATGGGATTAGTTACTTTCACCATCATTATGTCGCAGTTGGATTAAGCTGTCTCAACAAATGCAGCATTTAAGTGATATAAGAGTAAATCGCAAGGTTCTACCTGATGATATTGCTACCATCATGGGTACTATTGAACCCAACATAGAAATTCATGGCTTTTGTGACAGCAGTGAAAAGGCGTACGGGGCATGCCTGTATCTTCGATCGGTGGACAGTAAAGGTGTATGCTGGACGGAGCTGTTGTGTTCCAAGTCAAGAGTTGCTCCAATCAAAACATTGTTACCCCGTCTGGAGTTATGTGGCGCATTACTCTTGGCAAAACTTTATGAGAAAACTAGATCTGCTCTCAATCTAAAGGTACATCAAACCTTTTTGTGGAGTGACTCCACAATTGCTCTAGCTTGGATATCTGGAGTTCCCAATAAATGGAAAACCTTTGTGGGCCACAGAGTCTCCATCATTCAAGAAATGACTAAGAATGCTTATTGGAGACATGTCCCAACGGATGATAATCTGGCAGACCTTATTTCCAGGGGATTAACGGCGACTGAGCTCACCATGTCAGGACTCTGGTGGAATGGTCCAAAATGGCTTCAGCTCGAAGCCACATATTGGCCAATATTGAATTTAGAACCAAATTGTTTGTTACCTGAAAGTAGGGTTCTGTATGTTGCTAAGGTTGATGACTTGGAGGACTGGACTCTAAGATTTTCCAGACTACGCAAGCTTCTCAGAGTTACGGCCTACTGCAGAAGATTTATTTCAAATTCTAGAACGATTAGACGAAATCGTCAAACCTCATTCATCACTGCACAGGAACTGGATGGTGCCTTGTTAGCTTGCACTAAATTTGTACAACGTATCTCCTATCAACAGGAAATCAAGGATCTTCACCATGAACGAGAACTTTCCAATAAAAGCAAATTAAAAAGTCTCACACCCTTTTTGGATCATCAAGGATTATTAAGAGTAGGTGGAAGATTACAACAATCATTTTTACAGTATGATGCAATCTATCAATTAATTGTACCAGCCAATCATCATTTCACCAAATTGCTGTTACAAGCTGAACACCTAAGACTGCTACATGCTGGACCGCAGCTATTGATAGCTTCTATTCGTCAAAGATTTTGGATTCCATCCATTCGAAACATAGCCCGCAGAGTTGTTCATGAATGTTTAAGGTGCTATCGTTTCAAGGTGCATTCATCAAGGCAGCTGATGGGAGAATTACCGACTACAAGAGTACAACCTACTAGACCTTTTTGGAACACAGGAATTGATTATGCTGGCCCAGTGCTATTGAGATCTGGAGGTCCTCGCAGCAGAACTACGATAAAAGGATATATTGCAGTATTTGTATGTTTATCTACAAAGGCTGTACATTTGGAAGCAGTCACAAATTTAACCCTCATATGGATTCACTGCGCCTTTGCGGCGCTCGTGGTTTTTAAAATGCTTTTAATACTGCCCAATCCCATGGATCTTGCTGAAACTTTCAGTAGTCTATTTTTTCTGCATTCTTAGTCGAAACGTTTAATTTTGCCTGCATAGTGCGTATAGTTTTCATTTTATTGGCCACTAATGGAAAAAGTTACGTCGTTGGATTTACGGCGCCGCTGCGGCTACGCGAGTTTTCTCGTTGCTATTTTGGCCTTTCAATACTCATTTTATGGTTCTTATTTTATTCATGAAATGGTATATTATATTTATAATCATAATATTTAAACGATGAAGCTTTCTAAATCATTTATTATTGTTTAACATTGGGCCAAGTTTGCTATGCCAAATTTCTTTCATCTATTATCCAAGTATCATAAAATTTTCTTTTTTACAATGTTCTTTTACAAAACTTCATCTAAATACAATAATAGATTTTAGAAATTCGTGGCTAGCCTAAGGGTGTTATTTCTATGGCCTCTGTCATTATTTGACAGCAAACGGAAAATAATGCAGTGTTAAAGGTTTTTATTCATAACTTCTGTAATAATGGGTTCAATCAAACAAAACACAGTTAAAAATAAAGAATATAGAAGTTAGTAGCATTATCAATAAAAAAACTTGCTAAGACGAGGCAAATTTGGAAGATAATGACAAAAAATACCGCAGCGCCTCTGCGGCGCCGAAAATCCAACGACGTAACTAAATTTGTAAATCCATATGAGGGTTAAGCACTGAATTTTTTCTCGCAGCTTTGCGAAGATTTATAGCAAGAAGAGGTATACCCTCGCAAATATTATCTGACAATGCAACAAATTTCAGGGGCGCAGCACGTCAACTTAAAGAATTTCATCAATTCTTGCAATCTAATGAATGTTCCAGGAAGTTGAATGAATTTTTTGCAGAAATGAATTGTTCTTGGAGTTTCATACCTCCTTATGCTCCACATTTTGGGGGGATTTGGGAGGCTGCAGTGAAATCCATGAAATACCACTTAAAAAGGGTACTAGGTGATAACATTGTGACTTATGAAGAATTATCCACTTTATTAGCTCAAATTGAAGCATGCATGAATTCTCGACCTATTTCCTATATGTCCAATTTACCACATGATATCAGTTATATTTCTCCTGCTCATTTCCTAGTTGGTGAACCTTTAACCCAACTCCCTACCCCTGATTATTCTGACTTGAAAGTGAATACTCTATCCAGATGGCAGCTACAGCAGCAACGATTGCAGAATTTTTGGAGTCGTTGGTCGAAGGACTACTTGCAGGAACTCCAGCAACGGCGTTGCTGGCGGGAATCGCATCCGAATTTTCATCCCGGCCTGGTGGTTCTAGTGAAGGATGATCATCTTCCTCCCTTGAAATGGCAACTAGGACTTATAAGTGAAGTGTACACAGGGAGTGATGGAAAAGTGCGAGTTGTTTTTATTAAAAACCTCTTCTGGTAATATCAAAAGACCGATATCAAAAATCTGTCCGTTACTGGACTAGTATAATTTTTTGGAAGCAGATGTTCCAAGGGGGGCGGTATGTTGGCGCCGTCTTTCGAAGACCTTCAAATCATTCTTCTTTTTTTTTTGTTGTTTTTGCTTTGCGCCGTGTGGCGGCGTTTTCGTTTCTGCATGCTCTATGCAGGGGCTTTTTTGTACGTTACCGAGCTACCGAAGAATAAAGAAGTCGCTAATTTCTTTCTCTTTTTTTTCTTTCTCCATGTTTCCCATACAAGCGGAAACATTCACTATATATCATACTATTAATCACCATGAATGAACCTGCCGTAGCTCAAAAAAATTTTGTATTTCAATTCTATTTTAGCAAGTTGGGGAAACTAAATGGAAGTGAAGGATTTATGGAAACAGGACATGTACCGTTCAGACGTTCACCCCCCCCCCCCGTTAATTTCGCGCAGCTTATGATTGGTGGGACTATTTCTCTGAGAGTCTTATGCGTCCATTCAACTTCACTATGTTTTAAGCCGTCAGATCCCAAACTTTTCACCACCACTTTCGTCTACTTAATCATAGGAACCAAGTGGATTTTCGGAGTTACATCTCCTGATGCTTCGCTTCCCTAGGATATTTCTACTCTTAACTCTTCGAGGCCCTTTCCAAAGTCTGCTCATCAGTTTTGTTAGTAGCACAATATTAAACTGGAGTGGAAATCTCACCATCATGGGCTAATGAAGATATGAGGAACATACGACTGTTTGGGTCATCAACGCACCTATTCGTTAACCTCTTGAACTAAATGCACGTATATTAATGATTTTCGTTCCTTTCGTACATATCTCAAGTAAATTTATGCATAAATCTGTTTTTGGATTATTCTAACTGCTTGAATGCAGACAAAATATCACTCAAGCCGAATTATACGTGAGGAGTTTATGGCAAAGGTTCACCACCTGGTTACGACTCCTAAAAGCTAGAGGAAAGTGCATTTTCTGAATAATGATCATGAGATTGTGACTCAAAATCAAATTCGAAATAAAATAGAAGTATTTTCTCTGGTGTTTAGATAAATATAACGACTTACATGAGAAGATACCTCTTGGTTATTTCTAAATAACAGGCTTTAATAAGGATTGGCTTAAGCGCACACACTAACATGAAATAATCTCTAAACTACTAATCACTTGATATGTAAATAATATGAATATATTTAACTCCAATCATCGTAATATAAATCGAGAGTAATGTAACTTGTAAAATTACAATGAAACTTATCCAAGAAGTATCATCGGTAGTACCATAAAAATATTATGCACTGATTGATTTGTATAATGTATTATTCTTACTTTTTAGGTTTCCTGTACTACGTTCATATTCATCATCCAATTCTATCAAATTTACTATGAACGTCGTGCGTAGGGATAATATTTAGAATCAGGATGTATATAGTTTCGTTTCATTGAATGGTAGAAGAATATATACATGATTATGCGCTTTATGCAAAGGCGCAGTATTCTTCCATTAAAAAACTTCCCACATTATGAATAACTCCTTCGATATAGACTCACAGCTATTCAAAGATCAAAATTGTTTTCTTCTTTATTAGTGAATATAGCTCAATATTGACAACAAAATTATGGAATAATACCTTCGAATTCATTTTTATTAGATCTGCGTGATCTCAAATACAAAAACAAACAATATACGTTTACTTCTGATTGTGCAATATTTTTGAAAAGGTGATTTTAAGTGAAAAACATGTTTTCCTCGAAATTGGTCATTTAACAAAAATTCGTTTTAAGCCAGAGTCAAAACAAATTTCAAGAAACTTTCCTTGGCTGAAATAGGTTAAAATTGAAAATAAATCTCCCGAAACTTGAATTTCAAGCGGGAAAATTTAGGGGGAGTAATCCGCAGCGGACTTTCCAGATTCACCCGAGGGACGAAAATGAAGAATTGCTCGAGAGGAAGATAAAAAGTAAAGATCCTTCACCGATGAAATATTATTCCCTCAGACCAGAATATTCTTCCTCCAAATAAATTATATCCTAAAGTTCTTCTTACATCCAGCTTTTAATATTTTTCGGGCCATCCGTTTTACGTACAACTTCATATTCTGTTCCGCTAACCACTATATCTCCCTAAATCACCAGCATCTCAAAACGATCACGGCCTGGACCTCGGCCACGACCAGATTCTCGACTCTCCTTCCAAACCTCACTGTCTGAGAAAATCCTCCATCTACCTGTTATCTCAACCCTAATCCTCGCTTCTTATCCGCCTGTACACCCACTGTCTTGCTGCCGACGTGGATTCAGCCCCTTCTGACATCCCGACAAGAACTAAAAAGAAATTCGCGCTCGACTTCCTTAATTACGCTTCTTTTATTTCGGATTAGGAGCATTAGTCAAGTTCTCCTTTAATTTCCGTGAAATGATATCAGAGATTTTGCTATTGCGAGGGAGCACTTATTTAAATCTTTCTGTCTCTTGTGCTTAGCCGATAAAAATCTTACGGTAGAGACTTTTTGATAAGTTAGTGATTTTGATACGAGATCGCGCTCGAGTTGCATATTAATAAGTATTAAATAATTCTTTGTGTGACTACCTCGGAATGTATAATATTCCACCACATCCTATTTTTATAGCGTGTTCATAGAAAACCTTCTAGTACAATATACTTCAAATAGATATCTTAAGCTTTCAAATCGAGAATATTGCTTCCTTATTATGAAAGATTCTAATAAGGAAAGGGTTAAGGTGACTTCTGGTCGGGTAGCCTAGATGGTTAAGGCAGCCTCCCGGTTAGAGGAAGATCCCGGGTTCGATTCCCGGCCCTGTCAGACTTTTTTCAATTCCGTTTTTCCTTGGGAATGAAAGATTCTGTTTATGGAATACCAAATCGTTTATAAGAGTCTTTATATTGTTCCACAAAACGATGAATCTTACATAATAAGTATTAAATATTCTTTGTGAGATTACCTTGGAATGAAAACATACCTCTGCATACAAATTTAATGGCGGGTTCACAGATAACTATCCAGTGTAATATATTTCAAATAAATATCTTAAGCTCTTGAAATTAAAAATATTGCTTACTTATTATGAAATATACTGTTTATGGAGAATATAAGCATTTCTAAAGACTTTTAATGACCCATAAAACGCCGAATCTTGTTTTCACTAAATTAAGGGAAAACAGTGACGATAGATTATTCTAAATTCTGAAATGTGAAGCATTGCACGCATATTAAAAAATACTGTAACTCCAAATTTCAATGAAAATGACTATATTTAAAAGTCCAGAATAGATATACAATAAATCCTCCTCCATAAAATCATTTCGAAATATTTTCTCTTCTATAAAAGTTAATAGTAGTAATTGTAAAAGGAGGAAATTTTAATCTCACATAATCACCTTTCTCTTTTACACATCTGCATGTCTACGTCTTAAAAAACAGTACCTTCACGACCGTAAATCACGCTGCTAAATGCCGTAATCGCAAAGAGAGATATGTCCACATAAACTGCATTCAAAAGTAAGATCTCGCGAAATAAAACGACACGAAATAAGGAAACAGTTCACTCGCACACGCGAAGACGTCCTCAGATATCGTCACGGCGTTACGGCAAGCACTCTACCCAGTATATATAAGAGTGGAAGATATCGGATCCGTTGTCTTCGCATTTCTAATTAAGAGCCTCGCGAAGCTTACGTGATCAACTTGAAGCGGTCACGTCACTCTCCCGCCACCTAGCGGGGGGCGGAGAACTAGTCGTAAGCCAGGTGGACTGGCGCGTGTGCCGCACGAGAGGGCGGTTTGTCACGACTCGAGATCTGCGCGGACAGCTGCCGACGGAGTCCAGACAGAAGAGAGGAACGAAATTTTCGAAATAAAAAGCGCGAAGGAGGGGCGATGCTGGAATAAAGGTGCACGTGTGACGTGCTATCTCGTGGCGGCCAAGTAACGCAAAACTTGGCCTTCGTTTCGTAGGGATGTCCACCTCGACTAATGTGGAGTTGGGAAGAGCCAGGAGTCGTCAAAAATGCTCGAGACGCCCCCGACTGCTTCGCCTACACCCCTTGCCCCGAGGGGGGTAAGATCTGCTACGTCCCCTCCCCTGCAAGGGGCATCTCACCGTGGTTTAGCTACCTCTTTAACTTGACTCTAAAGCCGATGACAGATACGCTGAAGACGACATTACACCCGTGGATGGTTCTTCATAAGAATACAAATAAACTAATTAATTAAGATTATTTTCGAATTTAAATAGAGTCCTGATTACAAATGGATTGGATCTAATCCCTTGCCATTGTAACTGCATTTCGCAGACGGAGATAAATCTGAAAATCCACAGCTAGGGAAAAAGATGAAAAAAGTGTAAGGAGCGTGTGATGCATGAAACATTAGTAAAATAGAAAAAAAGGGAGGAGGAATGAATAATGTATGAAGACCTAATGATAGATATATCTGACAATGAGAGATTGAAGAAAAAATAACCAATATTAGAAACAAGAATTCAAATGTATTTGTTAAAATTTCTTTTTCGATTAAGTAAAACACTGAATGAATAGAGAAATTAAGAAAAAATACAGGAACCAATTAAATATAAATAATAAATAAAAAAATATTTATGTAAATATATAACTGATAAAAGGGATCTGAATTTCTTGCTAATTTTGATCGAACTCAAATAATATATAATTTTTTTACATTTACATTAATACCCTACAAGCCGCCTTTCGGCGTGTGGCATGGGGTGTAAACACCAGTTGAATCTAAACTACTTCCTTATTCGGTTATTGTCGCGTATCGTTCGCGGAAAGAATAAATTTTTAAAACGATTCGTCCTAGCATCTATCATTCTCATCGGTCATTATCGGATCGACCGAGGTAGCAGGGGGGTTGCATGATACCGATTGTATCTTCCGAAAATGTAGTTTCCTTGAATTTGTTAAGCAATCGCAGCCTAGCTTCCATCTCCTTTCTTTCAAGGATTTCCAACCTACGTCTGAGAGCATTTTTGTAACGCTTGCTTCTTTACCGTAGCATTTCTTAACAAAACGAACCGCTTTACGCTGCACTTTCTCGAGTTGGCGAGTACACGTTTCATCCGCCGGATCCCATATACTTGCCGCATATTCCGGAAGGGGTCTGACCAAGGTAAAATAACATCCCTCTCTCATATTTTCATCGCATTTACCGACAATACGCTTTACAAAGCCAAGCATTTTACTTGCTATGCCGCATATTTTTCGAATATGCGTGCTCCAATTTAAGTTATTAGTAATGTTGATCCCGAGATATACAACTGAATCTACTACTTTGATACTAATTCCATTAATTTTGTACGGGTGATTTGGACGCAATTTTTTCTTTTCGAAGAAATTAACTACGGAGCATTTACCTACGTTAATATCTAATTCACATTTTTCGCACCACCTTTGGATGAGGACTAAATCGTTTGAGAGAGATGTTCGGTCTTCCTCGTTTGTTATTTCCCTATATATAACTGAGTCATCCACAAATATCCTCACATTGCTAACAATCTCGTCACTTAAGTCATTGATACAAATAAGGAAAAGAAGAGGTCCAATAACACTGCCTAGAGGTACGCCAGAGGTAACTTTGACTCTATTTGAGCTAACGCCATCCAGTACAACTTGTTGTTGTTCCCTGTTTGTCTCGTAGAGAAAATCCTTAACCCAGTCGACTACTTCCTTGTTAATGCCCGCTAGTTTTAGTTTGTAAATTAGTTTGTAGTAAGGGACTCTTTCAAATGCTTTTTTGAAATCGAGAAAAGTAGCGTCCACTTGCTTTTTACTCTCAGCAGACTTTAAGATATCGTATACAAATAGAACAAGTTGGGTTTCATATGATCGGGACTTTCGAAAACCATGCTGGTTCGCGTCGAGGAATTGATTTCTATCTAAAAATCCCATGAGTTAGCTTACGATGATATAGTATAAGTATTCATTTTCTAAGAAAATTCCCATGCCGATTTCAAATCGACTTAAAAATCAGTGTTTCGCTGTATCGATGTCATAAATTGTACTTTACAGTTTTTTACAACAATGCATGGGTATTGGTATTGATAAATTATAAAGTAAGTGGGCATTGTGTAAATTGAAAAATTTTGGCCTTGGATGCTATATTTGAGCTAATTACAATTTTTCATTATTTTATACCACTCAAAAGGTTCGGTAATACGTTGGCATAAATCCTAAATGTTTTAAATGAAATTTCTTGTTAGGTAGAAAAATACCTACAGGTAATAAATATGGACTCAGAATCCAAATTTTAATAATGGTAGGAAATTTGGTGGGAAATTAAGTAAATATAGTAGATAAGTTTCAAAACTGTATTCTCATCAAAGTTCAGCATTAATAAGCCTCAAATTCTGTCATCTCGATCTAGTTCATTCATCTCTTATCAACGCCAAATGCACTTGAACATACATTATGGTATTTCCATCATGAAATTCCAAGATACTACTCCCAAAGATACTTTCCCTCCCTCTAGTCCCATTACTCTCCTCCGGGAACAGCGTGGGATGAGGAAAATTGAGAGAAAACTGCTAACGGGATGAAGAATTTCGGTAAGGAGATAGTTTCCGTAGGAGTTTAGGATGAAGGTGAAAAGTGATTTTAGATGCGCTCC
Organism: Sympetrum striolatum; assembly: GCA_947579665.1. Lineage (NCBI taxonomy): Eukaryota > Metazoa > Arthropoda > Insecta > Odonata > Libellulidae > Sympetrum > Sympetrum striolatum. The sequence continues at coordinate 36,978,977 of OX388345.1, read as the reverse complement.
ATTCTTCTCGAGTCGAAAGAGGATTCAATTTCTTGAAGATAATCGCGCAGTTTATGTTCCCGAATCAAGCACCGTGAGTAATTACTCGAGCTCAAAAATGCTCGGCAGCAGAGAAACACGGATAAAAAGATCTTGTGGGGATCTGCTTCCAAGGAGGGGGCGTATCTGATGCTAATTAATTAATGCCGAGGGAGGGGACAAGGCGTCGGATCGTATTTTGAATTTCCGAGCAAATGTGTCTCGAAGATTATTTTTAAATTAAACAACCCAGACGAGGACAACGTGTGAATTTATTCTTATTCACAGTATGCCAAAATTGTGTTTTTTATTTCATCCCGCCAAGTTTCATTCTTATTTCAAGCAAATAATTAATGATATTTTTCAGTTAGATTAATTGATATTAGAATTGAATTGAATAAGACTCTTTCAGTTAGATACGTTGATCTCGAATCCTGCTAAATCAGGGGGTACAATTATGGTTATAGTTGTAGAGGAGATTCAATTTCAACAATAAACTGGTTGGTAATTAATTTCATACATGTATGCACCGATTGCATGCAAATTATTGATGAATCTGAGCTTGTATGGATAACCCCAAGTAAAGTCCGAGTATATCCAGCTATTCAGATTCATTTTAATCGGGATTCATTTCTGTAAATAGCAAAGAGATATATGGACTATAGTTTGCCATATTTTACTATGTAATTGTCGCTTGACTTTTGAAAAGGTATCTCAAGGTTCACAGAGTAAAATAATTCTTAAAAAACGTTTTGAACTCCGATATGTGAAGATAAAATTATAAATATAGCTGTTCACTCGTTACTAAGTACATGATATGATCTGTTCACTCAAAATCATGATAACCGTGAATTTGCTTCTATACAGCTCTGAGATTCATCCAGAGGGCTAGAACATTTTCTGGCTCTTAAAAACCACAAATCATTGTAATTAACATGGGAACGTATTTTGGCATCTTTGCATGAGCTACCTCATTTAAGCTGTCGTGAAATATCTTCTTCAAGCAGTCTGAGATTTCCGCGTTTCTAGAACTCGCATAATACTAACTCTACTATTCTCTATTACTAAACTACTAACTATATTACTCTCTTCTAGATTATCACAATAACTTGTTCCATTAAAATGGCTTTGCAATTCCCTTGAAAAACTGCTTAAGCATTTTCGGTGAACGTTTCAATAAAACCTATATACCTAAATAAATAAACGGGATATCATTACCTGAGCTCTATGTTAGGAATAATAAATCAATCAGGCTTTCGGTAGTAGGTAGCATGTTCGGCTTTGGTGAGAGCATTCCATGGTTCGATTACCGGTGGGAGCCCATGCGCGAAATGTCCTTTAAAACAACATATAGATCTAACGAAAACCTTGTGTATTGAAAAAAAGGAAAATTAGTAAAGGTTATTCTGCACGAGATGGCCTGCAACCAGGAAAAATACCAACGAAGAAAAGACTTGAAAGAAGTCCGACTGAGACCGAAGATCGAACTCAGGTCTCCTGAATGCCATTCATTTGCTCTGTCCGTTGAACTACCCCGCCAGAATATCCTTTGAAGCTATTAGAGAGAATAGCTTGCTTCCTTGAATATTGTGTCGTGGAAAAAAAATCGAACATGAGAGGGACAATAGGAGTGAACTCTTCTTCTAATTTGAGTACCAAAACGACGAGTAAAAGTTTCACGACTTAACTGAAGAAATATTTATTGACATTTAAAATAACTATATGGCCCTAAGAAATGGATGAACTCCGCGTAGACATTTTGGGCTGACTTTACTGTGTGTCCCATCCAAGATTCACTTTCTGAGTGCTTCAGTTTAGGAAATTTGCTAGCGAAATACATGATTCTTCATGTTGTATGAATACAATATAATACTAATAGTAAAGAAAGAATGCGGATTTTATTCTTCATTTAAGCCGCTCGAGTATTTGAGTTACGCAGATTGCAACAAGTGTGGAACACGTACAAATCACCGTACCTTTATCAATTTCGAAAGTTTCATAGGTATGCTATAAAAGGTATACGATAACTTCCAAACAACTTATATTTAACTTTGAAACATATGAGTATTCTACTCTCCTTTAACGATCATGTGGGCCTCATACTATAGAATTAAAACTTTCGTAATAAAATTTAGGCTTTAAGGGTAACCACGGTGAAAGTTATAATGCTACGGTATAGTTGAATTTTATTAATAGATCCGAATTAAATTAATTTGAACCTAGAGATGACATCATAAATTCCTAATATTCCACAAAAAATGTTGATACCTCGAGGAAATAGAAACCTTATTCACTCAGCAAAAAACTTGGATAGAAACGTTCCTTCAGAAAAAAATTGGGAGCACCACTAGCCAGATAGCTTGAAATTTTAGCGACTAGTCACTATTTTCTGCTTCATCAGGCTCTGTTTTAACACCTTTTTAAAAGTATAGATGAACATTTTTAAATTTTGATGAAATGGCTTTTCACACCTCAAGATGAAGTTCCTTCGAGTGTATTTGAGTGAAATTGATAAAAATAGATCAAAACAGACGAAAGACCTCTTTCCTAGCGATGAAGTTTTACGAAGAAGCTAGAGGCACATTCGTTGCCCAACGGTTTTTCAGTTTTTGCTACGAATTAGAGCAATGAGCAAGAGTAGCAGAGTTATCAGCCGAAAAAGCTTGGAGACAGAAAATGCGACAAATTATCTCTGGATCAGAAAGATTATTTCTAAATTATGATTATCGTTCGCTTCTTGATTTTAAATTACTATCAACTACTCAGTAAAACAATTATACAAGGTTATCTTTGAATGATATTACCGATGTTTGTCATAGAAGTTAACTTTAGACGTAAAAGATAATCCGGTTCTCTAATATTTGAGTTATTAAACCTCTAACTCATTAACAGCCGTGTTAAAATATCTGCCCTTCTCTTCCAATATGTAATCAACCTTCAAGCACCATTTAGCAGAGAACTAGAAAACCTTTTCATGCCGTTGTTTACATTGCTTTGTTAAACCCAACCCGGATTATATTTTCACCTAGACATCCGAAATAATAATATTTCAGACGACAACCAGGGGCACTATTAAATTAAAACAGGTCGGTAGACCACACATTGAAAGAGCAACGAAACTTCATCTGATTCATAAGGTTTGTGCATCATCTCATGCATACACACACAATAATAAAAAATACCACTGAAATATAAAATTTCATTGAAACAAAAATATTTATGTACAATTATTATCTTTTCACTTTTCACGATATGGAGTCCCGCCAAAATGTCATGTCTGAAGCAATTGATAGTAAAAAATAACTGAAAATTTCGAAATAACCAGGTACCTATTTGAAAAAAAAAACAATAATTTGGAATGGGAAATCTTTTTCCATCGGAAGGCCACATTTAGCATAGTATTTAGAAAGGCCGTATATAAAACCCTCAGACCACTCGCGTGTTGCGTGTTGCTTACATTAAATAGTTGAAGATCGATATTTTATATGATAAAACAAATTAATTCGCTGAGTAAACTGACAGAGGGCATTTCCGATTCTATTTTACTCTTGACGTCAATTCAAGGTGAGAAAACAATATTACATAAATAAGGGAATTTGAAAAAAAGTTTTTAGTACCAAAACTTGTACAAAAACCACAAGATGGGAGTATTTGATTTAGAAAGTGGCTGCAAGACTGTTATGAATGAAAATGCCCAAAATGTAGTCAAAGGATCCTCACCTATGTACCAGGTGAATGAATGCATTGATGCAGACGTCAGTGTCTCAGCAAGCCCTTAAAATGACCAAGACAGGCGCATATACTCTCGCACGCGAACGGATCCTAACAAATACTTATCAACGACCAACCGAAAAAGGGCGGGCCCATTTCCACCCACGTCACGACGACATAATTACTCAAGCAAGTAAAAAAGCCTCGGGAAGCGAATTTCACGGGGAGGATATCGTATGGTGCTTCTTGAAAGGCAGGAAATTTTTCTGATGTGCTGCAGACGGACGGAGGACAGGACGGGGGTGAACATGCGAGAGAATGAGAGGAAGGCAGTGAAAGATAGGTGTAGAAGAGGGAGGAAGAATTACCTCGGGAGAAGGGTGAGAGATTGAGACGTCAACGGGACTATTTTTTTTCGTGAGTGGGTGTTCTCTTACAAGGACCGCATTAAGATGTCCGCTGAGATTTTCGGCGCATTCTGGTGCGTGCGGAGTAATGTCCGGGGCTTATGCGATCCTCGTCTATGAAAGTAAGACGGCTGAGAAATGCGTCGCTATTTTTCGCGGCTGCGGAATAAGCGAGGGAAAATGAACGTGTCTACGGCTCTGGGAAACATGGGTACGAGTAACGTGATCATGCTGATGCCGGAGAACAAATGTTGACGCTCCGCGAAATTTGGAAAGTGCAACGCATTTTTTGGAGTTATTTCTCTCGGCTTAAGGAGAATTGCGGAAAGTTAAATGATGTCGCTATCTGTTCTCCAAATTGTCATCTGAGTATGGAAAGAAAATTTGGACTTAGGACAATTTGGAAATAACTGTCTATTTGATCGTCATCCACTTCTCATCAAAATTCCATAGTAGTGATTAGTTCATGTTTTAGGGAACACAGTATTTTTTTAGAATGTGTTTTTATCTAGGGTAGAAGGAAGATAAACTAAATGTTAAGTATACTAAATCAATACTAGTATTATCACATTAAGAATAACAGAAACTTACACCTCTTGCTAAAGAGATGTAATGGATTACGACTGTTCAGAAAAACAAGGGATTACTTTCAATCTCAACCATAGAAAAAATCTGATGTGGCCAGCACAGGACTTTCTCCATACATAAGATGTAAATACTTATCTACGACAGTAATTTCGAACTCTATATTCCATCTAAACTTTGAAGATGAGTGATTAATTTATATATTATTATCTTTTACGTCACAAACATTATAAATAATGTTTTTCAGGACATGTTCGATGAAAAACGATGAAGTGGCTTTTCGCCCCAGCGCACAGTGTGATATTTTCGTAATCTAGAGGGACAAAAGTCAATTTTCTTACTTGTCTACGCGGATCAAGCGCATTTGGGAAAATATATTAATTTCTTGAGTTATTAACTGGAATTGAGTCTTGGAATGCGAGTGATATGTTTACATGAAGCATAAACACAACCACACGCAAAGAAGACACAGGCCCAAAGAGATAAAGCGCAAACGGTGACGGCCGCTAACGGCCGAGTTAGCAAGGAGAGGGATATGAGGTTATTTAAATCTCAGGAAGGAAAGTGTTAAGATATCTTTTAACATATTTTTATTATAAATAATAACAATTCAATATGATCGATGATCAATGTGCAATAAAATAGGTACAGTAAAACATAATATTGGTAAGTAATAACTTGTAATCACAAAACAAATTGATAGGAAAAATAAGGAATTAATTTTATACAACATCTCAATCAATCTCAACATCATGGAGATATTTTGAAAACCGGAAATGAGCTTTGAAGAATGAGGCTCGACTTCCGGTTAACTGATTTACTCCAAAAACTGATCAACTCTAAAGACAAAAACCAAAATACTATATATGAAATTTGGTGTTGATCCAACAAACCGTTTTCATGTTAGAGCGCCCACAAAGTACATAATCAGCTACTTCAGGTTGATCAGTATTTCACGAATAACTCCTAATCAACCGGTGATGCAAAAATATGTTAAATACAAAAGTTATAGTAAAACACATTATCTAAAAGTTTTATAAGGTACACAATATACCTATACATCATATTTATGGAGATATTTTGAAAACCGGAAATGAGCTTTGATGAAGAAAGCTCGACTTCCGGTCAACCGATTTACTCCAAAAACTAATAAACTCTGACAGCACACAATACAGTGCTATGTATGAAGTTTGGTATTGATACGACTAATAGTTTTTACGTTAGAGCGCCCACAATCACAAACACACATACACACACACACACACCCATACACACAGACATCATTCCGAAAATGATCAAAATGTGTTCTAGGGACCCCAAAACGTGTATTTCCGTTGAAATCTCGAAGTCAAATTTTTTCATGAAAACAATACTTTCTCTATACTTCGTATATGGAGAAAGTAAAAAGGAGAAAAACTTGAAATTTCATCCATTTTCTTCTCCGGTTATCGTCGTTTTTTGAGTTTACTGCAAAGAAAAATTAAAAATTTCTATGAAATATGGTAAGATCGTGTCATTAGAAGGAGTCCAATGCTGACTAGTTTTCCGCAATGTTTAGAAAAATATGGCCCAAAACATAAAATTTTACCGATTGCTTTTGAGTTATCGACTTTTTTGAGTTACCTGATGTAAATAATTGAAACATTTTAATGAATTTGGATATATCTCGTCAAAAACTTAAAAATGAATCATAACTTGAATAGATTTGCTAAATGTTTAGCAAAATATGGCAAAAAACCTGAAATTTCACCAGTTTTTTCGGGTTATTGACGTTTTTTGGGAGAAATAATACGAAAAATTTAATGAATTTAATAAACTTATCTTTATATATAATTTCCGAAGAGTCCGTCCGTCCGTCCGTCTGTCTGTCCGTCCGTCCCCCCTTTATTTCAGAAACGGTTTGACTTAGCGATTCGAAACAAACTGCATTGTGTTTCTACGAGTTAGAAACCCCTAGGAAAACTATTCCAATTACTAAGAAAGCCCGGGTTCGAACCCAGGAGTCCATAATAGGGTCCCATAAGGAATACACGTAAACTTCACTTTTATCGGTTGCAGGCCTCATTTCTTTTGCAAAATATAATTAGAAAGAATCATTGTTAAAAGTCGGGCATACCATCAAAAGATGGAAAATTTATTAAAGTTTCTTATTTAAGTAGTGGAATAGCGATTTCGATTAGAAATTGCCAGTATTTTGATAAAATAGAAGAAATATTAGAGAGATTTTCGAGGTTAAAAAACAAGTCCGTTCCCATTAACGACGAATGCGGTTGTTGAATTTATTCAATAAACCATACCTAGGCCCGGTATTATAATGTGTAGTTATCTATAGGATAACTTTAACATCCAGGTTAACTCAAAAATTGGGCATTATAATCGATGGTTAAGCCGTATCTGTTAGTTAAAGTGTTTGTTATCTTATCAAACAGATTGGGTTGTGATCGAGTCCTTAACTGATTGATAGCGCAACGCATCATGGGAGTAAACCAGTGTAAACAAGTAATGGCGGACAAGCTTTACTGCTAACTTATCAACTCAGTTGGTTTGTTGATGAAAATTAAGTTTATACTCCACAATTTCTGGAAAATATTTGTTCGGATATTCTAATTAAGTTGGTATGACTCCAATTAAATGTATATGTAATATTTTAAGGTCGTTTTTTGTGTCACATTCATTACGCGTAGAACTATGTTGGTTCCGGAGATGTGTACAATAAGTTATTATATATGTAATAAATATGATGGGATGCTTATCACAGGTAAATAATATTAAATAATGCTGCTAAATACTTCTCTAATAACGATATTTATTATGACCTCACATAATAGACAAGAAATGGAAGTATTGAAAACGTTTCAAGATATTGAGGATGACGACGATGAATTTTTATTTCGAGTACTGCTGAGAACAAGAAATCCTAGAATATTTAAGATTCGACCGGATTATCTCAACACTGAGTGAAGAAGAGTTTTTTATAAGGTTTAGACTAAATAAAGAAACAGTGGTTAAGTTTTTAGAAAAAATTGCGATGAAAATAGAGCATCGAACAACAAGATATTGCAAAGTTAATTCAAAGTATCTGATGTATGAAATAACTGCTTGATCATTACACTTCCTATTTTAAGAAATAAGGCGATGTCAGCAATGGAACAGTTTCTACTGACATTAAGATTTTATGCCACTGGTTCGATGCTAATCGCTTCAGCAGACTTCACTGGTGTCCATAAATCAACTGCTAGCCGAACAGTTAAGAAGGTTACTAGAGCCATTGCTGAACAATCAATGACATATATAAATCTACCAACAAGCAAACGAGAGATTGGACTTAACATGCAAAACTTTCACAGCATGGCCTCATTCCCAAGGGTCTTTGGCTGCATAGATTCCACACACATAAAAATCATATCACCAGGTATAAAGTGTTCTTAAAATCTCAAGCAATGTTGCTGTAATTAGTAAATTACATTAATAATATCTTTTATTACTGCTTCTATCATCCATATCTTTGTCAAATAATTAACATATACGGATATTAAAAATAATGAAGATCAGTGTCATGGTTAAGTACATCACATGTCTCTTATAAGAAAGATTTTTTCTCAAATTAAGAAGGGATATCTATAATATAAAATCGAGTGTGGGTGTGTGTGTGTGTGTGGGTGTGTGTGGGTGTGTGTGTATGTATGTATGTATGTTCGCTAAAAACTCGAGAACCGAGAGTCGCAAAACTTTGAAATTTTGTAAATTATTAAAAGTCAACCCCCCGCAGAGTATAGGCTACTTTTTATTTCCCTAAGGTCCACGGTTCGAACCCAGAAGATTCAAAACGTTTCCATAAGAAATACACACAAAGTTCATTTTTTCGTCGTGAGGTTTATTTCTTTTGCAAAACTAAATTAGAAAAAACAGTTGTAGGAAGTCGAAATTAGCATCAAAAGAAGGAAAATAGATTAAAGATTCTTATTCTGGTCGAGAAATATCATTTGCGATTCGAAATTGCGAGAATATTGATAAAATATACGAAACTTTTAGGTAGATTTCCATGTAGTAAACAACTAAGGCGATTTATAAAGTTTTAAATTCAATTTACTAGTAAGATACCCTCTAGCTGATGCGGCAGCATCTCGGATTCGTTATGAGAAGGTTGCCAGTTCGAATCCCTGGTAGACCAAAACTTTTTTCCTTTTTATTTTCACAAATTTTGTTTTATATTCTTTTTATTTTGTAATTAATTTAATATTATACTGATAATCGTGCAAATATCATCATACTTCGTAAGAATGTGCATGATCGGAAATATTGTGTATGGGAGAATAATGAAGTCACGAAGAATAGAAATTATATTTGTGCTTATATTTATTCATAATCCGATTTTTTAATCATTCGCAAGCACCCAAATGATAATTATCATAAAAGCATTTGAAGCCAAAGATATTTCGGTAATTTGAGCAACAAATAAATGATGGCTGCTGACATATACAAGGAGTTTTGAGCAGTTCTATTGAAAAGCAAACTTAGTTAACATTCCTAAAAATTTTTTGGTTGTCTGTTAATTTTGAGGTGAACCAGGCGTATTGAAGCATATCAGTAAAAATGGGAGATGATATTGGCTGTGAACTATGGATTGAATTTCGATGCAATCTTCTCGGGAAGTAATTTCAAGTAAATGACGCCTGTGGTTTAGCCTGTGAATTGGTATCCTATCTATCTATATGAATGAATTCGGAGAAGGAATTATATATAATAGATACATGAATGAATCCGGAGAAGTGTCTAAATATAATAGATATGAATGAATCCGGAGAAGGAATTATATATGATGGATCCCCCTTTTCTTTCGTTTCGTTTCATCACTGTTGCATTTTTAATCCAAGGCGGGGTTACTCTAAGAAAGTCTTGGTTATTTTCATACATATATACACACATTCACACGGTCTCATTCACTTATAGACTGACACTTTGAAGCATTTGTTTATTAGGGTTTTTTTGGGTCGGGTGGTCTCACTTGGTACTTTGCACCACAGAGTGAACCAACTTCTTTTGCTACGTATGCTTCGCTGCCGGAATTTTAAACTGAGGCATGGTTATTATATGAAAATAATGGTCATATACATGCATACATACACACATTCACACGATTTCATTTACTTATAGTGGGCAGTTTGAAGTAGTTGGTAATTAGTATTTGGTTTATCGTTTGGAGCTTTTGTATTAGTATTTGTATTTAACAGTACTTCCTTCTCTTGTTGAGATGCAACGTGTATATAATATATAATTTATCTCTCTCTATTTCGAGTGATATGTAATTTTTTTCTGCAATGTATGTTAAATGTTTGATTCAGTTGTCCTCTTGTACCTGTATGAAAACGTTACATTAAACGTGGTACTGCTTATCCTAATGTGATCTTAGAGTATACTTATATGTTCTCAGTTGAAGAAATTTTTCATTCAAAGTATATGAGATTGAATATTGAGTTGGAGCGGCTTTGTAGGCTTAATTGTAACTTACATTTCTTGATATATTGGTTTGGAAAGTCTGGTATTCGCTATTTACCAACAATTATGAAGCATTTGTTACGATCAAGGTTATTACACTGGTATTTATGAAATTAAATATCCCCGTTGAGATTCAACGGGTACTTCTGCTAGTATATATTAAGTCATATAATGTAATATGATTCAAAACTTCACCTGGTTAGCTCAATTTTTATCAAAATATGGCCAAAAACATGAAATTTCACCGTTTTTTTGTGTTTTCGACGTTTTTTGAGTTTACTTCAAAGAAAAATTAAAAATTTCTATAAAATATGTTAAGATCATGTCATAAATTTTAAGAAGAGTCCAAAACTGTCAAGTTTTGCTAAAATTTATCGGAATATGGCCGAAAGCATAAAATTTTACCGATTTTTTATTCGAGTCTTCCACGTTTTTTGAGTTCCCTACTAAAATAAAATTAAAAAATATTAAATAATTTGGATATATATCGTCTAGAACTTTAAAATGAGTCAAAAGTGTAATACATTTGCTCAATTTTCAGCAAAATATGGCCAAAAACCTGATATTTCACCTATTTTTGTCGAGTTTTTAACGATTTTTGGGTTAACTATTAAGAAAAATTAAAATCTTTTTTAATTTTTGGATAGATCGCGCATATATTTTTAAAATGGCTAAAAACTTGACTATATTTGCTTTATTTTAAGTTAAATATTGCAAAAAATTGAAATTTCATCAATTTTTTTTTCGGATCTTCGACGTATTTTGAGTTAATTGCAAAAAGATATAGAAAAAATCTATATAATTTGGTTATATCCTTCCATAAACTTTTAAAAAAGTCCAATATTGTCTTATTTTGCTATTTTTTTAGCAAAATATGGAAAAAACCTGAAATTTCACCGATTTTTTCAATTATTGAATTTTTTAGGTGAAAAGCTACGTAAACTTTAATGAATTTAATAAATTTATAAATATTTAGTCATCAAATGTAATATGAATCCAAAGTAGACCTGTTCTGCTCAATTTTTAGTTAAGAATGGCCAAAAACCTGAAATTTCACCGATTTTTTTGGAGTTTTTGACGTTTTTTGGGTTCAATATTAAGAAAATTTAAAAATTAGTTAGATTTTCTAGATAACTTTAAAATTGGTACAAACTTGACTTGTTCTGCTCAAATTAAAGGAAAAAAAGGGGAAAAACCTGAAATTTCATCCATTTTCTTCTCCGGTTATCGTCGTTTTTTGAGTTTACTGCAATGAAAAATTAAAAATCTCTAAAAAATATGGTAAGATTATGTCATTACCTTTAAAAATAGTCCAATACTGTCTAGTTTTCCGCAATGTTTAGAAAAATATTGCCCAAAACAAAATTTTACCGATTTTTTTTGAGTTTTCGACGATTTTTGAGTTTACTTAAAAAAATATTAAACATTTCTATAAAATATGGTAAGATCATGTCATAAATTTTAAGAAGAGTCCAAAACTGTCAAGTTTTGCTAAAATTTATCGGAATATGGCCGAAAGCATAAAATTTTACCGATTTTTTAATCGAGTTTTCCACGTTTTTTGAGTTACCTACTAAAATAAAATTCAAAACTTTTAATGAATTTGGATATATCTCGTCATGAACTTTAAAATGAGTCCAACCTTGAATAGAATTGCTCAATGTTTAGTAAAATATGGCCAAAAACCTGAAATTTCACCGATTATTTTCCTGTTTTTAACGATTTTTGGGTTAACTTTTAAGAAAAATTAACATTTTGTTTTTTATTTGGATAGAACGCGCCTATATATTTAAAATGTCTTAAAAATTGATTAAATATGCTTTATTTTAAGTTAATTATTGCAAAAAATTGAAATTTCATCAATTTTTTTTTCGAATTTTCGACATTTTTTGAGTTAATTGCAACGAGATATGGAAAAATTCTATATAATTTGGTTATATTGTTCCATTAACTTTTAAAAAAGTCCCATATTGTCTTATTTTGCTATTTTTTTAGCAAAATATGGCAAAAAACCTGTAATTTCACCGATTTTTTCGAGTTTTTGACCTATTTTGGGTGAAATGCCTCTAAAAATTTAATAAGTTTAATAAATTTATAAATATTTTGTCAATAAATGTAATAGAAGTCAAAACATGACCTGTTCTGCTCAAATTTTAGCAAAATATGGCTAAAAACCTGAAATTTCACCAGTTTTTTTCGGGTTATTGACGTTTTTTGGGTGAAATAATACGAAAAATTTAATGAATTTAATACATTTATATATATTAAGTCATATAATGTAATATGAATCAAAAATTCACCTGGATAGCTCAATTTTTATACAATAAACGTTTAAAAAAGTCCAAAATTGTCTTATTTTGCTATATTTTTAGCAAAATATGGAAAAAACCTGAAATTTCACCAGTTTTTTGGGGTTATTGACGGTTTTTAGGTGAAATGTACGTAAAATTCAATGAATTTAATAATTTTATATATATATAGTCTTTAAATGTAATATGAGTCAATACTTGACCTGTTTTTCTCAAGTTTTAGCAAAATACCGCCAAAAACCTGAAATTTCACCGATTTTTTTGGAGTTTTCGTCCTTTTTTGAGTTTACTGTAAAGAAAATAAAAAAAATCTATAAAATTTGGGAAGATCATGTCATAAATTTTAGGAAGAGTCCAAAACTGTAATGTTTTGCTAAATAATAGCGGAATATGGCCGAAAGCATAAAATTTTATCGATTTTTTAATCGAGTCTTCCACGGTTTTTGAGTTCCCTTCTAAAATAAAATTCAATACTTTTAATGAATTTGGATGTATCTCGTCATTAACTTTAAAATGAGTCCAAACTTGTATAGAATTGCTCAATGTTTAGTATAATATGGCCAAAAACCTGAAATTTCACCGATTATTTTCGAGTTTTTGACGATTTTTGGGTTAACTATTAAGAAAAATTGAAATTTTGTTTTCAATTTGGATAGAACGCGCCTATATATTTAGAATGACTTAAAAATAGATTAAATTTGCTTTATTTTAAGTTAAATATTGCAAAAAATTGAAATTTCATCAATTTGTTTTTCGAATTTTCGACGTTTTTTGAGTTAATTGCAACGAGATATAGAAAAATTCTATATAATTTGGTTAAATCGTTCCATAAACTTCTAAAAAAGTCCAATATTGTCTTATTCTGCTATTTTTTAACCAAAATATGGCAAAAAACCTGAAATTTCACCGATTTTTTCGAGTTTTTGACCTATTTTGGGTGAATTGCCTCTAAAAATTTAATAAGTTTAATACATTTGTAAATATTTAGTCAATAAATGTAATAGGAGTAAAAACATGACCAGTTCTGCTCAATTTATAGTAAAATATGGCTAAAAACCTGAAATTTCACCAGTTTTTTTCAGGTTATTGACGTTTTTTGGGTGAAATAATACGAAAAATTTAATGAATTTAATACATTTATATATATTAAGTCATATAATGTAATATGAGTCGAAAATTCACCTTGGTAGCTCAATTTTTATACAATAAACGTTTAAAAAAGTCCAAAATTGTCTTATTTTGCTATTTTCTTAGCAAAATATGGCAAAAAACCTGAAATTTCACCAGTTTTTTGGGGTTATTGATGGTTTTTAGGTGAAATGCTATGTAAAAATTAATGAATTTAATAATTTTATATATATATAGTCAAAAAATGTAAATTGAGTCAATACTTGACCTGTTTTTCTCAAGTTTTTGCAAAATACGGTCAAAAACCTGAAATTTCACCGATTATTTTCGAGTTTTTGACGATTTTTGGGTTAACTTTAAAGAAAAATTTAAATTTTGTTTTCAATTTGGATAGAACGCGCCTATATATTTAGAATGACTTAAAAATAGATTAAATTTGCTTTATTTTAAGTTAATTATTGCAAATAATTGCAATTTCATCAATTTTTTTTTCTAATTTTCGACGTTTTTTGAGTTAATTGCAACGACATATAGAAAAATTCTATATAATTTGGTTATATCGTTCCAGAAACTTTTAAAAAAGTCCAATATTGTATTATTTTGCTAGTTTTTAGCAAAATATGGCCAAAAACCTGAAATTTCACCGATTTTTTCGAGTTTTTGAACTTTTTTGGGTGAAATGCCACTAAAAATTTAATAAGTTTAATAAATTTATAAATATTTAGTCAATAAATGTAAAAGAAGTAAAAACATGACCGGTTCTGGTCAGTTTTTGGTAAAATATGGCTAAAAACCTGAAATTTCACCAGTTTTTTTCAGGTTATTGACGTTTTTTGGGTGAAATAATACGAAAAATTTAATGAATATAATACATTTATATATATTAAGTCATATAATGTTATATGAGTCAAAAATTCCCCTGGATAGCTCAATTTGTATACAATAAATGTTTAAAAAAGTCCAATATTGTCTTATTTTGCTATCAATTTAGCAAAATATGGCAAAAAACCTGAAATTTCACCGGTTTTTTTGGGGTTATTGACGGTTTTTAGGTGAAATGCTACGTAATATTTAATGAATTTAATAATTTTATGTATATATATAGTCAAAAAATGTAATATGAGTCAATACATGAGCTGTTTTTCTCAAGTTTGACCAAAATACGGCCAAAAACCTGAAATTTCACCGATTTTTTTGGAGTTTTCGTTCTTTTTTGAGTTTACTGTAAAGAAAAATTATAAATATCTATAAAATTTGGAAAGATCATGTCATAAATTTTAGGAAGAGTCCAAAACTGTAATGTTTTGCTAAATAATAGCGAAATTTGGCCGAAAGCATAAAATTTTACCGATTTTTTAATCGAGTATTCCACGTTTTTTGAGTTCCCTACTAAAATAAAATTCAAAAATTTTAATGAATTTGGATATATCTCGTCATGAACTTTAAAATGAGTCTAAACTTGAATAGAATTGCTTAATGTTTAGGAAAATATGGCCAAAAACCTGAAATTTCACCGATTATTTTCGAGTTTTCGATTATTTTTGGGTTAACTATTAAGAAATATTAAAATTTTGTTTTCAATTTGGATAGAACGTGGCTATATGTTTAATATGACTTAAAAATAGATTAAATTTGCTTTATTTTAAGTTAAATATTGCAAAAAATTGAAATTTCATCAATTTTTTTTTCGAATTTTCGACGTTTTTTGAGTTAATTGCAACGAGATATAGAAAAATTCTATATAATTTGGGTATATCGTTCCATGAACTTTTAAAAAAGTCCAATATTGTCTTATTTTGCTATTTTTTTTAGCAATATATGGTAAAAAACCTGAAATTTCACCGATTTTTTCGAGTTTTTGACCTTTTATGGTGAAATGCCTCTAAACCTTCAATAAATTTATAAATATTTAGTCAATAAATATAATATAAGTCAAAAAATGACCTGTTCTGCTCAATTTTTAGCAAAATATGGCTAAAAACCTGAAATTTCACAAGTTTTTTTCTGATTATTGACGTTTTTTGGGTGAAATAATAAGAAAAATTTAATGAAATTAATACATTTTTACATATTAAGTCATATAATGTTATATGAGTCAAAAATTCACCTGGATAGCTCAATTTTTATACAATAAATGTTTAAAAAAGTCCAAAATTGTCTTATTTTGCTATTTTTTTAGCAAAATATGGCATAAAACCTGAAATTTCACCAATTTTTTTGGGGTTATTGACGGTTTTTAGGTGAAACGCTACGTAAAATTTAATGAATTTAATAATTTTATATATGCATATAGTCAAAAAATGTAATATGAGTCAATACTTGAACATTTTTTCTCAAGTTTGACCAAAATACGGAAAAAACCTGAGATTTCACCGATTTTTTTGGAGTTTTCGTACTTTTTTGAGTTTACTGTAGAGAAAAATTATAAATATCTATAAAATTTGGTAAGATCATGTCATAAATTTTAGGAAGAGTCCAAAACTGTAATGTTTTGCTAAATAATAGCGAAATTTGGCCGAAAGCATAAAATTTTACCGATTTTTTAATCGAGTCTTCCACGTTTTTTGAGTTCCCTACTAAAATAAAATTTAAAAATTTTAATGAATTTGGATATATCTCGTCATGAACTTTAAAATGAGTCTAAACTTGAATAGAATTGCTTAATGTTTAGGAAAATATGGCCAAAAACCTGAAATTTCAACGATTATTTTCGAGTTTTTGATGATTTTTGGGTTAACTATTAAGAAATATTAAAATTTTGTTTTCAATTTGGATAGAACGTGGCTATATATTTAAAATGACTTAAAAATAGATTAAATTTGCTTTATTTTAAGTTAAATATTGCAAAAAATTGAAATTTCATCAATTTTTTTTTCGAATTTTCGACGTATTTTGAGTTAATTGCAACGATATATAGAAAAATTCTATATAATTTGGTTATATCGTTCCATGAACTTTTAAAAAAGTCCAATAATGTCTTATTTTGCTATTTTTTTAGCAAAATATGGCAAAAAACCTGAAATTTCACCGATTTTTTCGATTTTTTGACCTTTTATGGGTGAAATGCCTCTAATAATTTAATAAGTTTAATAAATTTATAAATATTTAGTCAATAAATGTAATAGAAGTCAAAACATGACCTGTTCTGCTCAATTTTTTTGCAAAATATGGCAAAAACCCTGAAATTTCACCGATTTTTTCGAGTTTTTGACCTTTTTTGGGTGAAATTCCTCTAAACCTTCAATAAATTTATAAATATTTGGTCAATAAATGTAATGTAAGTCAAAAAATGACCTGTTCTGCTCAATTTTTAGCAAAATATGGCTAAAAACCTGAAATTTCACCAGTTTTTTTCGGATTATTGACGTATTTGGGTGAAATAATAAGAAAAATTTAATGAATTTAATACATTTATACATATTAAATCATATAATGTTATATGAGTCAAAACTTCACCTGGATAGCTCAATTTTTATACAATAAACGTTTAAAAAAGTCCAAAATTGTCTTATTTTGCTATTTTTTTAGCAAAATATGGCAAAAAACCTGAAATTTCACCAGTTTTTTTGGGGTTATTGACGGTTTTTAGGTGAAATGCTACGTAAAATTTAATGAATTTTATAATTTTATGTATATATTTAGTCAAAAAATGTAATATGAGTCAATACTTGACCTGTTTTTCTCAAGTTTGACCAAAATACGGCCAAAAACCTGAAATTTCACCGATTTTTTTGGAGTTCTCGTCCTTTTTTGAGTTTACTGTAAAGAAAATAAAAAAAATCTATAAAATATGGTAAGATCATGTCATAAATTTTAGGAAGAGTCCAAAACTGTAATGTTTTGCTAAATAATAGCGAAATTTGGCCGAAAGCATAAAATTTTACCGATTTTTTAATCGAGTCTTCCACGTTTTTTGAGTTCCCTACTAAAATAAAATTCAAAAATTTAATGAATTTGGATATATCTCGTCATGAACTTTAAAATGAGTCTAAACTAGAATAGAATTGCTTAATGTTTAGCAAAATATGGCCAAAAATCTGAAATTTCACCGATTATTTTCGAGTTTTTGACGATTTTTGGGTTAACTTTTAAGAAAAATTAAAATTTTGTTTTTAATTTGGATAGAACGCGCCTATATATTTAATATGACTAAAAAAAAGATTAAATTTGCTGTATTTTAAGTTAAATATTGCAAAAAATTGAAATTTCATCAATTTTTTTTTCGAATTTTCGACGTATTTTGAGTTAATTTCAACGATATATAGAAAAATTCTATATAATTTGGTTATATCGTTCCATGAACTTTTAAAAAAGTCCAATATTGTCTTATTTTGCTATTTTTTTAGCATTATATGGCAAAAAACCTGAAATTTCACCGATTTTTTCGAGTTTTCGACCTTTTTTGGGTGAAATTCCTCTAAGCATTCAATAAATTTATAAATATTTAGTCAATAAATGTAATATAAGTCAAAAAATGACCTGTTCTGCTCAATTTTTAGCAAAATATGGCTAAAAACCTGAAATTTCACCAGTTTTTTTCGGGTTATTGACGTTTTTTGGGTGAATTAATAAGAAAAATTTAATGAATTTAATACATTTATATATATTAAGTCATATAATGTTATAAGAGTCAAAACTTCACCTGGATAGCTCAATTTTTATACAATAAATGTTTAAAAAAGTCAAAAATTGTCTTTTTTTTGCAATTTTTTAGCAAAATATGGCAAAAAACCTGAAATTTCACCAGTTTTTTTGGGGTTATTGACGGTTTTTAAGTGAAATGCTACGTAAAATTTAAGGAATTTTATAATTTTATGTATATATATAGTCAAAAAATGTAATATGAGTCAATACTTGAACATTTTTTCTCAAGTTTGACCAAAATACGGAAAAAAACCTGAGATTTCACCGATTTTTTTGGAGTTTTCGTACTTTTTGAGTTTACTGTAGAGAAAAATTATAAATATCTATAAAATTTGGTAAGATCATGTCATAAATTTTAGGAAGAGTCCAAAACTGTAATGTTTTGCTAAATAATAGCGAAATTTGGCCGAAAGCATAAAATTTTACCGATTTTTTAATCGAGTCTTCCACGTTTTTTGAGTTCCCTACTAAAATAAAATTTAAAAATTTTAATGAATTTGGATATATCTCGTCATGAACTTTAAAATGAGTCTAAACTTGAATAGAATTGCTTAATGTTTAGGAAAATATGGCCAAAAACCTGAAATTTCAACGATTATTTTCGAGTTTTTGATGATTTTTTGGGTTAACTTTAAAGAAAAATTTAAATTTTGTTTTCAATTTGGATAGAACGCGCCTATATATTTAGAATGACTTAAAAATAGATTAAATTTGCTTTATTTTAAGTTAATTATTGCAAATAATTGCAATTTCATCAATTTTTTTTTTCTAATTTTCGACGTTTTTTGAGTTAATTGCAACGACATATAGAAAAATTCTATATAATTTGGTTATATCGTTCCAGAAACTTTTAAAAAAGTCCAATATTGTATTATTTTGCTAGTTTTTAGCAAAATATGGCCAAAAACCTGAAATTTCACCGATTTTTTCGAGTTTTTGAACTTTTTTGGGTGAAATGCCACTAAAAATTTAATAAGTTTAATAAATTTATAAATATTTAGTCAATAAATGTAAAAGAAGTAAAAACATGACCGGTTCTGGTCAATTTTTGGTAAAATATGGCTAAAAACCTGAAATTTCACCAGTTTTTTTCAGGTTATTGACGTTTTTTGGGTGAAATAATACGAAAAATTTAATGAATATAATACATTTATATATATTAAGTCATATAATGTTATATGAGTCAAAAATTCCCCTGGATAGCTCAATTTGTATACAATAAATGTTTAAAAAAGTCCAATATTGTCTTATTTTGCTATCAATTTAGCAAAATATGGCAAAAAACCTGAAATTTCACCGGTTTTTTTTGGGGTTATTGACGGTTTTTTAGGTGAAATGCTACGTAATATTTAATGAATTTAATAATTTTATGTATATATATAGTCAAAAAATGTAATATGAGTCAATACATGAGCTGTTTTTCTCAAGTTTGACCAAAATACGGCCAAAAACCTGAAATTTCACCGATTTTTTTGGAGTTTTCGTTCTTTTTTGAGTTTACTGTAAAGAAAAATTATAAATATCTATAAAATTTGGAAAGATCATGTCATAAATTTTAGGAAGAGTCCAAAACTGTAATGTTTTGCTAAATAATAGCGAAATTTGGCCGAAAGCATAAAATTTTTACCGATTTTTTAATCGAGTATTCCACGTTTTTTGAGTTCCCTACTAAAATAAAATTCAAAAATTTAATGAATTTGGATATATCTCGTCATGAACTTTAAAATGAGTCTAAACTTGAATAGAATTGCTTAATGTTTAGGAAAATATGGCCAAAAACCTGAAATTTCACCGATTATTTTCGAGTTTTCGATTATTTTTGGGTTAACTATTAAGAAATATTAAAATTTTGTTTTCAATTTGGATAGAACGTGGCTATATGTTTAATATGACTTAAAAATAGATTAAATTTGCTTTATTTTAAGTTAAATATTGCAAAAAAATTGAAATTTCATCAATTTTTTTTTTCGAATTTTCGACGTTTTTTGAGTTAATTGCAACGAGATATAGAAAAATTCTATATAATTTGGGTATATCGTTCCATGAACTTTTAAAAAAGTCCAATATTGTCTTATTTTGCTATTTTTTTTAGCAATATATGGTAAAAAACCTGAAATTTCACCGATTTTTTCGAGTTTTTGACCTTTTATGGTGAAATAAACCTTCAATAAATTTATAAATATTTAGTCAATAAATATAATATAAGTCAAAAAATGACCTGTTCTGCTCAATTTTTAGCAAAATATGGCTAAAAACCTGAAATTTCACAAGTTTTTTTCTGATTATTGACGTTTTTTGGGTGAAATAATAAGAAAAATTTAATGAAATTAATACATTTTTACATATTAAGTCATATAATGTTATATGAGTCAAAAATTCACCTGGATAGCTCAATTTTTATACAATAAATGTTTAAAAAAGTCCAAAATTGTCTTATTTTGCTATTTTTTTAGCAAAATATGGCATAAAACCTGAAATTTCACCAATTTTTTTGGGGTTATTGACGGTTTTTAGGTGAAACGCTACGTAAAATTTAATGAATTTAATAATTTTATATATGCATATAGTCAAAAAATGTAATATGAGTCAATACTTGAACATTTTTTCTCAAGTTTGACCAAAATACGGAAAAAACCTGAGATTTCACCGATTTTTTTGGAGTTTTCGTACTTTTTTGAGTTTACTGTAGAGAAAAATTATAAATATCTATAAAATTTGGTAAGATCATGTCATAAATTTTAGGAAGAGTCCAAAACTGTAATGTTTTGCTAAATAATAGCGAAATTTGGCCGAAAGCATAAAATTTTACCGATTTTTTAATCGAGTCTTCCACGTTTTTTGAGTTCCCTACTAAAATAAAATTTAAAAATTTTAATGAATTTGGATATATCTCGTCATGAACTTTAAAATGAGTCTAAACTTGAATAGAATTGCTTAATGTTTAGGAAAATATGGCCAAAAACCTGAAATTTCAACGATTATTTTCGAGTTTTTGATGATTTTTGGGTTAACTATTAAGAAATATTAAAATTTTGTTTTCAATTTGGATAGAACGTGGCTATATATTTAAAATGACTTAAAAATAGATTAAATTTGCTTTATTTTAAGTTAAATATTGCAAAAAATTGAAATTTCATCAATTTTTTTTTCGAATTTTCGACGTATTTTGAGTTAATTGCAACGATATATAGAAAAATTCTATATAATTTGGTTATATCGTTCCATGAACTTTTAAAAAAGTCCAATAATGTCTTATTTTGCTATTTTTTTAGCAAAATATGGCAAAAAACCTGAAATTTCACCGATTTTTTCGATTTTTTGACCTTTTATGGGTGAAATGCCTCTAATAATTTAATAAGTTTAATAAATTTATAAATATTTAGTCAATAAATGTAATAGAAGTCAAAACATGACCTGTTCTGCTCAATTTTTTTGCAAAATATGGCAAAAACCCTGAAATTTCACCGATTTTTTCGAGTTTTTGACCTTTTTTGGGTGAAATTCCTCTAAACCTTCAATAAATTTATAAATATTTGGTCAATAAATGTAATGTAAGTCAAAAAATGACCTGTTCTGCTCAATTTTTAGCAAAATATGGCTAAAAACCTGAAATTTCACCAGTTTTTTTCGGATTATTGACGTATTTGGGTGAAATAATAAGAAAAATTTAATGAATTTAATACATTTATACATATTAAATCATATAATGTTATATGAGTCAAAAATTCACCTGGATAGCTCAATTTTTATACAATAAACGTTTAAAAAAGTCCAAAATTGTCTTATTTTGCTATTTTTTTAGCAAAATATGGCAAAAAACCTGAAATTTCACCAGTTTTTTTGGGGTTATTGACGGTTTTTAGGTGAAATGCTACGTAAAATTTAATGAATTTTATAATTTTATGTATATATTTAGTCAAAAAATGTAATATGAGTCAATACTTGACCTGTTTTTCTCAAGTTTGACCAAAATACGGCCAAAAACCTGAAATTTCACCGATTTTTTTGGAGTTCTCGTCCTTTTTTGAGTTTACTGTAAAGAAAATAAAAAAAATCTATAAAATATGGTAAGATCATGTCATAAATTTTAGGAAGAGTCCAAAACTGTAATGTTTTGCTAAATAATAGCGAAATTTGGCCGAAAGCATAAAATTTTACCGATTTTTTAATCGAGTCTTCCACGTTTTTTGAGTTCCCTACTAAAATAAAATTCAAAAATTTAATGAATTTGGATATATCTCGTCATGAACTTTAAAATGAGTCTAAACTAGAATAGAATTGCTTAATGTTTAGCAAAATATGGCCAAAAATCTGAAATTTCACCGATTATTTTCGAGTTTTTGACGATTTTTGGGTTAACTTTTAAGAAAAATTAAAATTTTGTTTTTAATTTGGATAGAACGCGCCTATATATTTAATATGACTAAAAAAAAGATTAAATTTGCTGTATTTTAAGTTAAATATTGCAAAAAATTGAAATTTCATCAATTTTTTTTTCGAATTTTCGACGTATTTTGAGTTAATTTCAACGATATATAGAAAAATTCTATATAATTTGGTTATATCGTTCCATGAACTTTTAAAAAAGTCCAATATTGTCTTATTTTGCTATTTTTTTAGCAATATATGGCAAAAAACCTGAAATTTCACCGATTTTTTCGAGTTTTCGACCTTTTTTGGGTGAAATTCCTCTAAGCATTCAATTAATTTATAAATATTTAGTCAATAAATGTAATATAAGTCAAAAAATGACCTGTTCTGCTCAATTTTTAGCAAATATGGCTAAAAACCTGAAATTTCACCAGTTTTTTTTCGGGTTATTGACGTTTTTTTGGGTGAATTAATAAGAAAAATTTAATGAATTTAATACATTTATATATATTAAGTCATATAATGTTATAAGAGTCAAAACTTCACCTGGATAGCTCAATTTTTATACAATAAATGTTTAAAAAAGTCAAAAATTGTCTTTTTTTTGCAATTTTTTAGCAAAATATGGCAAAAAACCTGAAATTTCACCAGTTTTTTTGGGGTTATTGACGGTTTTTAAGTGAAATGCTACGTAAAATTTAAGGAATTTTATAATTTTATGTATATATATAGTCAAAAAATGTAATATGAGTCAATACTTGAACATTTTTTCTCAAGTTTGACCAAAATACGGAAAAAACCTGAGATTTCACCGATTTTTTTGGAGTTTTCGTACTTTTTTGAGTTTACTGTAGAGAAAAATTATAAATATCTATAAAATTTGGTAAGATCATGTCATAAATTTTAGGAAGAGTCCAAAACTGTAATGTTTTGCTAAATAATAGCGAAATTTGGCCGAAAGCATAAAATTTTACCGATTTTTTAATCGAGTCTTCCACGTTTTTTGAGTTCCCTACTAAAATAAAATTTAAAAATTTTAATGAATTTGGATATATCTCGTCATGAACTTTAAAATGAGTCTAAACTTGAATAGAATTGCTTAATGTTTAGGAAAATATGGCCAAAAACCTGAAATTTCAACGATTATTTTCGAGTTTTGATGATTTTTGGGTTAACTATTAAGAAATATTAAAATTTTGTTTTCAATTTGGATAGAACGTGGCTATATATTTAAAATGACTTAAAAATAGATTAAATTTGCTTTATTTTAAGTTAAATATTGCAAAAAATTGAAATTTCATCAATTTTTTTTTCGAATTTTCGACGTATTTTGAGTTAATTGCAACGATATATAGAAAAATTCTATATAATTTGGTTATATCGTTCCATGAACTTTTAAAAAAGTCCAATAATGTCTTATTTTGCTATTTTTTTAGCAAAATATGGCAAAAAACCTGAAATTTCACCGATTTTTTCGATTTTTTGACCTTTTATGGGTGAAATGCCTCTAATAATTTAATAAGTTTAATAAATTTATAAATATTTAGTCAATAAATGTAATAGAAGTCAAAACATGACCTGTTCTGCTCAATTTTTTTGCAAAATATGGCAAAAACCCTGAAATTTCACCGATTTTTTCGAGTTTTTGACCTTTTTTGGGTGAAATTCCTCTAAACCTTCAATAAATTTATAAATATTTGGTCAATAAATGTAATGTAAGTCAAAAAATGACCTGTTCTGCTCAATTTTTAGCAAAATATGGCTAAAAACCTGAAATTTCACCAGTTTTTTTTCGGATTATTGACGTATTTGGGTGAAATAATAAGAAAAATTTAATGAATTTAATACATTTATACATATTAAATCATATAATGTTATATGAGTCAAAAATTCACCTTGATAGCTCAATTTTTATACAATAAACGTTTAAAAAAGTCCAAAATTGTCTTATTTTGCTATTTTTTTTAGCAAAATATGGCAAAAAACCTGAAATTTCACCAGTTTTTTTGGGGTTATTGACGGTTTTTAGGTGAAATGCTACGTAAAATTTAATGAATTTTATAATTTTATGTATATATTTAGTCAAAAAATGTAATATGAGTCAATACTTGACCTGTTTTTCTCAAGTTTGACCAAAATACGGCCAAAAACCTGAAATTTCACCGATTTTTTTGGAGTTCTCGTCCTTTTTTGAGTTTACTGTAAAGAAAATAAAAAAATTCTATAAAATATGGTAAGATCATGTCATAAATTTTAGGAAGAGTCCAAAACTGTAATGTTTTGCTAAATAATAGCGAAATTTGGCCGAAAGCATAAAATTTTACCGATTTTTTAATCGAGTCTTCCACGTTTTTTGAGTTCCCTACTAAAATAAAATTCAAAAATTTAATGAATTTGGATATATCTCGTCATGAACTTTAAAATGAGTCTAAACTAGAATAGAATTGCTTAATGTTTAGCAAAATATGGCCAAAAATCTGAAATTTCACCGATTATTTTCGAGTTTTTGACGATTTTTGGGTTAACTTTTAAGAAAAATTAAAATTTTGTTTTTAATTTGGATAGAACGCGCCTATATATTTAATATGACTAAAAAAAAGATTAAATTTGCTGTATTTTAAGTTAAATATTGCAAAAAATTGAAATTTCATCAATTTTTTTTTCGAATTTTCGACGTATTTTGAGTTAATTTCAACGATATATAGAAAAATTCTATATAATTTGGTTATATCGTTCCATGAACTTTTAAAAAAGTCCAATATTGTCTTATTTTGCTATTTTTTTAGCAATATATGGCAAAAAACCTGAAATTTCACCGATTTTTTCGAGTTTTCGACCTTTTTTGGGTGAAATTCCTCTAAGCATTCAATAAATTTATAAATATTTAGTCAATAAATGTAATATAAGTCAAAAAATGACCTGTTCTGCTCAATTTTTAGCAAAATATGGCTAAAAACCTGAAATTTCACCAGTTTTTTTCGGGTTATTGACGTTTTTTTGGGTGAATTAATAAGAAAAATTTAATGAATTTAATACATTTATATATATTAAGTCATATAATGTTATAAGAGTCAAAACTTCACCTGGATAGCTCAATTTTTATACAATAAATGTTTAAAAAAGTCAAAAATTGTCTTTTTTTGCAATTTTTTAGCAAAATATGGCAAAAAACCTGAAATTTCACCAGTTTTTTTGGGGTTATTGACGGTTTTTAAGTGAAATGCTACGTAAAATTTAAGGAATTTTATAATTTTATGTATATATATAGTCAAAACATGTAATATGAGTCAATACTTGAACATTTTTTCTCAAGTTTGACCAAAATACGGAAAAAAACCTGAGATTTCACCGATTTTTTTGGAGTTTTCGTACTTTTTTGAGTTTACTGTAGAGAAAAATTATAAATATCTATAAAATTTGGTAAGATCATGTCATAAATTTTAGGAAGAGTCCAAAACTGTAATGTTTTGCTAAATAATAGCGAAATTTGGCCGAAAGCATAAAATTTTACCGATTTTTTAATCGAGTCTTCCACGTTTTTTGAGTTCCCTACTAAAATAAAATTTAAAAATTTTAATGAATTTGGATATATCTCGTCATGAACTTTAAAATGAGTCTAAACTTGAATAGAATTGCTTAATGTTTAGGAAAATATGGCCAAAAACCTGAAATTTCAACGATTATTTTCGAGTTTTTGATGATTTTTGGGTTAACTATTAAGAAATATTAAAATTTTGTTTTCAATTTGGATAGAACGTGGCTATATATTTAATATGACTTAAAAATAGATTAAATTTGCTTTATTTTAAGTTAAATATTGCAAAAAATTGAAATTTCATCAATTTTTTTTTTCGAATTTTCGACGTATTTTGAGTTAATTGCAACGATATATAGAAAAATTCTATATAATTTGGTTATATCGTTCCATGAACTTTTAAAAAAGTCCAATAATGTCTTATTTTGCTATTTTTTTAGCAAAATATGGCAAAAAACCTGAAATTTCACCGATTTTTTCGATTTTTTTGACCTTTTATGGGTGAAATGCCTCTAATAATTTAATAAGTTTAATAAATTTATAAATATTTAGTCAATAAATGTAATAGAAGTCAAAACATGACCTGTTCTGCTCAATTTTTTAGCAAAATATGGCAAAAAACCTGAAATTTCACCGATTTTTTCGAGTTTTTGACCTTTTTTGGGTGAAATTCCTCTAGACCTTCAATAAATTTATAAATAATTAGTCAATAAATGTAATATAAGTCAAAAAATGACCTGTTCTGCTCAATTTTTAGCAAAATATGGCTAAAACCTGAAATTTCACCAGTTTTTCGGATTATTGACGTATTTGGGTGAAATAATAAGAAAAATTTAATGAATTTAATACATTTATACATATTAAGTCATATAATGTTATATGAGTCAAAAATTCACCTGGATAGCTCAATTTTTATACAATGAACGTTTAAAAAAGTCCAAAATTGTCTTATTTTGCTATTTTTTAGCAAAATATGGCAAAAAACCTTAAATTTCACCAGTTTTTTTGGGGTTATTGACGGTTTTTAGGTGAAATGCTACGTAAAATTTAATGAATTTTATAATTTTATGTATATATTTAGTCAAAAAATGTAATATGAGTCAATACTTGACCTGTTTTTCTCAAGTTTGACCAAAATACGGCCAAAAACCTGAAATTTCACCGATTTTTTTGGAGTTCTCGTCCTTTTTTGAGTTTACTGTAAAGAAAATAAAAAAATTCTATAAAATATGGTAAGATCATGTCATAAATTTTAGGAAGAGTCCAAAACTGTAATGTTTTGCTAAATAATAGCGAAATTTGGCCGAAAGCATAAAATTTTACCGATTTTTTAATCGAGTCTTCCACGTTTTTTGAGTTCCCTACTAAAATAAAATTTAAAATTTTAATGAATTTGGATATATCTCGTCATGAACTTTAAAATGAGTCTAAACTTGAATAGAATTGCTTAATGTTTAGGAAAATATGGCCAAAAACCTGAAATTTCACCGATTATTTTCGAGTTTTTGATGATTTTTGGGTTAACTATTAAGAAATATTAAAATTTTGTTTTCAATTTGGATAGAACGTGGCTATATATTTAATATGACTTAAAAATAGAATAAATTTGCTTTATTTTAAGTTTAATATTGCAAAAAATTGAAATTTCATCAATTTTTTTTTCGAATTTTCGACGTATTTTGAGTTAAATGCAACGAGATATAGAAAAATTCTATATAATTTGGT